>CM039595.1:52225270-53425270 GCA_022457205.1 Saccharum spontaneum
CCCACGCCTGATTCCAGAAACCTCGTGTGAACTGGCACGAGCTAGTCACCCAGCGCCATGTGCGGTGGCTAATCCAAGCGCCACGTGCATGCAAAGCTGCGTACGAGGTCGCGAGCATGCACCGTTCGTCCGTTCCACCTTCCAGTTTCCAGGCCACGCCTGGAGATATTTCTCCCGCGTGGGTCAGCGTGGTTCAGCTCAACATCCCCTCCAATACATACAAGCACAGCCAAATCCGATTTTGTATTAAGTGTGGGAGTCCACACTGGCGGGGGCTACGAACCACGGGAGTCTTTATTATTTTTCCTTTTTCAAGTCCAGGAGGAATCTTGGTTGACGAGGAATCTTACATCATGTAAGATGTAAGATCACGTATGACGGATGGCTCATATAACACGACGTCCAGATCGAACGGTTATTACGCAGGGAGATCCCCTAAAAAAAACTCGCGCTTTTATAGTAGGAAGATAGATATATATCTTTTTTTCTTTCTTATCATATACTGTATTTCTCTCTCTTTCAGCTTTCTCTCTTTTTTCAGATACATATATTTTTTCTCTGTTTTTTTAAGCAAGCTAGAGCTGACATCTCTCTATTTTTTTAATCAGTACGGTCTTTGGTGTGTATGGAACTTGAGACTCTCTCCATCCTCCCCCACACTTGGAATTTTGTGTAAAAGTCAAGTGTGCAGTATCGGAGTCTCCTCTTGAGTGTGTTCCATCACCAAGAACATCATGACATTAAGTGATGCAGCTCTCATGTTCTCTAGTATCATATGTACCCTTGTTCTTCTTAATCTCAACTTGAAATGGTTAACCAAGAATATCCGAAGGTGCATACTAACTTGATAACATGTTCTTCTTTTTATTGACAAGAAAAATTGTGTTATTTTTTATGATAATCCGGGGTATCTCCTTGCAGTGCTTTAGTTTATAGTCATAAGCTTGACCGTAGGAACTTCATCCTAAAGTTATCAATGGTGGTATAGTTCCCAGCTTCACCACCAAACATTTAAGCAACATTGCTCAAGCTACAAGGTTAGTGCCACAATGCATCTATGAGATTTGCAATATTTATGATAAACGAATGCATTTACAACCATCCTCTTAAAAAGTTTGCTGACGAGAATTGTGAGCTAGTCGGGGTCCTCATAGGGGCACGTGGTACTAAGCATGATGTCCATGGCATAAAAATTTTTGTTCTCAAGAGATATATCATGATGGATCAACATTGAATCTCGATCACTGTCGAGAACAACATTTTGATGGCCAGAGAGACATGGCTTTGATTCGAGCGAGGGTGACGTTCAGTTTCATAAGCAAGCTTAGGTGAAATGAATAGGGTTACGAATTTCACCACCTCGAAAGGGTTATGGTTGGGATGATGTTTCGCTATTGGGATATCTAGGTGAGTGGCGGTAGTGGTTTTTCCTAACTTTTCGCTTAGTCTCCCTTGGGAGGGTTTTTCTTGTAAAAGATTGTCCAAAGGGTGGCCTATGAAAAGCTCAAATTCAAGGATGGCGTAGATATGGAAGTTCAAGGGAACCTTGTTTTCATCTATTTTGATTGGCACGGCCCTGGCAATTCCACAACACTTGAAAATGAGTCCTGAAGGACTTTTGAAGAGTTTGTTGGTCGGGACTAGCAGCATGTTGCCCAAAAGATTTTTCTCAAGGGGAATTCTGACATGATGCTAGTCCCGACTGTGGAGTTGTGTAGGGCTTCTACAACAGTTCCCTTTAACGAACAAGGCATGGCCACGGAAGGTAAAAGAATCCTAATTGCTTCAAAAGAATGTTTCACTTCCATTAACCATTCCTTTGATGGTTCTACCTTGGGGGAAACTTCGGGAGGATGTAAATGTTTTTCGTGCCGAAAGAGCTTTGAGGTATTGCCATAATCTCGGAATTCGGTAGGGAATTCTGAAAGATGAATTAATCTTTCCTTCGGTGTTCGAGGTTCGGGTGAGGGTTCATGAGTTGAATCTAAGGATGCTACGTGTTTGGATTCGACTGATGGGGACTCCTCAATACTTGACATGACTTTTTCTTGGTGGGTTCTAGTTTTCATGACGGAAGAAGTGTCTTTCTAAGAAGTTTTCAAGGAATTTTACTTGTTCCGTCATGGTTTGTGTGTAAAACGTCATCCGGCGGTCACGTCTAGGCATAGGTCAGCATCTATGTCAAGACCCAAACAAAAGTAAAGCAAAATTGCACCGTCGGGTAATGACAAGTCTAGGCCGGAGTGAACTAAAACTGAAAATATGGGCCAGGCTGTACCTATAGACTCCTCATACTGCTCAAAGTCAAGGATTGGCCTTGGTAGAGAGACGATACAGGATATAGAGAAGAATGCAAGACAAAACTTGTCTTTAAGATCATCCCAATCCCCATTTGTACTTCCTACGCCATGTGTGTACCATTGTTTCGCCTTCCCCGTGAGAGAGAAGGAAAACAATTTCCACCTTAGTGTTTTCTGTGTCATGCCTGAGATGCTCAGGCACAAACACATCTCCTCAAACTCGTGCAGGTGATGGCAAGGGTCTTCATTTTCAAGCCCGGAGAAGGGTTATGCCTGAACCATGACTTTTAAACTAGGGTGGAGTTCACTACCAGATGAAAGGTTTGGTTTTGAAAATGGCTCATGGAACTCACCCTTTGAAGTGGAAAGGTTTTGATATAAGGTTGGCTTCATGATGAAAATATTTTGTGTTTTTTATGTAAAAAAAGAAAAGATACAAATATGAGGATGAACTAGGTTCGAAGAAAGAACAACAACCTTTCCCCGACAATGGCGCCAGAAGTGCTTGTTGGTATTTCTTAACGCAAACAGAAATAATCCACAAGCGCACGGAGTTATCGTTTTACCACTTCACCCGGAAGTATTCAGGGTATTGTATTTTCCACAGGGAGCAGAGGTATTCTTCTAGCTAATTTGTCCAAGGACAACACAAGGATAGAGTTGGTAGAGGTTGAGATGGATTCTATGGTTTTTGGTCGATGGATAGATAAACTCCACTATTACTCGCTTACTTCGGGCATCGAAGAACACCTGGTCTAACAAACATTGCCAGCCTGTAGCTCTATGCCGTACCTGAATATGGGGGATTACAAGAAACAAATAGGGCTGTTACCTGGAGTATGAGGCAAACGAAGGTAGCCTCTAGCCTAGACACCACGTCTACGCTATCGACTACTACTCTAGCGTTGATCAGGGTTATCAGTCTTTATTACGGCCCTCCTACTAGAGTATCCGCTACAAAAATGGATGACGAACCCACAAGCAAATAAGAGTAAAGCTTAGCTAAACAAAAGACTTAATACCATAAGAAACACAAATGGTCACTTAGCGGAAGAAACCGTTGAGGTACAAGTGTTTGTTGAGATATAAGCGGGGGAAGACTACCAACAAATCTGACACTTCCCCGAACTCTTCCTCACATCTCTCCCCACTACTTTTCTCTAGATAGTTATGGCCTAAGCCTTTGAGTGTTGCTCTTGCTTCTTGCTCTCTTCCTTGGTGTTGTTCTTGTGAGGGGGAGGTGGCCTCCATTTACAGGTGGAGATGAGGGGATAATCCATGGAATATGCCTTTGATCCCCTCATAAATTTAGCAAACCACCCTTCTACGCATTTAAGTTACCGCCCATACCCATGCAACCATCATTGGAGAGGCAGTGTGAGGCGGCCTGAGAAAGATGGGCCCGAGACGTGCCCGTAGAGGTGCAGACACACCAGGGGTGCGGCCACACCCTGGAGGTGTCATCTCGGCCGAATCTTCGTTCTGTTGGCCTCTAGGACTGCATGGGCTGCTCCTGCAAAGTTTGGTGCTATTTACAGCATGTTTGCTTCGGGTTTTGGGTGTTTTTTATCTAGATGACGGTCTCTGATTTGCCTAGTAAGTGGGCCTTCTCCCCTTGGGCTCATGTCGGATGTATTTCTTGCCTACTTTGAATGTATTTTCCATGTATTTCATAAAAGCCCTCGTACAAATGGTCAAACACCAAAACTTGTGGAATTTGTTAGCTCTAAAGCCCTATTTCTAAGTTTGGTGTTTACTTTAGTAGATTTTTATGTAAGATTTGGCGGTTAGAAAAAGGAGTTAAGGACCACCAACACGTATTTACTTACTGAAAGTCGGAGCATTGGTGCTCACGGCTCATTTTCCCTTGTGCAGGCGTGTGCAATTGGGATTCTGACCACGCTTTCACTCCTTGGGAAGTCGACTGGTCATGCTCTGGTTCCAGCTTATATAAAGAAGGGGGAGGCATAAATAAGCATAGTTTCATCCGCATGCTTTTGTTGAGCTTATGTCTCTTTCTTTAACCTTTCATCTTCCTCTGTTCCCATTCCTCTTAGATCCAATCGGATGGAGAGTGTGGGGAGCTTGAGCGCGAACCTTCCAGGCGGGCGGAGCTCAGGCGATACCCTCTTGTCCATCCCATATTCGTCGGGTAAGTCTTTGAAGTCGTCTTGAATCGGGTGAATCTGGGGTTCTTCTGACTTCTACCATCTTCTCTTATTGGGTGTTCTCCAGGCTTCCAGTGCTTGAGGGGATAGACTCTCCTCCGAGTCCGCCGAGGGCGGGGAAGGTGCCACGGCCGAGGAGGTTGAGGCTCTGCAAGATGTCGTGGAAGGCAGTGACGAGGTGAGCCGTCTCCAAGCACAGCTAGATGCCATGCAAGCGGCAATAGTCGAATCAGAGCAAGAAGCAGCCGCCGCCGGAGCATCACATGCTGAGGCCCAGGCACGGCTTCTTGGTAGGTTCTAGTTAGATTCCCTATTTTCCCTTTTTGAGGCGCGCCGTCTTGACATGCAGATGTCTTGTTTGTGTCTTCCAGCCACCCAGGAGCAGCTGGCCTTTGCACAGGATAAGGCGGTGAGGCTACGTGAGGCCAACGCTGTCTTGGCCGAGCAGGTGACGGAGGCAGAACGCAACCATGACGCTGCTGCGCCTGACTAAACGGCCGCGGCTGCTCGGGCAAGTCACTATCGAGACCACCATGCTGCTCTCCTCGAGGCGTGCACTGGTGTTCTTGAAGTACTCTCGCCAGTGGGGGTGAGCATCGAGGAATGTCTCAGGGCTGTCCCGAGGCGGTTTTCAGAGGTGATTCGGCATGCAATCCGGTGTTGCGCCGCGTTGGCATTGGTGGCTGCCTCCCTCCGGAGCAGCGTAAACCTGCGCGACATGGCGTCTGGGTTCCCACCGGTGGACGACCCAAACAACGCCAGTGGTCTAGCTGCGGAGTTTAGGGATGCAGCAGGTGCCGTCGCCAAAGCTGAGAGGATAGAGGACATCATCTACTGTGCTCCCCATGTGGGATAGGTTGCTTCATCTTGTATCTTATGAAGAAAAAGACTTCTGCATCCTGTGTCCCGAGAGCTTCTTTGTGGCTGTATGATACTAGTAGTAGCCCCGAGCGCCATGATTGGTTAGTGTAATGTATCAAGGTGTTCACGAAGAGCCACCATGGCAGTATCATATCGCCTTCCCGATGCACATCATTTGAAGAGTTTTGAGCGTGTAGCCCCGAGTACCTCGGTAGGTTTGTATAACCTGCTAAGGTGCTTAGTTTAAGCGCAGGGACGTACTAGTCCTCGAATGGTTTCGGGTGATAGAGCCTATCGCCAGTGGCGGAGCTTGCCCAAAATTTTAGGTGGGGGCAAAAGCATACCTGATTGAGGTTGCAGGCGAGCACCGACACAGGTGAGTCCATGGCCGGTAGCGTCCGGTGTCCGACAATAGCTGGGGCAGCCGCCCCACCCCGGCGTGATGGGGAGCACCGCCTCTGCCTATCGCCCGCTTCCAGTAGGCTGGTGGTCACACCATCTGCTGGTTGCACCTTAGACTAAGGTAGATTACGCATAGAAGCATCGTAACAAGTCGATGTTCTAAGTGTTCGTGAAGACTTTGCCGTCCATTGTAGAAAGCTTCTACGTTCCCGGTTTCAACACTTCGGTCACGATGAAGGGTCCTTCCTAAGGGGGTGAAAATCTGTTTCTACCCTTTGTCGATTCAACCCGGCATAGAACCAGGTCCCCTATTGAGAACCTCTGTGGCGGAACGTGTTTACTATGGTACTTGCGCAGCGGTTGCTAATATCTTGCATATCGGACTAGTGTCGTTCCACGATGCTCGTCGAGCCTGTCGAGGGAATCCTATAAGGCTTCCTCTGTTGTGTCCTCATCGTAGGCACGGACTCGGGGGAAGCACAGCTGACTTCCTCGGGTAGAACCACGTCTACACCAAAGATGAGGAAGAAGGGGGTGAACCCCGTCAGCTTGGTAGGAGTGGTCCGTAGGCCCCACAAAACTGGTTGAAGCTCCTGAACCCATCTGCCCCTAATCTTCTTGAATTCCTGAAGATTCAGGGTTTAAGGCCTCGAAGGTTGCTGTCGTTTGCTCTCTCTACCTGTCTGTTAGTCCTCGGATGTGCTACTGAGGCCCATCTCACGTTTATCTGCTGTTGGTCGCAGAAATTGACGAATTCACTCCCCGTGAATTGGGTGCCTCATTTGTGTTAGAGTGAGGTTAGACCGGAGTCATGCTAACTCGAATTAGTGGGACACTGAAGTCCACATTTTTTTAAAAAAGAATTAATATAGATAGAAGGAAAAATGAAAGATTTAGAGCATGGCGAATGCAAAGTGGCGGCTGATAATAATTCACTAAGGTACTACTGTTATGAGTTGAAAATTTGGTAGCCAAAGTTGAGACGGTAATTTTCTCATTTGCCCAGAATTTTTTGACCAGACTTTATCCTGCAGAAATGGAGAATGAGCGGCAATGTGTGTGGGGAGCTGAACACACGTGTGTGCTGGTGCCACTACAATTCCTCGTGTGTCGTGGTCATATCATGTGTGGACAATGCTATTTTTTATGAATTTTGTCCATGCACATCTGTCCCTATCACCACGACCCATCTATGGGCAATGGAACGGTTTATATTTTTTTATGATTACACAGTACAACGTAGACACTCAAAACGCATGCACTCTCATCCCTATGAATACACGCACGTAAACCTTACCATTGAGGTTGACGGAGTCACCACAGACATCTTGATGTCGCCGGGAACATTGCCTACCACTCTTTCACGGGGAGTCGAACCCAAGACCTATGGTGCTACTGAGGCCCTTGTAACCAATAAGCTACAGGTCCTTTCGCTATATATGCCCGATGACTAAACTGGAGACATGGTAATCTAATCTAAACGAGTAGCGAAGGTGCAGGCTACCCAACAAAAGATTACGTTGTTTCAAAAAAAAATTACGTGACAAGGTAGGAGAATCAAATGTTTCTACCGCACGAGCTTCTTCTGTATATATGACTCCATGTCGTCGATGATCAATCAGATCCTAATAATAATGTGAAAGTGAAAAATAAAGAAAGTAAAGTCGCCATGTTGTTCTTCAAATTTTTGACCTAACAATGCAAGAAAGCGACGATGACGAAAGACATGGTTGAGCGCGCGGACCAGAGTATGTAGCGCATTGTCAGAACGACGACTCCGGTGGCCTCTGTTTTCCCCGGCCGGCGACGACCGGAGAATGTAGCGCATTGTCAGAATGACGACTCCGGTGGCCTCTATTTTTCCCGGCCGGCGCATGAATCTTCGGACTTGGGCGCATCCATCACCCATGCATGCAAGAGGCTCACCGGTCCACGTGTAAAGAATGCAGGCCCTCCATTACCATGTCGGACAATGGCAGTCACCCATAGTCGTGTGGAAAACGAAGTGGCCTAAACATCAATGACCCCTCAGCCAAAAGGTCATCTAATAGTTGAGACTTGAGAGTAGGATAATAGAAAGGATGTATTTTCGATACCCCGTGGTACTTGCTTTAGGCCATGTTTCGTTGCACTAAATAATCTATATCTATATCTATATCTATATCTAATAATAAAGAGGCAAAATTTCAGGTTCTTTTTTTTCGTCCATCCATTTTTTTGTCCTCCTCCCTCTAACTACAAAACAATGCAGAGTTTCTTTTGTCCAGACTTATATATATAACCCGTGCTCGTACGAGTTAGAATATCTCGCGTCTAAACCAATATAGAGCAGGAATCCTAATCTAAATAGATTTCTGAGATCCTGGATACTCTAAATACCAAATAATGCAGAGTTTCTTTTGTCCAGACTTATATATATAACCCGTGCTCATACGAGTTAGAATATCTCGCGTCTAAACCAATATAGAGCAGAAATCCTAATCTAAATAGATTTCTGAGATCCTGGATACTCTAAATAGAACTCTTAATAATCAAATAGAAAAAGGATAAGAGTTACGTTCTTTATTTTGCTTCACTTTCTTTATTTAATTATATGTCAAAAGGGAGGAAAAAATTACGTTCGTTTTCTAAAAATATTACTTCTTTCCATAAATATAGAGATTATCTCCTTCCCGGCAATAGATTTATTGTTGGCTTATTGCTACTCCATGACGGGCGCGATGAGGTCTGTCTACAACGAAGATGAGGCTCTGTTGCCGGTACCGATGCACGCATCGCGGAGCAGGGTGCTTGAACAGAACACATACTGCGAGCACCTGGAGGTTGCCAACGGTGCGGACCACCACCGGTTCACGGTGATGGTGCACCTCAAGGCGCCAGCGCTGGTGACCGTGGCGCTGCTGGATCTTGTCGCGGTGCTTGACGTCAGCGAGAGCATGGCGGGCGCAAAGCTTGCGCATGTGAAGTGCGCCATGGAGTTCGTCATCGACCGCCTCGGCCCCCGCGACCGCCTTAGCGTTGCCATCTTCTCAGGCAACGCCGGGCACGTCATCCCGCTGACGCGCATGACGGACGACGGGAAGGCCACCGCCAAGCTCGCTGTGGAGGCCCTCGAAGCGTCCACGCCAGCGTTGACCAACGTCCGCGCCGGCCTCGACGAGGCGGCCAAGGTGCTCGGTAGCAGACGGCAGTGGAGCGACGTCGCGAGCGTGATCCTTGTCTCGGACGGTCATGACAGCTGCGTCGTGCCGGAGTTTTTCCTACGCGATAGCGTCTGGGCCATACCGCGCACGCCGGTGCACACGTTTGGGTTAGGCTCGGACCTGGATACGGCGGCCATGCACACCATCTCGGAGGCTACGAGCGGCACCTTCTCCTTCTTCGAGGACCACGCCGTCATCCAGGACGCGTTGGCGCACTGCTTCGGCAAACTCTATCAGTTACTGCCAGGGATGTCTATCTCGAGATCAGAGCTCGCACTCTCTGCAACGCGGCTCGTCGACGGTTCGGTTTGGCTGCGTCGTGGGTTTGTCGGTGTTCGCGAACCCGGCGATTCGGAAGAGGAGAAGCTGTCGGAATGTTGCGTAAGCAGTAGGAGGCACCACCGCTGCCGCCATTGCCCAAGAATGGAAGGTTTCGGGCCGCCGTCTACACTACCGGAAACGTCTAATTTGCCTAGTGTAAAAAAGTTTGCCGAGTGTAATATGTCAGGCACTCGGCAAACAGATTATTTGCCGAGTGTAACACTCGGCAAAGAATGACACTAGGCAAACGTAGCCTTTGCCGAGTGTCAAACACTCGGCAAAATTGGACACTAGGCAAACCTACATTTTGTCTAGTGCCGGACACTCGGCAAACGTTTGACACTAGGCAAACACCGACAGCAGCTGACGGCCATACCTTGCCGTTTGAGTTTGCCAAGTGTCACACGGCCGACACTCGGGAAACATATGGTTTGCCTAGTGTCAAGGGTTTGGCACTCGGCAAACTGTCTAGTTTGCCTAGTGTCAAACGTCTGACACTCGGCAAAACACCCTTTGCCGAGTGTCAGACCTCGGCACTAGGCAAACTATTTTTTTTTTTGAGTTTGACCTCCTAAATTTTTCTGTAATCCTCTTATAATACCTTGAACTACATGTTCAAATTTGACACATTTTGTAGACTTTTTGCTATATTTTTTTAATTATTTTATTTAATTGAATTTTTTTTATAAAGCAAATGTGAACTGTAGGAGGATCGAATAATGTAATTTAATGTATGGAAAAATGATATTCATGTTATTCAATCTAAAGTGAGGCCGTATTCAGGAACAGACCAGAAATTTCGTACATCTTGTTCACGAAATATGATTACGAACTTGTGGGCGAGTTGGTTTTAAATTCTATAAAAAGCAAACGAAGTCCGAAAATAATGAAACTTGACAAGATGTCGTGATATCGTATGTGGAGTTTGTGATAAAAATTTGAGATGGTTTCGCGCAAGTTTGTCACGGCGTTGCTTACAAACCAAGACATCTCCATATAATATATAGATATCATATGTGGAGATGTCTTGGTTTGTAAGCAACGCCGTGACAAACTTGCGCGAAACCATCTCAAATTTTTATCACAAACTCCACATATCATATCACGACATCTTGTCAAGTTTCATTATTTTGGGACTTCGTTTGCTTTTTATAGAATTTAAAACCAACTCGCCCACAAGTTCGTAATCATATTTCATGAACAAGATGTACGAAATTTCTTGTCTGTTCCTGAATACGGCCTCACTTTAGATTGAATAGCACGAATATCATTTTTCCATACATTAAATTATATTATTCGATTCTCCTACAGTTCACAATTGCTTTATCAAAAAAAATTCAATTAAATAAAATAATTAAAAAAATATAGCAAAAAGTCTGCAAAATGTGCCAAATTTGAACATGTAGTTCAAGGTATTATAAGAGGATTACAGAAAAATTTGGGAGGTCAAAATAAAAAAAATAGTTTGCCTAGTGCCGAGGTCTGACACTCGGCAAAGGGTGTTTTTGCCGAGTGTCAGACATTTGACACTAGGCAAACTAGATAGTTTGCCGAGTGCCGTGATCTAAAACTCGGCAAAGGCCCTAAATAATTTTTTTATCATATAAAGTCAGCCTCAATGCCTGGCCGTCGCCCAACACCAGCACGCCCTCCAGAAAGCTAGTTACGTGCTTCTGTTCTCTGATTAAAAAAACCGAGCATCTCAGCTGCCGCCGCCGGCCCCTTCTCAGCACTGCCGCCGGCCCCTTCTCAGCACTACCGCCGCCCCAGCCCCAGCTTCTCAGCTGCCGCCGCCTGCAGATGGAGTTGGAGGCCCCACGCCGGCAGCTTCTCCGTCCTCCGCGCGACGGCTTCTACGGCCAGTAGATGCAGGGCACTGCCCACCTCCCCCTCCTGACCTCCCCACAGCTTCTCCGTCGAGCCCGACCCCTCCCTCTCCCCTAAAGATCCATCTTGTGGGGAGGACAGGATTCACAGTTGAGACAACCTCAATCCAAGCTGTGAAGGCATTTGCTAGATCTGCTAGGTACTGCATTCCATCTCCCTTCTGTGTTCCTATTGAGTTCCCCACAAACTTGATTCTATTTCGTGGTTTTGGGTAAGAGAACACTTGAGCTCTAGATCCCAATTCATTTATTTCTTATTGATTGTAGTAGTAGCAGCAGCAGCGAGATGAGATTCAATTGCTGCATTACTTGGGCAGAAAGTGGGATGAAAATTGAAACCAAATTTTACTGCAACAATATTCTTGCTTCTGTAATTTATAAGATATTATCTACATGTGATTCTTGCAACCTGCTATTTTTCTGTGTATCTCATTATCCCATAGAATACCTCTGTTTGTGTATGGACATGATACACAGTATTGCTGCCCTAGGATAGCTGCTGCTTTCTTGTTACTAAGGGACATATCAGCTGTGCTGCGAGTTGCTTCTGCTGGAGAAAGAAAGTCAAACAAAAAACTATGATGCACTTATGGTTGGACTTGATGTTGGACTTGTGCTGGACTTGTGGTTGCACTTGTGGTTCATTTTGGACAACTATGATGCACTTGTGATGGACTTGTGATATATATTGTGTTTGTGATATATATATATATATATATATATATATATATGTGGTGTTTGTGATATATGTGAGATGTTTGTGAATGTGATGTATGTATATATATATATGATGTTTGCTTCGATGGAATGGAAAAAACAAAAAAAGACTGTTATTTCCCAGTTTGCCTAGTGTCATGACTAAGACACTCGGCAAACTGGGAATCTTTGCCGAGTGTCAAAGCCATGACACTAGGCAAACTGGGCGGGTTTGCCGAGTGTCGCGGGGTTGGCACTAGGCAAACTGGGCTGATTTGCCTAGTGCCGTGGGCCAGGCACTAGGCAAACTGCGCGGGTTTGCCGAGTGTCGCGGGGTTGGCACTAGCAAATTGCGCGGGTTTGCCGAGTGTCGCGGGTTGGCACTAGGCAAACTGGTCTGATTTGCCTAGTGCCGTGGGCCAGGCACTAGGCAAACTGGGCAGATTTGCCGAGTGCCTCGGGCCTGGCACTAGGCAAACTAGATGGGTTTGCCTAGTGCCGTGGACAAGGACACTCGGCAAAGTGGCCAGGTTTGCCGAGTGCTAGGACTACGGCACTAGGCAAAGCTGTTTCCAGTAGTGCTAGAGGCAAGGTTGGCGTCAGTTGCTACAGTTTTTTTATTTTTTTATATTTTTAATTTTTTAAATTATTGCAAGTAGCCAAGGATACAAGTTGTATATCCCGTTGCAACGCACGGGCATATTTGCTAGTAGGTTGCTAATATAGCTGCTGAAATAAATCTTTTGTTGATCCAAACAACCAGCTTATAGCCGAATTTCCCATCTTAAACTATTCAACCATAGCTTATAAAAAGACTTCTTTGTATAATAATATTGCTTGAAATAAATATACTAAAGTTTTTTTATAAGCTGATCGACTTTAATACTTATGTAACATAAAGATTTTAGGCGTTTAGAAGCAAGGGTTAAGTTGATGGGTTAGTGTACCTAATTTGATTAATTGCCTTCTCAAAATCAGCTAGGTTTCACTTTTTTAAAAGCTTTAATGTGCCCTGTATTTCGAAATTGGTACCGTTTTACTGTTCACGATCTTTGATTTATACAAGCGGCTTTGATCAGCAGTAAGAATTTTGTAACAAGTTTCCAATTGTATACGCAAATTTCTAGTGGCAAGTCCAACCGTACAATAAATTTATGTAGATTTTGTTTGTACGAGTATTGCTCTCCACATCTACCACGTGGTATAAATTTATGTAGATTGAAACACTTGGTGTAAAACTGTTGAATGTTGTCATGAATTGAAGTCTAAGTAAAAAAAAGGAACGGTGAATCAGTAATATTTATATATATAACATATATACGAGAACTTTTACCTAGCTGGAAGCACAACTATCAAATCACGTGGTAAGACTAAGAAAGTGGTCTTAGCAAAACTGTTATATATATACCTAACGGAGTTAAAAACCCACGTGCTATTACCCAGTGCACGCGACAGGTTTTTCTCATCCACGCATTTGACTTTAAGGTGCTGTGTGGACTGTGGAACTTAGTTAGCCGCGTATGTATGTCCCTGTTTATGTAGATTGAAACACTGAAGGTATGTTCACCACTTGGAGCAGCCTATCCTGATTTGTCTTTGTGACTTGGCAAATAGTCCCTTCATTTCAAATTATAAATAGTTCTGGCTTTTTAAGATATATAGCTTTTACTACATATCTAGATACGTAGCAATAGCTATGAATGTAGAAAAGTCAGATCGAACTGCAATTTGGAATGGGAGGAGTACGAAGTACTAAATATGATAGTGCGAGAGGAGGACTTGGCAAAGAAAGGTCTTGTTGAAAGGAAAATTCTCAGATCTCTAGGTTTGACCCAACCTACACAATCTAACATTTTCAAAGAAGCCGATTTAAATGAAGCAGCCCGTTAGTACCACGAATTTTGCCGAGTTAAACTAAATTAAGGAGCCGTGCGCCACACTTCGACGCAAAGAAAAAATAAAAGTGAAAATAGGCAATAAAATAGGGTGGGGAAAAGAAGAAAATCCAGAAACCATCCCATTGATTGCACTCTGAATATTCTGATCACGTGGCTGACCGGCTGACGATAGATGGAAACCGGTAGTGACCTGACTGGCCGTTGGACACGGCATAGCGGCACACGCCGGCGGCGGGCAAGTCATTTATTGGAGAGCCGGGACACGACTGTGTTCCGCTAGCTGGTACGCTGTGAGTAGCTGCAGCACACGGCACGTACGCCGACAGCGCGTCTACTATGCGTGCCAACATCTCTCAGCTCTTATATTCAAAGCTAAAATATGCATGGAAATACAAATAGCATTAATTCTACCTTCATCATAAATTGGAGTGAAAACATTTTATTTTGTACTTCCACCGTTTCAAATTATAAAATATTTCGATATTTCTTGATACATTGATTTTACTATATATCTATACACTATCTAGATATGTATTATCTACAAAAGTCAAAACATCCTATATATATTTTGGATTGGAGCCAGCAATAGCACTCTTTTCTATTCAAAGCGTAGGCCGTTCAGTTTAGTTTAGCACGTGACACGGTCTCCTAGTATTTATAGCACTTGTTACTTGTACTTTTTTTTTGAAATTATAAGCTATGTCGAAATAGTGCAAGTTATTTATCACAAAAGTATCGGCCGCTCAAAAAAATCTAGTGATAACGTCACTCATGCGTTGGCATTCTAGCTATAATAGAGGATTCCCCGCGCATTGCCATGGGTACGAAGGATGAATCTATATTTTAGCATTCTGATGTGGAAAACTAAATATATCTGCTACTGTATTGCGTGCATGAATTTGAAAGACGAACTACTACTACGCATATATGCACATGAGCAAATGGTGTTATTGAAAGGGATAAGTGGATGATGTGGCGCATGGTGATTTAAGATAATCCCCCTGTTCGGCTGAGCTTATCAGCACGGCTTATCAGCCGTGGAACAGTGTTTTTCTCTCACAGCAAATCAGCCACAGCCGGCTTATAAGCCAAAAAACAGCCTGCCGAACAGGGCCAATAGCTTAGTGGGGTTTGTGTTAGTTGCAAAGGATAAGTGGATGCCGTGGCGCAAGAAGGTTCAAGATAATTTGCTTAGTGGGGTTTGTCTTTATAGTATGTATATATATATATATATATATATATATATATATATATATATATATATATATATATATATATATATATATTACCCTACAGTTAGCTATAAAATAACTTATTCTGTAGCCACTTTGAGTTACGATAATTGCTATGCTAACTTACGAGATTATAGTAACTCCTTACTATGTGATTTACTATAACATTATAGTAAATATCCCCGTGTGTTATAGTAATTCAACTATCGTAAATATATACTGACATTGTCGTAAATTAGTATATAAAATTATCATAAATAGAGGTGGCTACAAAATAAATTATTTTATAGCTAGCTATAGAGTATACTCTCCTTATATATTTCGTAACTCTTGATGCATACTAGCTATTCTCTAGGAAAGTAGAAACTGATAAGCTTTTTAGCCGAGGCACGAGGACACCGACTCCACTTACTGCTGTAGGGTCCACATTCCAGTGACTGTGATGATTTACACACACGGAGGCATGATTTAAACACATGCATGCATTCACTCCCACAACAACCATAGAAAAACAAAGCAAAAAGGAAAATAGGGGTGATTTTATGAAAACAGCCGCCTCTAGAAGTCGATTGTTTTATGCATGCAAGGCCGGTTTTATTTTATAACTTAAACTCTCTTTTCTTAATGAAAATAAAACGTAATTCTCTCGTGTTTTCAAGAGAGAAAAAAAGTTGACGGAGATCTATTTCAAAGGCATTAATTTGTTTATACTGTACAAACCTAGACGAGAAACGAGATATTGTTGAAGTTGGACACTATACAGTAGTATACCACTACAAGACACCACGCCTGCCGGCCGGTGGCCACGCGACCCAACTAACCCCGTGGCTCCAATGGTTGGGGCGATCCCAGGAACGTGTGCGCGGTCGCCACCTCCCCGTCGTCGCCGCACATGTGGCGACCCATGCGCCCGTCCAACTGACCTAACCCGATTACCCGTCCGCCTCGCCTCGCCTGCCCCCGGCCCGCGCGGCTATATAACCGCCCCGCGGGCCTCCTCTGCCATTACAGCAAGCGCAGCAGCTAGCCCTCCTGCCTCCGATCATCCATCCATACACAGCGCTCGCTCGCAGTCGCAGCTAGCTCTCTCGCTCCGACGATCCGGCCGGCGACTGACGCATACGTCCGGCGAGAGCTGCTAGTGCTGCTGTCGAAGCAGCTAGCGGCCGCCTGCAGTCTCTGGGACAACGTAGAGAGAAAGAGCCGACGGAGACGATGGCCGGCGCGACTGTGACCGTGGAGGAGGTGAGGAAGGCGCAGCGCGCAACCGGGCCGGCAACCGTGCTGGCGATCGGGACGGCGACGCCCGCCAACTGCGTGCACCAGGCGGACTACCCGGACTACTACTTCCGGATCACCAAGAGCGAGCACATGACCGACCTCAAGGAGAAGTTCAAGAGGATGTGTAAGTATATCTCTCTCTATCTGTCGTCGTCGTCTCCATCGTTCGCTCTACACGTCAGTCAAGAAGCTTGATCACTCACTCACATCGTCGTCTCCTGCTTTTTTTGTTTCTCGTCGGTCTCGACTAGGCATTAGGGTAGCTAGCTAGCTTCTGGACGATGCTGCTGCACATAGCACCTTCCAGGTATTTCACCGTCCTCGCGCCATTCACAGTTCACACACACTTTATACCACTTACGACCAAGTTAATTACTCTGAATATTTTTACCACTGAAGATCGACTATGGTCGTCTCTTCGTTTTTTACTGATTCCAAAAGTTTTCCTGTGTTAAGCACTAGTACTGCAGAATTCTCTTGTTATTAGTTCAGCACAGCCTTCGCATGCGCCGTACCTAACCACCACGCTGGGTCGACGCCACGACCCTTCTCTCTTTTTTCGATTGACCTGTCGTTGCGTGGACGACGACGAGCCAGCAGCTAGTAACCAGCTTCTCCTAGGCAAAAGAAAGGCCAGAAAATAACTGACGACGACGGCGGTCTTGCCTTGACGTCCGTGCTCTGGCATGGCTTGTCATGGCACGCCTTGACGACTGACGACGGTGGTTTGATTCTGACTCTCACTGTTTGACATGAACATCCCTGGTGCATGCAGGCGACAAGTCCCAGATCCGGAAGCGGTACATGCACCTGACGGAGGAGTACCTGGCGGAGAACCCCAACATGTGCGCGTACATGGCGCCGTCGCTGGACGCGCGCCAGGACATCGTGGTGGTGGAGGTCCCCAAGCTGGGCAAGGCCGCGGCGCAGAAGGCGATCAAGGAGTGGGGGCAGCCGAAATCCAAGATCACCCACCTCGTCTTCTGCACCACCTCCGGCGTCGACATGCCAGGCGCCGACTACCAGCTGACCAAGATGCTGGGCCTGCGCCCATCCGTGAACCGCCTGATGATGTACCAGCAGGGGTGCTTCGCGGGCGGCACGGTGCTGCGCGTGGCCAAGGACCTCGCGGAGAACAACCGCGGGGCGCGGGTTCTCGTGGTGTGCTCCGAGATCACGGCCGTCACGTTCCGTGGGCCTAGCGAGTCGCACCTCGACTCCATGGTCGGGCAGGCGCTCTTCGGCGATGGCGCTGCGGCGGTCATCGTGGGCGCGGACCCGGACGAGCGCGTGGAGCGGCCGCTGTTCCAGCTCGTGTCGGCGGCACAGACCATCCTGCCGGACTCCGAGGGCGCCATCGACGGCCACCTCCGCGAGGTCGGGCTCACGTTCCACCTGCTCAAGGACGTCCCCGGGCTCATCTCCAAGAACATCGAGCGCGCACTGGAGGAGGCGTTCAAGCCGCTGGGCATCTCAGACTACAACTCCATCTTCTGGGTGGCACACCCGGGTGGCCCCGCCATCCTGGACCAGGTGGAGGCCAAGGTCGGGCTAGAAAAGGAGCGGATGCGCGCAACGCGCCACGTGCTGTCCGAGTATGGCAACATGTCCAGTGCCTGCGTGCTCTTCATCCTCGACGAGATGCGCAGGCGCTCCGCTAAGGATGGCCAGGCCACCACGGGTGAGGGCTTCGACTGGGGCGTCCTCTTTGGCTTCGGCCCCGGGCTCACCGTCGAGACCGTCGTGCTCCACAGCGTCCCCATCACCACCGGAGCGGCCATCACCGCCTGAAATGATCCTTCATCTCCATGAATTCCGATCCTCCATCAGTCGTCGTTCGTGATTATTTTCCTCCGACGGACCCGTACGTTCGTCCGCAACAATAAACATAGCTGATGATAGCAACAAAGAGATCAGCTGCAATTTCAGAATACCTTAAGAAAGTGAAGCTCAAGTGTGAAGTAGTTGACGATAGCATTCTCAAAGTTTTGAAGTTCCTGTGTACATATAACATATGTTTGCTAACTTGCAATGCTTCTTGTGCTTCTATATTTCTCACATTTACCATCGCATTCATTTGTGTGAAAGAAAGTATGCGCTAAGTTTGTTAGAAAATTATATGAATGACAGGACCTAGGATGCCAAGTTACCGATAAATTTGAACTTTGTGTTGTATGGACATTTTGTTGACAGATAGCACCAATGTATCTAAATATTGAATTGCATGATACATGCAGTAAGACAGCATCCTGATAGCTAGAGTAGTTCTGAATGTTTGATATGTTGATTAGTTTGGTATGGACAAAACTACTGAAATGGGATGCTAGGCTACATTTTTAGTTGTTGATTAGTTTTTGAATAATATCACAAATATCTACATGTTTATTATTCTAAGCAGATTTGTGAGCTTCAATTATCTTTCTTTTTCTAGGGAATTTGTACATAACTTTTTTATCACTTATGTATCAGGATTCTTTTCTTTTCCTTTTCTTTTTTATTTCAGATTTTCTTTGCTCTGTGCCTCTGCAGCTGCTTTTGACACTAATCTGATCTTGATCTCATATGTGTAGAAGTATTTATTCCACAGTGTTTTGATTTAACTTTTTTTTTCAAGGGATGCACATTTCTGAAAATAACATATGTGATGTTACTTTTGCTCCATTGTGTTGCATCAGAACAAAACATTAATAAAATTAATGGTCCCTTCTTTTGAAAGTTAGAACTATGATGTGTTGAGAAAACCTTTTCATTTATGAAGAAGAGTATATGGCTCATGTGTCTCCTTTATTGTGGACAACGTAGAATAGTCACCGTAATAAACAAATGTAATCCCAGAGTTTGGTCTCATGCTGTTTTAGTGAGACCTAAATTCAATTTAGATTCCATTGTAAGTTGGCATGCAGGCTCGCAGATAGATACAAGTTCATAAAGGTTTGAAACTTATTCAGTAAGTTCAAAATTTTCAATAATCAATACATATGCTACGTACAGAATAGAGAGCACATATACCACAGGAAAAGATTAAATCCTCTACACCCAACCAGTTTTGTTAGCCTCACAACCAATTAGTTTTGTTATTTTTCCCGGAAGAAAGGCCTAGCTTGCCATATAGTCTTGTAGCAACAAAACATTTTGACGGATGTACTTTTCCTCCATTCTAGGTCGCAGACCTGTCTGATAACTCTTAGATATTGAGAAACAAATGGTCAATTGATTCTAGCTTGTCACATAGACCAAGTTTTGCTTCCTTCCCATACACAGCTGCTTAAATTAACTCTACAAAGAACATAGTTTTTACTTACTAACTAATCGAAGAACTGAACTTTCAAAGATAGGTTTTGTCTTCTCAACCTTTTCATGTTCTTTTGGGCTTAGCATATAACCTTTTTCTTAATAATGGTCTAATTTTAGAACTGCTAGAAGGTGGCACTACAAACGGAAATGATAATTTTTTAGTTAATTGTAAATAATTGCATTTATTTTGAATCTGACTGAAATTAGCAATTTGATATCTGGTTAGTAAATCTAGTAATATCCTAAACAAGAAAGAAATTTAATCACACAAAATCTGATAATTCTGTTGAATTCTTCTCAAGGGGCTATAGCTAGATGTATTGAATTCACAAAAGTCTTTGACAACATTTGAAGTTTCTTTGCAACGTCACATGCGCTGACCACATGTATCTGTTTACCAAAACCCTCGATCAGCATCGGCAAGAGTAGTCTAAAGACATGCATGGTTTGCATGCTTTTGCGACGATTTATTTTTGTTCATTTATACAGCCAATACGCAGCATGCAGAAGCAGCACGGCTACTTCTCTCGATCTAGTGGGCTAGTGGCATCGAATCGTCATCCCATTTTTGAGACGGGTGAAAGATTCTGTCAACTTGTTGCTTACAAAAGTTGTCTTTCCTGTAGAAATCCAGGGACAGGTCACGTCTAGGAGTCCATCACACGACAATTCATCAGATGAACGGCATTATAGATTGATGAGGATGGCAATGCATTATTATTTTCGCTTGAAATTGAAACGCTCGGTTTTGTCACCAAAAAGCTAACCACATGTGCATATGACCGTTTACCGAAATGCTCGATTTGTCAACTCTAAACCTCGTCGCAGGTATGGCTACATACGGTACGGGTACGGTGAGAGTAGTCCAAGCACATGGATTGGTTTTTGGGACGAATTCCTTGTGTTTACAGCCAATCCACGGCCGTGTCATTGTCGTGCAGGTGCAGTGAAATCCCCATTTGAGAGAAACTTGTCAACTTCGGTGACAAAACACAGCTCTCAAAAGTGGGAGCACCCAAATGAAAAGTAAAGACCCCATTTCAGGCTACTGCTAAAGTTGCTCTGCGATAATAATAAGAAATGTATTTAGTTATACCCGTAAAGTATCGTGTATGTATGCGCATATCCCACTTCCAGCGTAATAATAATATGATGATAGTAATATTAATAGCAATAGTAATAATAATATAATAATAGTAATTTTAATAGCAATAGTAATACACATAGCAAGAAAGAATAGTAGTAGTAGTAGCTGTAAAAACAAAATACGGTTTTCACAGATACTATTTGCATCACTATTTTAAGTGGGCCACAGCTCACTAGGAAGGGAAAGAAAGTGAAATTATTTATAGAAGAATCCAACGATTGAAAAAATTCATTTTCATTTATTTATAGAAAAAAGTACAACACCACGCTAATGAGCTGCGGCCCATCTCAAGCACAAATTTCCAATGATGAAAACAACAGGCTTCTTCTCATGTCGGTGGGCTTGAAAATTGTACTAACGAGTACACCCTGAGTAAGCCCAACTAAGGCCTTATTGGCTAAGATGTCCAATTAGGCAATTATTTTTCTCCAATTTGTAACGTGAAAATTTCTCACACACCGATCTCTTTTTCTTTTATTACTACTATATAGTAACTAGTAATAACTCCTCACTTGAAACCCATTGAGTGGAGGGCGTGTTAGCGCACATGCCCAATTTCTTGGAAGGACACAGTTCATCAAATGATCTAGCTTTACAGAATTTATTTATTGATTGATTGATTGAGGAAGCATTTTATTGACTTCAGATAATTACATCGAGCTCATGATTGATTTAGTACTAACAAAACCAAACATAACCTAATTAAATTTTTGGTAGATATATATTGTCGGAAATCATCGCAAATGGTGGATTCTAAACACGTACGGTTTTCCTTTTCAACACGGGTCAATTCGTAGGATCAATTAAAACGTCACGTGGAAGGAGTTCGTTGCCGCAAATCCTCGAATGGATCGGATGGCATGAGTGCGAATTGAAATGCTAACTATTGTAGATTGATGAGGATGTGGGTATGCATCATTTTCGCTCCAAGTTGGAAAGAGATGATCATAATTGATCCGTTCTCGCTCTGAACTGTCGTCTTTGCACTTTATGCTAGGGTTAATTCATCGTCATAAATTACGAAAAAGGATCTAAGACTATCAGACAGAGCACAAGATTGTAACTGAAACTGTAAAATTCAAAAGTTGATTATTACTGTGCTTTAAATTATCGATCGAGGACCAGTCTGATCTTGGACTTTTCGGAAACTTGATTCATTGCTTAGACTACTTGCTAGGGTAGTATTTTGTTATGGTTCCATCTTATTTGACACTCTTTTTTGGATAATGCTTCTTATCATACATCCGGCGCATCAGACGCACCTTCTCCACTCATCCGTGCTCGTACTCATCCGCTCGCTTGCTCGATTCTCTCCTCCACACATTCATCCGCTGGCATGCTTGCTCACTGCCGCCCCACCTGCGCCGCGCTCCGGGCCTACTAGCGCCCCTGGGACGGACACCGCGCACTGCACGCCAACTTGCTGCTGCCCCGCCTGCCCACCGGCACTCCCTTCCTCTCCCCTCCGCGACCTCCATTGCTACCTCACGCCCCTAGCGACCCAGCTCCCGCTCCCCGATGGGAGACGAGCACGATGACGGCGGCTTCGACGAGGTAGGTCGGTCCTCCTCTGGATCTGAAGGACGCGGTGGTGGCTAGAGTTCCGATGAGCTCTGAGGTCCTATTCCCTCCTCCCTCCGGTGAGCTCGAAGGTAATGGGCCAGGGGCTGGAGCAGTCTGCACCTCGAACTCATCCCCTTACTATTTGTACATCCTTGCTGTTTCTCCGTATTACAGTGGATTTTTGGGATGTTGCAATATATAATTTTTGAATGTTGTAATAGGGTGATTCATGTGTTGTAGAAAGGGAGTTCTAATGTTAGGATTGTATTTTTCCCCTAATATTGCAACAAATGATTTTAATTGTTGAAATTACCCTTTTCAAATGTTGCAACACTGAAAGGTGATTTGAGATGTTTCTATTTCCATGTTTCATGGTTGATTTTACGATGTTGCAGTACTACTGTCTGAGACGTTGCAGTACATATTTTTTGATGTTGCAGTACATAATTTTCGATGTTGTAGTGTGTATCTTTCGATGTTGCACTACATAGTTTTGCGATGTTGCAATATTTATATTCCGAAGTTACATTATATAGTTTACATAATTTGCGATGTTTGCACTTGAAAGTGTTTCGTACTCTTGGGACAGGGACGCGGAGGGGACGGGCCGTGGTGGGGGAACGGGGCGCGGTGGGGAATGGGGCGCTGTGGGGAACAGGGCGCGGCGGGGGACAAGGGGTGTGGTGTGGATGGCGACGCGTCAGGGGGCGGGCCGCGCACGAGTCGCGTGGGATGGGCCGCTGCAACTGGTGGGCGGACGCTGTATAGATTGGTCCACTCGTATTGTTTCTGAATTGAATCGTTATGTGGATTGGTCGGAAACAGATGGCTCTTGTTACGACAATCGAATGCCTCCGAGGTGTGTCCGGATGCGTGCTCGGTCCGGACGTCCAGGCGCAAGGATAACCTTTTTTTTTCTAAGGATTTGACACTCTAGTTGGATAGTTAGAGTTGAAGCCTACTAGGTACAGTATTTATTTATGGTTTATTTGGCATGATTTTGCTTGACTTCTTGCTACTGAACGGGAGAAGACAAAAATCTGGTTTCATCGGCGATGTACTGATGACCACACTCACCGAATCAAAAAGAAAAAAAAACGTGGGCGTTCTTTGGCCATGTGCGTTTGGACCGTCGTAAGCTTGGGCCTTGGGTTGACGTCCACGTTCGGCTCGCTTAGCTATAACCAGAGTCAGAACAAAACACAGGATGCGATAATGCATGTTGCATGGTACAGCTAGTGGATTGGATATATATAATTAACCACTTCTCCTTTATTTTAGATGCCTGAATTTTTTTTTGTTGTAGTTGGTTAGGCAACATAAATTTTTGACATTGTTTGGCTATTGAAAAGAATGTTCTTTGTCTCTTGTAAGTTGTCATTTTGATTGTGCTAGTTGTCTTTTGTGAGTTGTTGCCTGAAAATTCTCAAAAAAATCAGACACCTCCCGTCAGTTTAACAGTACTAGAGAGTATATGTTGTTTGATTACCTAAAAAGTAAAGTTTAAGAGATTTTACTATTCCTGAGTTAAACTGAGCCAAAAAAGTAAAGTTTGATGACCGAAACATCCATTTTAAAAAATCAGGAAGAGTTGGATGATACATAAGGGACGATAATATTGAACATGAAAGGATAAACTTATTTTAGGACTTGAGAACTTGAGATGCTTTGACTTTCCGAGAGAATTAAAATGTGACTTATAATTTGGTATGGAGGAAGTATCAACTAAAAATTGGCTCTAAAATTTTTGACTAAAGCTAAAGCGCTGGTTTTGACGGATGCCCGTACTCGCCGAGTCGCTGTACATGGAAAAAAGAAAACGTGGGCGTTCGTTGGCTTGCAATTTGTTACTTTGTTAAGTTTGGGTTGACGATGTCCACGTTTAATTGGTTAGCCAGCCCAAAGCATGCATGGTCTGCTGGCTTCTTGACCACTTTCTCGGCCGGTATGTGTATCTTTTGAATTGATTGATGCCTTCGCAATTTCCGAACACATGGTTTGCTTTTGCGACAATTAGTTGCCTTTGAGGCGTTAATATAATGGTGCATCCTCCAAGTTGAGTGAGGCACACGAGCGAGCTGAGCATTCTTCTCAAGTTCGATCGATTCCTGCGCATACAAAAGCTGAATGCTTTCCATTGAAATGATGCTGGCGTTCCACGGACGGCAAACAAAGGATGATGACTCGCTCGCTGCCTGCCTGGATGCCTTCGTCTCTCTTGCCGATCTTTCCTTTTAAGTTTTAATCTTTTACTATTATTACTGATGTTTATTTACTGCAACGATGATGGACAGTAAAAAGCACGCGCGTACCCGTGGCCACAGCAAATAACTAATGTTACTCTCTCGGTCCCAAATAAAGTATAAGGGTTACAGAGTTCAAAATCTATACTCCCTTCGTCCTAAAATATAAGGACATAAATGATTTCCAGACGAGTCTTTGTCAGCATCGGAATTGTGATAGAAACTTTACCAAGTGTAATTTTATCGTATTTAGATCCCGGCATACTATATGGTTCCGACAGTCACAATAGGGACAATATATATCCTTTGTCTGCTTAATCAAAGCATGTCTTTTAGCAACTTTAATAAAACCATTCACATTTTATATGTAGGAAGCTTCATGTCTTCGTTTCGTGTACTTCCATGACCTGTCCATATGTGCCCTTTGAAAAGAAAAGGTATATTTGCGTCAAGATATTATTCGCATATAAATGTTGAAGCAATTGATGTCTAAATTTTTAACAAATACTATACTATTGTAGACCTAAAGCTTAAAAAATGATAGAAAAAGCTATGTACCAAAATGAAAAAGTGAATATAAAAATTAAATAGAGTTCCTGTGAGCCAAGTAAGTTGGGAAAAAAATGAGTCTAAATTGCTAGGAAAAATAAAAAATCAAACATCATGCATGTCTCTCTCTAGATCTCTAAGTGAAAGAAATTAGTGAAGTAAATGTATATGTAAAGTTTGAAAAGAGCTTAGGGATGCCACAATCTCACCCCTCAAACCTGACTCCTTCAAAGGTTCAGAGGGCAAAACCTCCCCCCCTCTATTTTTTCTATTTCTCACCTCCAAATGAGCTCAACAATGGTGCTCAGCAGCACTGTCACGAGGAGGAAGATGGCTATTTACGTGGGTCATTTTTAGGGGCAGTTGACTAAAGAAAACCACCTTTGCTAATTATCTGTAGGGACAGTTCTCTTAAGGAACCGTCTTTGAAAATAGGTCACTATTAGAGACGGTTTTGTAAAGAGGACCGCCTCTGAAAATCTATTTTGAGGGGCAGTTCTCTTAACACAATCGCCTCTAAAAATGGACCTATTTGTAGAGGCAGTTTTCTTAATGGAACCGCCCCTGAAAAAGGGATCTTCAGAGGCGGTCATGGAGCTACATGCTCCCCTACGCAGTTAGAGGCGGCGTACTAGTTGAACCGCCTCTGATAGAATAGAATGACATTGTTAAAAAATTATTTCTATACTAGTGAAAACTACATTTAAACTTGCAGGTGTTACCATCTACAAGTTAAAACAAACAGGTTAGGTACAAAGCCTACAATAATAACTAAATTGTAACAATTCATGACAGTCCAATAATCTTTCCCAACCACTAACAATTAATCTATGGGATGAAATCTATAATTTGCAAGGTAAAACATATAGGGCCAAAGTATATATGATCCTATATATTACTTGCTGTTGGAACTGAAGGTATGTTCACCACTTGGAGCAACGTATCGTGATTTGTCTCTGTGGCTTGACAAATAGTCTCTCAATTTAAATTATAAGTTGTTGTGGCTTTTTAAGATACATAGCTTTTACTACAAATATTTAGATACGTAACAATAGCTATGAATCTAGAAAAGTCAGATCGGCCCACAATTTGAAATGCGAGGAGTATGTAGTACTAAATATGATAGAACGAGACAACTTGAGGTCTTGTTGAAAGGAAAATTCTCAGATCTGTAGGTTTGGTCCATCCTACACAATCCACCATTTTCAAAGAAGCCGGTTTAAATGAAGCAGCCGGCTAGTACCACGAAATTTACCGAGATAAACTAAATTAAGGAGCCGTGCGACACACTTCGACGCAAAGAAAAATAAAAATGAAAATAGGCAATAAAATATGGTGGGGAAAAGAAAAAACTCCAGAAACCATCCCATTGGTTGGACTTTGAATTTTCCCACGTGATCACGTGGTTGACCGGCGGCTGACGATAGATGGAATCCGGTAGTGGCCTGACCGGTCGTTGAAGTCACTCCAACAAGGCATAGCGGCACAGTGTAGCGGGCGCCAGCTCCCCGTCGTCGCACATGTGGTGACCCATGCGCCCGTCCAACTGACCTAACCCGATTACCCGTCCGCCTCGCCTCGCCTGCCCCCGGCCCGCGCGGCTATATAAGCACCCCGCGGGCCTCCTCTGCCATTACAGCAATCCCTCCAGCCTCCGATCATCGATATACAGCGCTCGTTCACACTCGCAGCTAGCTCTCTCTCTCCGACGATCAGGAAAGCCGGCCGGCTACCGACCTGTCGAAGTGCTGCTGCTGTCGGAGTTGCTAGCGGCTGATCGATCGACCTGCTGCAGTCTCTGGGACAACGTAGAGAGAAAGAGCCGACGGAGACGATGGCCGGCGCGACTGTGACCGTGGAGGAGGTGAGGAAGGCGCAGCGCGCCACCGGGCCGGCAACCGTGCTGGCGATCGGGACGGCGACGCCCGCCAACTGCGTGCACCAGGCGGACTACCCGGACTACTACTTCCGGATCACCAAGAGCGAGCACATGACCGACCTCAAGGAGAAGTTCAAGAGGATGTGTGAGTATCTCTCCCTCTCCCTCTATCTCCATCTGTCGTCGTCGTCTCTCCATCGCTCTCGTTAGTTCAGCACAGCCTTCGCATGCCGTACCTAACCACCACGTTGGGCCGACTCGACCGACCCTTCTCTCTTTTTTCGATTGACGACCTGTCGTTGCGTGGACGACGACGAGCCTGCAGCTAGCAGCTAGCAACTAGCTTCTCGTAGGCAAAAGACCAGAAACTGACCGACGACGGCGGTCTTGCCTTGACGTCAGTGCTCTGGCATGGCATGCCATGTTGACGACAGTGGTTTGATTCTGACTCTGACATGACTGGGTGCGTGCAGGCGACAAGTCGCAGATCCGGAAGCGGTACATGCACCTGACGGAGGAGTACCTGGCGGAGAACCCCAACATGTGCGCGTACATGGCGCCGTCGCTGGACGCGCGCCAGGACATCGTGGTGGTGGAGGTTCCCAAGCTAGGCAAAGCGGCTGCACAGAAGGCGATCAAGGAGTGGGGGCAGCCGAAATCCAAGATCACCCACCTCGTCTTCTGCACCACCTCCGGCGTCGACATGCCGGGCGCCGACTACCAGCTCACCAAGATGCTGGGCCTGCGGCCCTCGGTGAACCGCCTGATGATGTACCAGCAGGGGTGCTTCGCGGGCGGCACGGTGCTGCGCGTGGCCAAGGACCTCGCGGAGAACAACCGCGGGGCGCGGGTTCTGGTGGTGTGCTCCGAGATCACGGCCGTCACGTTCCGCGGGCCCAGCGAGTCGCACCTCGACTCCATGGTCGGGCAGGCGCTGTTCGGCGACGGCGCGGCAGCGGTCATCGTGGGCGCGGACCCGGACGAGCGCGTGGAGCGGCCGTTGTTCCAGCTCGTGTCGGCGGCGCAGACCATCCTGCCGGACTCCGAGGGCGCCATCGACGGCCACCTCCGCGAGGTCGGGCTCACGTTCCACCTGCTCAAGGACGTCCCCGGGCTCATCTCCAAGAACATCGAGCGCGCGCTGGAGGAGGCGTTCAAGCCACTGGGCATCTCAGACTACAACTCCATCTTCTGGGTG
The DNA here is from genome assembly GCA_022457205.1 of Saccharum spontaneum. Lineage (NCBI taxonomy): Eukaryota > Viridiplantae > Streptophyta > Magnoliopsida > Poales > Poaceae > Saccharum > Saccharum spontaneum. Next base: position 52,253,392 of record CM039595.1, read on the forward strand.
GCGCACCCGGGTGGCCCCGCCATCTTGGACCAGGTGGAGGCCAAGGTCGGGCTGGAAAAGGAGCGGATGCGCGCGACGCGCCACGTGCTGTCCGAGTATGGCAACATGTCCAGCGCCTGCGTGCTCTTCATCCTCGACGAGATGCGCAGGCGCTCCGCTGAGGATGGCCAGGCCACCACGGGTGAGGGCTTCGACTGGGGCGTCCTCTTCGGCTTTGGCCCCGGGCTCACCGTCGAGACCGTCGTGCTCCACAGCGTCCCCATCACCACCGGAGCGGCCATCACCGCCTGAAATGATCCTTCATCTCCATGAATTCCGATCCTCCATCAGTCGTCATTCGTGATTATTTTCCTCCGACGGACCCGTACGTTCGTCCGCAACAATAAACATAGCTGATGATAGCAACAAAGATATCAGCTGCAATTTCAGAATACCTTAAGAAAGTGGAGCTCAAGTGTGAAGTAGTTGATGATAGCATTCTCAAAGTTTTGAAGTTCCTGTGTACATATAACATATGTATGCTAACTTGCAATGCTTCTTGTGCTTCTATATTTCTCACATTTACCATCGCATTCATTTGTGTGAAAGAAAGTATGCGCTAAGTTTGTTAGAAAATTATATGAATGACAGGACCTAGGATGCCAAGTTACCGATAAATTTGAACGTTGTGTTGTATGGACATTTTGTTGACAGATAGCACCAATGTATCTAAATATTGAATTGCATGATACATGCAGTAAGACAGCATCCTGATAGCTAGAGTAGTTCTGAATGTTTGATATGTTGATTAGTTTGGTATGGACAAAACAGACTGAAATGGGATGCTAGGATACATTTTCAGATGTTGATTAGTTTTTGAATAATATCACAAATATCTACATGTTTATTATTCTAAGCAGATTTGTGAGCTTCAATTATCTTTCTTTTTCTAGGGAATTTGTACATAACTTCTTTATCACTTATGTATCAGGATTCTTTTCTTTTCCTTTTCTTTTTTATTTTAGATTTTCTTTGCTCTGTGCCTCTGCAGCTGCTTTTGACACTAATCTGATCTCGATCTCATATGTGTAGAAGTATTTATTCCACAGTGTTTTGATTTAACTTTTCTTTTTCAAGGGATGCACATTTCTGAAAATAACATATGTGCTGTTACTTTTGCTCCATTGCGTTGCATCAGAACAAAACATTAATAAAATTAATGGTCCCTTCTTTTGAAAGTTAGAACTATGATGTGTTTTTGTGGCAAAAATTTTCATCACAAAAGCTTGTTTTTTTGCCACAAACCAGCCTTTGTGGCGACTTTTTTAATCGCCACTAGTCGCCACAAATACTCGCCTCACAAATACTCTAGTGATGATTTTTGGTTCCCCACAAATGGCCATACTCATTAGTGACAAACTGTACTGCCACTAGTAACGTGACCATTTGTGGCCCATTCATTGCCACAGAAACATATGCATTAGTGGCAAAAAATGATGCCACATATAATATTTTTAGTGGTGATACTAGTTGACACAACTATATAGAATTTATGGCAATATAATTGTCACAAATACCATTGTAAAAGTGACAAATTTTATGGTCACTAGAGACTGAGAGAAGTTTCGCCATTACATGAGTTTGTCGTGTCGATACTTGTTCTCACTATTAGATTATAATTGTGTCTACTGCTTTGCCACAATATGTATGGGAAAAGTGGTAACTTGTTGGCACAAATAATTTTCATTTGTGATGCAAACTCATCCTCACATGTAAATTACGGTGGCAAACCTTTCACATAAAATTACCTTGTTGTGAGAATTGACAAGACAAATTGAATCAATAGTTTCATCACAAAAAAGCATAGTATTTGTAGGAGAATATTTGTAAGGACAAGTTTTGTCACAAGATAAGTTTCAATTGTGTGAAACACATTAGACATTATGGCGACCGAATTATGATTATTATCCTTGTTATAGTGACAAAAATAGCTCAACATGTACATTATAGCAATATGATTCTCCCAAATCTGCACCAATAATATTTATTTCAATAATTCAAATTTGGCAATCAAGCGGTACATAAAATTGAGAACACTCAACCCTCAAAATAACTCTCTTGACACTATTTTATAGTCTCACAATAATTATTCAAGTAAAGGGCTTAAACTCTAAGACGATGGAGACTGCGAGGCACCAGAATGTATACGTGCAATTAATTCAGCCATTTGATGATCAAGTTGTTGTCTCACTAGGTGAGCAACTTCTCCATTCTCTGCTTGACGCAAAGAACTAAGCTCATTATGTTGGGATTGCTGCTTTTCTTGCAATTGTGCATTTGTTTCGACCACCGTGGAAACTTGGCCTTCCAAAGCTTGTGCTTGTTGCTCGGCAGCCTCAGCACGTTGCTCAGTAGCATCTGCACGTGCTCGAGCTGCAGCTTCACGCGATTCAGAAGCCTCAATTTGTGCCTGCAATCTGATCCTTTCCTCGACCACTCGGTTTACAGCACGAATGCCAACACCACGTGAATGGTTTGGCTTTCGACCAAGTACTAGTGCGAAGTGCTCCACTATTGGCACGGGCGCAAAAGAAATCTTTTCTTGATGTGTCCCAGCAGCTTCATGTAGTTTGGTCTGGAAAGCATGAAACAACAAACTAATTAAGAACCTATATACTGCACAATAGGAAAAAAAACGTTCATCTAATGAATAGTAAGTATGAGCACTAATTCGCTCCAGAGTAGTGTAACATACAAATGTTCCTAGAGTTGTTGTTGTTCAAAAAAAATTCTACAGACATGTCATCTAATAAATGAAATTTGCAGACAAATTAAATAACATATGAAATTTACAAACAGCTTAATAAAACAAAATTGTTCATGATTAGAGATATACTATATCATATATTGCACACACATCATAGTGGCCAGAATTTTCAACTCATTAAATCAGACATAATAACCATGAAAGAGTGATACAGAATTCTACTACCACATTTTTTTCATACAAAAACACAACTTCGACCTATAATTCTAGTTCAAAAGGAAGGATACAAATTGACATAAATATGAAACCCAAAGATGCCATCAGAAAGGGAGGTAACATGTTCATACCATTATTTCTTCACCCGTTGGAATAGACCATGTCCCGTCAGCCTTTTGATATGTAGCCCTCCAAACTTGCATAGCAGTAGGCCATTCACTAGTTTCTGGGTCTCACTACATTGGAATAAAAACAACATATATTCACTAATTCAGAACAATGTGTAGTAGATAAAAAATTATTCCTGGTAATTTCTCACTCACCAGATCATAAGCAATTTAATTAATTGATCTAGTTCCTACTTTGGACCCCATCTCTTGCTTTCCTTTGTTGATAGAGTTTTGGTTGCTCCTTTTCTGGTTTACAAATTGCGTAAGTGTTCCATTGACAATTATGTAGCACTATAATTTAGGATATGAGTTGTATGTATCTGAAAATCATCATCCGTCCACAAATTCCTTATCAACCATTGCCAACATTCTGGTGAGACATGTTGTGGCCTTGGCTTGTTGGTACGGTAAGCTTGAAGCAGACGGTAACGCTGATTATTGTATTGACTCTCTACTTGTCTCATGGCACAATCTTTATCTTCTTCTGAAAACTCAGGAAACTTTTGCTGTACAGCAACGAATGATGTAATAATCAGCCATTGAATCCAATGCTAACCTATGCATGGCAAATATATTTATTTCATATGAAAAGTAGGTCACCTTTAATTTTCTGCAAACAGATGCAGTAGTACCAGGATGAAACTTATACATGTCCCTCCACTTCTTCACTTGGAGTAGTACATTTCTTACAAGAACTATGATCTCACTTTTAAATAAATAGCATGTTCTCCACACACTTTTGCAAATTCTTTAGGGAACTTTATATCAATATGCTTTCCTTTTGCCCTTCTCTTGCGAAGTTGATCATTGATAGTAATTTTTCTACCACTCTTCTTAGCAGGGTCTAGTTAATATTGAAGGAAAACAACAATAGTTAAATGTAATATTTCATATTTGTACTCTGTAGTGTACATAATCAAATTTCAGATAGTATACTAGTTCCTAGTTACTTTGGTGGTTTTCTAAAATGCACTTCTTATTATATGTTCTATAAGGAACGAAACAATTCCATATCAGCATAACAGGGCCTAGCTAATTTACTGAAAAGAGTCTAGGTAATTTAGTGAAATGAACAGTAGTGTGCATAAAGATTTTCAGATTAGCAAAACACCTTCAGATAAAGCAGAGGTGATCAACTGCTCCCTTGGATCAGATAAAAGCAGAGGCCAACACATCAAATTCTCTATCAATTTCAGCAACAGTTTGTCGAGTCTCCCGTGGAGCCATGTTGCCTGTGAAATAGCAATAGAATCAATGACGATTTTGCCAAAAGAAATAATCTAAAAAAACATGAATGCTGGAGTGAGCAGGAGGCATGGATGCCCTAGCGCAACAATATGCAAAGATTGGCGTAGAGGACAGGCATGGATCCAATGCCGGATCGAAGGCCGGGGTGTCGGTGCAGAGTCAGAGGCATCGCATCTTCACAGATGGGCAGGGTGTGAGGAAAGCAGTGCGGAGATGGGGGCGGCGGCGGCGGCGGTGTGGATCAGGGCCAGGATTTTGACTGGAGTAATCACGGGAGCTACTAATGGTTGGTAGATGGCCGAAGGTTGGGGAAAAAATATATAAAAATACTACTCGTAGTACTCACCTTCCGGATTTTATGGTTTGCCTGTTTCTCTCCTCTCACGGAATGGCTTGGCTTATTTCTTCGTAGATGAAAAGGACTCCTTGTTGATATATATATACGTTGACGTCCAATGCAATATGGCGGGAGTGAAAAAAATTTCACTGAGTAATTGGAGGGAAAGTAGCGTCATTGGTGAATGGATATTTGGAGGGAACAATTTTCACCAATTACAAGGAGGGAAAAGGTGCGCTCGGTACCCAAAAAAAACAGGGCCATAATATTTCTACCGGTAGAAATTATAATATTTAATGGCCAATGTTATTTTCATATATGTGTTTATTGAAAAAAGCTAATTATTTTAGGTAATGAATAAAATTCGGATTCTAACCTCTTCAAATAAGATGTCACCTGAAATCTTCCAACGGTATATTCTAAAAACAATGTTCTTTCAAAGCTATAGAACTAATTTAACATTACACAACAAATAGAAAGATACTCATGGAAGGCAAAAAACTCCATCGACCTGGACTACAAAAGTTGGCTAGAGTGTACTAAAGGGTCCTTGAGTTTCTCATAACATTATACCAGAGCCGAGAAACTTAAACATTGGGTGCCTTTGGTTTCTCAGGGAAACTTGCCTGGCCTCACGTACATGGAATCCAAGAAACATACCTAGCCGAGCGAGCCGAACGCACTCTAATTTGAACCATTTTAGAAATATACTTTATTAATATATAAAAATCATGAATAAATGATTATTTAAATCATATATTAAATATTTATAAAAAAATATAGAATACCAAAATTGTCTATTCATAAAGATCAAGCCAAATACCAACATTTGAACCATATTAGTTTTGTTTTAGCTGATATTTTTTTATGAATAAGTAACTCATGTATTCATCTTGTCCTTAAGGATCGTTATTTGGTCCTGTGGGCCAAGCATGTAGTCGTGTCCCTGTAGCCCATATGCTCCAATGTGGTCGGTCTGCCTATCTATCTATTCATCCCGAACTCGCGGTGATGCCGCCGCCGTGAGCTGACAAACTGACGCTGCCCTATCCGACACGAACCTTCAACGCTGTGATCCACCAGGCGGCGAGGCTGCGCATCGGCGGTGACAGCGGACGTCTAAACCACTAATCCAGTGAGGCGAGCACAGGCAGCAGGCGTGCTGCGGCCGAGCAGCGAAGGAAAACGGCCTTGCCAGTGCATACATTCGCTGTCTTTTTGGTTAGATTCGAGCAGAAGTGAGCAGGTACTATTTTCCATTTGTTCAATTAATGGTTAATTTAGTCATGCGATCAATTGGTTAATTTAGCCGTGCGACTTGTTGCTTCATTGCTCTGTACTTTTACTTTTCAATTGCTTCATTCATTAACTGTCTTATTACTTCATATTCTGCAAACTAATGAAAATCATGTAGTTATATAGAAACAACCTATATTTCTAACTTCTTTTGTAGCAAAAAAACAACAAAATAGTCCTGCTTTTTGCTTTGCTTTCATTTGCACTCTTTTACATGATAAGATGCACCGGAGGGCGGAGGCAGCACAGGAGCCCGGAATGGGGGCGTTGCCGTGGCAGTCTGGCGGAGCGAAGGTGCAGCATGCTGGTGATGGATCTGGAGGGAGTGGTGCAGGCGTTCTTAGCACATTGAGGTGAAGAGGAAGGAGCTCACGTGTCTGACTACGTGCTGCCCGTGTATTGTGTGTTCAAGAATCCAAGAAAAAGATAGACTTGGACTAATACGTGGAACTATCTTAAATAGCTTGTGTATGTTATGGTGTGTTTAATGAATTAGATTAGAGATGCATGGGCCCTATTTTAATTAAGCTAGCAAATCGTAACTATGATTTGCAATAATATTTTCTTACTAATTGTGTGTCCTGTGATGATTTTTTTCCACTAATAAATGTCATTTTGCCACAAATATCTTGTTAAATAGTGGCAAAACAATGTTTCACCACTCGATTTGCCACTCAAGATGCTTTTTGTGGCGAATTAATATTTTGTCACTAATAACCAACATAAGAGTGATGAAAACTAGTTTTTTCACAGATAGTATGACAAGTAGTGGCAAATTTAAATTTCGCCATAATATTTTCCCACTAATTGTGTGTCCTGCGGCGATAATTTATTTTGCCACAAATAAATGTTATATCTGTGGGGTAAATATTCTTTTGCCACAGATATCATGTTAAATAGTGGCAAAATGATGTTTCGCCACTCAATTTGCCACTAAAGATGTTTTTTGTGGCGAATTAATATTTTGTCACTAATAACCAACATAATAGTGACGAAAACTAGGTTTGTCACAAATAATATGGGCATTAGTGGCAAAGATAAATTTCGCCACATTATTTTGTCACTAATGCTCTGTCTTCCTGTAGTGTAGCGGCTGATCGATCGACCTGCTGCAGTCTCTGGGACAACGTAGAGAGAAAGAGCCGACGGAGACGATGGCCGGCGCGACTGTGACCGTGGAGGAGGTGAGGAAGGCGCAGCGCGCCACCGGGCCGGCAACCGTGCTGGCGATCGGGACGGCGACGCCCGCCAACTGCGTGCACCAGGCGGACTACCCGGACTACTACTTCCGGATCACCAAGAGCGAGCACATGACCGACCTCAAGGAGAAGTTCAAGAGGATGTGTGAGTATCTCTCCCTCTCCCTCTCTCTCCATCTGTCGTCGTCCTCTCCATCGTTCGCTCTACACGTCAGTCAAGAAGCTTCATCACTCACTCACATCGTCGTCTCCTGCTTTTTTTGTTTCTCGTCGGTCTCGACTAGGCATTAGCACAGCTAGTAGCAGCTTCCAGGTATTTCACCGTGCTCGCGCCACTCACACACTTTATACCACTGACGACCAAGTTAATTACTCTGAATATTTTTACCACTGAAGAGTAGAAGACTACGATCGTCTCTTCGTTTTCCTGCTGTCTGTGCTCATGAGTATATATTTTAATTAGGACTCCTGTGTTAAGCACTAGTACTGCAGAATTCTCTTGTTAAGTTCAGCGCAGCATTCTCTTGTTAAGGTATTGGTCGGCTCGACCGACCCTTCCCTCGTTTTTCGATTGACCTGTCGTTGCGTGAACGACGACGAGCCAGCAGCTAGCAGAGCTAGCAACTAGCTTCTCCTAGGCAAAAGAAAGGCCAGAAACTGACCAACGACGGCGGTCTTGCCATGACGTCCGTGCTCCGGCATGGCATGCGGGCCTTGTTGACGACCAAGGTGGTTTGATTTTGACTCTGACATGCACATGACATGACTGCCCTGGTGCTGCAGGCGACAAGTCGCAGATCCGGAAGCGGTACATGCACCTGACGGAGGAGTACCTGACGGAGAACCCCAACATGTGCGCGTACATGGCGCCGTCGCTGGACGCCCGCCAGGACATCGTGGTGGTGGAGGTCCCCAAGCTGGGCAAGGCCGCGGCGCAGAAGGCAATCAAGGAGTGGGGGCAGCCGAAATCCAAGATCACCCACCTCGTCTTCTGCACCACCTCCGGCGTCGACATGCCGGGCGCCGACTACCAGCTCACCAAGATGCTGGGCCTGCGGCCCTCGGCGAACCGCCTGATCATGTACCAGCAGGGGTGCTTCGCGGGCGGCACGGTGCTGCGCGTGGCCAAGGACCTCGCCGAGAACAACCGCGGCGCGTGCGTGCTGGTGGTGTGCTCCGAGATCACCGCCGTCACGTTCCGCGGGCCCAGCGAGTCCCACCTCGACTCCATGGTCGGGCAGGCGCTGTTTGGCGACGGCGCGGCGGCGGTCATCGTGGGCGCCGACCCCGACGAGCGCATGGAGAGGCCGCTGTTCCAGCTCGTGTCGGCGGCGCAGACCATCCTGCCGGACTCCGAGGGCGCCATCGACGGCCACCTCCGCGAGGTCGGGCTCACGTTCCACCTGCTCAAGGACGTCCCCGGGCTCATCTCCAAGAACATCGAGCGCGCGCTGGAGGAGGCGTTCAAGCCACTGGGCATCTCAGACTACAACTCCATCTTCTGGGTGGCGCACCCGGGTGGCCCCGCCATCCTGGACCAGGTGGAGGCCAAGGTCGGGCTGGAAAAGGAGCGGATGCGCGCGACGCGCCACGTGCTGTCCGAGTATGGCAACATGTCCAGCGCCTGCGTGCTCTTCATCCTCGACGAGATGCGCAGGCGCTCCGCTGAGGATGGCCAGGCCACCACGGGTGAGGGCTTCGACTGGGGCGTCCTCTTCGGCTTTGGCCCCGGGCTCACCGTCGAGACCGTCGTGCTCCACAGCGTCCCCATCACCACCGGAGCGGCCATCACCGCCTGAAATGATCCTTCATCTCCATGAATTCCGATCCTCCATCAGTCGTCGTTCGTGATTATTTTCCTCCGACGGACCCGTACGTTCGTCCGCAACAATAAACATAGCTGATGATAGCAACAAAGATATCAGCTGCAATTTCAGAATACCTTAAGAAAGTGGAGCTCAAGTGTGAAGTAGTTGATGATAGCATTCTCAAAGTTTTGAAGTTCCTGTGTACATATAACATATGTATGCTAACTTGCAATGCTTCTTGTGCTTCTATATTTCTCACATTTACCATCGCATTCATTTGTGTGAAAGAAAGTATGCGCTAAGTTTGTTAGAAAATTATATGAATGACAGGACCTAGGATGCCAAGTTACCGATAAATTTGAACGTTGTGTTGTATGGACATTTTGTTGACAGATAGCACCAATGTATCTAAATATTGAATTGCATGATACATGCAGTAAGACAGCATCCTGATAGCTAGAGTAGTTCTGAATGTTTGATATGTTGATTAGTTTGGTATGGACAAAACAGACTGAAATGGGATGCTAGGATACATTTTCAGATGTTGATTAGTTTTTGAATAATATCACAAATATCTACATGTTTATTATTCTAAGCAGATTTGTGAGCTTCAATTATCTTTCTTTTTCTAGGGAATTTGTACATAACTTCTTTATCACTTATGTATCAGGATTCTTTTCTTTTCCTTTTCTTTTTTATTTTAGATTTTCTTTGCTCTGTGCCTCTGCAGCTGCTTTTGACACTAATCTGATCTCGATCTCATATGTGTAGAAGTATTTATTCCACAGTGTTTTGATTTAACTTTTCTTTTTCAAGGGATGCACATTTCTGAAAATAACATATGTGCTGTTACTTTTGCTCCATTGCGTTGCATCAGAACAAAACATTAATAAAATTAATGGTCCCTTCTTTTGAAAGTTAGAACTATGATGTGTTGAGAAAACCTTTTCATTTATGAAGAAGAGTATATCGCTCATGTGTCTCCTTTATTGTGGACACCATAGAATAGTCAACGTAATAAACAAATGTAATCCCAGAGTTTGGTCTCATGCTATTTTAGTGAGACCTAAATTCTATTTAGATTCCATTGTAAGTTGGCATGTAGGCTCGCTGATAGATACAAGTTCATAAAGGTTTGAAACTTATTCAGTGAGTTCAAAATTTTCAATAATCAATACTGATGCGACGTATAGAATAGAGAGCACATATACCACAGGAAAAGATTAAATCGTCTACACCCAACCAGTTTTGTTAGGCTCACAACCAATTAGTTTTGTTATTTTTCCTGGAAGAAAGGCCTAGCTTGCCATATAGCCTGGAAGAAAGATAGGTTCTATGCCGAGTGCCGAACGGGTTCCTGGAATAATGATATTCATATTTTTGATAGCGCCTCACAATACACTCAAAAGCATAAATATCATTTTTTGAATGGCTAAATTCCATAATTCCATTCACCTGCAGTTCAAATTTGCTTTTTACGAAAAAAATCATGTAAATGAAACAAAATAACTAAATCCAGCAAAAAACAAAAAAAATGTACCAAATTTTAAAATCTAGCTCCTAGTACTGTAGTTGGGCTGCAAAAAAAATTTAGTTGCGAAAAGAAAAAAAATTCTTCGCCGAGTGCTAGGATCCTGACACTCGGCAAAGAATTTCTTTGCCGAGTGTCAGATTCCTGGCACTCGGCAAAGTAATTAAAAAAACTTTGTCGAGTGCCAGCCTCATGACACTCGGCAAAGAAATTACAAAAAAATCATGAAAATTATGATATTCATGCTGAAAAAAATATCATTATTCCAAGAAAAAAGGCATTTTATTTTTTTAAATTTCTTTGCCGAGTGCCCGATCGCGGGCACTCGGCAAAGTATTTATTTTTTTAAAAAAATTAAAGGCTTTGCCGAGTGCCAGATCACGGGCACTCGGCAAATTATTTTTTTTCAAAAAAAGGCTTTGCCGAGTGCCAGATCGCTAACACTCGGCAAAGGAATTTTTTTAAAAAAATTTAAAAACTTTGCCGAGTGCCGGATCGCTGGCACCCGGCAAAGCATGCAAAAAATATAAATCACCACCTTCGCGGGCACAGCGTGCACAGACAGAGAAACAGCACCCGCGCCGCCGTGCCGCTACGCCCCCGTGCACCCGCGCCCGCGACCGCTGCCACGCCGCGCCGCGCCACACACCCACTACCGCACACGCCCGTGCCGCTGCCCCTGCCGCTGCCCCTGCCGCGCCCGCGCCCGTGCGCTAGCCCACCGCGCGCCCATGCCGTCGCTGCGCCCGCGCCGGCCGCACCGAGCCCGCCCGCCTGCCCCCGCGCGCCCTTTGCGCAACGCCCCGGCATCTTGACCGCCGACGAGCACACACTAGGTTCGCCCATTCCTTTTCTATGCAATTCGTGCGGTGCGTGAAGTAGTCGTGTCAGTAATAATTGTTGTTGTATGTGTTATCGTTGTATGTGGTTTTCGAACATCGAGCTGTTGTATGTGGACGTCGGCCATCGAGCCGTTGTACGTGGATGTCGGCCATCGAGCTGTCATATGTGGATGTCGGCCACCATGCCGTTGTTTTTTGCAGGTATTCGAAACCTCTCCGTGCAGGACAGGTTCTACCGAAATTTTTAATTGACTGTATTATTTTTCTTTTTTTTTTTGCAGAGAAGAGCCGGTCGGAGCGGAGCCGGAGTACGTCGATCGTCTTCCTTGGCGTTGTGGGTCTGCCTGCACCGCGTCGCCTCACCACTACACCAACTCACAACGGCTCCGCTAGCCTAACTCCACCCGCACCCTAGGTATAACCCCCCTTTCTTTATCATAGTCGTAGCTCGCGTAACTCAGTTAGGCGTCTTCTATTCGAAAGAGATACGGTTATTGGTATGCAGATCTTTGCATATCTACGACCGTATCTATTTCGGATTGTCCACGTATTTTGGACAGCCCGCAGATGTGTAGATGAGTTAGTTTCCTTGGTGTCTTTCTCGTAGTCGGTGTCATGTGGGCCAAGAGTGCACCACGTTCATAGCATATGCTATGGCCCACAAGGGCAAGGAGACGTCTGACGTCTCCTATAACCCAGAGGACCCGCCTGAGGCATACAGCAACCCGACCATCTACACCCGCATCAATGAGTACACATCGGCGACAAGGTCTCTCCATGGAGACGACTACGACCCGAGCTCCCAGGACTTTGATCCAGAGGTCATCATGAGGATTGAAGGAGGCAAGAAGCATGAGCGGTACTATCTTGGCGACGGCGTCATCAACGCTACCTCTACCCCTCCCTCTCCCAAATCCGAGTACGGAGCACGGACGCAAGCATTCCCATACGTCCACGGCCGGAGACTTCACAGCAGCAGATTCTATCACTCCAGGTGATTCCTGTTTTATTCGTCATACATTGATATTTACATATCTTAGCTTTGCATTGTTTAAACATTGTGGTGAAATATTGCAGATCCAGATCGAGCAATTGGAGGCCCTGCGGGAGGCCGATCGCCAGAGGATGGAGGCTATGGAGGCCCAGCGCGTTGCGCTGGAGCAGAGGCAGCAGCAGCAGATGGCGGAGGTTCTCCAGTATATGCAAGCTCTTGGGCAAAAGACGGGTGTAGCTCCGACAGCTTCGCTATTCGTTACACCGCCACCTCCATCTTTCGGGCACGCTACTCCTATAAGTATGAATATGATTGTTTAAGTTTGTATGTTCATGCTTAGGGTCAAACCGTAACACTACTTGTAGCCTAGTGGATTATTGTCTGACACATGCAATGTCTTCTCCATTGGGCAGCCTCAATCGGCGGGTTCGAATAATCCACCTCCCGGGCCCTCGAATGATCCAGTTCATGGTACACCACAGTCTCAGTGGCGAGCTTGGGGATCTGGGTAGTTGTCTTTCTATTTGTTGTTCACTTGGTGATGGACTTGTGATGCACTAGTGTTAGTTATTTGGACTTTGTGATGAACTTGTGTTAGCTATTTTGACTTATGATGCAGTTATGGTTATATATGTTGTGATGCATCTAATCTATATGAGATATTTACTATGTATGTGAGATATATCTGATGAATTTGATATATATGTGAAATATTATTTTTGTCGCGATGGAATGTAAAAATTCAAAAAAAATAGGGCGGTTTTGGTCACTTTGCCGAGTGTAACACTCAATAAAGAAAGCCTTTGCCGAGGCAATCACAAAAACACTCGGCAAAGCTAGGAAAAGCAAGCCAATTTTGGTAAATTTCCCAGCTTTACCGAGTGCCAGGGAGGAAGGCACTCGGCAAAGAATTTTTTTAAAAAAATATCTCTTTGCCGAGTGCCATGCACATGGGCACTCGGCAAAGAATTTTAAAAAAATTTCTTTGTCGAGTCCCACGCAGAGGGGCACTCGGCAAAGAATTTTTTTAAAAAATTATCTCTTTGCCGAGTGCCAGGCACAGGGGCACTCGACAAAGATTTTTTTAAAAAAAATTCTTTACCGAGTGCCTTGCCAAGTGCCACGCAGAGGGGCACTCGGCAAAGAATTTTTTTTAAAAAAAATTCTTAGCCGAGTGTCACGCACAGGGCCACTCGGCAAAGAATTTTCAAAAAAAAAATTATTTGCCGAGTGCCCAGTGGTGGGGCACTCGGCAAAGTACCCGTTAACATTATCTGTCTCGTCACGGCAACTTTTCTTTGCCGAGTGCTGTCGTGGCCGAGTGCCCGACAAAAAACACTCGGTAAAGAGGTCTTTGCCGACGAATTTTTTGCTGTGTACTCTTTGCCAAATGCGGCACTCGGCAAAGTCTTTGCCGATGGTAAAATGGCCTTTGCCGAGTGCCCCTGACACTCGGCAAAGCATGCGTTTTCAGTAGTGCTAGAAGTCGATTGTTTTATGCATGCAAGGCCAGTTTTATTTTATAACTTAAACTCTCTTTTCTTAATGAAAATGAAACGTAATTCTCTCGTGTTTTCGAGAGAGAAAAAAAGTTGACTTAGGAGATCTATTTCAAAGGGCATTAATTTGTTTATACTGTACAAACCTAGACGAGAAACGAGATATTGTTGAAGTTGGGCACTATACAGTAGTATACCACTACAAGACACCACGCCTGCCGGCCGGTGGCCACGCGACCCAACTAACCCCGTGGCTCCAATGGTTGGGGCGATCCCAGGAACGTGTGCGCGGTCGCCACCTCCCCGTCGTCGTCGCCGCACATGTGGCGACCCATGCGCCCGTCCAACTGACCTAACCCGATTACCCGTCCGCCTCGCCTCGCCTGCCCCCGGCCCGCGCGGCTATATAAGCACCCCGCGGGCCTCCTCTGCCATTACAGCAATCCCTCCAGCCTCCGATCATCGATATACAGCGCTCGTTCACACTCGCAGCTAGCTCTCTCGCTCCGACGATCAGGAAAGCCGGCAGGCTACCGACCTGTCGAAGTGCTGCTGCTGTCGGAGTAGCTAGCGGCTGATCGATCGACCTGCTGCAGTCTCTGGGACAACGTAGAGAGAAAGTGCCGACGGAGACGATGGCCGGCGCGACTGTGACCGTGGAGGAGGTGAGGAAGGCGCAGCGCGCCACCGGGCCGGCAACCGTGCTGGCGATCGGGACGGCGACGCCCGCCAACTGCGTGCACCAGGCGGACTACCCGGACTACTACTTCCGGATCACCAAGAGCGAGCACATGACCGACCTCAAGGAGAAGTTCAAGAGGATGTGTGAGTATCTCTCCCTCTCCCTCTATCTCCATCTGTCGTCGTCGTCTCTCCATCGCTCTCGTTAGTTCAGCACAGCCTTCGCATGCCGTACCTAACCACCACGTTGGGCCGACTCGACCGACCCTTCTCTCTTTTTTCGATTGACGACCTGTCGTTGCGTGGACGACGACGAGCCTGCAGCTAGCAGCTAGCAACTAGCTTCTCGTAGGCAAAAGACCAGAAACTGACCGACGACGGCGGTCTTGCCTTGACGTCAGTGCTCTGGCATGGCATGCCATGTTGACGACAGTGGTTTGATTCTGACTCTGACATGACTGGGTGCGTGCAGGCGACAAGTCGCAGATCCGGAAGCGGTACATGCACCTGACGGAGGAGTACCTGGCGGAGAACCCCAACATGTGCGCGTACATGGCGCCGTCGCTGGACGCCCGCCAGGACATCGTGGTGGTGGAGGTCCCCAAGCTGGGCAAGGCCGCGGCGCAGAAGGCGATCAAGGAGTGGGGGCAGCCGAAATCCAAGATCACCCACCTCGTCTTCTGCACCACCTCCGGCGTCGACATGCCGGGCGCCGACTACCAGCTCACCAAGATGCTGGGCCTGCGCCCCTCCGTGAACCGCCTGATGATGTACCAGCAGGGGTGCTTCGCGGGCGGCACGGTGCTGCGCGTGGCCAAGGACCTCGCGGAGAACAACCGCGGGGCGCGGGTTCTGGTGGTGTGCTCCGAGATCACGGCCGTCACGTTCCGCGGGCCCAGCGAGTCGCACCTCGACTCCATGGTCGGGCAGGCGCTGTTCGGCGACGGCGCGGCGGCGGTCATCGTGGGCGCGGACCCGGACGAGCGCGTGGAGCGGCCGCTGTTCCAGCTCGTGTCGGCAGCGCAGACCATCCTGCCGGACTCCGAGGGCGCCATCGACGGCCACCTCCGCGAGGTCGGGCTCACGTTCCACCTGCTCAAGGACGTCCCCGGGCTCATCTCCAAGAACATCGAGCGCGCGCTGGAGGAGGCGTTCAAGCCACTGGGCATCTCAGACTACAACTCCATCTTCTGGGTGGCGCACCCGGGTGGCCCCGCCATCCTGGACCAGGTCGAGGCCAAGGTCGGGCTGGAAAAGGAGCGGATGCGCGCGACGCGCCACGTGCTGTCCGAGTATGGCAACATGTCCAGCGCCTGCGTGCTCTTCATCCTCGACGAGATGCGCAGGCGCTCCGCTGAGGATGGCCAGGCCACCACGGGTGAGGGCTTCGACTGGGGCGTCCTCTTCGGCTTCGGCCCCGGGCTCACCGTCGAGACCGTCGTGCTCCACAGCGTCCCCATCACCACCGGAGCGGCCATCACCGCCTGAAATGATCCTTCATCTCCATGAATTCCGATCCTCCATCAGTCGTCGTTCGTGATTATTTTCCTCCGACGGACCCGTACGTTCGTCCGCAACAATAAACATAGCTGATGATAGCAACAAAGAGATCAGCTACAATTTCAGAATACCTTAAGAAAGTGGAGCTCAAGTGTGAAGTAGTTGATGATAGCATTCTCAAAGTTTTGAAGTTCCTGTGTACATATAACATATGTATGCTAACTTGCAATGCTTCTTGTGCTTCTATATTTCTCACATTTACCCTCGCATTCATTTGTGTGAAAGAAAGTATGCGCTAAGTTTGTTAGAAAATTATATGAATGACAGGACCTAGGATGCCAAGTTACCGATAAATTTGAACGTTGTGTTGTATGGACATTTTGTTGACAGATACCACCAATGTATCTAAATATTGAATTGCATGATACATGCAGTAAGACAGCATCCTGATAGCTAGAGTAGTTCTGAATGTTTGATATGTTGATTAGTTTGGTATGGACAAAACGACTGAAATGGGATGCTAGGCTACATTTTTAGTTGTTGATTAGTTTTTGAATAATATCACAAATATCTACATGTTTATTATTCTAAGCAGATTTGTGAGCTTCAATTATCTTCCTTTTTCTAGGGAATTTGTACATAACTTCTTTATCACTTATGTATCAGGATTCTTTTCTTTTCCTTTTCTTTTTTATTTCAGATTTTCTTTGCTCTGTGCCTCTGCAGCTGCTTTTGACACTAATCTGATCTCGATCTCATATGTGTAGAAGTATTTATTCCACAGTGTTTTGATTTAACTTTTCTTTTTCAAGGGATGCACATTTCTGAAAATAACATATGTGCTGTTACTTTTGCTCCATTGCGTTGCATCAGAACAAAACATTAATAAAATTAATGGTCCCTTCTTTTGAAAGTTAGAACTATGATGTGTTGAGAAAACCTTTTCATTTATGAAGAAGAGTATATCGCTCATGTGTCTCCTTTATTGTGGACACCATAGAATAGTCAACGTAATAAACAAATGTAATCCCAGAGTTTGGTCTCATGCTGTTTTAGTGAGACCTAAATTCTATTTAGATTCCATTGTAAGTTGGCATGCAGGCTCGCTGATAGATACAAGTTCATAAAGGTTTGAAACTTATTCAGTGAGTTCAAAATTTTCAATAATCAATACTGATGCGACGTATAGAATAGAGAGCACATATACCACAGGAAAAGATTAAATCGTCTACACCCAACCAGTTTTGTTAGGCTCACAACCAATTAGTTTTGTTATTTTTCCTGGAAGAAAGGCCCAGCTTGCCATATAGCCTGGAAGAAAGATAGGTTCTATGCCGAGTGCCGAAGACGGGTTCCTCGAATAATGATATTCATATTTTTGATAGCGCCTCACAATACACTCAAAAGCATGAATATCATTTTTTGAATGGCTAAATTCCATTATTCCATTCACCTGCAGATCAAATTTGCTTTTTACGAAAAAAATCATGTAAATGAAACAAAATAACTAAATGCAGCAAAAAACATAAAAAATGTACCAAATTTTAAAATCTAGCTCCTAGTACTGTAGTAGGGCTGCAAAAAAAATTTAGTTGCAAAAAGAAAAAAAATTCTTTGCCGAGTGCTAGGATCCTGACACTCGGCAAAGAATTTCTTTGCCGAGTGTCAGATTCCTGGCACTCGGCAAAGTAATTAAAAAAACTTTGTCGAGTGCCAGCCTTATGACACTCGGCAAAGAAATTACAAAAAAATCATGAAAATTATGATATTCATGCTGAAAAAATATCATTATTCCAAGAAAAAAAAGCATTTTATTTTTTAAATTTCTTTGCCGAGTGCCCGATCGCGGGCACTCGGCAAAGTATTTATTTTTTAAAAAAATTAAAGGCTTTGCCGAGTGCCAGATCACGGGCTCTCGGCAAATTATTTTTTTTAAAAAAAAGGCTTTGCCGAGTGCCAGATCGCTAACACTCGGCAAAGGAATTTTTTTAAAAAAATTTAAAAACTTTGCCGAGTGCCGGATCGCTGGCACTTGGCAAAGCATGCAAAAAATATAAATCACCACCTTCGCGGGCACAGCGTGCACAGACAGAGAAACAGCACCCGCGCCGCCGTGCCGCCACGCCCCCGTGCACCCGCGCCCGCAACTGCTGCCACGCCGCGCCGCGCCACACACCCACTACCGCCACGCGCCCGCGCCGCTGCCCCTGCCCCTTCCGCTGCACCCGTGCGCTAGCCCGCCGCGCGCCCGTGCCATCGCTGCGCCCGCGCCGGCGGCACCGAGCCCACCCGTCCGCCCCCGCGCGCCCTTTGCGCGACGCCCCGGCATCTTGACCACCGACGAGCACACACTAGGTTCGCCCATTCCTTTTCTATGCAATTCGTGCGGTGCGTGAAGTAGTCGTGTCAGTAGTAATTGTTGTTGTATGTGTTGTCGTGGTATGTGGTTTTCGAACATCGAGCTGTTGTATGTGGACGTCGGCCATCGAGCCGTTGTATGTGGATGTCGGCCATCGAGCTGTTATATGTGGATGTCGGCCACCATGCCATTGTTTTTTGCAGGTATTCGAAACCTCTCCATGCAGGGCAGGTTCTACCGAAATTTTTAATTGACTGTATTATTTTTCTTTCTTTTTTTTGCAGAGAAGAGCCAGTCGGAGCGGAGCCGGAGTACGCTGATCGTCTTCCTCGGCGTTGTGGGTCTGCCTGCACCGCGTCGCCTCGCCACTACACCGACTCACAACAGCTCCGCTAGCCTAACTCCACCAGCACCCTAGGTATAACCCCTTTCTTTATCATAGTCATAGCTCGCGTAACTCAGTTAGGCGTCTCCCATTCGAAAGAGATATGGTTATTGGTATGCAGATCTTTGCATATCTACGACCGTATCTATTTCGGATTGTCCACGTATTTTGGACAGCCTGCAGATGTATAGATGAGTTAGTTTCCTTGGTGTCTTTCTCGTAGTCGGTGTCACATGTGGGCCAAGAGTGCACCACGTTCATGGCATATGCTATGGCCCACAAGGGCAAGGCGACGTCTGACGTCTCCTATAACTCGGAGGACCCGCCCGAGGCATACAGCAACTCGACCATCTACACCCGCATCAATGAGTACACATCGGCGGCAAGGTCTCTCCATGGAGACGACTACGACTCGAGCTCCCAGGACTTTGATCCAGAGGTCATCATGAGGATTGGAGGAGGCAAGAAGCATGAGCGGTACTATCTTGGCGACGGCGTCATCGACGCTACCTCTACTCCCTCCCTCTCCCAAATCCGAGTACGGAGCACGGACGCAAGCATTCCCATACGTCCACGGCCGGAGACTTCACAGCAGCAGATTCTATCACTCCAAGTGATTCCTGTTTTATTCGTCATACATTGATATTTACATATCTTAGCTTTGCATTGTTTAAACATTGTGGTGAAATATTGCAGATCCAGATCGAGCAATTAAAGGCCCTGCGGGAGGCCGATCGCCAGAGGATGGAGGCTATGGAGGCCTAGCGCGTTGCGATGGAGCAGAGGCAGCAGCAGTAGATGGCGGAGGTTCTCCGGTATATGCAAGCTCTTGGGCAAAAGACGGGTGTAGCTCCGACAGCTTCGCTATTCGTTACACCGCCACCTCCATCTTTCGGGCACGCTACTCCTATAAGTATGAATATGATTATTTAAGTTTGTATGTTCATGCTTAGGGTCAAACCGTAACACTACTTGTAGCCTAGTGGATTATTGTCTAACACATGCAATGTCTTCTCCATTGTGCAGCCTCAATCGGCGGGTTCGAATAATCCACCTCCCGGGCCCTCGAATGATCCAGTTCATGGTACACCACAGTCTCAGTGGCGAGCTTGGGGATCTGGGTAGTTGTCTTTCTATTTGTTGTTCACTTGGTGATGGACTTGTGATGCACTAGTGTTAGTTATTTGGACTTTGTGATGAACTTGTGTTAGCTATTTTGACTTATGATGCAGTTATGGTTATATATGTTGTGATGCATCTAATCTATATGAGATATTTATTATGTATGTGGGATATATCTGATGAATTTGATATATATGTGAAATATTATTTTTGTCGCGATGGAATGTAAAAATTCAAAAAAAATAGGGCGGTTTTGGTCACTTTGCCGAGTGTAACACTCAGTAAAGAAAGTCTTTGCCGAGGCAATCACAAAAGCACTCGGCAAAGCTAGGAAAAGCAAGCCAATTTTGGTAAATTTCCCAGCTTTACCGAGTGCCAGGGAGGAAGGCAATCGGCAAAGAATTTTTTAAAAAAATATCTCTTTGCCGAGTGCCATGCACAGGGGCACTCGGCAAAGAATTTTAAAAAATTTCTTTGTCGAGTCCCACGCAGAGGGGCACACGGCAAAGAATTTTTTAAAAAATTTATCTCTTTGCCGAGTGTCAGGCACAGGGGCACTCGACAATGCCTTGCCAAGTGCCACGCAGAGGGGCACTCGGCAAAGAATTTTTTTAAAAAAAATTCTTAGCCGAGTGTCACGCACAGGGGCACTCGGCAAAGAATTTTCAAAAAAAATTATTTGCCGAGTGCCCAGTGGTGGGGCACTCGGCAAAGTACCCGTTAACATTATCTGCCTCGTCACGGCAATTTTTCTTTGCCGAGTGCTGTCGTGGCCGAGTGCCCGACAAAAAACACTCGTTAAAGAGGTCTTTGCCGACGAATTTTTTGCCATGTACTCTTTACCAAATGCGGCACTCGGCAAAGCCTTTGCCGATGGTAAAATGGCCTTTGCCGAGTGCCCCTGACACTCGGCAAAGCATGCGTTTTCAGTAGTGCTAGAAGTCGATTGTTTTATGCATGCAAGGCCAGTTTTATTTTATAACTTAAACTCTCTTTTCTTAATGAAAATGAAACGTAATTCTCTCGTGTTTTCGAGAGAGAAAAAAAGTTGACTTAGGAGATCTATTTCAAAGGGCATTAATTTGTTTATACTGTACAAACCTAGACGAGAAACGAGATATTGTTGAAGTTGGGCACTATACAGTAGTATACCACTACAAGACACCACGCCTGCCGGCCGGTGGCCACGCGACCCAACTAACCCCGTGGCTCCAATGGTTGGGGCGATCCCAGGAACGTGTGCGCGGTCGCCACCTCCCCGTCGTCGCCGCACATGTGGCGACCCATGCGCCCGTCCAACTGACCTAACCCGATTACCCGTCCGCCTCGCCTCGCCTGCCCCCGGCCCGCGCGGCTATATAAGCACCCCGCGGGCCTCCTCTGCCATTACAGCAATCCCTCCAGCCTCCGATCATCGATATACAGCGCTCGTTCACACTCGCAGCTAGCTCTCTCGCTCCGACGATCAGGAAAGCCGGCCGGCTACCGACCTGAGTGCTGCTGCTGTCGGAGTAGCTAGCGGCTGATCGATCGACCTGCTGCAGTCTCTGGGACAACGTAGAGAGAAAGTGCCGACGGAGACGATGGCCGGCGCGACTGTGACCGTGGAGGAGGTGAGGAAGGCGCAGCGCGCCACCGGGCCGGCAACCGTGCTGGCGATCGGGACGGCGACGCCCGCCAACTGTGTGCACCAGGCGGACTACCCGGACTACTACTTCCGGCTCACCAAGAGCGAGCACATGACCGACCTCAAGGAGAAGTTCAAGAGGATGTGTGAGTATCTCTCCCTCTCCCTCTCTCTCCATCTGTCGTCGTCGTCTACATCGTTCGCTCTATACGTCAGTCAAGAAGCTTGATCACTCACTCACTCACATCGTCGTCTCCTGCTTTTTTTTTGTTTCTCGTCGGTCTCGACTAGGCATTAGGGTAGCTAGCTAGCTTCTGGACGATGCTGCTGCACATAGCACCTTCCAGGTATTTCACCGTCCTCGCGCCATTCACACACACTTTATACCACTTACGACCAAGTTAATTACTCTGAATATTTTTACCACTGAAGATCGACTATGGTCGTCTCTTCGTTTAATTTTTACTGATTCCAAAAGTTTTCCTGCTGTCTGTACCACACAAGCAGACACTCATGAATATAAAACTTAATTAATTAGGACTTCCGATCCAGTCAGCAAAACTGTGGCTAGCTAGCTGGCCAGAAGAACAGCACGCAGGTTGCATCGTCCGCTCGGCTCGACTCCTGTGTTAAGCACTAGTACTGCAGAATTCTCTTGTTATTAGTTCAGCACAGCCTTCGCATGCGCCGTACCTAACCACCAGGTTGGGTCGACGCCACGACCCTTCTCTCTTTTTTCGATTGACCTGTCGTTGCGTGGACGACGACGAGCCAGCAGCTAGCAACCAGCTTCTCCTAGGCAAAAGAAAGGCCAGAAAATAACTGACCGACGACGGCGGTCTTGCCTTGACGTCCGTGCTCTGGCATGGCATGTCATGGCACGCCTTGACGACTGACGACGGTGGTTTGATTCTGACTCTCACTGTTTGACATGAACATCCCTGGTGCATGCAGGCGACAAGTCCCAGATCCGGAAGCGGTACATGCACCTGACGGAGGAGTACCTGGCGGAGAACCCCAACATGTGCGCGTACATGGCGCCGTCGCTGGACGCGCGCCAGGACATCGTGGTGGTGGAGGTCCCCAAGCTGGGCAAGGCCGCGGCGCAGAAGGCGATCAAGGAGTGGGGGCAGCCGAAATCCAAGATCACCCACCTCGTCTTCTGCACCACCTCCGGCGTCGACATGCCAGGCGCCGACTACCAGCTGACCAAGATGCTGGGCCTGCGCCCGTCCGTGAACCGCCTGATGATGTACCAGCAGGGGTGCTTCGCGGGCGGCACGGTGCTGCGCGTGGCCAAGGACCTCGCGGAGAACAACCGCGGGGCGCGGGTTCTCGTGGTGTGCTCCGAGATCACGGCTGTCACGTTCCGCGGGCCCAGCGAGTCGCACCTCGACTCCATGGTCGGGCAGGCGCTGTTCGGCGACGGCGCGGCAGCGGTCATCGTGGGCGCGGACCCGGAGGAGCGCGTGGAGCGGCGGCTGTTCCAGCTCGTGTCGGCGGCGCAGACTATACTGCCGGACTCCGAGGGCGCCATCGACGGCCACCTCCGCGAGGTCGGGCTCACGTTCCACCTGCTCAAGGATGTCCCCGGGCTCATCTCCAAGAACATCGAGCGCGCGCTGGAGGAGGCGTTCAAGCCGCTGGGCATCTCAGACTACAACTCCATCTTCTGGGTGGCGCACCCGGGTGGCCCCGCCATCCTGGACCAGGTGGAGGCCAAGGTCGGGCTGGAAAAGGAGCGGATGCACGCGACGCGCCACGTGCTGTCCGAGTATGGCAACATGTCCAGCGCCTGCGTGCTCTTCATCCTCGACGAGATGCGCAGGCGCTCCGCCGAGGATGGCCAGGCCACCACGGGTGAGGGCTTCGACTGGGGTGTCCTCTTCGGCTTCGGCCCCGGGCTCACCGTCGAGACCGTCGTGCTCCACAGCGTCCCCATCACCACGGGAGCGGCCATCACCGCCTGAAATGATCCTTCATCTCCATGAATTCCGATCCTCCATCAGTCGTCGTTCGTGATTATTTTCCTCCGACGGACCCGTACGTTCGTCCGCAACAATAAACATAGCTGATGATAGCAACAAAGAGATCAGCTGCAATTTCAGAATAGCTTAAGAAAAAGTAGTTGATGATAGCATTCTCAAAGTTTTGAAGTTCCTGTGTACATATAACATATGTATGCTAACTTGCAATGATTCTTGTGCTTCTATATTTCTCACATTTACCATCGCATTCATTTGTGTGAAAGATAGTATGCGCTAAGTTTGTTAGAAAAATATATGAATGACAGGACCTAGGATGCCAAGTTACCGATAAATTTGAACTTTGTGTTGTATGGACATTTTGTTGACAGATAGCACCAATGTATCTAAATATTGAATAGCATGATACATGCAGTAAGACAGCATCCTGATATCTAGAGTAGTTCTGAATGTTTGATATGTTGATTAGTTTGGTATGGACAAAACGACTGAAATGGGATGCTAGGCTACATTTTTAGTTGTTGATTAGTTTTTGAATAATATCACAAATATCTACATGTTTATTATTCCAAGATAAAGCCGTGGCGTTAGCACGGGCATTAATCTAGTGATGAAAACAACAGGCTTCTTCTCATGTTGGTGGGCTTGAAAATTGTACTAACGAGTACACCCTGAGTAAGCCCAACTAAGGCCTTATTGACTGTCCGTCTGAAATTGGACCAGGCCAAACTCGAGACTAAGATGTCCAATTAGGCAATTATTTTACTGCAATTTGTAACGTGAAATTTCTCGCACACCGATCTCTTTTTCTTTTCTTACTACTACTAACTAGTAATAACTCCTCACTTGAAAGCCATGGAGTGGAGGGCGTGTTAGCGCACATGCCCAATTTCTTGGAAGGACACAGTTCATCAAATGGTCTAGCTTTACAGAATTTATTTATTTATTTATTGATTGAGGAAGCATTTTATTGACTTAAGATAATTACATCAAGCTCATGATCGATTTAGTACTATCAAAACAAAACATAACCTAATTAAATTTTTGGTAGATATATATTGTGGGAAATCATCGCAAATGGTGCATTCTAAACACATACGATTTTCCTTTTCAACACGGGTCAATTCGTAGGATCAATTAAAACGTCACGTGGAAGGAGTTCGTTGCCACAAATCCTTGAATGGATCGGAAGGCATGAGTGCGAATTGAAATGCTAACTATTGTAGATTGATGAGTTTTCGCTCCTGGAAAGAGATGATCATAATTGATCCGTTCTTGCTCTGAACTGTCGTCTTTGCACTTTTTGCTAGGGTTAATTCATCGTCATGAATTACGAAAAAGGATCTACGACTATCAGACAGAGCACAAGATTGTAACTGAAACTGTAAAATTCAAAATCTGATTATTACTGTGCTTTAAATTATCGATCGAAGACCAGTCTGATCTTGGACATTTCGGAAACTTGATTCATTGCTTAGACTACTATCTAGGGTAGTATTTTGTTATGGTTCCATCTTATTTGACACTCTTTTTTCGATAATGCTTCTTATTAGACATCCGGCGCGTCGAACGCACCTTCTCCACTCATCCGTGCTCGTACTCATCCGCTCGCTCGCTCCGTTCTCTCCTCCACACACTCATCCCCTCGCTTGCTCACTCACTGCCGCCCGGCCCGCGCGTACTCCGGGCCTGCTAGCGCCCCCAGGACAGACGCCGCGCGCTGCACGCCAACTCGTTGCCGCCCCGCCCGGCCGCCGGCACTCCCTTCCTTCCCCCTCCGCGACCTCCATTGCTACCTCACACCCCTAGCGACCCAGCTCGCGCTCCCCCACGGGAGATGAGGACGACAGTGGCGGCTTCGACGATGTGGGTCGGTGCTCCTCTAGATCTAAGCCCTCCTCCTCCTCCTCATCCTCTAGATCTGAGGACGCGGTGGTGGCTAGGGTTCCAACAAGCTTTGGGGTCCTATTCCCTCCTTCCTCCAGTGAGCTCGAAGGTGATGGACCAGGGGGTTGGAGCAGCCTGCACCTCGAACCCATCCCCTTGTTGTTAGTACGTCCTTTTCTCCGTGTTGCAAGCGAATTTTTGGGATGTTGCAACATATAATTTTTGAATGTTGCAATAGAGAGATTCATGTGTTGTAGAAAGGGAGTTCTAATATTGGGATTGTATTTTTCCCCTAATGTTGCAATAGATGATTTTAATTGTTGAAATTACCCTTTTCAAATGTTGCAGAAAGGTGACTCGGGATGTTTCCATTTCTATGTTTCATGGTTGATTTTGCAATGTTGCAATACTACTATCTGAGACGTTGCATTATATATTTTTCGATATTGCAATACATATTTTTCTATGTTGCAGGACATATTTTTCTATGTTGCACTACATAGTTTTGCGATGTTGCAGTATTTATATTCTGAAGTTGCGCTATATAGTTTACATAATTTGCGATGTTGCACTTGAAAGTGTTTCGTGCTCTTAGGACAAGGGCGCCGGGGGAGGGGGCGAATGGGGCACGGTCGGGAATGGGGATATTGCGCAGTGGGGAACGGGCCGCGGCGGGGGACAGGGGTTGCGGCGCAAATGGTGGCGAGTCAGGGGGGTGGGCCGCGCGCGAGTCGCGTGGATTGGGCCACTGCGACTGGTGGGCAGACGCTATCTAGATTGGTTCGCTCGTATTGTTTCTGAATTGAATCGTTATGTGGATTGGTCGGAATCGGATGGCTCCTGTTATGACAATCGAATGCCACCGAGGTGTGTTCGGATGCATCCTCGCTCCGGACGTCCAGGCGCTAGGATAACCTTTTTTTTTGCCAAGGATTTGACACTCTAGTTGGATAGTTAGAGTTGAAGCCTGCTAGGTACAGTATTTATTTATGGTTTATTTGGCATGATTTTGCTTGGCTTCTTGCTACTGAACAGGAGAAGACAAAAATCTGGTTTCTTCGGCGATGTACTGATGACCCAACTCACCGAGTCAAAAAGCGAAAAAAAAAACGTGGGCGTTCTTTGGCCATGTGCGTTTGGACCATCGTTAGCTTGGTCCTTGGGTTGACGGCCAGGTTCGGCTCGCTTAGCTATAACCAGAGTCAGCACAAAACACATGGTATGGTACGGTCCGCATGCTTCCTGGCTGCGACGATTTCATTCTCGGCCATGCCAAGGCATGCATTTTTTCCAACCCATGTGGTTGGCTTTTGCGACCACTATTTCTTTGTTATGTTGCACACATCCAAATGCAAGTCCAGACACAACACAAGAAGCATCCGTTTCAAGTTCCTGCAGGCCAAAGTTGAATGGTTTCCTTCCCGTTGAAAAAAAACTCGGCCTGCGGTGGGCAGACAGCTACTGCAACTTTGTGCTTAAGGCAGAAGACCTTCTCGTGCAAGTCTAGAAACCCCCGAACCCCATGCGCCGTCCATACACAGAGGCCCATTACCCCGTGAGAGAACACCCCGAACCCAAAAAAGTGGGGCAAGCGAAAGAGTTTTTTGCGCGTTACCATAGCTGTGCCGTGGCAGGCAGGAGTCGAACTCCCGACCGCCAGCATCCCACGACAGAGACGTAAAGATCACAAAATTCGGAGTTAAAACGTGAAAGTTATGTATTTTCTAAGATTTCCTATAGATAAATCATTACTTTAATATAAACTCAAAAATTAAATTTCCCAAACCTACTGTACAGCTATACTAACATGTAGAGCTCGCAAATACGAACCTAACGCAACTTGAATGGGTCAAATCGGAGTTAAAACGAAGATTTTATGATCAAAACAAGTTTAGTGGCAAAACTGTAAATATCAGAAAACATATTTTTGAATTATTGAGAAGAAATACGTTTTCAAAACAAAGAAACGTAATTCCTAAATGACGCTAAGGACTGCGGGTTCTAATAAAGAAACGCAGGGACTCTTTAACAATTTTACCCCGCGAAGGGGTATCTTCTAATCCTACCCGTTGATCTGAGAACGGACGACAAACATCGCTTCCAGACGAAAGAGAGAGAGAACGCGGCCATCCACCTCAACGCCGGTCGGTAGCCCCCATGGTCGACACGCACGGCTCTCCGGAGAGCTTCGGCTCCAAAGTTTTCGACCACCATTCGGCCTGCAGCCAGTACCAATCGGTTGAGGAGCTCAACGCGAACTCATCTACGCAGGTTAGGGAGGCAAGAACGGATCGAGGACGAGATGCGGCTCGGGAAGGCGGCGGCGCCATTGCCGGCTTCGGCAAACTCATCGGAGCTCTATGTTCTCGCGATTCAAGGCATCACAGACCAAAAGAAAGGCATGGGGAGGGAGAGAAGGAGATGACGAGCTCACCGATGCAGAGAAGGAGGGCGCGGGCTCACCGGCAAGCTCCAACGACGGACGACAGTAAAGCCTAGGGTTTCCAACCCCCTAAGCTCGAGTTCACATGGTTTGGCTCGGAGTTAAGATGGAAAAAGGGACAAGGGGGAATGCGGCTACATCTTTATAGCCTCCAACACGACGTTAAAGGATAGGAAATCCCGAATTTCCCGGTTGGATTCAATTGAGATCGAGCTCGTCTCCGGCTCGGCCACGACTCGAAGGAGAAGACGCGGCTGACCTGCGGGTCCCGCCCATCAGCGAACGAAAGGAGGGAAGCGCGCGCGGCTGCAGTTCCTGGGCCGGCCCACGCGGGCGCGAGGAGGAGCAAGGTGGGAAGCGGGCTCGGCTCGACGGCCCAACAGCGAGGAGAAGCAGGCCGGCTCGGCAGTTTCCAGGCCGCTAACAGCAGATAAGCTCTTCCCTTTTTTTACATTTATTTTCCAAACCATTTAAATAGACTTTTAAATCCAAATCAAATAAAATCAAACCACTCACTTCAATAAATTACATGCAAAGGCATGAATGCTCAAACATGTTTCTACCCCTATGATAAATTTTAATTTAAAGAAACTATTGTTTTCCTATGTTTTCATGAGCACAAAAATTCATATTTAATCATTTTAGCTCTATTTACAAAGAATCAAATTTTAGGGTGTTACAATATGTCATGTGGTAAGGAAACCTCAGCTGGGCCAAATCGATTCAAATCCCCACTGCTTCTCGGAGAAGACTCGATCCTCTATCCTGCATTGTAGTTCATCAATTGAAACATGGTTACTTATGATTATGAAAATGAGATGAGATGATATGATTAATGAAGTGATTGAGCTAGATCAGGTGCAAACTGGATACTACTAATGACAATACCTAGTTAAAACATTGAAAGTAAGGATTAACTTGTAGTAAACTTTTCTGCAAAAGTTATTCTTGCTTCAAACTTTCCTTAAGCTTGCATGCCTTTGGTGTCTTTTCTTTTAGTCGAGTAAGACTTGTTGAGTACCCTGTACTCAGGGTTTGTTAACCCCTGTTGCAGGATCTGACTTAGGCTGATAATCGAGGTCATGTCGGTGGGCTCGACATGATCTGGTCATCTCTTCTACCATAGATGCTTCACCTAAGTTGCTTTCGTAGTCCTACTCATCTTTTACCTGAACATGTTTTGTAATCCAATATATAAGTCTTTCGCACTCCGATGTAAGTTATTTTTGTACCAACTGTTGTAATGTTGTGGTAACTCCATGTTGATCCTATATGAGTTGTAAAATGCAGATGATTCAGGGTTCCCCGAGGACACTCGACAGACTACCGGGATTATCCGGCTCTCATTTGCAACAGTTAGAGGTCTTTAGAACAATGACAGGTGCATGTGGGCCATTTAATTTAGGTGGTTCTGCCAGAAATATCTACTTCTATGACAAACAGCTTTCATCACTGAAGGAGTTAAATTAGTCATAATTTTAGTTTTATGACAAATTTATGACGAAAAACGGTTCATCATAGAAGTTGCATCATTCTTGAACTTCTATGACGATTGTAGAAATTTGTCATAGAAGTGCCTTAATCTATGACGAAAAATAGACTGTTGTAGAACCGTTTTGGCACGCCGTTGACAGGTAACATGATGGCATTAACAGCGTTTGTCACATGGCATGTGACATGGCATCGTCTGCCACGCTAGCAATTGACGTGGCATGGCCCCATGGCGTTTTTTGGTCCGTCCACGTGGCATATTTTTATTGGTCCACGTGACGCGTTTTTATTGGTCCACATGGCATATTTCTATTGGTCCACGTGGCATGTTTTTTATTGGTCCACATG
Source organism: Saccharum spontaneum (assembly GCA_022457205.1). Taxonomy (NCBI): domain Eukaryota; kingdom Viridiplantae; phylum Streptophyta; class Magnoliopsida; order Poales; family Poaceae; genus Saccharum; species Saccharum spontaneum. Next base: position 52,283,106 of record CM039595.1, read on the forward strand.
GCGCATTTTTATTGGTCCACGTGCAATAGGTAAATTGGGCCAGGAGAACCAAAGCTCGTGCACATTTCGTCATAAAAGCAAAAATTTAATAATCATTAAAATAATCAATTATTACCAATATATTTACCTAGAATTCATCCATTACAACTGAAATAATTAATCAGCCTTATGCATACATCAATCACAGCCATATACATACGCACCTACCACCTATTATAGAACATAGGTCTAAACAACTCAGATTCCAACTGTCTACGAAACTAAAAAAGTCGCTTATCTCACATTTATCTGCCGTTAGTCCTCGGATGTGCTACCAAGGCCCATCTCACATTTATCTGCTATTCGTCGCAGAAATTGACGAATTCGCTCCCCGTGAATTGGGTGCCTCATTGGGGCTAGAGTGAGGTTAGACCGAGTCATGCTAACTCGAATTAGCGGGACACTGAAGTTCACATTTTTTTTTAAAATAATTAATATAGACAGCAGGAAAAATGAAAGATTCAGAGCATGGCAAATGCGAAGTGGCGGCTGATAACAATTCACTAAGGTACTACTGTTATGAGTTGAAAATTTGGTAGCCAAAGTTGTGACGGTAATTTTCTCATTTGCCCAGATCTTTTGGCCAGATTTTATGCTGCAGAAATGGAAAATGAGCGGCAATGTGTGTGGGGAGCTGAACATACGTGTGTGCTGGTGCCACTACAATTCCTCGTGTGTCGTGGTCATATCACGTGTGGACAATGCTATTTTTTTTATAAATTTTGTCCATGCACCTCTGCCCTTGTCACCACGACCCATCCGTGGGCAATGGAACGGTTTATATTTTTTTTTTATATTACACGATACAATGTATACTCAAAACGCATGTACTCTCATCCCTATAAATACATGTACGCAAACCCTACCCCTCAAGATTGATGGAAGTTACCACAGACATCACAATGCCGACGGGAACGTTTCCTACCACTCCTTCAAGGAGAGTCGAACCCAAGACCTAAGGTGCTGCTGAGGCCTTGGTAACCAATAGGCTACGGGTCCTTTCGCTATATATGCCCGATGACTAAACTGGAGACATGGTAATCTAATCTAAACGAGTAGCGAAGGTGCAGGCTAACCAACAAAAGATTACGTAGTTTCAAAAAAAAAAAGACTACGTGACAAGGTAGGAGAATCAAATGTTTCTACCGCACGAGCTTCTTCTGTATATATGACTTCATGTCGTCGATGATCAATCACATCCTAATAATAATGTGAAAGTGAAAAATAAAGAAAGTAAAGTCGCCGTGCTGTTCTTCAAAATTTTTGACCTGACAATGCAAGAAATGCGACGATGAAAGACATGCTTGAGCGCGCGGACCAGAGTATATGTAGCGCATTGTCAGAACGACGACTCCGGTGGCCTCTGTTTTCCCCGGGCGGCGATAACCGGAGAATGTAGCGCATTGTCAGAATGACGACTCCGGTGGCCTCTATTTTTCCCGGCCGGCGCATGAATCGTCGGACTTGGGCGGATCCATCACCCATGCATGCAAGAGGCTCACCGGTCCACGTGTAAAGAATGCTGGTCCTCCATTACCATGTCTGACAATGAAACACAATTCTCTTGCGTTTTCGAGAGAAAGAAAAAAGTGACTTAGGAGATCTATTTCAAAGGGCATTAATTTGTTTATACTGTACAAACCTAGACGAGAAACGAGATATTGTTGAAGTTGGGCACTATACAGTAGTATACCACTACTAGACACCACGCCTGCCGGCCGGTGGCCACGCGACCCAACTAACCCCGTGGCTCCAATGGTTGGGGCGATCATCCCAGGAACGTGTGCGCGGTCGCCACCTCCCCGTCGTCGCCGCACATGTGGCGACCCATGCGCCCGTCCAACTGACCTAACCCGATTACCCGTCCGCGTCGCCTCGCCTGCCCCCGGCCCGCGCGGCTATATAAGCACCCCGCGGGCCTCCTCTGCCATTACAGCAAGCGCAGCAGCTAGCCCTCCTGCCTCCGATCATCCATCCATACACAACGCTCGCTCGCAGTCGCAGCTAGCTCTCTCGCTCCGACGATCCGGCCGGCGACCAACGCATACGTCCGCCGAGAGCTGCTAGTCCGGCTGTCGAAGTAGCTAGCGGCCGCCTGCAGTCTCTGGGACAACGTAGAGAGAAAGAGCCGACGGAGACAATGGCCGGCGCGACTGTGACCGTGGAGGAGGTGAGGAAGGCGCAGCGCGCCACCGGGCCGGCAACCGTGCTGGCGATCGGGACGGCGACGCCCGCCAACTGCGTGCACCAGGCGGACTACCCGGACTACTACTTCCGGATCACCAAGAGCGAGCACATGACCGACCTCAAGGAGAAGTTCAAGAGGATGTGTGAGTATCTCTCCCTCTCCCCCTCTCTCCATCTGTCGTCGTCGTCTCCATCGTTCGCTCTACACGTCAGTCAAGAAGCTTGATCACTCACTCACATCGTCGTCTCCTGCTTTTTTTTGTTTCTCGTCGGTCTCGATTAGGCATTAGGGTAGCTAGCTAGCTTCTGGACGATGCTGCTGCACATAGCACCTTCCAGGTATTTCACCGTCCTCGCGCCATTCACACACACTTTATACCACTTACGACCAAGTTAATTACTCTGAATATTTTTACCACTGAAGATCGACTATGGTCGTCTCTTCGTTTAATTTTTACTGATTCCAAAAGTTTTCCTGCTGTCTGTACCACACAAGCAGACACTCATGAATATAAAACTTAATTAATTAGGACTTCCGATCCAGTCAGCAAAACTGTGGCTAGCTAGCTGGCCAGAAGAACAGCACGCAGGTTGCATCGTCCGCTCGGCTCGACTCCTGTGTTAAGCACTAGTACTGCAGAATTCTCTTGTTATTAGTTCAGCACAGCCTTCGCATGCGCCGTACCTAACCACCAGGTTGGGTCGACGCCACGACCCTTCTCTCTTTTTTCGATTGACCTGTCGTTGCGTGGACGACGACGAGCCAGCAGCTAGCAACCAGCTTCTCCTAGGCAAAAGAAAGGCCAGAAAATAACTGACCGACGACGGCGGTCTTGCCTTGACGTCCGTGCTCTGGCATGGCTTGCCATGGCACGCCTTGACGACTGACGACGGTGGTTTGATTCTGACTCTCACTGTTTGACATGAACATCCCTGGTGCATGCAGGCGACAAGTCCCAGATCCGGAAGCGGTACATGCACCTGACGGAGGAGTACCTGGCGGAGAACCCCAACATGTGCGCGTACATGGCGCCGTCGCTGGACGCGCGCCAGGACATCGTGGTGGTGGAGGTCCCCAAGCTGGGCAAGGCCGCGGCGCAGAAGGCGATCAAGGAGTGGGGGCAGCCGAAATCCAAGATCACCCACCTCGTCTTCTGCACCACCTCCGGCGTCGACATGCCAGGCGCCGACTACCAGCTGACCAAGATGCTGGGCCTGCGCCCGTCCGTGAACCGCCTGATGATGTACCAGCAGGGGTGCTTCGCGGGCGGCACGGTGCTGCGCGTGGCCAAGGACCTCGCAGAGAACAACCGCGGGGCGCGGGTTCTCGTGGTGTGCTCCGAGATCACGGCTGTCACGTTCCGCGGGCCCAGCGAGTCGCACCTCGACTCCATGGTCGGGCAGGCGCTGTTCGGCGACGGCGCGGCGGCGGTCATCGTGGGCGCAGACCCGGAGGAGCGCGTGGAGCGGCCGCTGTTCCAGCTCGTGTCGGCGGCGCAGACCATACTGCCAGACTCCGAGGGCGCCATCGACGGCCACCTCCGCGAGGTCGGGCTCACGTTCCACCTGCTCAAGGACGTCCCCGGGCTCATCTCCAAGAACATCGAGCGCGCGCTGGAGGAGGCGTTCAAGCCGCTGGGCATCTCAGACTACAACTCCATCTTTTGGGTGGCGCACCCGGGTGGCCCCGCCATCCTGGACCAGGTGGAGGCCAAGGTCGGGCTGGAAAAGGAGCGGATGCACGCGACGCGCCACGTGCTGTCCGAGTATGGCAACATGTCCAGCGCCTGCGTGCTCTTCATCCTCGACGAGATGCGCAGGCGCTCCGCCGAGGATGGCCAGGCCACCACGGGTGAGGGCTTCGACTGGGGCGTCCTCTTCGGCTTCGGCCCCGGGCTCACCGTCGAGACCGTCGTGCTCCACAGCGTCCCCATCACCACGGGAGCGGCCATCACCGCCTGAAATGATCCTTCATCTCCATGAATTCCGATCCTCCATCAGTGGTCGTTCGTGATTATTTTCCTCCGACGGACCCGTACGTTCGTCCGCAACAATAAACATAGCTGATGATAGCAACAAAGAGATCAGCTGCAATTTCAGAATACCTTAAGAAAGTGGAGCTCAAGTGTGAAGTAGTTGATGATAGCATTCTCAAAGTTTTGAAGTTCCTGTGTACATATAACATATGTATGCTAACTTGCAATGCTTCTTGTGCTTCTATATTTCTCACATTTACCATCGCATTCATTTGTGTGAAAGAAAGTATGCGCTAAGTTTGTTAGAAAAATATATGAATGACAGGACCTAGGATGCCAAGTTACTGATAAATTTGAACTTTGTGTTGTATGGACATTTTTGTTGACAGATAGCACTGTATCTAAATATTGAATAGCATGATACATGCAGTAAGACAGCATCCTGATAGCTAGAGTAGTTCTGAATGTTTGATATGTTGATTAGTTTGGTATGGACAAAACGACTGAAATGGGATGTTAGGCTACATTTTTAGTTGTTGATTAGTTTTTGAATAATATCACAAATATCTACATGTTTATTATTCTAAGATAAAGCCGTGGCGTTAGCACGGGTATTAATCTAGTGATGAAAACAACAGACTTCTTCTCATGTTGGTGGGCTTGAAAATTGTACTAACGAGTACACCCTGAGTAAGCCCAACTAAGGCCTTATTGACTGTCCGTCTGAAATTGGACCAGGCCAAACTCGAGACTAAGATGTCCAATTAGGCAATTATTTTACTGCAATTTGTAACGTGAAATTTCTCGCACACCGATCTCTTTTTTCTTTTCTTACTACTACTAACTAGTAATAACTCCTCACTTGAAAGCCATGGAGTGGAGGCCGTGTTAGCGCACATGCCCAATTTCTTGGAAGGACACAGTTCATCAAATGGTCTAGCTTTACAGAATTTATTTATTTATTTATTGATTGAGGAAGCATTTTATTGACTCAAGATAATTACATCAAGCTCAAGATCGATTTAGTACTATCAAAACAAAACATAACCTAATTAAATTTTTGGTAGATACATATTGTGGGAAATCATCGCAAATGGTGCATTCTAAACACGTACGATTTTCCTTTAGTACACGGGTCCATTCGTAGGATCAATTAAAACGTCACGTGGAAGGAGTTCGTTGCCACAAATCCTTGAATGGATCGGAAGGCGTGAGTGCGAATTGAAATGCTAACTATTGTAGATTGATGAGGATGTGGGTATGCATCATTTTCGCTCCTGGAAAGAGATGATCATAATTGATCCGTTCTCGCTCTGAACTGTTGTCTTTGCACTTTTTGCTAGGGTTAATTCATCGTCATAAATTACGAAAAAGGATCTTCGACTATCAGACAGAGCACAAGATTGTAACTGAAACTGTAAAATTCAAAATCTGATTATTACTTTGCTTTAAATTATCGATCGAGGACCAGTCTGATCTTGGACTTTTCGGAAACTTGATTCATTGCTTAGACTACTATCTAGGGTAGTATTTTGTTATGGTTCCATCTTATTTGACACTCTTTTTTCGATAATGCCTCTTATCAGACATCCGGCGCGTCGAACGCACCTTCTCCACTCATTCGTGCTCGTACTCATCGGCTCGCTCGCTCGGTTCTCTCCTCCACACACTCATCCCCTCGCTTGCTCACTCACTGCCGCCCGGCCCGCGCGTACTCCGGGCCTGCTAGCGCCCCCAGGACAGACGCCGCGCGCTGCACGCCAACTCGTTGCCGCCCTGCCTGGCCGCCGGCACTCCCTTCCTTCCCCCTCCGCGACCTCCATTGCTACCTCACACCCCTAGCGACCCGGCTCGCGCTCCCCCATGGGAGACGAGGACGACGGTGGTGGCTTCGACGATGTGGGTCGGTCCTCCTCTAGATCTAAGCCCTCCTCCTCCTCCTCCTCCTCCTCCTCCTCATCCTCTGGATCTGAGGACGCGGTGGTGGCTAGGGTTCCAACAAGCTTTGGGGTCCTATTCCCTCCTTTCTCCAGTGAGCTCGAAGGTGATGGACCAGGGGTTGGAGCAGCCTGCACCTCGAACCCATCCCCTGTTAGTACGTCCTTTTCTCCGTGTTGCAAGGGAATTTTTGGGATGTTGCAACATATAATTTTTGAATGTTGCAATAGGGTGATTCATATGTTGTAGAAAGGGAGTTCTAATATTGGGATTGTATTTTTCCCCTAATGTTGCAATAGATGATTTTAATTGTTGAAATTATCCTTTTCAAATGTTGCAGAAAGGTGACTCGAGATGTTTCCATTTCTATGTTTCATGGTTGATTTTGCAATGTTGCAATACTACTGTCTGAGACGTTGCATTATATATTTTTCGATATTGCAATACATAATTTTTGATGTTGCAGGACATATTTTTCGATGTTGCACTACATAGTTTTGCGATGTTGCAGTATTTATATTCTGAAGTTGCGCTATATAGTTTACATAATTTGCGATGTTGCACTTGAAAGTGTTTCGTGCTCTTAGAACAGGGGCGCCAGGGGTGGGGGCGAATGGGGCACGGTCGGGAATGGGGATATTGCGCAGTGGAGAACAGGCCGCAGCGGGGGACAGGGGTTGCGGCGCAGATGGTGGCGAGTCAGGGGGGTGGGCCGCGCGCGAGTCGCGTGGATTGGGCCGCTGCGACTGGTGGGCAGACGCTATCTAGATTGGTTCGCTCGTATTGTTTCTGAATTGAATCGTTATGTGGATTGGTCGGAATCGGATGGCTCCTGTTACGACAATCGAATGCCGCCGAGGTGTGTTCGGATGCATCCTCGCTCCGGACGTCCAGGCACTATGATAACCTTTTTTTTTTTTTGCCAAGGATTTGACACTCTAGTTGGATAGTTAGAGTTGAAGCCTGCTAGGTACAGTATTTATTTATGGTTTATTTGGCATGATTTTTCTTGCCTTCTTGCTACTGAACAGGAGAAGACAAAAATCTGGTTTCTTCGGCGATGTACTGATGACCCAACTCACCGAGTTAAAAAGCAAAAAAAAAAAAAAAAAAACGTGGGCGTTTTTTGGCCATGTGCGTTTGGACCATCGTTAGCTTGGGCCTTGGGTTGACGGCCAGGTTCGGCTCGCTTAGCTATAACCAGAGTCAGCACAAAACACATGGTATGGTACGGTCCGCATGCTTCCTGGCTGCGACGATTTCATTCTCGGCCATGCCAAGGCATGCATTTTTTTTTCCAACCCATGTGGTTGGCTTTTGCGACCACTATTTCTTTGTTATGTTGCACACATCCAAATGCAAGTCCAGACACAACACAAGAAGCATCCTTTTCAAAGTTCCTGCAGGCCAAAGTTGAATGGTTTCCTTCCCGTTGAAAAAAAAACTCGGCCTAAGGTGGGCAGACAGCTACTGCAACTTTGTGCTTAAGGCAGAAGACCTTCTCGTGCAAGTCTAGAAACCCCCGAACCCCATGCGCTGTCCATACACAGAGGCCCATTACCCCGTGAGAGAACATCCCGAACCCAAAAAAGTGGGGCAGGCGAAAGAGTTTTTTCGTGTTACTGTAGCTGTGCCATGGCAGGTAGGAGTCGAACTCCCGACCACCAGCATCCCACGACAAGGACGTAAAGATCACAAAATTCGGAGTTAAAACGTGAAAGTTATGTATTTTCTAAGATTTCCTATAGATAAATCATTACTTTAATATAAACTCGAAAATTAAATTTCCTAACCTACTGTACAGCTATACTAACATGTAGAGCTCGCAAATACGAACCTAACGCAACTTGAACGGGTCAAATCGGAGTTAAAACGAAGATTTTATGATCAAAACAAGTTTAGTGGCAAAATTGTAAATATCAGAAAACGTATTTTTGAATTACCGAGAAGAAATACATTTTCAAAACAAAGAAACGTAATTCCTAAATGACGCTAAGGACTGCAGGTGCTAATAAAGTAAAGCGCAGGGACTCTTTAACAATTTTACCCCGCGATGGGGTATCTTCTAATCCTACCCGTTGATCTGAGAACGGACGACGGACATCGCTTCCAGACGAAAGAGAGAACGCGGCCATCCTCCTCAATGCCGGCTGGTGGCCGCCATGGCCGACACGCACGGCTCTCCGGAGAGCTTCGGCTCCAAAGTTTTCGACCACCAGTCGGCCCGCAGCCAGTACCAATCGGTTGAAGAGCTCAACGCGAACTCATCTACGTAGGTTAGGGAGGCAAGAACGGATCGAGGACGAGATGCGGCTCGGGAAGGCGGCGGCGCCATTGCCGACTTCGGCAAACTCACCGAAGCTCTATGTTCTCGCGATTCAAGGCATCACAGACCAAAAGAAAGGCATGGGGAGGGAGAGAAGGAGATGACGAGCTCACCAATGCAGAGAAGGAGGGCGCGGGCTCACCGGCAAGCTCCAACGACGGACGATAGTAAAGCCTAGGGTTTCCAACCCCCTAAGCTCGAGTTCACATGGTTTGGCTCGGAGTTAAGATGGAAAAAGGGACGAAGGGGAACGTGGCTACATCTTTATAGCCTCCAAAACGATGTTAAAGGATAGGAAATCCTGAATTTCCTGGTTGGATTCAATTGTGATCGAGCTCGTCTCCGGCTCGGCCACGACTCGGAGGAGAAGACGCGGCTGACCTGCGGGTCCCACCCGTCAGCGAACCAAAGGAGGGAAGCGCGCGTGGCTGCAGTTCCTGGGTCGGCCCACGCGGGCGCGAGGAGGAGCCGGGGGGGGGGGGGGGAAGCGGGCTCGGCTCGATGGCCCAACAGCGAGGAGAAGCAGGCCGGCTCGGCTGTTTCCAGGCCGCAGCAGCAAATAAGCTCTTCCCTTTTTTACATTTGTTTTCCAAACCATTTAAATAGACTTTTAAATCCAAATCAAATAAAATCAAACCACTCTCTTCAATAAATTACATGCAAAGGCATGAATGCTCAAACATGTTTCTACCCCCTATGGTAAATTTTAATTTAAAGAAACTATTGTTTTCCTATGTTTTCATGAGCACAAAAATTCATATTTAATCATTTTAGCTCTATTTACAAAGAAGCAAATTTTAGAGTGTTACAATTCTACCCCCTTAAGATGAATCTCGTCCCGAGATTCAGAAGACGGTGATCGAAGAAATGAAAACTCTGTCTATAGATCTTTTCCACTTGATTCAAGAAGCCTCATCCTCTCACTTTCACTCCAAAGTTTCAACATACTTTGATAATCTTACTCCGAGTATCTTGCTCAACTATTTCCAAGACATCGACGGGTACTCCGAACAACTCTTAGTCTATGGTGTCGTCCGAATCTTCTTAGCACAACCCTTCGTTGCTAAAGACAACGGTATCGACTCTTTCCTCTCCAAGCGACAACACTTTGCAATTCATAAAAATCTTGATCAGGATCAAACTGATGATACCACAGGTTCAAAACGAACATAGCGAAGATATCCCTCAGATTCTTGTGATCCACGTAGATGTCGCTCTTATAATCCCAATAAATTCCACACTTACAGCCTTAAGAGCTTTCACATTCAACTTTCTTGAGCTCTTCTTCATAATAACTCCACTAGAGAATACCTATCCAAGTAGAAAACTCCCTTCACTTAAAACTTACCAAACATACTTGATATGGGGTGATGTCATCTAAGTTTTCATGAAACTAACTATAGACTTCCAACAACTTCTTCTATGTCGTCCATGCTAACTTGTATAGCGTATGTTGAATTGAATGTTGAACTCTCAACTGATGATAGCTTGAAGTGAAGACCAGTCCTGACGAATACCCGAGCTTCTTGTAGACGATCCAACAAAGCACTGATCCCAAGCAAACAACATTAGCACATGAGTAGACTTCCAATCATAGAGATAACCACTTCTTCCAAGTGAAGCACTAGGACATACGAAACCTTCATCTTGCAACACTCACAACTTTGCTACCCCTCTTAAGAAAAAGAAACTAGGGGACCCCAAAGTAACTTGCATCTCCTTTTATACTAGATAACCATAATCATCTCTAATGTAAGATTCCAAGGCAAATCAATGAGATTCAAAGATATCCAATGATATATTCACTTATACAAGATAAGGAAGTAATGCAGAAAATTTCTGGGCGAATTCCAATTTTAACAGTTCAGTAAATCTGGCATAACTCGAGCTACAAAGATCCAAATGAAGTGATCTTTACATCGTTGGAAAGCTTATGAAATTATCTACAACTTTTATTAATAACACTTTCCAAGGTTCTGTCATTAAATTAATCAAAAACAGAGCTTAGCCAAAACTGTTCTAGAATTCCAGACTGTATAGTAACCTCAACTTAGAACAGGTATATCTCTTAGATCAAAATAGATAAAAAGATAATTCCAGTGGGTTTGGAAAGATACAGAAGTCTAGTTATTCCCAGTAAATTTTCATAAATTTCTCATGTCCATATCTTCAGATAAAATAGAAACATTGCAGAGTGCTATAGAAATCAGCATGCGGAGTATTACGTAAAACCTACCCCACTTAACATGGATCGAGCTACTCCTCAAGACTTATACCTTCCGAGCCACCTTTTAAACACGAGAACAAGGCAACACATATGCAACACATCAAGCAAAACAAGCACACATCACATCATCGGTACTACACATGCTTCTTCAACAATAGTAGTCATCCTAAATGGTAGATTATAGATGATGAAAAGCCATCAAACTTTTAAAAATAAGATGAGATCAGAAAACTTTTAAAAATAACATAAAACAAAATCTAAGGGAGTAAGAAATATTAGCTCAAAGAAAGCTATCAAGGCGGAGATACAAAGGACAATGAAGAGGAAATAGTCAAAATCAATGAGTCAAGGGATGATAAAATAGTTTCATAGTAAAAATGAGTTTCAGAATACGTCCAGTGCTACTTGGCATACGTCCTACAGTCAACACCGCTCTGATACCACTCTGTCACACCTGGTTTTCTAAAAAAACAAAACCAGGCTAATCATATGTGTGCCCAGGAAGTCCACACATATGTCAGAATGAAAAAGTACTAGAAACAATGTTATTATATAATGTATACATAGCTATATTAACACTTACATCAGAGTATCGCGGAACGATGACTAAACTTCAGGCTCCATCCTTTTTAGGGACGGCTGATTGGTAGCTCCGTATACCAAACACTTCTGAAAGACTTCTCAAACTCCACTACACCTTCATCCTTCTTCTAAGTAGCACCTTACTACACACTGGAGTGTGGTGGAAATAGCAAGAGTGAGTCCATGTCGAACTCAAACAAGTATAACACAGGGTTCATGAGGCTCAAAATGGCTAGACACTGTTTGATTGCATTTAGCTTTTATTCATTATATAATTGGCAATTGAGTAGCATCAAGGTAATCCAAATCCCATTAATGAACAAATGATCATTTGTAATAAGGATAATGAATAGCATTAACATGAGCTTAATAATAACAACAGTAATTAAGCAAGATATAACAATGATGATCAGCTATCTGTAAATGTTCCAAGGCCGCCCGTATCAGTGGGCACGGCTAGATACCATTTTATTAAACTCTGCGCAGAGGTGTACACTTTCACTGTGAGTCATGATTTTCAAATGCATGGGATAGCTAGTCCCAAAACATCGAAGATCATATAAAGCCATTCAAAAGTTCGTATAACAAGTTAGGGCCAATAGATTCACTCGACAGGCAGATGTAAGAACCCCTTTTCAAATGGCACAATTCCTTCTCGGCTATACTCATAGACTAGAGGCTGTCCTACACCCAACGTGGCAAACCATTCTTACGCCATTTAAGGTAACCACTAACAAGCTAGAAAAGGTCTCTTGAACAACTAGAGCCAGAGCCATATAGCCCTCACAGCTGTGTTGTATGTCCCAGATGATCACGTACAGATAAGTCCTTACAGAGAGAAACCAGAGCATCAAAATAACCCACATGCTCTAGCCCCCTTTTCAACAGTAATAAAATCATCATTAAAAGTTGGTCGCTTAATCCATTAGTCAAATTACAAGATCATTGTTCATAATTAAGCACTAGCAATAGCTACCCAAATGCATATCCCATAGGTGACAAGGGAACATGAAATCAATAGCTATGTTATAATCTCTACGGTTGCCAAGGAAGACACATGCATATGTATGATAATTTCAGTGAATAGGACAACAAGGATGGTCCCATGTTATACTTACCTTGATCAAAGCTTTCCTGATAATACTGCTGGTCTGGTTCAAAATAATACTCCTGATCATAAAGAAACTACTCACAGTCTATACTCGATCATCAAGCATCAACACACAATCATCCAAGCAATCATACACGAAGCAAACAAAGAAACATAATTAGAACAGTACACCAACAGTATCAAAACAGTATAAAAAGTTTGTAAAACTCTTCTACACATTACTACGATCACACAGACGTAAAGATCACAAAATTCGGAGTTAAAACGTGAAAGTTATGTATTTTCTAAGATTTCCTATAGATAAATAATTACTTTAATATAAACTCAAAAATTAAATTTCCCAAACCTACTGTACAGCTATACTAACATGTAGAGCTCGCAAATACGAACCTAACGCAACTTGAACGGGTCAAATCAGAGTTAAAACGAAGATTTTATGATCAAAACAAGTTTAGTGGTAAAACTGTAAATATCAGAAAACATATTTTTGAATTATTGAGAAGAAATACGTTTTGAAAACAAAGAAACGTAATTCCTAAATGACGCTAATGACTGCAGGTTCTAGTAAAGAAACGCAGGGACTCTTTAACAATTTTACCCCGCGAAGGGGTATCTTCTAATCCTATCCGTTGATCTGAGAACAGACGGCAAACAACGCTTCCAGACGAAAGAGAGAGAACGCGACCATCCTCCTCAAGGCCGGCCGGTAGCCACCATGGTCGACACGCACGGCTCTCCGGAGAGCTTCGGCTCCAAAGTTTTCGACCACCATTCGGCCCGCAGCCGGTACCAATCGGTTGAGGAGCTCAATGCGAACTCATCTACACAGGTTAGGGAGGCAAGAACGGATCGAGGACGAGATGCGGCTCGGGAAGGCGGCGGCGCCATTGCCGGCTTCGGCAAACTCATTGGAGCTCTATGTTCTCGCGATTCAAGGCATCACAGACCAAAAGAAAGGCATGGGGAGGGAGAGAAGGAGATGACGAGCTCACCGATGCAGAGAAGGAGGGTGCGGGCTCACTGGCAAGCTCCAACGACGGACGACAGTAAAGCCTAGGGTTTCCAACCCCCTAAGCTCGAGTTCACATGGTTTGGCTCGGAGTTAAGATGGAAAAAGGGACAAGGGGGAATGCGGCTACATCTTTATAGCCTCCAACACGACATTAAAGGATAGGAAATCCCGAATTTCCCGGTTGGATTCAATTGAGATCAAGCTTGTCTCCGGCTTGGCCACGACTCGAAGGAGAAGACGCGGCTGACCTGCGGGTCCCGCCCATCAGCGAACGAAAGGAGGGAAGCGCACGCGGCTGCAGTTCCTGGGCCGGCCCACGCGGGCGCGAGGAGGAGCGGGGGGGGGGGGGGGGGAAGCGGGCTCGGCTCGACGGCCCAACAGCGAGGAGAAGCAGGCCGGCTCGGCAGTTTCCAAGCCGCCAACAACAGATAAGCTCTTCCCTTTTCACATTTGTTTTCCAAACCATTTAAATAGACTTTTAAATCCAAATCAAATAAAATCAAACCACTCACTTCAATAAATTACATGCAAAGGCATGAATGCTCAAACATATTTCTACCCCCTATGATAAATTTTAATTTAAAGAAACTATTGTTTTCCTATGTTTTCATGAGCACAAAAATTCATATTTAATCATTTTAGCTCTATTTACAAAGAAGCAAATTTTAGGGTGTTACAATATGTCATGGGGTAAGGAAACCTCAGCCGGGCCAAATCGATTCAAATCCCCACTGCTTCTCGGAGAAGACTCGATCCTCTGTCCTGCATCGTAGTTCATCAATTGAAACATGGTTACTTTTGATTATGAAAATGAGATGAGATGATATGATTAATGAATTGATTGAGCTAGATCAGGTGCAAACTGGATACTACTAATGACAATACCTAGTTAAAACATTGAAAGTAAGGATTAACTTGTAGTAAACTTTTCTGCAAAAGTTATTCTTGCTTCAAACTTTCCTTAAGCTTGCATGCCTTTGGTGTCTTTTCTTTTAGTCGAGCAAGACTTGTTGAGTACCCCGTACTCAGGGTTTGTTAACCCCTGTTGCAGGATCTGACTTAGGCTGATAATCGAGGTCATGTCGGTGGGCTGGACATGATCTGGTCATCTCTTCTACCATAGATGCTTCACCTAAGTTGCTTTCGTAGTCCTACTCATCTTTTACCTGAACATGTTTTGTAATCCAATATATAAGTCTTTCGCACTCCGATGTAAGTTATTTTTGTACCAACTGTTGTAATGTTGTGGTAACTCCATGTTGATCCTATATGAGTTGTAAAATGCAGATGATTCAGGGTTCCCCGAGGACACTCGACAGACTACCGGGATTATCCGGCTCTCATGTGCAACAGTTGGAGGTCTTTAGAACAATGATAGGTGCATGTGGGCCATTTAATTTTGGTGGTTCTGTCGGAAATATCTACTTCTATGACAAACAACTTTCATCACTGAAGGAGTTAAATTAGTCATAATTTCAGTTTTATGACAAATTTATGACGAAAAACGGTTCATCATAGAAGTCGCATCATTCTTGAACTTCTATGATGATTGTAGAAATTCGTCATAGAAGTGCCTTAATCTATGACGAAAAATAGACTGTTGTAGAACCGTTTTGGCACGCCGTTGACAGGTAACATGATGGCATTAACAGCGTTTGTCACATGGTATGTGACATGGCATCGTCTGCCACGCTAGCAATTGACGTGGCATGGCCCCATGGCGTTTTTTAGTCCATCCATGTGGCATATTTTTATTGGTCCACGTGACGCGTTTTTATTGGTCCACATGGCATATTTTTATTGGTCCACGTGGCATGTTTTTTATTGGTCCACATGGCGCATTTTTATTGGTCCACGTGCAATAGGTAAATTGGGCCAGGAGAACCAAAGCTCGTGCACATTTCGTCATAAAAGCAAAAATTTAATAATCATTAAAATAATCAATTATTACCAATATATTTACCTAGAATTCATCCATTACAACTGAAATAATTAATCAGCCTTATGCATACATCAATCACAGCCATATACATACGCACCTACCACCTATTATAGAACATAGGTCTAAACAACTCAGATTCCAACTGTCTACGAAACTAAAAAAGTCGCTTATCTCACATTTATCTGCCGTTAGTCCTCGGATGTGCTACCAAGGCCCATCTCACATTTATCTGCTATTCGTCGCAGAAATTGACGAATTCGCTCCCCGTGAATTGGGTGCCTCATTGGGGCTAGAGTGAGGTTAGACCGAGTCATGCTAACTCGAATTAGCGGGACACTGAAGTTCACCGGTCCACGTGTAAAGAATGCTGGTCCTCGTCGGACTTGGGCGGATCCATCACCCATGCATGCAAGAGGCTCACCGGTCCACGTGTAAAGAATGCTGGTCCTCCATTACCATGTTTGACAATGAAACACAATTCTCTTGCGTTTTCGAGAGAAAGAAAAAGGTGACTTAGGAGATCTATTTCAAAGGGCATTAATTTGTTTATACTATACAAACCTAGACGAGAAACGAGATATTGTTGAAGTTGGGCACTATACAGCAGTATACCACTACTAGACACCACGCCTGCCGGCCGGTGGCCACGCGACCCAACTAACCCCGTGACTCCAATGGTTGGGGCGATCCCCGGAACGTGTGCGCGGTCGCCACCTCCCCGTCGTCGCCGCACGTGGCGACCCATGCGCCCGTCCAACTGACCTAACCCGATTACCCGTCCGCCTCGCCTCGCCTGCCCCCGGCCCGCGCGGCTATATAACCGCCCCGCGGGCCTCCTCTGCCATTACAGCAAGCGCAGCAGCTAGCCCTCCTGCCTCCGATCATCCATCCATACACAACGCTCGCTCGCAGTCGCAGCTAGCTCTCTCGCTCCGACGATCCGGCCGGCGACCAACGCATACGTCCGCCGAGAGCTGCTAGTCCGGCTGTCGAAGTAGCTAGCGGCCGCCTGCAGTCTCTGGGACAACGTAGAGAGAAAGAGCCGACGGAGACGATGGCCGGCGCGACTGTGACCGTGGAGGAGGTGAGGAAGGCGCAGCGCGCCACCGGGCCGGCAACCGTGCTGGCGATCGGGACGGCGACGCCTGCCAACTGCGTGCACCAGGCGGACTACCCGGACTACTACTTCCGGATCACCAAGAGCGAGCACATGACCGACCTCAAGGAGAAGTTCAAGAGGATGTGTGAGTATCTCTCCCTCTCCCCCTCTCTCCATCTGTCGTCGTCGTCTCCATCGTTCGCTCTACACGTCAGTCAAGAAGCTTGATCGCTCACTCACATCGTCGTCTCCTGCTTTTTTTGTTTCTCGTCGGTCTCGACTAGGCATTAGCTCAGCTAGTAGCAGCTTCCAGGTACTTCACCGTGCTCGCGCCACTCACACACTTTATACCACTGACGACCAAGTTAATTACTCTGAATATTTTTACCACTGAAGATCGACTATGGTCGTCTCTTCGTTTTTTACTGATTCCAAAAGTTTTCCTGCTGTCTGTATCACACAAGCAGACACTCATGAATATAAAACGTAATTAATTAGGACTTCCGATCCAGTCAGCAAAACTGTGTTAAGAACAGCACGCAGGTTGCATCGTCCGCTCGGCTCGATGGGTTAAGAACAGAACTAGTACTGCAGAAATTCTCTTGTTATTAGTTCAGCACAGCCTTCGCATGCGCCGTACCTAACCACCACGTTGGGTCGACGCCACGACCCTTCTCTCTTTTTTTGATTGACCTGTCGTTGCGTGGACGACGACGAGCCAGCAGCTAGCAACCAGCTTCTCCTAGGCAAAAGAAAGGCCCGAAAATAACTGACCGACGACGGCGGTCTTGCCTTGACGTCCGTGCTCTGGCATGGCTTGTCATGGCACGCCTTGACGACTGACGACGGTGGTTTGATTCTGACTCTCACTGTTTGACATGAACATCCCTGGTGCATGCAGGCGACAAGTCCCAGATCCGGAAGCGGTACATGCACCTGACGGAGGAGTACCTGGCGGAGAACCCCAACATGTGCGCGTACATGGCGCCGTCGCTGGACGCCCGCCAGGACATCGTGGTGGTGGAGGTCCCCAAGCTGGGCAAGGCCGCGGCGCAGAAGGCGATCAAGGAGTGGGGGCAGCCGAAATCGAAGATCACCCACCTCGTCTTCTGCACCACCTCCGGCGTCGACATGCCAGGCGCCGACTACCAGCTGACCAAGATGCTGGGCCTGCGCCCGTCCGTGAACCGCCTGATGATGTACCAGCAGGGGTGCTTCGCGGGCGGCACGGTGCTGCGCGTGGCCAAGGACCTCGCGGAGAACAACCGCGGGGCGCGGGTTCTCGTGGTGTGCTCCGAGATCACGGCTGTCACGTTCCGCGGGCCCAGTGAGTCGCACCTTGACTCCATGGTCGGGCAGGCGCTGTTCGGCGACGGCGCGGCAGCGGTCATCGTGGGCGCGGACCCGGAGGAGCGCGTGGAGCGGCCGCTGTTCCAGCTCGTGTCGGCGGCGCAGACCATACTGCCGGACTCCGAGGGCGCCATCGACGGCCACCTCCGCGAGGTCGGGCTCACGTTCCACCTGCTCAAGGACGTCCCCGGGCTCATCTCCAAGAACATCGAGCACGCGCTGGAGGAGGCGTTCAAGCCGCTGGGCATCTCAGACTACAACTCCATCTTCTGGGTGGCGCACCCGGGTGGCCCCGCCATCCTGGACCAGGTGGAGGCCAAGGTCGGGCTGGAAAAGGAGCGGATGCGCGCGACGCGCCACGTGCTGTCCGAGTATGGCAACATGTCCAGCGCCTGTGTGCTCTTCATCCTCGACGAGATGCGCAGGCGCTCCGCCAAGGATGGCCAGGCCACCACGGGTGAGGGCTTCGACTGGGGTGTCCTCTTCGGCTTCGGCCCCGGGCTCACCGTCGAGACCGTCGTGCTCCACAGCGTCCCCATCACCACGGGAGCGGCCATCACCGCCTGAAATGATCCTTCATCTCCATGAATTCCGATCCTCCATCAGTCGTCGTTCGTGATTATTTTCTTCCGACGGACCCGTACGTTCGTCCGCAACAATAAACATAGCTGATGATAGGAACAAAGAGATCGGCTGCAATTTCAGAATACCTTAAGAAAGTGGAGCTCAAGTGTGAAGTAGTTGATGATAGCATTCTCAAAGTTTTGAAGTTCCTGTGTACATATAACATATGTATGATAACTTGCATTGCTTCTTGTGCTTCTATATTTCTCACATTTACCATCGCATTCATTTGTGTGAAAGAAAGTATGCGCTAAGTTTGTTAGAAAATTATATGAATGACAGGACCTAGGATGCCAAGTTACCGATAAATTTGAACTTTGTGTTGTATGGACATTTTGTTGACAGATAGCACCAACATATCTAAATATTGAATTGCATGATACATGCAGTGAGACAGCATCCTGATAGCTAGAGTAGTTCTGAATGTTTGATATGTTGATTAGTTTGGTATGGACAAAACGACTGAAATGGGATGCTAGGCTACATTTTTAGTTGTTGATTAGTTTTTGAATAATATCACAAATATCTACATGTTTATTATTCTAAGCAGATTTGTGAGCTTCAATTATCTTTCTTTTTCTAGGGAATTTGTACATAACTTCTTTATCACTTATGTATCAGGATTCTTTTCTTTTCCTTTTCTTTTTTATTTCAGATTTTCTTTGCTCTGTGCCTCTGCAGCTGCTTTTGACACTAATCTGATCTCGATCTCATATGTGTAGAAGTATTTATTCCACAGTGTTTTGATTTAACTTTTCTTTTTCAAGGGATGCACATTTCTGAAAATAACATATGTGCTGTTACTTTTGCTCCATTGCGTTGCATCAGAACAAAACATTAATAAAATTAATGGTCCCTTCTTTTGAAAGTTAGAACTATGATGTGTTGAGAAAACCTTTTCATTTCTGAAGAAGAGTATATCGCTCATGTGTCTCCTTTATGGTGGACACCATAGAATAGTCAACGTAATAAACAAATGTAATCCCAGAGTTTGGTCTCATGCTGTTTTAGTGAGACCTAAATTCTATTTAGATTCCATTGTAAGTTGGCATGCAGGCTCGCTGATAGATACAAGTTCATAAAGGTTTGAAACTTATTCAGTAAGTTCAAAATTTTCAATAATCAATACTGATGCGACGTACATAATAGAGAGCACATATACCACAGGAAAAGATTAAATCCTCTACACCCCACCAGTTTTGTTAGCCTCACAACCAATTAGATTTGTTATTTTTCCTGGAAGAAAGGCCTAGCTTGCCATATAGCCTGGAAGAAAGATAGGTTCTACGCTGAGTGCCGAAGACGGGTTCCTGGAATAATGATATTCATGCTTTTGATAGCGCCTCACAATACACTCAAAAGCATGAATATCAATTTTTCAATGGCTAAATTCCATTATTTCATTCACCTGCAGTTCAAATTTGCTTTTTACGAAAAAAACCATATAAATGAAACAAAATAACTAAATGCAGCAAAAAAACATAAAAAATGTATCAAATTTTAAAATCTAGCTCCTAGTACTGTAGTAGGGCTGAAAAAAAATTTTAGGTGCAAAAAGAAAAAAAATAAAATTCTTTGCCGAGTGCTAGGATCCTGACACTTGGCAAAGAATTTCTTTGCCGAGTGTCAGATTCCTGGCACTCGGCAAAGTAATTAAAAAAAAACTTTGTTGAGTACCAGCCTCATGGCACTCGGCAAAGAAATTACAAAAAAATCACGAAAATTATGATATTCATGCTGAAAAAATATCATTATTCCATGAAAAAAAGCATTTTAATTTTTTAAATTTCTTTGCCGAGTGCCCACGATCTGGCAAAGTATTTAAAAAAACAAAAACCTTTGCCGAGTGCCCGCGGTCCGATCGCGGGCACTCGGCAAAGTATTTATTTTTTAAAAAAATAAAAGGCTTTGCCGAGTGTCAGATCAGGGCACTCGGCAAAGCATTTTTTTAAAAAAATAAAAGGCTTTGCCGAGTGCCAGATCGCTAATACTCGGCAAAGGAATTTTTTTAAAAAAATTTAAAAACTTTGCCGAGTGCCGGATCGCTGGCACTCGGCAAAGCATGCAAAAAATATAAATCACCACCTTCGCGGGCACAGCTTGCACAGACAGAGAAACAGCACCCGCGCCCCCGTGCCGCCGCGCCCTCGTGCACCCGCGCCCGCGACCGCTGCCACGCCGCGCCGCGCCACATGCCCACTACCGCCACGCGCCCGCGCCGCTACCCCTGCCCCTGCCGCTGCCACGCCCGTGCCCGCGGCCGTGCCGCCGCTACACGCGCCGGCCGCACCGAGCCCGGCCGCCCGCCCCAGCGCGCCCTTTGCGCGACGCCCCGGCATCTTAAGCGCCGACGAGCACACACTAGGTTCGCCCATTCCTTTTCTATGCAATTCGTGCAGTGCGTGAAGTAGTCGTATAGTAATTGTTGTTGTATGTGTTGTCGTTGTATGTGGTTTTCGAATATCGAGCTGTTGTATGTGGACGTCGGCCATCGAGCCGTTGTATGTGGATGTCGGCCATCGAGCTGTCATATGTGGATGTTGGCCACCATGCCGTTGTTTTTTGCAGGTATTCGAAACCTCCCCGTGTAGGGGAGGTTCTGCCAAAATTTTTAATTGACTGTATTATTTTTCTTTCTTTTTTTGCAGAGAAGAGCCCGTCGGAGCGGAGCCGGAGTACGCCGATCGTCTTCCTCGGCGTTGCGGTTCTGCCTGCACCGCGTCGCCTCGCCACTACACCGACTCACCATGGCTTCGCTAGCCTGACTCCACCGGCACCCTAGGTATAACCCTCCTTTCTTTATCATAGTCGTAGCTCGCGTAACTCAGTTAGGCGTCTCCCATTCGAAAGAGATACAGTTATTGGTATGCAGATCTTTGCATATCTACGACCGTATCTATTTCGGATTGTCCATGTATTTTGGACAGCCCGCAAATGTGTAGATAAGTTAGTTTCCTTGGTGTCTTTCTCGTAGTCGGCGTCACATGCGGGCCAGGAGTGCACCACATTCATGGCATATGCTATGGCCCACAAGGGCAAAGCGACGTCTGACGTCTCCTACAATCCGGAGGACCCGCCCGAGGCGTACAGCAACCCGACCATCTACACCCACATCAATGAGTACACATCGGCAACAAGGTCTCTCCATAGAGACGACTACGACCCGAGCTCCCAAGACTTTGATCCAGAGGTCGTCATGAGGATTGGAGGAGGCAAGAAGCATGAGCGGTACTATCTTGGCGACGGCGTCATCGACGCTACCTCTACTCCCTCCCTCTCCCAAATCCGACCACGGAGCACGGACGCAAGCATTCCCATACGTTCACGGCCGGAGACTTCACAGCAGCGGATTCTATCACTCCAGGTGATTCCTGTTTTATTCGTCATACATTAATATTTACATATCTTAGCTTTGCATTGTTTAAACATTGTGGTGAAATATTGCAGATCCAGATCGAGCAATTGGAGGCCCTGCGGGAGGCCGATCGCCGAAGGATGGAGGCTATGGAGGCCCAGCGCGTTGCGATGGAGCAGAGGTAGTAGCAGCAGATGGCGGAGGTTCTCCAGTACATGCAAGCTCTTTGGGCAAAAGACGAGTGTAGCTCCGCCATCTTCGCCATTCATTACACCGCCACCTCCACCTTTCAGGCACGCTACTCCTATAAGTATGAATATGATTGTTTAAGTTTGTATGTTCATGCTTAGGGTCACACCGTAACACTACTTGTAGCCTAGTAGATTATTGTCTAACACATGCAATATCTTCTCCATTGTGCAGCCTCAATCGGCGGGTTCGAATAATCCACCTCCCGTACCCTCAAATGATCCAGTTCATGGTACACCACAGTCTCAATGGGGAGCTTGGGGATCTGGGTAGTTGTCTTTCTATTTGTTGTTCACTTGGTGATGGACTTGTGATGCACTAGTGTTAGTTATTTGGACTTTGTGATGAACTTGTGTTAGCTATTTTGACTTATGATGCAGTTATGGTTATATATGTTGTGATGCATCTAATCTATATGAGATATTTATGATGTATGTGAGATATATGTGATGAATTTGATATATATGTGAAATATTATTTTTGTCGCGATGGAATGTAAAAATTCAAAAAAAAGGACGGTTTTGGTCACTTTGCCGAGTGTAACACTCAGTAAAGGAAACCTTTGCCGAGGCAATCACAAAAACACTCGGCAAAGCTGGGAAAAGCAAGCCAATTTTGGTAAATTTCCCAGCTTTACCGAGTGCCAGGGAGGAAGGCACTCGGCAAAGAATTTTAAAAAAAAATATCTCTTTGCCGAGTGCCATGCACAGGGGCACTCGGCAAAGAATTTTAAAAAAAAATTCTTTGTCGAGTCCCACGCAGAGGGGCACTCGGCAAAGAATTTTCAAAAAAATGTATCTCTTTGCCGAGTGCTAGGCACAGGGGCACTCGGCAAAGAATTTTCAAAAAAAAAATTCTTTACCGAGTGCCACGCACAGGGGCACTCGGTAAAGAATTTTTTTAAAAAAATTCTTTACCGAGTGCCTTGCCAAGTGTCACGCAGAGGGGCACTCAGCAAAGAATTTTTTTAAAAAAAAATTCTTAGCCGAGTGTCATGCACAGGGGCACTCGGCAAAGAATTTTTTTTAAAAAATTATTTGCCGAGTGCCCAGTGGTGGGGCACTCGGCAAAGTATCCGTTAACATTATCTGCCTTGTCACGGCAACTTTTCTTTGCCGAGTGCTGTCATGGCACTCGGCAAAGTTTTTGCCGAGTGCCCGACAAAAAAACACTCGGCAAAGAGGTCTTTGCCGACAAATTTTTTGCCATGTACTCTTTGTCAAGTGCGGCACTCGGAAAAGCCTTTGCCGACGGCAAAATGGCCTTTGCCGAGTGCCCCTGACACTCGGCAAAGCATGCGTTTCCAGTAGTGCTAGAAGTCGATTGTTTTATGCATGCTAGGCCAGTTTTATTTTATAACTTAAACTCTCTTTTCTCAATGAAAATGAAACGTAATTCTCTCGTGTTTTCGAGGGAGAAAAAAAGCTGACTTAGGAGATCTATTTCAAAGGGCATTAATTTGTTTATACTGTACAAACCTAGACGAGAAACGAGATATTGTTGAAGTTGGACACTATACAGTAGTATACCACTACAAGACACCACGCCTGCCGGCCGGTGGCCACGCGACCCAACTAACCCCGTGGCTCCAATGGTTGGGGCGATCCCAGGAACGTGTGCGCGGTCGCCACCTCCCCGTCGTCGCCGCACATGTGGCGACCCATGCGCCCGTCCAACTGACCTAACCCGATTACCGGTCCGCCTCGCCTCGCCTGCCCCCGGCCCGCGCGGCTATATAAGCACCCCGCGGGCCTCCTCTGCCATTACAGCAAGCGCAGCAGCTAGCCCTCCTGCCTCCGATCATCCATCCATACACAGCGCTCGCTCGCGCCGACGATCCGGCCGGCGACTGACGCATACGTCCGGCGAGAGCTGCTAGTGCTGCTGTCGAAGTAGCTAGCGGCCGCCTGCAGTCTCTGGGACAACGTAGAGAGAAAGAGCCGACGGAGACAATGGCCGGCGCGACTGTGACCGTGGAGGAGGTGAGGAAGGCGCAGCGCGCCACCGGGCCGGCAACCGTGCTGGCGATCGGGACGGCGACGCCTGCCAACTGCGTGCACCAGGCGGACTACCCGGACTACTACTTCCGGATCACCAAGAGCGAGCACATGACCGACCTCAAGGAGAAGTTCAAGAGGATGTGTGAGTATCTCTCCCTCTCCCTCTCTCTGCATCTGTCGTCGTCGTCTCCATCGTTCGCTCTACACGTCAGTCATGAAGCTTGATCACTCACTCACATCGTCGTCTCCTGCTTTTTTTGTTTCTCGTCGGTCTCTACTAGGCATTAGGGTAGCTAGCTAGCTTCTGGACGATGCTGCTGCACATAGCACCTTCCAGGTATTTCACCGTCCTCGCGCCATTAACACAGACATTATACCACTTACGACCAAGTTAATTACTCTGAATATTTTTACCACTGAAGATCGACTATGGTCGTCTCTTCGTTTTTTACTGATTCCAAAAGTTTTCCTGCTGTCTGTGTCACACAAGCAGACACTCATGAATATAAAACTTAATTAATTAGGACTTCCGATCCAGTCAGCAAAACTGTGGCTAGCTAGCTGGCCAGAAGAACAGCACGCAGGTTGCATCGTCCGCTCGGCTCGACTCCTGTGTTAAGCACTAGTACTGCAGAATTCTCT
The DNA here is from genome assembly GCA_022457205.1 of Saccharum spontaneum. Lineage (NCBI taxonomy): Eukaryota > Viridiplantae > Streptophyta > Magnoliopsida > Poales > Poaceae > Saccharum > Saccharum spontaneum. Next base: position 52,307,765 of record CM039595.1, read on the forward strand.
TGTTATTAGTTCAGCACAGCCTTCGCATGCGCCGTACCTAACCACCACGTTGGGTCGACGCCACGACCCTTCTCTCTTTTTTCGCTTGACCTGTCGTTGCGTGGACGACGACGAGCCAGCAGCAAGCAACCAGCTTCTCCTAGGCAAAAGAAAGGCCAGAAAATAACTGACCGACGACGGCGGTCTTGCCTTGACGTCCGTGCTCTGGCATGGCTTGTCATGGCACGCCTTGACGACTGACGACGGTGGTTTGATTCTGACTCTGACTGTCTGACATGAACATCCCAGGCGACAAGTCCCAGATCCGGAAGCGGTACATGCACCTGACGGAGGAGTACCTGGCGGAGAACCCCAACATGTGCGCGTACATGGCGCCGTCGCTGGACGCGCGCCAGGACATCGTGGTGGTGGAGGTCCCCAAGCTGGGCAAGGCCGCGGCGCAGAAGGCGATCAAGGAGTGGGGGCAGCCGAAATCCAAGATCACCCACCTCGTCTTCTGCACCACCTCCGGCGTCGACATGCCGGGCGCCGACTACCAGCTCACCAAGATGCTGGGCCTGCGGCCCTCGGTGAAACGCCTGATGATGTACCAGCAGGGGTGCTTCGCGGGCGGCACGGTGCTGCGCGTGGCCAAGGACCTCGCCGAGAACAACCGCGGCGCGCGCGTGCTGGTGGTGTGCTCCGAGATCACCGCCGTCACGTTTCGCGGGCCCAGCGAGTCCCACCTCGACTCCATGGTAGGGCAGGCCCTGTTCGGCGACGGTGCGGCAGCGGTCATCGTGGGCGCCGACCCTGACGAGCGCGTGGAGAGGCCACTGTTCCAGCTCGTGTCGGCGGCGCAGACCATCCTGCCGGACTCCGAGGGTGCCATCGACGGCCACCTCCGCGAGGTCGGGCTCACGTTCCACCTGCTCAAGGACGTCCCCGGGCTCATCTCCAAGAACATCGAGCGCGCGCTGGAGGAGGCGTTCAAGCCACTCGGCATCTCAGACTACAACTCCATCTTCTGGGTTGCGCACCCGGGTGGCCCCGCCATCCTAGACCAGGTGGAGGCCAAGGTCGGGCTAGACAAGGAGCGGATGCGCGCCACCCGGCACGTCCTCTCCGAGTATGGCAACATGTCCAGCGCCTGCGTGCTATTCATCCTCGACGAGATGCGCAAGCGCTCCGCCGAGGATGGCCAGGCCACCACGGGTGAGGGCTTCGACTGGGGCGTCCTCTTTGGCTTCGGCCCCGGGCTCACCGTCGAGACCGTCGTGCTCCACAGCGTCCCCATCACCACCGGAGCGGCCATCACCGCCTGAAATGAACCTTCATCTCCATGACTTCCAATCCTCCATCAGTCGTCGTTTGTGATTATTTTTCTCGTACGGACGCGTACCGTTTGTCCGCAACAATAAACGTAGCTGATGATAACAACAAAGAGATCAGCTGCAATTTTAGAATACCTTAAGAAAGTGGAGCTCAAGTGTGAAGTAGTTGATGATAGCATTCTCAAAGTTTTGAAGTTCGTGTCTACATATAACATATGTATGCAAACTTGCAATGCTCCTTGTGCTTCTATATTTCTCACATTAACCATCGCATTCATTTGTGTGAAAGAAAGTATGCGCTAAGTTTGTTAGAAAATTATATGAATGACAGGACCTAGGATGCCAAGTTACAGATAAATTTGAACTTTGTGTTTGTGTTGTATGGACATTTTGTTGACACGAATGTATCTAAATATTGAATTGCATGATACATGCAGTAAGACAGCATGCTGATACCTAGAGTAGTTTGGTATGGACACAAACGACTGGAATGGGATGCTAGGCTACATTTTCGGTCATTGATTAGTTTTTGAATAATATCACAAATATCTACATGTTTATTATTCTAAGCAGATTTGTGTGCTTCAATTATCTTTCTTTTTCAAGGGAATTTGTACATAACTTCTTTATCACTTATGTATCAGGATTCTTTTCTTTTCCTTTTCTTTTTTATTTCAGATTTTCTTTGCTCTGTGCCTTTGCAGCTGCTTATGACACTAATCTGATCTCGATCTCATATGTGTAGAAGTATTTATTCCCCAGTGTTTTGATTTAACTTTTCTTTTTCAAGGGATGCACATTTCTAAAAATAACATATGTGCTGTTACTTTCGATCCATTGCGTTGCATAAGAACAAAACATTAATAAAATTAATGGTCCCTTCTTTTGAAAGTTAGAACTATGATGTGTTGAGAAAACCTTTTCATTTCTGAAGAAGAGTATATCGCTCATGTGTCTCCTTTATTGTGGACAACGTAGAACAGTCACCGTAATAACGCAGATAGATACAAGTTCATAAAGGTTTGAAACTTATTCAGTGAGTTCAAAATTCTCAATAATCAATATTGATGCTACGTACCGAATAGAGAGCACATATAACGCAGGAAAAGATTAAATCCTCTGCACCCAACCAGTTTTGTTAGCCTCACCACCAATTAGTTTACTTATTTTTCCCGGAAGAAAGGCCTAGCTTGCTATAGTCTTGTAGCAACAAAACATTTTGACGGATGTACTTTTCCTCCATTCTAGGTCGCAGTCCTGTCTGATAACTATTAGATATCGAGAAACAAATGGTCAATTGATTCTAGCTTGTCACATAGACCAAGTTTTGCTTCCTTCCCATACACAGCTGCTTAAATTAACTCTACAAAAAAATATAGTTTTTACTTACTAACTAACTAACCGAAGAACTGAGCTTTCAAAGATAGGTTTGGTCTTCTCAACCTTTTCATTTTCTTTTAGGCTTAGCATACAACCTTTTTCGTAATAATGGTCTAATTTTAGAACTGCTAGAACGTGGCCTCTACAAATGGAAATGATAATTTTTAGTCAATTGTAAATATTTGCATTTATTTTGAATCTGACTGAAATTAGCAATTTGTTGTCCGGTTACACTACTACAGATAGGTCTTTTAGTCCCGGGTCCTAAGGACCTTTAGTCTCGTTTCCAGAGCCGGGACTAAGAAATCGGAACTAAAGGTCCCAGCGGGTGAAAAAATAAATAAAATTCTAGAGGCCTCTCTTGTGGTGCATGAGAATCGAACTCAGGAACCTCTCACCTCGCACGTAGATTCCTTATCAACTCAACTGAACACAACATGTGACAAAGTCCTTTGCCCTCTTCCTTTTGATTTGACTCATGAGGGACCTTTAGTCCCGGGTCGGAGACCTTTAGTCCCGGTTCGTAACACCAATCGGGACTAAAAGGTCACCCTACCAACCAGGACTAAAAGTTGGAGAACCTTTAGTCCCAGTTCGTAATACCAACCGGGACTAAAAGATGACTTTTAGTCCCAGTTGGTGTTACGAACCGGGACTAAAAGTAGTCCGGCCATTGGGCAGGGTACCAACTGGGACTAAAGTCGTTTTTTTGTCCCAGACATAAATTTCGTCGGGACTAATACCCATTTTGGATATCGACGAAAGGTCTGTTCTCTAGTAGTGTTAGTAAATCTAGTAATATCCTAAACAAGAAAGAAATTTAGTCACACAAAATCTGATAATCCAGATGAATTCTTCTCAAGGGGCTATAGCTAGATGTATTGAATTCACAAAAGTCTTTAACAACATTTGAAGTTTCTTTGCAACGTCACATGCGCTGACCACATGTATCTGTTTACCAAAACCCTCCATCAGCGTCGGCAAGAGTAGTCTAAAGACATGCATCATGCATGCATGCATGGTTTGCATGCTTTTGCGACGATTTATTTTTGTTCATTTATACAGCCAATACGCGGCATGCAGAAGCAGCACGGCAACTTCACTCGATCTAGTGGGCTAGTGGCATCGAATCGTCATCCCATTTTTGAGACGGGTGAAAGATTCTTTCAACTTGTTGCTTACAAAAGTTGTCTTTCCTGTAGAAATCCAGGGACAGGTCACGTCTAGGAGTCCATCACACGACAATTCATCAGATTAACGGCATTATAGATTGATGAGGATGGCAATGCATTATTATTTTCGCTTGAAATTGAAACGCTCGGTTTTGTCACCAAAACGCTAACCACATGTGCATATGACCGTTTACCGAAATGCTCGATTTGTCAATTCTAAACCTCGTCGCAGGTATGGCTACATACGGTACGGGTATGGTGAGAGTAGTCCAAGCACATGGATTGGCTTTTGGGACGAATTCCTTGTGTTTACATCCAATCCACGGCCGTATCATTGTCGTGTGCAGGTGCAGTGAAATCCCTATTTGAGAGAAACTTGTCAACTTCGGTAACAAAATACAGCTCTCAAAAGTGGGGGAGCACCCAAATGAAAAGTAAAGACCCTATTTTAGGCTACTGTTAAAGTTGCTCTGAGATAATAATAAGAAATGTATTTAGTTATACCCGTAAAGTACCGTGTATGTATCCGCATATCCCACTTCAAGCGTAATAATAATATGATCATATTAATATTAATAGCAACAGTAATAATAATATAATAATAGTAATTTTAATAGCAATAGTAATACACATAGCAAGAAAGAATAGTAGTTGTAGCAATAAAAACAAAATACGGTTTTCACAGATACTATTTGCATCACTATTTTAAGTGGGCCACAGCTCACTAGGAAGGGAAAGAAAGTGAAATTATTTATAGAAGAATCCAACGATTGAAAAAATTCATTTTCATTTACTTATAGAAAAAAGTAAAACACCACGCTAATGAGCTGCGGCCCATCTCAAGCACAAATTTCAAATGATGAAAACAACAGGCTTCTTCTCATGTTGGTGGGCTTGAAAATTGTACTAACAAGTACACCCTGAGTAAGCCCAACTAAGGCCATATTGACTGTCCGTCTGAAATTGGACCAGGTCAAACTCGAGACTAAGATGTCCAATTAGGCAATTATTTTACTCCAATTTGTAACGTGAAAATTTCTCGCACACCGATCTCTTTTTCTTTTATTACTACTATATAGTAACTAGTAATAACTCCTCACTTGAAACCCATTGAGTGGAGGTCGTGTTAGCGCACATGCCCAATTTCTTGGAAGGACACAGTTCATCAAATGATCTAGCTTTACAGAATTTATTTATTGATTGATTGATTGAGGAAGCATTTTATTGACTTCAGATAATTACATCGAGCTCATGATTGATTTAGTACTAATAAAACAAAACATAACCTAATTAAATTTTTGGTAGATATATATTGTGGGAAATCATCGCAAATGGTGCATTCTAAACACGTACGGTTTTCCTTTTCAACACGGGTCAATTCGTAGGATCAATTAAAACGTCACGTGGAAGGAGTTCGTTGCCGCAAATCCTTGAATGGATCGGATGGCATGAGTGCGAATTGAAATGCTAACTATTGTAGATTGATGAGGATGTGGGTATGCATCATTTTCGCTCCAAGTTGGAAAGAGATGATCATAATTGATCCGTTCTCGCTCTGAATTGTCGTCTTTGCACTTTATGCTATGGTTAATTCATCGTCATAAATTACGAAAAAGGATCTAAGACTATCAGACAGAGCACAAGATTGTAACTAAAACTGTAAAATTCAAAAGCTGATTATTACTGCGCTTTAAATTATCGATCGAGGACCAGTCTGATCTTGGACTTTTCGGAAACTTGATTCATTGCTTAGACTACTAGCTAGGGTAGTATTTTGTTATGGTTCCATCTTATTTGACACTCTTTTTTTCGATAATGCTTCTTATCATACGTCCGGCGCATCGGACGCACCTTCTCCACTCATCTGTGCTCGTACTCATCCGCTCGCTCGCTCGATTCTCTCCTCCACACATTCATCCGCTGGCGTGCTCGCTCACTGCCGCCCCACCTGCGCCACGCTCCGGGCCTACTAGCGCCCCTGGGATGGACACCGCGCGCTGCATGCCAACTTGCTGCCGCCCCGCCTGCCCACCGGCACTCCCTTCCTCTCTCCTCCGCGACCTCCATTGCTACCTCACGCCCCTAGCGACCCAGCTCCCGTTCCCCCACGGGAGACGAGGACGATAACGGCGGCTTCGACGAGGTAGGTCGGTCCTCCTCTGGATCTAAGCCCTCCTCCTCCTCTGGATCTGAGGGACGCGGTGGTGGCTAGAGTTCTGATGAGCTCTGAGGTCCTATTCCCTCCTCCCTCCGGTGAGCTCGAAGGTGATGGGCCAGGGGCTGGAGCAGTCTGCACCTCGAACTCATCCCCTTGCTATTTGTACGTCCTTGCTGTTTCTCCGTATTACAGTGAATTTTTGGGATGTTGCAATATATAATTTTTGAATGTTGTAATAGGGTGATTCATGTGTTGTAAAAAGGGAGTTCTAATGTTAGGATTGTATTTTTCCCCTAATATTGCAACAGATGATTTTAATTGTTGAAATTACCCTTTTCAAATGTTAAGGTGATTTGAGATGTTTCTATTTCTATGTTTCATGGTTGATTTTGCGATGTTGCAGTACTACTGTCTGAGACGTTGCAGTACATATTTTTTGATGTTGCAGTACATAATTTTCGATGTTGTAGTACATATCTTTCGATGTTGCACTACATAGTTTTGCAATGTTGCAGTATTTATATTCCAAAGTTACGCTATATAGTTTACATAATTTGCGATGTTTGCACTTGAAAGTGTTTCGTACTCTTGGGACAGGGGCGCGGAGGGGACGGGCCATGGTGGGGGAACGGGGCGCGGTGGGGAATGGGACGCTGTGGGGAATAGGGCGCGGCGGGGGACAAGGGGTGTGGTGTGGATGGTGACGCGTCAGGGGGCGGGCCGCGCGCGAGTCGCGTGGGATGGGCCGCTGCAACTGGTGGGCGGACGCCGTCTAGATTGGTCCGCTCGTATTGTTTCTGAATTGAATCGTTATGTGGATTGGTCAGAAATGGATGGCTCTTATTACGACAATCGAATGCCTCCGAGGTGTGTCCGGATGCGTGCTCTGTAACAGTGCTGGATCAGACGGTGGCAGTAGTCTCATGTTGCAAGGTCGAGTGATGTCAGGCTATCAGCTCCTAGCCTTCTCTCGGCATCTGCACCTGGCAGCAGCGAGCCAGTGACAGACGGTAGGCTCTTCGCCTTCTCCCCACACCACCGCCTCCTACTTGAGCTAAGGGCCTTCGACGCAGGCATGGTGCCCTCATCCTCAGTCCTCCCCTCCCACGTCGGGCTCTGTGGCGCAGCAGCTCTTGGATCCTACCACGCTGCCGGAGGTGCGAACGTGAAAGCCTGCCGGAGACACCAACGCGAGGATTGGAGAGTTGCAGGAGGCATTGAAAGTGCCACCGACAATTGACATGGTTTAGCACCTCCATCTTTCTTTAATCCCCCTTCATTCAATTGTTTGATGTCGGCAGTTTTCTTCTTTCTTTAATCCCCTTCGAGGCTTTGGCTTTGGTAGTTCGTCTACCTCTCATGGATTATATATAGTGCCGCCAGGGGCGGCTTCATCGTATCACCCATGGTCTTTAGTCCCCTTCGAGGCTTTGGCTTTGGTAGTTCGTCTACCTCTCACGGATTATAATATATAGTGCCGCCAGGGGCGGCTTCATTGTATCACCTATGGGGTCCGACACCATCGTAGCTTGCACGGCTTGGTTTGGTGGTCCAATTGGAGTCCAATCAGTAAACTATGATAGATGGGGAAACTGCCATGGAGTAGGAGAAGAAATTAAACTTGCGGTTGGGCGTCGAATTTTATTTGTGCTTGGCATTCTAATTTGTGGTGTGGTCTCAATTTGGTCCTCTTGCGCCTTCGTGGTTCACTCGATTTGGTTAGGGGACTATGAGGATATCCTTCTCAGCTTGACGTGGGTTTGATTTGATAAGTTATTGACTTCTGGAGTTAGTCTGATTTGAACTGAGATTGTATTTGGAAGAGGAGACATATTATTGGTTTGATGAGTCGTTTCCTTGTGGAGTTAAATAAATCTGATTTGGTCCCTTCCAACATGAGCGAGTTGGGTTCGGATACGATGTGCGATGCCTTAGTTTTCAAAACAAACACAAAGGAATAGGATTCCTAATTATATTTAGGTTATTTGAAGATGCCATACATATGCCATATTATTTATATATAACACGAGAGCTATAGACAGACTTGAAGAGAGACAAATTCTATATTTACAGATTTAGTTAGGGGAAGATGGACAAAAAAGAATGGATGGACGAAAAAAAAGAGCCTGAAATTTTGTCTCTTTATTATTAGGTATAGATATAGATATATCAGTGTTAGCCTAAACGTTAAACGGTGAATGGTCGGTTACCCATCGTTTAGCAAAAAGTCAGTATACACGGCCATTTAAACGGTCTTTTAAACGGTCGAAACGGTTTTGCACGGCTTTACACGGCTAATCGGCCTACACAGTTACCTATCGAGTAGCGTTTACACGCCGTGTAGACGAATAGTGATATATATATATATATATATATATATATATATATATATATATATATATATATATATATATATATATATATATATATGAAAAGTTGGCTAGAGTTGTAGTGCGCGCTCTAGATAGAAAAGCCGAACAAAATTAGCGGCCTATCTGGTCCGTCGCGCGCTAGCTGCTAGCGGTGACCGAGTCGACCGGCCGGCCGGCTTGGTCCAAGGCCTGAGTCGACCGGCCGGACGGGTCAGCAGCCACGGACGGCCGATAAAGCAGATGACTTTACTTGGCTCGTACAACTCGACGGATTACAGGATGCGATAACTCAACTGGTTGATGACAGGTGTGACAATGCACCCAACCACTTAGGTTCAAGTCGTATCGTAGACTAAATTTAGGTATTTATTTCTCTTCTTAATAAAAACCACCTAGTTTCTCCTATGTTGGATCCTTTTTTTATCACAGGATGCGATAATGCATGTTGTATGGTACAGCTAGTGGATTGGATATATATAATTAACCACTTCTCCTTTATTTTAGATGCCTGAATTTTTTTTGGTTGTGGTTGGTTAGGCAACATAAAATTTTGACATTGTTTGGCTATTGAAAAGAATGTTCTTTGTCTTTTGTAAGTTGTCATTTTGATTGTGCTAGTTGTCTTTTGTGAGTTGTTGCCTGAAAATTCTCAAAAAAATCAGACACCTCCCGTCAGTTTAACAGTACTTGTTTGATTACCTAAAAAGTAAAGTTTAAGAGATTTTAATATTCCTGAGTTAAACCAAGCCAAAAAGTAAAGTTTGATGACCGAAACATCCATTTTAAAAATTCAGGAAGAGTTGGATGATACATAAGGGACGATAATATTGAACATGAAAGGATAAACTTATTTTAGGACTTGAGAACTTGAGATGCTTTGACTTTCCGAGAGAATTGAAATGTGACTTATAATTTGGTAGAGAGGAAGTATCAACTAAAAATTGGCTTTAAAATTTTTTACTAAAGCTAAAGGGCTGGTTTTTGACGGATGCCCGTACTCGCCGAGTCGCCGTATGTGGAAAAAAAGAAAACGTGGGCGTTCGTTGGCTAGCAATTTGTTACTTTATTAAGTTTGGGTTGACGATGTCCACGTTTAATTAGTTAGCCAGCCCAAAGGCCCAAACATGCATGCATGGTCTGCTTGCTTCTTGACAACTTTCTCGGCCGGTATGTGTATCTTTTGAAATGATTGATGCCTTCGCAATTTCCGAACACATGGTTTGCTTTTGCGACAATTAGTTGCCTTTGAGGCGTTAATATAATGGTGCATCCTCCAAGTTGAGTGAGGCACACGAGCGAGCTGAGCATTCTTCTCAAGTTCGATCGATTCCTGCGCATACAAAAGTTGAATGCTTTCCATTGAAATGATGCTGGCGTTCCACGGACGGCAAACAAAGGATGATGACTCGCTCACTGCCTGCCTGCCTTCGTCTCTCTTGCCGATCTTTCCTTTTAAGTTTTAACCTTTTACTATTATTACTGATGTTTATTTACTGCAACGATGATGGACAGTACAAAGCACGCGCGTACCCGTGGCCACAGCAAGTAACTAAATGTTACTCTCTCAGTCCTAAATAAAGTATAAGGGGTATAGAGTTCAAAATCTATACTCCCTTCGTCTTAAAATATAAGGACATAAATGATTTCTAGATGAGTCTTTGTCAGCATCGGAACTGTGATAGAAACTTTACCAAGTGTAATTTTATTGCATTTGGATCCCGGCATACTATACAGTTCCGACAATCACAATAGGGACAATATATATCCTTTGTCTGCTTAATCAAAGCGTGTCTTTTAGCGACTTCAATAAAACCATTTACATTTTATATGTAGGAAGCTTCATGTGTTCGTTTCGTGTACATCCATGACTTGTCCATATGTGCCCTTTGAAAAGAAAAGGTATATTTGCGTCAAGATATTATTCGCATATAAATTTTGAAACAATTGATGTCTATTTTGTTAACAAATATTATATTATTGTAGACCTAAAGCTTAAAAATGATATAAAAAGCTATGTACCAAAATGAAAAAGTGAATATAAAAATTAAATAGAGTTCATGTGAGCCAAGTAAGTTGGGAAAAATTGAGTCCAAATTGCTAGGAAAAATAAAAAAATCAAACATCATGCATGTCTCTCTCTAGATCTCTAAGTGAAAGAAATTAGTGAAGTAAATGTATATGTAAAGTTTGAAAAGAGCTTAGGGATGCCACAATCTCACCCCTCAGACCTGACTCCTTCAAAGGTTCAAAGGGCAAAACCTCCCCCTCAATTTTTGCTATTTCTCACCTACAAATGAGCTCAACAATGGTGCTCAGCAGCACTGTCACAAGGAAGAAGATGGCTACTTACATGGGTTATTTTTAGGGGCAGTTGATTGAAGAAAACCGCCTTTATTAACTATCTGTAGGGGCAGTTGTCTTAAGGAACCGTCTTTGAAAATAGGTCTCTGTTAGATACGGTTTTGTAAAGAGGACCGCCTCTGAAAATCCATTTTGAGGGGCAGTTCTCTTAACACAATTGCCTCTAAAAATAGACCTATTTCTAGAGGCGGTTTTCTTAATGGAACCGCCCCTAAAAAAGAATCTTCAGAGGCAGTCATGGAGCTACAGTGCTCCCCTGCGCGGTTAGAAGTGGCGTATTAGTTGAACCGCCTCTGATAGAAAATGGTGACATTGCTAAAATTTATTTCTGTACTAGTGAAAACTATATTTAAACTTGCAGGTGTTACAATCTACAAGTTAAAACAAACAGGTCCCGAGTACAAAGCCTACAATAATAACTAAATTGTAACAATTCATGACAGTCCAACAATCTATCCCAACCACTAACAATTAATCTACGGGATGAAATCTATAATTTGCAAGGTAAAACATATAGGGCCAAAGTATATATGATCCTATATATTACTTGCTGTTGGAACTGAAGGTATGTTCACCACTCGGAGCACCGTATCCTGATTTATCTCTGTGACATGGCAAATAGTCCCTTCATTTCAAATTATAAGTTGTTGTGGCTTTTTAAGATACAACATAGATTTTACTACATATATCTAGATACGTAGCAATAGCTATGAATCCAGAAAAGTCAGGTCAACCCACAATTTGGAATGCGAGGAGTATGTAGTACTAAATATGATAGAATGAGAGAACTCGACTTCTTGTTGAAAGGAAAATTCTCAGATCTCTAGGTTTGGTCCATCCTACACAGTCCACCATTTTGAAAGAAGGCGGTTTAAATGAAGCAGCCGGCTAGTACCACGAAATTTACCGAGACAAACTAAATTAAGGAGCCATGCGACACACTTCGACGCAAAGAAAAATTAAAATGAAAATAGGCAATAAAATATGGTGGGGAAAAGAAGAAAATCCAGAAAACCATCCCATTGGTTGGACTTTGAATATTCCCACGTGATCACGTGGTTGACCGGCGGCTGACGATAGATGGAATCCGGTAGTGGCCTGACCGGTCGTTGAAGTCACCCCAACAAGGCATAGCGGCACAGTGTAGCGGGCGCCACCTCCCCGTCGTAGCCGCACACGTCCGCCTCGCCTCGCCTGCCCCCGGCCCGAGCGGCTATATAAGCACCCCACGGGCCTCCTCTGCCATTACAGCAAGCCCTCCTGCCTCCGATCATCGATATACAGCGCTCGCTCACACTCGCAGCTAGCTCTCTCGCTCCGACGATCCGGCCGGCGACCGACGCATACGTCCGGCGAGAGCTGCTAGTGCTGCTGTCGAAGTAGCTAGCGGCCGCCTGCAGTCTCTGGGACAACGTAGAGAGAAAGAGCCGACGGAGACGATGGCCGGCGCGACTGTGACTGTGGAGGAGGTGAGGAAGGCGCAGCGCGCCACCGGGCCGGCAACCGTGCTGGCGATCGGGACGGCGACGCCCGCCAACTGCGTGCACCAGGCGGACTACCCGGACTACTACTTCCGGATCACCAAGAGCGAGCACATGACCGACCTCAAGGAGAAGTTCAAGAGGATGTGTGAGTATCTCTCCCTCTCCCTCTCTCTCCATCTGTCGTCGTCGTCTCCATCGTTCGCTCTACACGTCAGTCATGAAGCTTGATCACTCACTCACATCGTCGTCTCCTGCTTTTTTTGTTTCTCGTCGGTCTCGACTAGGCATTAGCTCAGCTAGAAGCAGCTTCCAGGTATTTCACCGTGCTCGCGCCACTCACACACTTTATACCACTGACGACCAAGTTAATTACTCTGAATATTTTTACCACTGAAGAGTAGAAGACTACGATCGTCTCTTCGTTTTCCTGCTGTCTGTGCTCATGACTATATATTTTAATTAGGACTCCTGTGTTAAGCACTAGTAGAATTCTCTTGTTAAGTTCAGCACAGCATTCTCTTGTTAAGGTATTGGTCGGCTCGACCGACCCTTCCCTCATTTTTCGATTGACCTGTCGTTGCGTGAACGACGACGAGCCAGCAGCTAGCAGAGCTAGCAACTAGCTTCTCCTAGGCAAAAGAAAGGCCAGAAACTGACCAACGACGGCGGTCTTGCCTTGACGTCCGTGCTCCGGCATGGCATGCGGGCCTTGTTGACGACCACGGTGGTTTGATTCTAACATGCACATGACATGACTGCCCTGGTGCTGCAGGCGACAAGTCGCAGATCCGGAAGCGGTACATGCACCTGACGGAGGAGTACCTGGCGGAGAACCCCAACATGTGCGCGTACATGGCGCCGTCGCTGGACGCCCGCCAGGACATCGTGGTGGTGGAGGTCCCGAAGCTGGGCAAGGCCGCGGCGCAGAAGGCGATCAAGGAGTGGGGGCAGCCGAAATCCAAGATCACCCACCTCGTCTTCTGCACCACCTCCGGCGTCGACATGCCGGGCGCCGACTACCAGCTGACCAAGATGCTGGGCCTGCGGCCCTCGGTGAACCGCCGGATGATGTACCAGCAGGGGTGCTTTGCGGGCGGCACAGTGCTGCGCGTGGCCAAGGACCTCGCGGAGAACAACCGCGGCGCGCGCGTGCTGGTGGTGTGCTCCGAGATCACCGCCGTCACGTTCCGCGGACCCAGCGAGTCCCACCTCGACTCCATGGTCGGGCAGGCCCTGTTCGGCGATGGCGCGGCGGCGGTCATCGTGGGTGCTGACCTCGACGAGCGCGTGGAGAGGCCGCTGTTCCAGCTCGTGTCGGCGGCGCAGACCATCCTGCCGGACTCCGAGGGTGCCATCGACGGCCACCTCCGCGAGGTCGGCCTCACGTTCCACCTGCTCAAGGACGTCCCCGGGCTCATCTCCAAGAACATCGAGCGCGCGCTGGAGGAGGCGTTCAAGCCGCTGGGCATCTCAGACTACAACACCATCTTCTGGGTGGCGCACCCGGGTGGCCCCGCCATCCTGGACCAGGTGGAGGCCAAGGTCGGGCTGGAAAAGGAGCGGATGCGCGCGACGCGCCACGTGCTGTCCGAGTATGGCAACATGTCCAGTGCCTGCGTGCTCTTCATCCTCGACGAGATGCGCAGGCGCTCCGCCGAGGATGGCCAGGCCACCACGGGTGAGGGCTTCGACTGGGGTGTCCTCTTCGGCTTCGGCCCCGGGCTCACCGTCGAGACCGTCGTGCTCCACAGCGTCCCCATCATCACCGGAGCGGCCATCACCGCCTGAAATGATCCTTCATCTCCATGAATTCCGATCCTCCATCAGTCGTCATTCGTGATTATTTTCCTCTGACGAACCCGTACATTCGTCCGCAACAATAAACATAGCTGATGATAGCAACAAAAAGATCAGCTGCAATTTCAGAATACCTTAAGAAAGTGGAGCTCAAGTGTGAAGTAGTTGATGATAGCATTCTCAAAGTTTTGAAGTTCCTGTGTACATATAACATTTGTATGCTAACTTGCAATGCTTCTTGTGCTTCTATATTTCTCACATTTACCATCGCATTCATTTGTGTGAAAGAAAGTATGCGCTAAGTTTGTTAGAAAATTATATGAATGACAGGACCTAGGATGCGAAGTTACCGATAAATTTGAACTTTGTGTTGTATGGACATTTTGTTGACAGATAGCACCAATGTATCTAAATATTGAATTGCATGATACATGCAGTAAGACAGCATCCTAATAGCTAGAGTAGTTCTGAATGTTTGATATGTTGATTAGTTTGGTATGGACAAAACGACTAAAATGGGATGCTAGGCTACATTTTTAGTTGTTGATTAGTTTTTGAATAATATCACAAATATCTACATGTTTATTATTCTAAGCAGATTTGTGAGCTTCAATTATCTTTCTTTTTCTAGGGAATTTGTACATAACATCTTTATCACTTATGTATCAGGATTCTTTTCTTTTCCTTTTCTTTTTTATTTCAGATTTTCTTTGCTCTGTGCCTCTGCAGCTGCTTTTGACACTAATCTGAATTCGATGTCATATGTGTAGAAGTATTTATTCCCCAGCGTTTTGATTTAACTTTTCTTTTTCAAGGGATGCACATTTCTGAAAATAACATATGTGCTGTTACTTTTGCTCCATTGCTTGCATCAGGACAAAACATTAATAAAATTAATGGTCCCTTCTTTTGAAAGTTAGAACTATGATGTGTTGAGAAAACCTTTTCATTTCTGAAGAAGAGTAGTATATCGCTCATGTGTCTCCTTTATTGTGGACAACATAGAATAGTCAACGAAATAAACAAATGTAATCCCAGAGTTTGGTCTCATGCTGTTTTAGTGAGACCTAAATTCAATTTAGATTCCATTGTAAGTTGGCATGCAGGCTCGCTGATAGATACAAGTTCATAAAGGTTTGAAACTTATTCAGTAAGTTCAAAATTTTCAATAATCAATACTGATGCGACGTACAGAATAGAGAGCACATATACCACAGGAAAAGATTAAATCCTCTACACCCAACCAGTTTTGTTAGCCTCACAACCAATTAGTTTTGTTATTTTTCCTGGAAGAAAGGCCTAGCTTGCCATATAGCCTGGAAGAAAGATAGGTTCTATACCGAGTGCCGAAGACGGGTTCCTGGAATAATGATATTCATGCTTTTGATAACGCCTCACAATACACTCAAAAGCATGAATATCATTTTTTGAATGACTAAATTCCATTATTCATTTCACCTGTAGTTCAAATTTGCTTTTTACGAAAAAAATCATGGAAATGAAACAAAATAACTAAATGCAGCAAAAAACATAAAAAATGTACCAAATTTTAAAATCTAGCTCTTAGAACTGTTGTAGGGCTGTAAAAAAAAATTTAGGTGCAAAAAGAAAATAAAATAAAATTCTTTGTCGAGTGCTAGGATCCTGACACTTGGCAAAGAATTTCTTTGCCGAGTGTCAGATTCCATGCACTCGGCAAAGTAATTAAAAAAAACTTTGTCGAGTGCCAGCCTCATGGCACTCGGCAAAGAAATTACAAAAAAATCACGAAAATTATGATATTCATGCTGAAAAATATCATTATTCAGGAAAAAAAGCATTTTATTTTTTTAAATTTCTTTGCCGAGTGCCCACAATCTGGCAAAGTATTTAAAAAAACAAAAACCTTTGCCGAGTGCCGGATCGCGGGCACTCGGCAAAGTATTTATTTTTTAAAAAAATAAAAGGCTTTGCCGAGTGCCAGATCGCTAGCACTCGGCAAAGGAATTTTTTTAAAAAAAAATTAAAAACTTTGTCGAGTGCCGGATCGCTGGCACTCGGCAAAGCATGCAAAAAATATAAATCACCACTTTCACGGGCACAGCGTGCACAGACAGAGAAACAGCACCCGCGCCGCCGCGCCCCCATGCACCCGCGCCCGCGACCGCTGCCACGCTGCGCCGCGCCACACGCCCACTACCGCCACGTGCCCGCGCCGCTGCCCCTGCCCCTGCCGTTGCCGCGCCCGCGCCCGTGCGCTAGCCCGCCACGCGCCCGTGCCGCCGCTGCGCCCGCGCCGGCCGCACCGAGCCCGCCCGCCCGCCCCCGCGCGCAGAGCTAGCAACTAGCTTCTCCTAGGCAAAAGAAAGACCAGAAACTGACCAACGACGGCGGTCTTGCCTTGACGTCCCTGCTCCGGCATGGCATGCGGGCCTTGTTGACGACCACGGTGGTTTGATTCTGACTCTGACATGACTGCCCTGGTGCTGCAGGCGACAAGTCGCAGATCCGGAAGCGGTACATGCACCTGACGGAGGAGTACCTGGCGGAGAACCCCAACATGTGCGCGTACATGGCGCCGTCGCTGGACGCCCGCCAGGACATCGTGGTGGTGGAGGTCCCGAAGCTGGGCAAGGCCGCGGCGCAGAAGGCGATCAAGGAGTGGGGGCAGCCGAAATCCAAGATCACCCACCTCGTCTTCTGCACCACCTCCGGCGTCGACATGCCGGGCGCCGACTACCAGCTGACCAAGATGCTGGGCCTGCGCCCGTCCGTGAACCGCCTGATGATGTACCAGCAGGGGTGCTTCGCGGGCGGCACGGTGCTGCGCGTGGCCAAGGACCTCGCGGAGAACAACCGCGGGGCGCGGGTTCTCGTGGTGTGCTCCGAGATCACGGCGGTCACGTTCCGCGGGCCCAGCGAGTCGCACCTCGACTCCATGGTCGGGCAGGCGCTGTTCGGCGACGGCGCGGCGGCGGTCATCGTGGGCGCCGACCCGGACGAGCGCATAGAGCGGCCGCTGTTCCAGCTCGTGTCGGCAGCACAGACCATCCTGCCGGACACCGAGGGCGCCATCGACGGCCACCTCCGCGAGGTCGGGCTCACGTTCCACCTGCTCAAGGACGTCCCCGGGCTCATCTCCAAGAACATCGAGCGAGCGCTGGAGGAGGCGTTCAAGCCGCTGGGCATCTCAGACTACAACTCCATCTTCTGGGTGGCGCACCCGGGTGGCCCCGCCATCCTGGACCAGGTGGAGGCCAAGGTCGGGCTGGAAAAGGAGCGGATGCGCGCGACGCGCCACGTGCTGTCCGAGTATGGCAACATGTCCAGCGCCTGCGTGCTCTTCATCCTCGACGAGATGCGCAGGCGCTCCGCTGAGGATGGCCAGGCCACCACGGGTGAGGGCTTCGACTGGGGCGTCCTCTTCGGCTTCGGCCCTGGGCTCACCGTCGAGACCGTCGTGCTCCACAGCGTCCCCATCACCACCGGAGCGGCCATCACCGCCTAAAATGATAATTCATCTCCATGAATTCCGATCCTCCATCCGTCGCCGTTCGTGATTATTTTCCTCCGACGGACCCGTACGTTTGTCTGCAACAATAAACGTAGCTGATGATAGCAACAAAGAGATCAGCTGCAATTTTAGAATACCTTAAGAAAGTGGAGCTCAAGTGTGAAGTAGTTGATGATAGCATTCTCAAAGTTTTTTTTGTTGTAGATGTCTGATCAAGAGAAAATAGCTTCTGAGAATTCTCCGTTAGAATCTAATCAATCTGATTCTGGAGAGGATTTATCTGATGTTTCCGCATCAGAGTCTAAATTGGTTGGCAATGATTCAAAATCTTTGAATTTTGGCAAGACTATGATGGATGAAGCTGAGTTAGATTGGATGGTGAAAAATAGGATATTAGAAAAAGCTAATGCTAGGTTGCCCTCTGAAGATGAAATGATTCCTAAGCCTAAACCTTATGAATGTGTTGTTTTTCGAGATTAGTTTACAGCAGGTCTTCGCATGTCATGTCAAGATTTTATTGAAGAAATTCTGAAGGCATATAATATTGAAATTCATCATCTGACTCCAAATGGGATAGTGAAGATTGCACTTTTTATTTGGGCAGTGAAGTCTCAAAAAGGAAACCTGGATATTGGTCCTTTTTGCTCTCTTCATGAAATGCATACACAATTTAGGAACAAGAATGTTGATGGCAGAACTACTATCAAGTATTTTGGTTGTTGCAGTTTCAAGCCTGCTCGAGGTGTCAAACAGATTTCTCTAGCCTCAAAGAACAAATGGGTTGAAAATTGGTATCGTTATTGGTTTTATCATACAATTCCTCTTGTCGAACAAAGGGATGACTCTAGAAGAATTGGCTGCAAGGATGAGTAAAAATGCCTTTGATTACAAACCTGAGTTTCCAAGTTCAAAGAGTTCAAGAACTTGTGAGAAAATTTACAGACTTGCTGCTGCTATGCAAAATGCTCGTGATTTCTGCGAAGAATACATTGCTGCTCAGATCTGGCCGTTGAAGAAAGTTTGGAGTTTTGTTCGTTTCCATGAGAAAATGGTGAATGGTAAAAGTTATATTTTTCCAGATAATGAATCTTTTCATCCGAAGAAGTATTCTGAAGATGTGCAATTTGTGTCTGCTGTTGAAGCTAAAGCAGTTGAAATTCTTGGAAAGTTTCTGAAGAAAGAGAAAGATTTGATAGACAAGATCTTAGGAAAAGATTATAAGCGGTTGAATAGAGTTTTCGATATTGCATAGATTAAGTATGGTGAAAGACCTCTGCCTGCTTATACTCGTACGACAAAATCGAGTATAGAAAATGTGACAAAGAAAAAAAGAGTTGATGGTCAGCTTACCAAGAAAACTAGCAAGAGGAACATGGTTGCTATGCCTTTTGGTTCTGAAAAACTTGGAGGAAGTGATGAGGAAATGAGTCAAGAGACCCTTAGCCAACTGGCTCGTGATGAAGAGGTGAGGATGATTAGTTTAGTTTTTAATTCTAATGGGTTGACTCCATCAATGTTGACTCCGCTTGGTGATTGTTTTCAGAATTTGGAGGCCAATGTTCATTCTAATGTTAATTTGGACGAAACTACTTTGTCTTCATCCCAAGTTAATGTTGGTGAAGACATTTTATCTTCTCCAGTTATTGGTGTTCAAGATCCTATTGCTGCTGCTACTGCTGCGGATGCTATTATGGAGTCACAAGAAGAAGGTGAGGTCGCTATTTTGGCTTTGCAGGAGACTGCTGGACCATCTTCTCAGGTTTGTAGCTGAAACTTCATCAGGGATTGCAGGAGCTACCTCATCCCCCAAAGTTGTGATAGAAGATACTAGTTTGGGATGTGGGCTTTGTGGAGACTGGTGCTCTAAAAGTTAAGGCTCTCAAGGGTAAGGGTACTACTACTATTACCCTTGACTTTGATGAATCTGACGATGATGTTTTTTATGAGGGAGCCAAAAATGCTCGAGCTTCTCGTCATTCTGAATCCACAATTGATGTAAATACTGGTGAGAAAGTTGCATGTCATCTTGAGAATGGAGTTTCTAAAGGTAATAATATATTTTTTCACATTTTGTTTTTAACTTTGAATATTTGACTAACTCATGTTTTGTTTTTGTGCAGAGAAATTTTTTCCGGACTCTTCATCTCATAGAGAGATGACTATGGATGTGGGGAAGATGAAAGAAATTGCCCAGGAACCTTCTACTCCAGCTGAAGTTTTGGAAACTATTCCTGATGGAGTGGATCCTGATGCTTATAAATGCTGTATGGAATACTGCCAGACTCAAAGTGTGAATTTAGACACTTTCAAATTTATTGGGATTGGTTTGGACAAACTTCGTATTATGCCAAAGAAGCCAGAATTAAAGTTGTCAAAGTGCATTGATGATGCCTTCACAGTTCCTGATGCGGAGGCCAAACTTGTTGGTAAATCTTCGCTTGAGTTGGTAGATGCTAGTGTTTCCATAATTTACAAGGTTTGTGTGTTTTTGACTTTGTTGTGTAAATTTGGTTAAACTTCTTATGTTGATTTGCAATATGTTTTTTACTTCGTATGTGAATGCTTTGATGTTCTTTTGTAGAATGCTCTTTTGCAAAGGAGTTTGCGTAAATCGATTGAAGATGATGCAAAAAATACAGCACTTCGCGAAAAAAGTTTGGTTGAAGAGATTAAATCTTGGAAGTCTCAACTTGCTGCTAAAGAGAAAGAGAGAATAGAAACAGTTGAAACTCTTCACGATATGGAGTCTAAATGTATTTCTATTGGAGCCAAGCTTGAAGCGAAGATTGAAGATTGTGATAATTTGAAAAAAGATCTTGAAAAAATTGTGAGAGAAAGAATTATCTTGAGAAGAGGTCTTTTGAAAAAATCAAAATTTTCATGATAAGTGCAATCACTTGTGGGAATTTTACAAAAATTGCTATGATAAATTTGGAGCGAAGCTAGAAGATTCTTGTTGGGAGCTTAAAGAATTTGATCCATTTTTTGCTTGGCTGTGCCGCCAATATGAAGATTTGCCGATTGTTATCCAGGCTAGCGCGGATTTGAGTTGTGTTTATGCAACTTGTGCACTTTTTCATTTAATGAAAGAGGCAAAGGATCCTTTGTATGAACAAATGTTGAATAAGGATTATAAGTTTTCTTCTGTGGAGCAATTGAGTCAGGTTACTTTTCGAACTCAATTGCTCTGCAAGAAATATTTTAATCAATATTGGAACATGAGTGGCAGGGAGAATGCTTTTCTGAAGGCGAAGAAGAAGGAAAATGTTGGATTGGGAATTTTATTGTCCCTTCTTTTGTTTGTTGTTTTTTGTGCTAATATTTTGTTTCATTTTTGTAGCAGCTTGAAAAAAAATTGCTGCCGATGAGAAGGTGCAGAAGGAGTAAGACAAGCGCGAAGAAGAAAATACCAGAGATGATGATGTTGATAACCATCCGTTTTAGTTGGTCTTGAAGTTGGTTTTTTTGTTTTTTAAATTGACGGGTGAGGCTTTTGCAAGGTTATTTGATATTTATAAATATTAAACTTTAGCAGGATGAAGTGAGCGTTTTGCCATTGCTAATGTGTAAGGATAATTTTGTCGTTCAACCTTCGCTGTGGTTGGAGTACGCAACTAATGAAGCAGATCCTATGTTTTATATGTTTGTTGAACGTAAGCTGATGTAAGCATTATGTTATGTTGCTTTGTATTGTTCATCTTGGTTCATTTGCTGATGATGTGTTACTTTTAGATTTTGAATGTAAAAATTTTATTGCTGGGAACAAAAAATCTTTTTTGTCATGAATTGTTGACTTCAGCGAAATTTCTCAGGTAGTCTATTTTAACACTGGTTTCTTTTCTTGTGGTGATGCGATGTAAAGTAATTGTGGCGTTTTGTATTTTTTCAGTCATCATGTTCGAGTGCTTCACCGAGCTGTGTCTCTGAAGAATTTCTACGATGCAAAGTTGATCAAATGTTAGATAGAGTTGTTGAGGATTTGATTAGCGAAGCTGCATTTTTTGTTGCTTCGGAAAGTGAATGAATGTAACTTTTGTTGTAATCTATTATGTAATATATTATTTTGTTTTCACGGTGGACTTAATAAAAACTTGTGTCGAAATTTTTCCTCTGCGAAGTTAACGCGTAGCCTTTGCTTAGAAGTATAATTTCATTTTTGCGAATTTGAAAGTGTTGTTCCCTTGCTTTTTTTAGCCAAGGCAACGCGTAGACTTCATTTAGAAGTCATGATTTACCTTAGTAAATTTTTGAAAATCGCCCGTCCCCTTACTTTTTAAGTTATAATTCACTTTAGTGAATTTTGGAAACGTCGTTCCTTCTCTTTTTTAGCAAAGGCAACGCGTAGACTTCATTTTTAAGTCATAATTCACCTTAGTGAATTTTGAAAATGCTGTCCCCTCACTTTTTAGCGAAGACAACATGTAGACTTCGTTTTTGAAGTCATAATTCACCTTAGTGAATTTTTAAAACGCTGTCCCCTTACTTTTTTAGCGAAGGCAACGCGTAGACTTCATTTTTAAAGTCATAATTCACCTTAGTGAATTTTAAAAACACCGTCCCCTCACTTTTTTAGCGAAGGCAACGTGTAGACTTTGTTTTTGAAGTCATAATTCACCTTAGTGAATTTTGAAAACGCTGTCCTCTCACTTTTTAGCGAAGACAACATGTAGACTTCGTTTTTTAAGTTATAATTCATCTTAGTGAATTTTGAAAACGTCGTCCCCTCACTTTTTTAGCGAAGGCAATGCATCGACTTCGTTTTTGAAGTCATAATTCACCTTAATGAATTTTGGAAACGCCGTCCCCTCACTTTTTAGTGAAGGCAATGTGTAGACTTTGTTTTTGAAGTAATAATTCACCTTAGTGAATTTTGAAAACGCCGTCTCCTCACTTTTTTAGCCAAGGCAACGCGTAGACTTCATTTTTTAAGTCATAATTCACCTTCGTGAATTTTGAATACGTCGTCCCCTCACTTTTTAGCGAAGGCAACACGTAGACTTCATGTTTAGATAGGTTAGCATTAGTTTTTGCTTGTTCGAAAAATGATGCTACCTACTTTGGTTTATTCTTGCCAATATTTTAGTATATTTTTAGTATACTTTTTGCTTGTTTGAAAAACACGCAGCAACGGCTACGGCAAGAGTAGTCTAAGGACATGCATGCATGCATGGTTTGCTTTTGTGACAATTTATTTAGCGTGTTTGGTTTGCATCACAAAGCCATGCAGAATCATCCGATCCTACTACGTAATGAACCTAGCCCAGCCATTTGGTTTGCGTCATATCATCAACTCGTCTGGCATGAAGCAGTTCCCTATAGCGATGGAAAAAGTCTACTTAACCCCCCTATCAAGGGTGGTCTACTGTCACACCCATTTTTAAAGAACAAATGGAGTGCATATCCTTATGTGCGCCCAGAGATCAATCACACATAAGATGACAAATATAAATAGTATCATCACAAATGTTTATTACATAACGAATAGAATCACAGAGTCTTCACATAAATAAGCGGAAACATAGTACAAATATTATGGTAGCTGGCTCCATAACACAGGCACGTCAACTAGTTGACCTCAAGTCTAGTAATCTTCAGGAAAGTAGTAGTAGTAATCACTATTAGCACTTTCGGGATTCCATCCTGTGGTGGGGGAATGCAAGGGTGAGCACAAAAGTACTCAACAAGTGTAACATGGGGTTCATGTAGCTCAAGTAGGATAGACACTGGTTCAACTGCATGTAGCTTTTAGTTGATCATGTTTTAAGCAATTGAGTAGCAACAAATAGGTAATAATCCCATAATAAACACATGATCATGTAAAGAGAATAATGAATAGCAAAAACAAGTAAAATTAATAGTGATCTCTATTCCGTAAGGGTCCAAGGCCGCTCGTGTCCGTGAGCACGGCTGATATACCAGTTTTACACTCTGCAGAGGTTGTACACTTTCACTGTGAGTCGTGATCCCCAAAAGCCCGAGGTCATGACTCCCCATTGGACCATCAAGTTTCACTATGAAGTCTTTCCAAGGTTCGTCTAACAAGTTAGGGCCGCTAGGTTTCTGTGGCCTGCAAATGTAGAGCCCCCTTCCATATGGCACAATGACACGCAGCCTATACTCATAGGGACAGGAGCCGCACTACACCCAACCCG
This sequence comes from Saccharum spontaneum, assembly GCA_022457205.1. Lineage (NCBI taxonomy): Eukaryota > Viridiplantae > Streptophyta > Magnoliopsida > Poales > Poaceae > Saccharum > Saccharum spontaneum. The sequence continues at coordinate 52,331,447 of CM039595.1, forward strand.
GAACACAACCCCTTTTGCGCCATAAAGGTAACCACTAACAAGCTAGAAAAGGTCCTCTTATATGACTAAAGCCAGAGCCATGTAGCCCTCACAGCTGTACTGTAAGTCCCAGATGTTCGCTTACAGATAAGTCCTTACGGAGAGGAATCTAGAGATAACTCTAGCCCTCTTGTTCCCTGTTGCTAAAAAGCATCTTTTAGAGTTATTGCATATGTCATTAGTCAAATTACAAGATCATTGTTTATGTAAGCACTAGCCACTACCCAATGCCAATAACCATATGATTCAAGGAACAAGATCAATAGAGACACATGCAGCATGAATTAAGTGAATTAAAGTGAGTAGGTAACAAGGATAATCCCATGCTATACTTGCCTTGATCTAGCTGATCCTGTTGATCCGACTCGTAAAAGTTCTCTTGATCACCAACGAACTGATCACCGTCTATTCTCGATTAGCACATCAACAACAATCATCCAAGGGCAATCATGCAAAGTAAACAAAGCTACAACTAGAACAATACACCAACAGCAGTAAAATAAGATGAAAAGTTTTTAAAACAAATCTACATCGCTCTAGGATCACACAGACGCGAAGTTCACGCAAATCGGAGCTAAAACGGAAAAGTTATGATTTAAACAAGATTTACTTTATTAAAGTAATAGATTAAATCTAACCTCGAATTTTAAAAGTGTAAAATCTACTATACAGCAGTACTAATAGGTAGAGTATGAAATTATGAACCTAACGCAACTTGAACGGATCAAATCAGAGTTAAAACAGAGATTTTATGACCTAAATAGATCTAGTGGCAATTCTGTAAATAGCTGAAAGCGTATTTTCATTTAAACCGACGAAATTTATGTTTTCAAAACAACAAAACGTAATTCAGCAAATACGCCTTGGACTACGGGTTTAAAAACGAAGAAACAGAGGGGCTCTTATGCAAAACAGCCAGGCGAAGGGGTATCTTAAGATCTGAGCCGTTGGATTAGATTTAAACGGCCGAGATTTGACTGGGGGAGAGAGAGAGGGGAATCCGGCCGGCTACAGTGACCGGGGCGGTGGAGGACATGGCCGGCGGTGAGATTCCTCACCGGCGCACACGTTGAGGCCCTAGAAACCATGAATCGACTCCAAAACGACATGGGAAGAAGGGGAAACTCCAACCGCACTCACCGAAGAGGGGAAACGGGACCGGAGACGAAGACGTGTCGACGGCGGGTCCAAAATCGGCGGCTTCCGAGCTCGGACGGTGGAAGCACGGTTGCGATGGCTTACTCGGTACCCGAAGGCGCGGCTCGGGTCTAGGGCGGCGTGGAGAAGGACGATGCGGCCGCGGCTCCTATTTATGGCCGCTGAAGGCGTGCGGGTCAAGGCAAAGGGGAGGGCCGACGGCTTCAGACTCCATGGTAGAGTCCTACTCGACCACGAGGTGGAAGACGACATCGAGCAGCTGACGCGCGGGCCCGGATGGCAGCGAAACGAGGAGAGGCGCACGGCCTGGTGCGGCATCGGATTGATGGGCCGGCCCAATGCGCGGCTTGCGGCCCAGAGGGAAAGCAGCCGACCCGCTAGGCTTTGGCAGGCCAAGAGAACTGGGCCTTCGGGCCAAAAACCGAGAAGAGATAATTCCTATTTCTTTTTTTCTTTTTTTCTAATATCTCAATTGCATTTCCAAAAGATTCTTGAAATAATTTTCTTTTTTAAAATAAGAACCAATCACCCAATTAAAATATGCAACGGCATGTATGCACAAACACTCATTTAACCCTATATTTGATTTTACAAAAATATTATTTCACTAAGTTTTCATGCACACAAAAATGCTTAACTAAATCAAATTCCCTATTTAAAAATATTCAAAAATTTAGGGTGTTACAATTCTACCCCCTAAAAGAATCTCGTCCCGAGATTCGGACGATGCTTACTCAAACAACTGTGGGTATGCTTTTCTTAAATCTTCCTCTCTTTCCCACGTAGCCTCTGCTTCTGAATACCGACTCCACTGAACTTTACACATCTTCATAACTCGGCTTCGGGTAACTCTTTCCGCTGTCTCCAAAATTTTCATGGGATACTCTTCATAAGTAAGATTTTCCTTAACAGTGAGTTCTTCCAATGGTATCTGTTCTTCTGGCACACGCAAACATTTCTTTAACTGTGACACATGGAACACATCATGTACACCTGCTAAACTCTCAGGCAATTCCAACTGATATGCCACTTCGCCACGTCTCTCTAAGATCTTAAAAGGACCAACATACCTCGGAGCTAACTTTCCTTTCCGATTAAACCTTTTCACACCCCTCATAGGTGACACCTTCAGATAAACATAATCTCCCACTTCAAAAGTCAACTCTCTCCGTCGAGTATCGGCATAACTTTTCTGTCGAGACTGAGCTGCTTTCAAATTATTTCGAATCATTCTTACTTGTTTCTCAGCATTCCTAAGCACATCAGGACCAAATACTTGACTCTCTCCCGTCTGATTCAAAACAATGGAGTTCTACACTTCCTACCATACAAAGCTTCAAAGGGTGCCATCTGTAAACTTTTCTGATAACTGTTATTATAGGAAAACTCTGCATACGGCAAACTCTTGTCCCAACTTGTACCATACTGCAAAGCACAAGCTCTCAACATATCCTCCAATATCTGATTAATCCTTTCTGTTTGCCCATCCGTCTGAGGATGATACGCTGTGCTAAAATTCAGCTTAGTCCCTAATGACTATTGTACTTTCTGCCAGTAATACGATGTAAACTAGGTACCTCGATCAGACACTATCTTCTTTGGAACTCCGTGCAAACTTACTATTCTTTCCAAATACAGCTCCGCCAACTTTGCACTGGAATACATAGTTCTAACTGGTATAAAATGAGCAACTTTAGTCAAACGATCCACTATAACCCATATTGAATCAAAACCCCTCTGAGTGCGTGGTAATCCTACTATGAAGTCCATACCAACTTCTTCCCACTTCCACTCAGGTATCTGCATCGGTTGCAACAATCCTGCAGGTCTTTGATGTTCAGCTTTAACCCTATGACACGTGTCACATAGTGCAACATACTCTGCAACATCTCTTTTCAAACCATGCCACCAATACCTTTCTCGTAAATCCATATACATCTTAGTACTTCCAGGATGAATAGAGTAAGCAGACTCATGAGCCTCCCGTAGGATTGCTCCTCTTATACCTTTGTCCTCAGGCACACATAATCGTTCTCCAAACCATAGGGTTCCCTTGTCATCCATCCGGAATCCAGGTGCTTTACCTTTCGGTATATTCCCCACTATCTCCTTTATCTTGTCATCCGTGAACTGACCCTCGCGTATTTGTTGCTCTAACATAGGCTCTACTACTAATTCCACTGCATTAACAGCAATACCCAAGTTTAGATGCTCAAACTTAGCACATAACTCATTTGACATAGACATTACTTGCACCTCGTTAGCATAGCTCTTTCTGCTAAGGGCATCTGCAACCACATTAGCTTTACCCGGATGATAGTGTACCTCCAAATCATAATCTTTAATCAACTCTAACCAGTGACGTTGTCTCAAGTTCAGATCTGATTGAGTAAAAATGTACTTCAAACTCTTATGATCAGTGTAAATATCGCTTTTATGTCCAATTAAATAATGCCTCCATATTTTCAAGGCATGCACCACTGCTGCTAACTCCAAGTCATGAGTAGGATAATTTAACTCATGCTTCCTCAACTGTCGAGATGCATATGCTACTACTTTGCCTTCCTGCATAAGCACACAACCAAGACCCAAACGAGATGCATCACAATAAATAGAGAAGCTCGTATTCAAATCTGGCAAAACTAACACCGGGGCTGTTGTCAATCGTTTCTTCAGCTCCTCAAAATTAACCTAACACTTATCAGACCACACAAATTTAGCATTCTTTTCCAACAGCGCCGTCATTGGCTTGGCAAGCTTAGAAAACCCTTCAATAAATCTTCTATAATATCTAGCCAATCCCAAGAAACTACGAATTTCTCCCACATCCGTTGGTGGTTTCCAATTAAACACATCTTTTACCTTGCTAGGATCCACTGATATTCCACCATTAGAGACCACATGACCCAGAAAAGCAACTTCCTTTAACCAAAACTCGCATTTGCTACACTTAGCATAGAGCTTATGCTCTTTGAGCTTCTGTAGGACCAACCTCAAATGTTCCACATGTTCTTCCTTAGTCTTAGAGTATACCAGGATATCATCGATGAACACTACTACAAACTTATCAAGATACTCCATAAATACCTTATTCATCAAGTACATAAAGTATGCAGGAGCATTAGTCAAACCAAAGGACATTACTGTATACTCATACAAACCATATCGGGTGGTGAATGCTGTCTTAGGTATATCCGTGGCACGAATCTTCAACTGATGATAGCCAGAGCGAAGGTCAATCTTAGAGAACACACAAGCACCTCTCAACTGATCAAACAAGTCATCAATCCTTGGCAGCGGATACTTATTCTTGATAGTTACCTCGTTGAGTGACCGATAATCAACACACATCCGTTGAGAACCATCCTTCTTATCAACAAAGATCACAGGAGCTCCCCATGGTGATGAGCTAGGATGAATAAAACCTTTCTCTTGCAATTCTTTTATTTGTTTCTTAAGTTCTTCTAATTCGTTAACCCCCATTCTATATGGACGCTTAGCTATAGGTGCAATTCCAGGCAATATTTCAATAATAAAGTCAATGTCGCGGTCGGGTGGCATACCTGGCAAGTCGTCGGGGAACACATCCGGGAATTTATCCACAACTGGATCCTCTTGATTAGCATTATCATCAAGTCGATTTTACTGTAGCTGTCTGTGGCTTCTGCACTACAATCTCCACACTAATGCGATCTCCCTTCGGGGTTGTCAGGGCTACTGCCTTTTCCTTACACTGAATCACTGCCTGATTTTGCTTCATCCAGTCTAATCCTAGAATAAGATCAATCCCAGCTGTTCTCAATACTATAGGACTCACTTTGAACTCTACCCCCCTTAAATTTAAACTAATAGGGAGGCATCGATAGGAAGCTTGCATACTAACCCCAGGCGAATTGACTAGTATAGGGTTTTTCATGGCACACAAAGGAATGCTATTTGTCTTAACAAATATTTGAGATATGAATGAATGCGAAGCTCCAGAATCAAAAAGAATAGTGGCAGGGATGGAGTGGACATCGAACGTACCGAGCATAACTTCAGGTTCCGACATTGCAGTCTCCTCCGACAAGTGAGTCACCTTCCCGTAGTATGGTGGCTTCTGATTACTGTTCTGCTTCTGAGGAGTTTGCTGGTTTGCCTTCTCAGGACAATTATAAGACAAGTGACCCTCCTTTCCACAATGGAAGCACTTGGTTAGAGTATTAGGAGCACTAGTCTTCATTGGGGTGTTGTTAGGGGTACTCTGTCGCTGATTCTGGTTCCCATTCTGCTGTTGAGAGCGTTGATTGCCATTCTGCGACTGATAAGGAGGACGTTGCAGAAACTGATTACGTGGAGGAAGTTGACCACGATTCCATTGGTTGGGCGGATACCTCTGCTGAAAACCTTGTTGATAACCAGTACGTTGACGAGTGTTATTTCCAGATATCTGTCCCTGAAGTCTCTTTCTTTTAGCATCCATCTCCTTGCACTTATTATCCACCACAATAGCGCGATTCACTAGAGTTTGATAATCTGGGTAAGCATTAGACATTAGCTGCAGTTGAAGACCATCATGTAGACCCTTCAAGAAAAGTCGCTGCTTATCAGCATCATTAGCCACCTCACTTGGCGCATAACGTGACAACTGAGCAAACTTGTCTCTATACTCTGCCACAGGCATAGATCCCTGTGTCAAATTGCAGAATTCTTCTGCCTTCAATGCTATCACCCCCTCTGGTATATGGTAGGACCTAAAACTCTCTGTAAACTCCTGCCAAGTAATGGCGGGGGCATTGGCAGGACGGCCATACTGATATAAATCCCACCAGTCTTGAGCTGCTCCTTGAAGTTGTCCCGAAGCAAACAACACCTTCTGTTGATCATTACACTGAGCAATGTTGAGCTGCTTCTCTACTGCACGAAGGCAATCATCAGCTTCCAAAGGATCTGAGGCATGTGTAAACACCGGGGGATGACCCTTCAAAAATTCCCCACGCTTATCTCGCGCAGGCGCTCCTCCAACTGGCTGATTTTGCTGATTGTTCACCAGAGCTTCCATTAGCTGTGTCTGTATGGCCAAAAGCTCATGAATAGTAGGTGTTGGTCCAACTCCATGACCACGGCCTCTACCTCGTCCTCTTCCAGACATCTGTTATCCAATATAGTATCAAATCTTAGAGATTACCACATAATAGACAATTCTAGAGATAGAGATTAGAATCTGAAAATTTTCTGGACACATCCCAATTTCAGCTGTTCGGTAAAACAAACCTATCTCGAGTTACAGATATCCAGTAGAGGTGTTCTTTATATGGTTGGAAAGCTTATGGAATTATCTACAACTTTTATTTAACTCATACTTCCAGATTCTGTCACGAAGTTACCCAAAAACAGAACACAATAGAAACTGTTTCTGACTTCCAGACTGCACAGTAACTTCATCTTGTAACGATTATAACTCATGATCCAGAATAGATAAAAAGTTGATTCCCAAGGCATTGGAAAGGTACGTGAGTCTAGATTCTCTCATAAAAATTTCAGAATTTTTCGCTGATCAGTTAATTTTAAGCAAAAAAGGAAAGACAGATCGCTCCAGAAAAGACAGAACAGAGAGAAAAGTTAACCCAACTAAATTATTTATTTATCACACTAAAACTTAATATTATATAATTTGGAACTTTTGTAGACAAGCCCACAATGCTCCAGCACTCATTACATGGAAAAACCAACTCACACATAAGCACAATAATAACTCAACTAACCACACAAAGTTCACACGACACCACAAACTCAACTTAACTTGACACTACTCGTACTATCGTATTATTACATAAATGGTATTCCAACTCCTAAGAACGGGCTTGATGTTCATGATAATCATAGATCGGTTCCATGCCTTGGTCAATCCTTAAACCATCTATCACTTCTTGATACCTCTTGACGTCTTTTCCCAAAGCTTTAACCAGGGCTACCAACCGACGATTTGTCACCATCATGTCATGACCAAAATCCACCATGACCCGAGGAACTAAATCCAAATTCCCAGGGTCCGTCATTACCCATCCATACTCTGGGCCTCCACGGGGAAAATAGCGATATTGATCATCTTGCATAATCTCATAGCGAAGGTGACGAAGTCCCAAGCATGCTTCAAAGGCTGCATCTTCTATGCCATCTTCTATAGTGGCACGACGTCCACTATGGGAAAAACACCGGTCCAGCAAAAAGGTGCCCAACTCATTGTTCTTAACGAAGATACGCACACTGCACTTCCAATAAGTAGCTTCCAAAGGGTGCTTATGCTCCCAGCAGATATACTCAATTGCAGGATCCCAATCTGTGAAGTAGGCATTAAGTATGTCACCCAGTCGATGGTGTGACGGAGTGTCATGGCTTGATTTGTGATGGATCCTTGTAATCTAGCCCATAGGAAGGGATGTCACACCAATTTCAGCAGAACCACCTTGTGGAGGCGAAGGGGGCTGTCCTCCATTATTAGCAAGCTCAACATCTTCATCGTCACTCAAATAGATAACCTCCTCCTTAGGTTCAATTTCCTCTTGAGGCAAAACTGGTTCTGGCGCCTGTTCTGGTGTTGATGGCGGGGTTGGTGTAGTGTCCTCTAATTCCTCCTGAAGCTCTTCGGGTTCCTCATGAAGCTCTTCAGGTTCCTCCTGAAGCTCTTCTGGTTCCTCCTGAAGCTCTTCTGGTTCCTCCAAGGAACGGGGTGGATAGTACCCTCCAGTGGTGATACGGGCAGTCTTACGGGCACGAGGCATCTACAGATTTTAGTCCAAGGGTAAGTTGAAATTAGAGGCAATATTTTCATAATAGAACGAGGCGAAATAAGCATAATAATTTAGCAATTATCAAGAGTAAAGTGATAAGCATGAAACAAGTGAAGAAAGGAGAACTAAAACGACCATTGCTAACTAGGCTTGCATCCTACAGTCAACATAGCTCCGATACCAATCTGTCACACCCATTTTTAAGGAACAAATGAAGTGCATATCCTTATGTGCGCCCAGAGATCAATCACACATAAGATGACAAATATAAATAGTATCATCACAAATGTTTATTACATAACGAATAGAATCACATAGTCTTCACATAAATAAGCGGAAACATAGTATAAATATTGTGGTAGCTGGCTCCATAACATAGGCACGTCAACTGGTTGACCTCAAGTCTAGTAATCTTCAGGAAAGTAGTAGTAGTAATCACTATTAGCACTTTCGGGATTCCATCCTGTGGTGGGGGAATACAAGGGTGAGCACAAAAGTACTCAACAAGTGTAACATGGGGTTCATGTAGCTCAAGTAGGATAGACACTGGTTCAACTACATGTAGCTTTTAGTTGATCATGTTTTAAGCAATTGAGTAGCAACAAATAGGTAATAATCCCATAATAAACACATGATCATGTAAAGAGAATAATGAATAGCAAAAACAAGTAAAATTAATAGTGATCTCTATTCCGTAAGGGTCCAAGGCCGCTCGTGTCCGTGAGCACGGCTGATATACCAGTTTTACACTCTGCAGAGGTGAAAGGTCTAGATGGCTAGAGGGGGGGTGAATAGCCTTTTTAAAAAATCTACAAAGACAAGCTAGACAAGTTTATCAATACAACAAATAGCAAGATGCGAGTTTTGCTTAGCCTACGGGGTGTTTGCAAGCCACCTATCCAATTCACAATTCTAGTATATTGGCACTCAACCGCACAAGTTAAACCGAGAAGGTAACTACAACTACAACTAGCAAGCTACACAAAAGAGCTACTCTAGCAAAGCAAACTAGCTAGCAAAGATAACTAAGAAAGTAATGCGGAGTTGAGTTAGGAGGGTTTCACCGAGGGACGAAGTATTGAGCCAACCAATATGATCAACAATGAATACCAAAACAACCGAACACCGGGATCAATCAATCACAATATGAAAGTGATGACACGAAGATTTATCCCGAGGTTCACGTGCTTGCCGGCACACTAGTCCCCGTTGTGTCCCTCTTCACCACGTGGTTCGGTGGCTAATCGGTCTCACACCGAGCCTCTCAAAAGGCGCCACAAGAACCTACCAAGTGGCAAAAGGTTGCAAATGACATGAACAATTTACTAATGTTGCCTTTGGCGCTTCGCCGAGGTAGGCACAAACCCCTCACAATCACCGGAGGTGGCCAAGAACAATCACCAACTCTTGCCAACGCCTCCAAGCTGCTCCAAGCCGTCTAGGTGGCGGCAACCACCAAGAGAAACAAGAATCCCGCAGCAAATCAACCACCAAGTGCCAACTAGATGCAATCTCACAATGCAAATGCACTTGGATCACTCAATCTCACTTCGAATATGCAAAGAAGCAAGAGAGATGAGTGGGAGGGAAGTTGCTTAGCTCAAAGTGCTCACAAGTATGTCAAATGTCCAAGAGTAAGAGCCTTGAGCCGGCCAACGAGTATTTATAGACGTACCCCTTCGAATATAGCCGTTAGGGACGAGATCCAGCTGAAATCGCGTTGACCGGACACGCTGGTCCAACTGACCGGACGCGCCGGTCACGTAACGGCTCTTTTTCGAAACGCCGACCGGACGCGCCGGTCGGAACGACCGGACGCGCTGGTCACGACCGGACGCGCCGGTCCCGTGACTGACCGGACGCGCCGGTCAACACTGAGTCGCGCAAAATGAACTAGCGACCGGAGGCGCTGAAGAACTGACCGGACGCCACAGTGCCCGCGTCCAGTCGGAGTCCAGTAAGCTCCCTGGACGACCGGACGCGTCCGGTCGCCTGTGACCGGACGCGCCTCGCGTCCGATCAAACAACTGAAAAACGCGCAGACACTGGACACCGACCGGACGCGTCCGGTCAAACAGTGACCGCGTCCGGTGCAGCGTCCGGTCACCACTGTGACCTCCGTTCGCTTCCGTTTGATTTCCGACTTCCGGCGTAGTGGAAAATAGGCATTTCATTTCCTCGAAATCGCCTGAATCCCGCGCTCGCACGCTCGGCGGGAGGGAGAGAGGACCCCAAACCCTCTCTACCGCTCAAACTCCAACGCCGTCGCAAACGTGCTAACACCACCAAGTGATCATGTCAAGTGCGAGTGTGTTAGCATTTTCACAATCATTTTTCGAGGCGTTATTAGTTCTATCCAAATGCATATGATCATGAAATGCACACCTAGAGGCACTTAGGAGTTCAATAGCCGCGTCATTCCCCTCTTTATAGTACGGCTATCTATCCTATAATGTAACCACACCCACTAGGTGTCTTGGTTACTAAAACACAACCCTTAAGCATATACCTTTGCCTTGATCACGTAGGGTTGCGTCCAAATCCAAGTGTGGCCATCATGATCACCATGTCCATCTTGCCACCAACCTTGGAATGTACTAATCCTCATATGCTACACACAACTTAGGCATAGGATTAGTACTTAGGCATTGTCACTAATTACCAACACCAAACATAGGACTTTCAATCTCCCCCTTGTTGGTAATTGGTGACAACCCTTTCACAAAGATATTATGATAAAATTTTGATTGAACCCATGTCACATTGTCCAAGTATATTACCATGTGTAAGAAGTATGGACAAGTGATCATGAATTCAAATTGATAGCAATGGCTCCCCCTACATGTATGCTATATGTTTGGATTTAGGAAGCATACATGTTTAGATAGGAAAATATAGGAGCATTGACTATCAATAGGTGCTAAGTGTTTTAGATTATGGACCTTTGAAGCGTGATACCATCGGAGTAGCGATAAACATCATCTTAGCACCTTGTGTAGTTAGATATCACTTGGAAAAGCACAAACAAAACTAGAAACCTTGTGAGATCAACATTATAAGCAAGGCTCTAGTACCACTTTGAAAAACATGAAGCAAGAGAAATCTAACTACTTCCTATTCATGCTAGTACTTCAATACACCATTCAATTGTATACTAGCAAAACACCACACAAGCAATGTATCGGAGAAAAAGAAATGCATAACTATGCATCATACATATGAAGTGCACATGGAAATGCAACATTCATGTTTAAGAGCTTGCTCCCCCTACTTGTGTGCTCAAAATTTTAGTTGATCCCCCTTCTTTTATCAATTTCTCCTCTTTTAGAATCTATCTTTGTGAACAACATTTTCTCCCCCTTTGTGCTTCTCCCCCTTTGAGTTCTATCTTTGTGAACAATATTTTCTCCCCCTTTGTCACCAATGACCACAAGGGACTAACTTTAGATAGATTATCATGTTGAATTATGGGGTGAGGATCAAGTTTGTGATTCAACCTAGATTGCTTGCATAAATAAAATGCTTCGGTTTGAACCAAGGGCAAGCTTCTTCACACCTCACTAGAAGGGTTATCATGCACCATGTTGAAGCAAATATTTAGACAAGTGATCTAGATTAAATACTTAGGATCACAAGCTACTTAAACAAGTTATATGCTACCACTAGATCATACAAGACATGGAAACAATAGTGGCATCATATAAACTTCAAATTCATTTGATTTTCATGAATGAGCCTATAACAGGTAAATTATGACTAGATGCACTAAACAAGTCCTTAGCATAGAATGTATGATATGTCAACCAATTGTACCTTGGGGCTCGAAGGAGAGGCATGTCATATATGGGGTGCATCAACTCATGTTGGAGAAGTCAATTATGTTTAACTCATTCTTTAGCTTGTGAAATCTCTTCTCATCAAGTGGCTTGGTGAAAAGATCGGCTAGTTGATCTTCGGTGCCCACACTCTCAATAGCAATGTCACCCTTTTGTTGATGATCTCTAATGAAATGATGACGAACATCAATATGCTTTGTTCTTTGATGTTGAACCGGATTGTTGGTTAGCTTTACGGCACTTTCATTGTCACATAGCAATGGCACATTCTTGAAATTGATTCCAAAATCCTTTAATGTTGCCTTCATCCACAAGATTTGTGCACAACAACTACCCGTGGCAATGTATTCTGCTTCGGCGGTAGATAGTGCAATACTATTTTGCTTCTTGGATGACCATGAGACAAGTGATCTTCCCAACAATTGACAAGTCCCGGAAGTGCTCTTTCTCTCCACTTTGTCACCGGCATAGTCGGAATCCGAATATCCAACTAGCTCAAAGATTGCACCTTTGGGATACCATAATCCAACATCTTGTGTATGCTTCAAATACCTCAATATTCTCTTTGTTGCCTTCAAATGACTTTCTCTTGGTGAGGCTTGAAATCTTGCACACATACATACACTAAACATCACATCGGGCCTTGATGCCGTCACATAGAGTAGGCTACCAATCATTGATCTATATAGCTTTTGATCCACCATGTTGCCACTCTTGTCACTATCCAAACTTCCACTAGTGCCCATTGGGGTTGTAATGCCCTTTGCATCTTCCATGCCAAACTTCTTGAGCATATCTTTGATGTACTTGGTTTGGCTCACAAATGTTCCTTCCTTCATTTGTTTGATTTGAAGTCCAAGAAAGAAACTAAGTTCACCGATCATTGACATTTCAAATTCCTTTGCCATCATTTTCCCAAACTCATCACAATAATCTTGATTGGTTGAACCAAATATGATATCATCAACATATATTTGCAACACAAACAAGTCTTTCCCAATCTTCTTGGTAAAGAGAGTAGTATCCACTTTGCCCATGACAAAACCTTTGGATAGCAAGAAGTCCCTCAATCTTTCATACCATGCTCTAGGTGCTTGCTTCAATCCATACAAAGCTTTTCTCAACTTGTAGACATGATTGGGTTTCTTGTCATCTTCAAAACCGGGAGGTTGCTCCACATACACCTCCTCTTGAATGTACCCATTGAGAAATGCACTTTTCACATCCATTTGATATAGCTTGATATTATGAGCACAAGCATAGGCTAGTAAGATCCTAATTGCTTCCAATCTTGCAACCGGGGCATAAGTTTCACCAAAGTCAAGACCCTCTATTTGTGTGTAACCTTGAGCCACTAGTCTTGCTTTGTTCCTTACTACTATTCCATCTTGATCTTGCTTGTTGCGAAAGACCCATCTTGTTCCAATGACATTATGATCCTTAGGCCTCTCAACTAGTTCCCATACTTCATTTCTCTTGAAGTTGTTGAGCTCTTCATGCATTGCATTTACCCAATCCGGATCTCTCAATGCTTTATCAATGTCTTTGGGTTCTTCCATTGACACAAAAGAAGAGTGAGCACAAAATGATGACAATCTTGATCTAGTTTGAACTCCCCTTTGTATGTCACCAATGATGGAATCTAATGGATGGTCTCTAGCAATGTTGGTTGGTTGAAGCACTTGCACTTGATTGCTTGGATGTTGATGTTGATCATGAGTTGGAGATGATGAACTAGCCACTTGTTGATCTTGTTGCACTTGAGATGATGTACTAGCTTGATTTTGCATTAGAGAACCACTAGCTTGTGTAATTGGACTTTGGAGCACTTGATCTTTGTTGTCATCCACATCAATCACTTGCTTCGGCCTAATATCACCAATGTCCATTTCTTTCATAGCATTGGTCAATTGAGTTCCTCTCACATCATCCAAGTTATTTTCTTCATCTTGAGAGCCATTTGTTTCATCAAACTCAACATCATGAACTTCCTCAAGTAAACCACTAGCCAAATTCCAAACTCTATAAGCTTTGCTAGTAGTGGAATAACCAAGTAAGAATCCTTCATCACATTTCTTCTCAAACTTGCTCAATCTAGTGCCCTTCTTCAAGATGTAGCATTTGCAACCAAATACCCGAAAGTATGCAATGTTGGGCTTTCTTCCATTTAAGATCTCATATGGTGTCTTCTCTAGAAACTTATGGCAATAGAGGCGGTTGCTATAGAAGCAAGCCGTGTTGATTGCTTCGGCCCAAAATGAATGACTCACATTATACTCATTTAACATTGATCTTGCCATATCAATCAAAGTTCTATTCTTTCTCTCAACTAGGCCATTAGATTGAGGTGTATACTTGGCCGAGAATTGATGCTTGATTCCAAGCTCCTCACATAGCTCATCAACTCTTGTGTTTCTAAACTCACTTCCATTGTCACTTCTTACTTTCTTGATTGTGGTCTCAAACTCATTTTGCACTCTCTTGATGAACTTCTTGAATATGTCAAATACATCACTCTTGTCCACAAGAAAGAATACCCATGTGTATCTAGTGAAATCATCCACAATCACAAAGCCATACTTGTTGCCACCAATGCTTGTGTATGTAGTTGGCCCAAATAAATCCATGTGCAGCAACTCAAATGCCTTAGAAGTACTCATGATGCTTTTCAATGGATGAGTGTTGCCTACTTGCTTTCCGGCTTGACATGCACTACATAGCTTATCCTTCTCAAATGTGACATCCTTCAAGCCTCTAACTAAGTCATGCTTCACTAACTTGTTCAATTGCTTCATGCCAACATGACCAAGTCTTCTATGCCATAACCAACCCATACTTGATTTGGTGAGCAAGCATGTTGAAAGTTGAGTGTCACTAGCATTGAAATCAACCAAGTATAGATTCTCATATCTAAAACCATTGAAGATCAAATTGGAGCCATCAACACTAACTATCTCCACATCATCAACACCAAATATGCACTTGAAACCGAGATCACACAATTGAGCAACCGAGAGAAGATTGAAGTTCAACTTTTCAACTAGGAGCACATTGGAAATGCTATGATCATTTGAGATTGCAATCCTTCCAAGAGCCTTCACACACCCTTGCTATTGTCACCAAATGTGATACTATCAATGCCACTATCATTTGATTTGAGAGAGTTAAACATTCTTGAATCACCGGTCATATGTTGAGAGCACCCACTATCAAGCACCCAATGCCTTCCTCCGGCCTTGTAATTTACCTACAAAATAAATTAATGTTTCTTAGGTACCCATACTTGTTTGGGTCCTTGGAGGTTAGTAACTAAACTCTTTGGTACCCAAATGGCCTTCTTCTTTGGACCCACAATTGGTGTACCAACAAACCTAGCATGCACACCTTTCTCACCCTTGGTAAGAATATAACAAGAATCAAAAGGAATGTAATCCATTTTAGCATGAAACTTATTGTTGTTCTTGTTCATTTTATTACAATTAATCTCTAGATGCCCAACTTGCTTGCATCTATTGCAAAAACGACCATTGCTCTTCACAAAGCGAGACTTTGGAGTAGCAAAGGCCGCCTTGCCCTTTTTGGGAGTATAGCCCAAACCCTCTTTGTTAAGAGAGAACCTTTGGCTACCCAAACATTTTAGTAAGCGGGCATCCCCACCATAGGCATTGCCTAATGCGCGGGTGAGATCATCCACCTCTCTCTTGAGAGTCTCATTCTCAACCACAAGTGATGAATCACTAGTAGTAGAGGTAGAGTTGGTTGTGGTCGATGATGATGAGCTACATGAAGCATTAGTAGGACCAACAAATAAAGAATCATCAATAATATCACATGTCAGTCCAATATCACAAGTGACAATCACTTGCTCCTCCTTAGCTTCCTTCATGAGCTTCTCCAACTTGAGGTCCTTCTCCTTGATGAGCTCAAGTAGAGAGGAGTGGGCTTCCTTAAGCCTAGTGTGAGCAACTTCAAGGTCCTCGTGGTCTTCCTTTAGACACTCACGAGAGGCCTCTAGCTCATCAAAGGATTTCCTAAGAGCTTTGAGCTCTTGTTCAATTTCTTTGCACTCCTTACTCTTTTTGAGAGCAACAAGCTCCTCCATCAAGGCATCATTTTCATTGCTCTTGGCAATGAGCTCTTGTTCCAAGATTTTGTATTTCTTGGTGGTCCTCTTGTAGCCTTTGCTCATTTGATCTATTATGCCCAATAGATCATCCTTGGAGTAGTCCTCATCCTCCTCATCATCACTCCTACAATCATCACTAGCACAAGAATCATCATCACTATCATCATATTTTACCTTGGTAGGCTTGGCCATAAGGCATGTCGATGTAGTGTCAAAGATGGATGGCTTGTTGGAGAGGGCGATGCTTGCAATGGCTCGCCGAGTGGTCTTCTCATCATCACTAGAGCTATCATCATCACTATCGGAGTTATCACTATCCCAAGTGACCACATAGCCACCACCCTTCTTCTTCTTGTTGATAGTGAAGCTCTTCTTCTCTTTCTTCTCCTTCTTGTCCTTCTTGTTCTTCTTCAACTTCAACTCCCCATCATGATATCTTTTATCTTCATAGGGACACTTTGCTACTACATGATCCAGGCTATTGCAATTGTAGCAAAGCATCTCCTTTGCCTTCATGAAGTCCCTTCTCTTTCTTGCACCATATCCTTTCTTCTTCATGAACCTCCCCATCTTGTGCACTAGGAGGGCCATGGTCTCATCATCAAATGGATCATCATCATCGCTCTCCACCTTGCTCTTGCCCTTAGAGGATGAAGCCTTGAATGCAATGGACTTCTCTTGCTTGACCTTGATCTCCTTCTTCTCATCTTCATCTTCATCATCGTCATATTGAGCATCGGTCATGACATCTCCAAGCACTTGGTTTGGAGTTACCTTGTCCAAACCCTCTCTTTGGATCATCTTCCTCAAGATAGCAAACTTCTTAGGTAAGTTCATCAAGAACTTATGTGAGAAGTCCTTGTCCTCAACCTTCTCTCCAAGCCCCTTGAGATCATTGACAATGACTTGGAGCCTATAGAACATCTCCGGTATAGACTCATCATCCTTCATCTTGAAGCTTGCAAACTTATCCTTGAGCATATAGAGCTTGGCACTCTTTACCGTTGAAGTGCCCTCATATGTTTCCTCTAATCTTGTCCACACTTCACTTGCCATCTCAAGATCCTTGATTTGCTCAAAGACCTTTGCATCAATCCCATTGTAGAGAGTGTTGAGAGCCATAGTGTTGCATTGGTTGTTGATGCGGTCATTGTTGGTGAGGTTGTCGGGATCAATGATAGCATAATCATGATGCGTCACCTCCCAAACCTTCTCATTGATAGAGCCAAGATATTGCTTCATATTTCTTTTCCAATGATCAAAAGATGAGACACCGTCAAAGAATGGAGGCTTGCCCCCGACATGGTTGAACACAACTTGAGCCATCTTACACCGAGGTTGTTAAGCCTTACAAACGGTGACCACGGCTCCGATACCACTTGAAAGGTCTAGATGGCTAGAGGGGGGTGAATAGCCTTTTTAAAAAATCTACAAAGACAAGCTAGACAAGTTTATCAATACAACAAATAGCAAGATGCGAGTTTTGCTTAGCCTACGGGGTGTTTGCAAGCCACCTATCCAATTCACAATTCTAGTATATTGGCACTCAACCGCACAAGTTAAACCGAGAAGGTAACTACAACTACAACTAGCAAGCTACACAAAAGAGCTACTCTAGCAAAGCAAACTAGCTAGCAAAGATAACTAAGAAAGTAATGCGGAGTTGAGTTAGGAGGGTTTCACCGAGGGACGAAGTATTGAGCCAACCAATATGATCAACAATGAATACCAAAACAACCGAACACCGGGATCAATCAATCACAACATGAAAGTGATGACACGAAGATTTATCCCGAGGTTCACGTGCTTGCCGGCACGCTAGTCCCCGTTGTGTCCCTCTTCACCACGTGGTTCGGTGGCTAATCGGTCTCACACCGAGCCTCTCAAAAGGCGCCACAAGAACCTACCAAATGGCAAAAGGTTGCAAATGACACGAACAATTTACTAATGTTGCCTTTGGCGCTTCGCCGAGGTAGGCACAAACCCCTCACAATCACCGGAGGTGGCCAAGAACAATCACCAACTCTTGCCAACGCCTCCAAGCTGCTCCAAGCCGTCTAGGTGGCGGCAACCACCAAGAGAAACAAGAATCCCGCAGCAAATCAACCACCAAGTGCCAACTAGATGCAATCTCACAATGCAAATGCACTTGGATCACTCAATCTCACTTCGAATATGCAAAGAAGCAAGAGAGATGAGTGGGAGGGAAGTTGCTTAGCTCAAAGTGCTCACAAGTATGTCAAATGTCCAAGAGTAAGAGCCTTGAGCCGGCCAACGAGTATTTATAGACGTACCCCTTCGAATATAGCCGTTAGGGACGAGATCCAGCTGAAATCGCGTTGACCGGACGCACTGGTCCAACTGACCGGACGCGCCGGTCACGTAACGGCTCTTTTTCGAAATGCCGACCAGACGCGCCGGTCGCAACGACCGGACGCGCTGGTCACGACCGGACGCGCCGGTCCCGTGACTGACCGGACGCGCCGGTCAACACTGAGTCGCGCAAAATGAACTAGCGACCGGAGGCGCTGAAGAACTGACCGGATGCCACAGTGCCCGCGTCCGGTCGGAGTCCAGTAAGCTCCCTGGATGACCGGACGCGTCCGGTCGCCTGTGACCGGACGCGCCTCGCGTCCGATCAAACAACTGAAAAACGCGCAGACACTGGACACCGACCGGACGCGTCCGGTCAAACAGTGACCGCGTCCGGTGCAGCGTCCGGTCACCACTGTGACCTCCGTTCGCTTCCGTTTGATTTCCGCTTGATTTCTGACTTCCGGCGTAGTGGAAAATAGGCATTTCATTTCCTCGAAATCGCTTGAAACTCCAACGCTGTCGCAAACGTGCTAACACCACCAAGTGATCATGTCAAGTGCGAGTGTGTTAGCATTTTCACAATCATTTTTCGAGGCGTTATTAGTTCTATCCAAATGCATATGATCATGAAATGCACACCTAGAGGCACTTAGGAGTTCAATAGCCGCGTCATTCCCCTCTTTATAGTACGGCTATCTATCCTATAATGTAACCACACCCACTAGGTGTCTTGGTTACTAAAACACAACCCTTAAGCATATACCTTTGCCTTGATCACGTAGGGTTGCATCCAAATCCAAGTGTGGCCATCATGATCACCATGTCCATCTTGCCACCAACCTTGGAATGTACTAATCCTCATATGCTACACACAACTTAGGCATAGGATTAGTACTTAGGCATTGTCACTAATTACCAACACCAAACATAGGACTTTCAAGAGGTTGTACACTTTCACTGTGAGTCGTGATCCCTAAAAGCCCGAGGTCATGACTCCCCATTGGACCATCAAGTTTCACTATGAAGTCTTTCCAAGGTTCGTCTAACAAGTTAGGGCCGCTAGGTTTCTGTGGCCTGCAAATGTAGAGCCCCCCTTCCATATGGCACAATGACACGCAACCTATACTCATAGGGACAGGAGCCGCACTACACCCAACCCGGAACACAACCCCTTTTGCGCCATAAAGGTAACCACTAACAAGCTAGAAAAGGTCCTCTTATATGACTAAAGCCAGAGCCATGTAGCCCTCACAGCTGTACTGTAAGTCCCAGATGTTCGCTTACAGATAAGTCCTTACGGAGAGGAATCTAGAGATAACTCTAGCCCTCTTGTTCCCTGTTGCTAAAAAGCATCTTTTAGAGTTATTGCATATGTCATTAGTCAAATTACAAGATCATTGTTTATGTAAGCACTAGCCACTACCCAATGCCAATAACCATATGATTCAAGGAACAAGATCAATAGAGACACATGCAGCATGAATTAAGTGAATTAAAGTGAGTAGGTAACAAGGATAATCCCATGCTATACTTGCCTTGATCTAGCTGATCCTGTTGATCCGACTCGTAAAAGTTCTCTTGATCACCAACGAACTGATCACCGTCTATTCTCGATTAGCACATCAACAACAATCATCCAAGGGCAATCATGCAAAGCAAACAAAGCTACAACTAGAACAGTACACCAACAGCAGTAAAATAAGATGAAAAGTTTTTAAAACAAATCTACATCGCTCTAGGATCACACAGACGCGAAGTTCACACAAATCGGAGCTAAAACGGAAAAGTTATGATTTAAACAAGATTTACTTTATTAAAGTAATAGATTAAATCTAACCTCGAATTTTAAAAGTGTAAAATCTACTATACAGCAGTACTAATAGGTAGAGTATGAAATTATGAACCTAACGCAACTTGAACGGATCAAATCGGAGTTAAAACGGAGATTTTATGACCTAAATAGATCTAGTGGCAATTCTATAAATAGCTGAAAGTGTATTTTCATTTAAACCGACGAAATTTACGTTTTCAAAACAACAAAACGTAATTCAGCAAATACGCCTTGGACTGCGGGTTTAAAAACGAAGAAACAGAGGGGCTCTTATGCAAAATAGCCAGGCGAAGGGGTATCTTAAGATCTGAGCCGTTGGATTAGATTTAAACGGCCGAGATTTGACTGGGGGAGAGAGAGAGGGGAATCCGGCCGGCTACAGTGACCGGCGCGGTGGAGGACATGGCCGGCGGTGGGATTCCTCACCGGCGCACACGTTGAGGCCCTAGAAACCATGAATCGACTCAAAAACGACATGGGAAGAAGGGGAAACTCCAACCGCACTCACCGAAGAGGGGAAACGGGACCGGAGACGAAGACGTGTCGACGACGGCTCCAAAATTGGCGGCTTCCGAGCTCGGACGGTGGAAGCACGGTTGCGATGGCTTACTCGGTACCCGAAGGCGCGGCTCGGGTCTAGGGCGGCGTGGAGAAGGACGATGCGGCCGCGGCTCCTATTTATGGCCGCTGAAGGCGTGCGGGTCAAGGCAAAGGGGAGGGCCGACGGCTTCGGACTCCATGGTAGAGTCCTACTCGACCACGAGGTGGAAGACGACATCGAGCAGCTGACGCGCGGGCCCGGATGGCAGCGAAACGAGGAGAGGCGCACGGCCTGGTGCGGCATCGGATTGATGGGCCGGCCCAATGCACGGCTTGCGGCCCAGAGGGAAAGCAGCCGACCCGCTAGGCTTTGGCAGGCCAAGAGAACTGGGCCTTCGGGCCAAAAACCGAGAAGAGATAATTCCTATTTCTTTTTTTCTTTTTTTCTAATATCTCAATTGCATTTCCAAAAGATTCTTGAAATAATTTTCTTTTTTAAAATAAGAACCAATCACCCAATTAAAATATGCAACGGCATGTATGCACAAACACTCATTTAACCCTATATTTGATTTTACAAAAATATTATTTCACTAAGTTTTCATGCACACAAAAATGCTTAACTAAATCAAATTCTCTATTTAAAAATATTCAAAAATTTAGGGTGTTACATCTACTTCACCCCCAACTATGAAACCGTCTATTTTACCCTCCTGAACTTTCCAAAACCGGTCAAATTACCCCCCGGGTGGTTTTGGACGGTGGTTTTGCTACAGTTGCAGTGGTTTTGTTTTTTCTTTTTTATTTACTAGTAAACATGCTCGTGCGTTGCAACGGGAGAAAAAATGCCACATAATTATTTATATGTTTTCCTCTTTTTATAAAATTTGAAAACTACTATGATTTATTTTGTGACGACATCCAAAATATATGCAAATGTTGGCAATAATATGACAATGTATAATTAAGCTTGTATCAAATTAAAATAAGGTCTTGATAAACTTTTCTCGCATTGCTAAGCAAAAAATATTTGCTTGTAGATATAAGTAATAATATCAATAGTTAGCATAGTTAAATATCAAATTTCATGAATTCTTTTGAAGACAAGTAAAAATCTGTAACTCAAGTTAGGGTGGAATTAGTTATTGATATCAAGGGCTACTATGTGCGATGATTATGATAGAAGGCCGCTCTCGATTTTCCACATCATTTGTCGGCACTGGTGCATACTTGTAGGTGGCACATGAGGTAGCAAACTACTCAAGATCTAATTTCGTGATTTGATGAATATCGACTAAATTAGGTTATAATAATATGAGGTTTGTTTTTAATGCATTAATAACTTGGTGCTTGGAATATTTATTTCTCATCAGTCAAAGGTATGAAGTTCAAAGCCTATATATTGTGTTGTTTTTATTTTTTATTTTTATTGTTATTATTTATCTACCTGTTTTTATATTTAGTTGAACGTGTGAAAGTGATAAATAAGGAAACATAACTGACGGAACTGCAAAAGAAAAAGAATCAGAAAAAAAATCGTGGCTGACAACTTTATTTTTTTATTGTTATTGTTTATGTACCCATTTGTATATTAAGTTGAACGTGTGAACGTGATAAATAAGGAAACGTAATTGACAGAAGCGGGAAAAAAGAATAGCAAAAAAATTGTGGCCGATAAGGAGTCGGCTCTCTTGTTCCGGTCCTCTTGTTGGTCTTCATCGGCAAAAAAAAAAAGAGTCATTCTTGGAAAAACCGGAAGAAAATAACTAAACCCAAACTTGTCGTGGTTTATAATTATAGGAAATATATTTTTACTCTTTTTTTTGTATTTGGATTTGGATTTTGTTGGTCTTCTACGGCAAAGAAAAAAAGAGTCCCAAACGTTCTTGGACAAACAGGAATAAAATAAGGAAAACCCAACTAAGAGACTTGCCGTGGTTTATGAATATATTTTTGTTCTTTTTTTCTATTTGGATTTGGATTAGGAATCGAGCATAATTTGGAATAAGTTTCCTAGCTACAACTATGCAAGAGCTATTCAAACTTGTACCGAATTGGAAAAGGAAAAAAACTAAATTTACTATATATATATATATATTAATCGTATTGGGTATGGACTTTTTTCGTAGGAGTATGGACTCTTTGGTTAAACATGGACCATACACAACCCAATACGTTTTGGAACCGGACTCCATATCGTGCTAGTCAAGAGCTATAACTTGTATGAGCACGGGTTGTATATATATAAGTCTGGACAGAAAAAGCTCTCCATTGTTCGGTAGTTAGAGGAAGACACACTAAAAAAATGGATGGACGAAAAAAAGAGCCTAAAATTTTGCCTCTTCATTATTAGGTATAGATATAAATTTCCGTTGAATCTTTGAAAAATCATAGTAAATCATAGAAAAATCATAAAATGGAAAATCTAATTTTTTTGGACTCCACATGAGTAGATCTACATAGTGAACATATAATATGATATGATTTAGTATAAAGTTTTTGCTGTAGCTTTAGATTAATTGGAAAATCCAATTTTTTCTGTAATTTATTGAAATGATTCATAGCTGCAGCTTCTATGGTCCAATTATGGTAAAATTTTTATGGTTGGCTAATTATTGTATGCTTGAACTATAGTAAAAATTTCGTACTCATTAGATCATATATAACTTAGTTATAGATAAAGCATAGATTTAATAATTAAATCTATGTTTTATCTATAACTGTAGTAAAACCACCATTCAAAACTATCCGGCGGGGAGGGGGTAATTTGACTGGTTTTGGAAAGTTTAGGAGGTAAAATAGACGGTTTCATAGTTGGGGGTGAAGTAGACCACCCTTGATAGGTGGAGGGGTTAAGTAGACTTTTTTCCTATAGCGATTGAATATAACTACGGATCTGGACGAAGTGTTTCTGCGATAAAGTGCCAGATGAGTCCATGCCCGACCAGTGCATGCTGCTTGAGTTGAACCTTTAAACCAAACATGCTGATGTTTATACAGTCAATCCGCAGCCGAATCCACGGCATGCAGCAGCAGCACGGCTACTTCATCCTAGTGGGCTAGTGGCGTCGAATCGTCATCCCACTTGGGATTGGTGAAAAAGCTGTTCTGAACCTGATTTGTTATAAAAAAAAAAACTGTTCCATGGCTAATAAGCTAAGCTGATAAGTTCAAGCGAATAGGATAAATTCTTTCAACTTGTTGCTTACAAAAGTTGAATGCTGCAGGTTTCCTCTGGTAAATCGAGGGACAGGGTCACGTCTAGGAGTCCATTACACGACAATTCATCAGATGAACGCCATTACTGCAAACTGAAATGTGAACCATTGTAGATTGATGAGGATGGCTATGCATTATTTTTGCTTGAAATTGAAAAGTTTGGCAAGGTTGTCCTTGCTCATTATGCTACACTGAATTATTCATCACGCACCATAAATTGCATGAAATGTATAATCTTATATATAATTAGAGGTTTCCAAAAGAGTTTCCTTATCAATTCTTACCGGACGCGTTACGAGAAAAGATAAACCATAGAATTGTTGACTAAAGCAACCACAATGTATTTGGACTAGGTACATTTTGTGTCGGTAGACTTTAGTTATTGCTGTTGCCATAATGTGTCCATATGAGTAGTCTATATCCACAACCAGCCACCCATCAATCCCTTTCCTTACATCTCTCCACTAACATTTTTTATTCCTTATGGGTACCTTTTGCTACGGACTGCTATATGGACTAGTTCCACAATATAATGTTTAGCTAGCCTGTATATAATCATCTTAGCCAATAATAGCATGACATCTATTCTGTTTTCTAAAAGTGGATACTTTTTTGACAACGATCAAAACTTGAAAGAAAAAAGTATAGATTCATGATGTTACAAAAAGAATGCAACAAGAGTTTCTACAACTTTAGCTAAGGCTTCAACTAAATATGTATATTGAAAAACACAAAGTAGCAATTTAAAAAATGAAACCACGTAAGAGTAACTGGTACAAATTTACCACAACCGGATAGAGATTATAAGGTAAAGTGTTAGGAGTGAATAGAGAGAGTATCCACAAAACTACTTAATACATATGTATCGTAAGATTCTAGGCCGTGCTGCAAAACTAGTTTATGGGCTAATTATATTACACGGGTTGCTCGATTTTCTAGGACTGAAAAAACTTTTTGTGCCTTACATCAGTGAGGGCTCTATAGATGAAATGGAAGAAAAAAACCAAGTTTGGGGGCCCAACTTGACCTGTTGTCCGCCGCCCAAGTATGGCCAGTTGGCCATTGCAATACATCATCTTGATGGGCTTGGATTATGATGGACATCTGCAAATGATGGGACTGATTGGCCAAAATTGACCCATCGACTGGCGGTCCAATTTTGGCTAATTCAGTTCATTTTTTGTGTGGAGTGAGTAACACACTACCCACCAACAGGGTGGTGGTCCCACCTATCATAGGGGGGTCGGCTGACCCCCACCCGTAGTCACCCGATGGTGGAAATCTACCCACCGCCTTCCTACATGCCTCCATGCAAAAAAGCACACCTTAGCTTGGTCTCCACCGTTGATTAAAGGTCAGTTTGATCTAATGAAGCAAGAGGGAAGGCACACATGGGCCCACCTAGAGTTTCTATAAATACCCCTTACCCCTCACTCATTCGTGACCACGTAGGAAGCATTTATGGTATGGGTGGGAAGAATAGGAAACAACCACCATCGGAACAATATAGAGCTTAGAAAATCTATCTTTCTATTATGTATTAAAGAGAAAAAGACTAAAAATACTACCAAGGGTGATGTGTACTAATTAAAATTGTGTAAGGAGAAAAATGAAACAAAGGTCACGCAAGGCTAAAGTTATCAAATAGGCAATGTAGATTAAAATTTTAGTGTTAAGTTATAAGAAAACAAGTAGAAAACATTACTTCTTGCTGCTTCCGAAACTACCAATTACATTAACTTAAGCACCATTCTCTACAAGTAAAAATAGAATTGCAAAAACATTTATTCCTTCAAAACTAAGTCCTGAAATTCTTATTTAGGATCATATGTTCCCCCCTACATCACTTCTCTTCAACACTTCTACTCCTTTTCCTGCACGTTGTTGCATTGGTTAGGCTTCCTTTTTGAATGCACTTCTAGTGCTGACTTCACTCTTCTTCTTGTACGCCCTTTAGTCTTTGTTATGTCTGGATTATGACTGTAGTTTCTCATGGGGAGCAGCCCATTCAACTGTAAGGCCTTGCTTACTAGTGTCTTTGAGACCATAGAGGCTTCACCATTCTGTTGTGAAACATTCCATTGAAGGAGTTCTTAGGTGGAGGAATAATAGCAGATGTAGAAACTATAGGTGTTGCTACTGTTGTGGTCTCTAGCTGTTGCTAAATTGGAGAGGCTTGCTACAGCACTTGTTCTGCTATTGTACCTTCTTCTTGTTCCTCCTTGCCTTTCTTAGAGCAGAAAAGTATGCCTCTATTGCACGCGCATGAGTGGTGCCAATCTAACACAACTCATCTAACATACTAGCCTGCTGAGAAACCTTTGAGAATAAGTGTGCTAGGTTTGCTAACGGACTACCCTCTTAGATTTCTCTAGTATCGTAGCCAAATGAGCACTAACTTGCAACGCGGATATAGAAGTTGCATTCTACTATGATGTCCACATTAAAGGATGAAGTGGTCTAGGATATTTTTAACCCCTGTACTTTTAGAATATGGCAGCAAAATATCCCATCTTTCTAAAACTTGCAGCGCTGGTAGCTGATTAGAGCATTCTCTTCATTATAAGTAATCTCATACAGCCTTGAGCCATATCCTCCAACAAAATATTCAAAAGGGCTAAACTAGTACACATTTTGATACATCTGCTGACACTGTGAGTGAATATCTTGATAGGTTTACCCAGCTATCATGCTACGCTCCTGATGAGGTGGCTAAGGATTCAGATAAGAAGCATCGTTTCCTCAAGGGTCTGTATGATGATCTCCGGTTGCAGCTTATGACCACCACCTACCCCAACTATCAGACACTGGTGAATCGCGCCATTGTGATCGACAATGAGCGCAGAGAGGTGGATGCTAAGAAGAGAAGGTTCCAGGGACAGGCATCTGGGAGCAACACCCATCCCCCATCTCAACCCACAATCAGGCTTCTAGCAGAGGAACCAGGCACCACCTAACCAGTGGAACCGTTGTCAGAACTAGCAACATCCTCAGTATTCTCAGCAGAATGGTGGCCAACGCCTGCAGTATCCTCAGCAGCAGAATGGTGGCCAACATCCTCAGTAGCAGAATGCCTATCAGGCACCACACCAGTATCCATCCAACAATGCTCCTATGAAGAATGGTGCACCTAACAATGCCAATAAGTGTTTCTGCTACGGCAAGGAAGGTCACATGTCATACAATTGTCCAGAGAAGCCCAACCAGTAGAATCCTCTCAAGCAGAATGGCGATTAGAGGATGACACCCAATGGTGCAAGGGTGAACTATGTGAATGCGGAGACTGCGCAGGAAGCGCCGAAAGTCATGTTGGGTACGTTCAGTGTCGACTCTATCTCCGCTACCATTCTTTTTGATTTGGGAGCCTTGCATTCTTTTATTTCTCAAGCATTTGTTAGAAATCATAGCATACCCTTAGTCGCCATGAAGAATCCCATGATAGTGAATTCACCGGGAGGGGCTATACCAGCCTCTTATTGTTGCCCCTCTGCTAGCATATCTTTAAGGGGGTAGACTTCACAGCTATCCCTGTTGTGTTGAGAGCATCTGGCATCGATGTAATTCTAGGAATGGATTGGATGAAACAACATCAAGCAATGATTCAATGTCAGGAGAAGGTAGTAGTGTTGACAGCACCCAAGGGAGACATAATTAGTGTTGAAGTGGCAGTGCAAGCACCCCTGACAGCTATAGTGAATCAACTGAATGATGATGCTAACCAGCAAGAACGTGTTGTGGATGAATTCCCAGGTATGCCACCTGACCGTGATATTGAGTTTATTATTGAATTATTACTTAGAACTGCACCTATAACTAAGCGTCTATATAGAATGGGGGTTAATGAATTAGAGGAACTTAAGAAGCAGCTAAAGCAGTTGTAGGACAAAGGTTTCATACGCCCAAGCTCATCTCCCTAGGGTGCACCTGTGATCTTTATTGACAAGAAGGATGGTACTCAACGGATGTGTGTTGACTATTAGTCTCTTAATGAGGTCACCATCAAGAACAAATACCCATTGCCTAGGATTGATGATCTATTTGATCAGTTGAGAGGAGCCTGTGTGTTCTCTAAGATTGATCTTCGTTCTGGTTATCATAAGCTGAAGATCTAACATTCAGACATACCAAAGACAGCATTCACAACGAGGTATGGGTTGTATGAGTATACAGTCATGTCATTTGGTTTGACCAATGCACCTGCCTACTTCATGTATATGATGAAGAAAGTGTTCATGGAGTATCTTAATAAGTTTGTGGTGGTATTCATTGATGACATACTAGTATTCTCTAAGTGAGGAGGAACATGTTGAACATCTAAGGTTGGTCCTGCAGAAGCTTAGGGAACACAAATTGTATACTAAGCGAAGTAAGTGTAAGTTCTGGTTGAAGGAAGTTTCTTTCCTGGGTCATGTTGTCTCCAATGGTGGAATAGCAGTGGATCCTAGCAAGGTAGAAGATGTGCTAAACCGGAAACCACCAACCAATACAAGTGAGATCTATAGCTTTTTGGGGTTGGTTGGATATTATAGAAGGTTCATTGAAGGGTTTTCTAAACTTGCCAAGCCCATGACCGCCCTATTAGAGAAGGATGCTAAGTTTATATGGTTTGAGAAGTGCTAGGCTAACTTTGAAGAATTGAAGAAGAGATTGACTACAACTCCAGTATTGATTTTGCCAGACCTGAATAAGGAATTCTCTATCAATTGTGATGCATCTCGCCAAGGACTCGGATGTGTTCTTATGCAAGAAGGACGAGTTGTGGCCTATGCATCAAGGCAGTTGAGAAAGCATGAGTTGAACTATCCTACTCATGACTTGGAGTTAGCAGTAGTGGTTCATGCCTTGAAGATTTGGAGACACTATCTTATTGGCCATAAGAGTGACATCTACACTGATCACAAGAGCTTGAAGTACATCTTCACCCAGACAGACCTAAATTTTAGGCAACATCGATGGTTGGAAACTGATTAAGGATTATGATTTGGAAGTGCACTATCATCCTGGGAAAGCAAATGTCATAGCCAATGCCCTTGGCAGAAAGAGTTATGCTAATGAGGTTCGGGCGACACCAGTGTCTAAAGAGTTGTGTGCAGAATTTGAGCTGTTGAACTTAGGCATTGTCACCAATGCAATAGAACTAGAAGTGACACCTACCCTGGAACAGGAGATTCGCAAAGGTCAACTAGAGGATGAGAAACTTAGAGAAATAGCAGAGAATATAGTGCTCGGCAAAGCACCAAGTTTTAGGATGGACGAGAATGGAACTCTATGGTTCGAAAAAAGGATATGTGTACCTGAAGTGAAGACCATTCGTG
Source organism: Saccharum spontaneum (assembly GCA_022457205.1). Classification (NCBI taxonomy): domain Eukaryota; kingdom Viridiplantae; phylum Streptophyta; class Magnoliopsida; order Poales; family Poaceae; genus Saccharum; species Saccharum spontaneum. The sequence goes on from CM039595.1 coordinate 52,360,597, forward strand.
AGGCAATTTTGCGAGAAGCACATAAGTCAGCTTACTCCATACACCCTGGGAGCACCAAGATGTACCTAGATCTCAAGGAGAAGTATTGGTGGTATGGATTAAAGAGAGATGTGGCAGAGTATGTGACTGTGTGTGATACTTGCCAGAGAGTGAAAGTGGAACATCAGAGACCTGCAGGGTTGCTACAACCAATGAAGATACCCAAATTGAAGTGGGAAGAAGTTGGTATAGATTTCATTGTTGGATTACCTCACACACACACAGAGAGGATACGATTCAATATGGGTAATCGTGGATTGACTTACTAAAGTTGCTCACTTCCTATCGGTCAAGACTATCTATAAAGGTGTGCGACTGGCAAAGTTGTATATGGAAATGATAGTGAGTCTGCATGGAGTCCCAAAGAAGATCGTGTCTGACAGAGGAACTCAATTTATGTTGCAGTTTTGGCATAAAGTACATCAATCTCTGGGGACCAAGTTGAATTTTAGTTCTGCCTATCACCCTCAAACTGACGGGCAAACTGAAAGGACCAACCAAATTCTAGAAGATATGTTGAGAGCTTGTGCATTGTGATATGGTGCTAGTTGGGATAAGAGTTTGCCATATGCTGAGTTCTCATACAACAATAGTTACCAAAAGAATCTCAAGATGGCACCTTTTGAGGCTTTATATGGACGTAAGTGCAGAACACCACTATTTTGGAACCAAACAGGAGAGACCCAATTATTTGGACTTGTTCTTAGAAATGCTGAGGAACAAGTAAGGATAATCAGAGAAAACTTGAGGGTGGCATAGTCTCGACAAAAGAGTTTTACGGACACTCGAAGAAGGGAATTGACTTTCAAAGTACGGGATTATGTGTATTTGAAGGTGTCACCAATGAAAAGTGTGAAAAGGTTCAATATAAAAGGGAAGTTAGCTCCAAGGTATATTGGTCCTTTTAAGATTCTCGAGAGACGTGGAGAAGTGGCCTACCAACTAGAATTGCTTGAAAGTCTATCTGGTTGCATGATGTGTTCCATGTGTCCCAATTGAAGAAGTGTCTGCATGTACCAGAGGAACAAATACCGTTAGAGGAACTTGTTGTTAAAGAAGATCTGACATATGAGGAGTATCCCATAAGAATCTTAGAAATGGCAGAAAGAGTCACAAGGAGCCGAGTGATAAAGATGTGTAAGGTACAGTGGAATCGGTACAGTGAGGAAGAGGCCACTTGGGAAAGAGAAGGGGATCTGAGAAAGGCATATCCGCAGTTGTTTGAGTAAGCACCATCTAATCTCGAGGACAAGATTATCATTAAGGGGGTAGAATTGTAACACCCAAAATTTTGCATCTTTTAAAAATAGATGAAATTTATTTGATTATGTATTTTTTGTGAGCATTGAACATAGGGAATTAATAATTTTTGTGAAATTAAAATCAAATATAAGGCTAGCTACATGTTGATGCATTCATGTTGCTGCATATTTATTTTTGTGATGAGTGGTTTTGACTGCAAATGAAAAGGAATTCAAAATCTTAATGGAATTTCAAAATAGCTTTATAAAAAAAAAGAATTCTCTTTATTCTCCCTCCTTTCTCTCGGTTCTGGCCCGCTCGGCCTGTTGGCCCATCCAACAACCGCCCCCTCCACCTTTCTTCTTCCACAGGCCTGCGCCCCTTCTTGGGCCGGCCCAGCTGTAGCCGAGGTCATGGTCCACCGCGGCTGCGCGCCCGCTCTCCCACTCGGGCCGCTGACGTCTAGGCCCCGCACCCCATCAGTCGCTGTCGTGCGGGACCCACCACTACAGGGCCGTCCCCAACCTCCCGACGAAAACGGGAGGATCCCGTCCCTATCCCGCTGCTGCCCGCGCCTGAGCTTCTCGGTGCTGTTGGTGATCCACATGTGTTGCCATGCCTCTATAATTGGGACACCCATGTGCCGCCGCCTCCCCTGCTACTCTATCGCGAAGCACCGCCTCCAGTCGAGCTCAGCACCGCCAAGCTCGCGTCTCACCGTTCCACCGCCTTTGTTTTCATCTGTGGTGAGCCCCCTTGCCGTTCTCTTTCTTCCCGTGCACTTACCGCATCAAACCAAGGCCGCTAAGGCCATTTTCATGCGCGTCGGCGAGCTCTCCTCGCCGCCGACAATGGCAAGCACTGCGTGGGCTTCTTCCTGGCCACACAAATGCCACGGGCGAGGTCGCCATCCCACATCATCACAATGCCTTCGGTTGGTCAAACCGTGCCCTCTAGGGCCTATTTCGCTTGCGCCGGCCAGTTCAGTCGTCGCTGGCAATGGAGGACCGTCGTGCCGGTCGTCTTCTCTGGCCGGACGTCGCCTCTCCTCCTCCACCTTCTAATCTGGGCCGTCCAGATTTGATCCGATGGCCCAGGGCACCCCGTACCCCTTCGCGGGTCATTTTGTGAAAGAGACCCTGGGTTTCCTTGGAATAGAACCCGCTATCCTCGGCCGGATTCAAAAATCCGATTTTCACAATTTATTTTAATTCATAAATAGTTCGCGATATTTACGGTTGTGCCATCTAGTTCATATTTTTAACATATTTTCCTCGTTTTAAATCCAAATCGATCCGTTCAAGTTGCGTTAGGATCGTAGTGAAGTAATCTACGTGTTTATCATACTGTTAGTTATGTTACTCACTGTTAAATTTCATGGTTAGATTAAATCTATTAAAAAGGCTACAGGAAATCTTAATTAATTCGTAACTTGTTCGTTCTAGCTCCGATTTATGTGATCTTCGTGTCTGTGTGATTGTAGCGAGTTATAGATTCACTTTATAAACCTTTTCTATTATTTTATCTCTGTTGGTTTACTGTTCTAATCTATAGCCCTTGTTTGCTATGCATGATTGCTTGTGGATGCTTGTATGTTGATGTATTGATTGGATAGATGGTGAGTACTACGCCGGTGACCAAGAGTACTTCTATGATAATCCAGAACGGCAGGAGCAGTACGAGCAGGGCAAGTATAATATGAGAAATACCTTGTTGTCCCATTCACCTTTTAATTAAAAATCATATGCATGTGTCAAATTGATAACGGCAAGGACATCCTAACCTTTGTTATCTTGTAACCTTGTCACTGATGGGATAATCGTGCATAAGGGTATTTGCAAGCGCTCCAACTAACTATATACTTGATTTAAACGATGACTAATGATTATATGCAACAACTGTTAAAATTTGTTTTTAGCAACTGGACTTAGGGTGAGAGAGCTTCTGCTTTATCGTGGTGCTCTGGCCCTCCATAAGGACTTGTTCATTATCAAAAGCTGGGACATACAATACAAATGTGAGGGCCACATGACTCTGGCTTTAGTCAAGTATGAAGACCTTTTCTAGCATATTAGAGGTTACTCGAAAGGGCGCAAAAGGGGTCTGCCGACTCGGGTATAGTTTGGCTCCTGTCCCTATGTGTATAGGCTGCGCGTCATTGTGCCATTTGGGAAGGGGGGTCCTACACCTGCTCGCCACCGAAACCTAGCGGCCCTAACATGTTAGACAAATTTTGAAAGGCTTCATAGTGAACCTTGCTGACCTTCCTTGGTAATGGGTCAAGAGGCCGATCACCTTGGGCAAAAGGGTAAATCATGACTCACAGTGAATGTGTATACCTCTGCGCAGAGTTTAATAAACTGTTATAACAGCCATGCCCACGGACATGGGCGGCCAGGAAAACTAATGAAATAGTTGATCACTTGTTGATGATGTTTATAATGATGATGTACTCATAACGTTTATTTATTCATGTACATGATCTCGTGGTTTAATTGGGGCTTAAGCGTAGTCATACCTAATTAATGCTAACATGTTGACTTACTAAAAGCGAACCGCAATACAACCAGTGTCAGCCTTTGAGCTTCATGAACCCCATATTATCTTGTTAAGTACGATATGTACTTATGCTTGTTTACTTTTATTATTTGCATAAAAATCCCGGATGGGTACAGATAGCAGTGGTTATGAGGATTACTATGAGAAGAGCTAGGTTTGAGGTCAACCAGTCGGCCTAATCTTGTGGTTTTGGAGACGCACCGGAGTTTACATTAGTTTTATCTTAACTTGTCTAGACTTTGGCTATGTTTATTTGTGTATTGAATTAAAGTTCGTTATTGTAATAAGGCACTGAGCTTGATATTCTTTCTCTACAATTTGTTCTATATGATTCACACATATCGGTTACCTCCAATTTTGCTATTCAAAATTTGGGCGTGACACAGGTACGTGGCAAGCTTTGGCAACCGCCGTACCTAAACCCAGTATAAAATACTTTGGCAACCGCCGTACCTAAACCCAGTATAAAATACTAAAATATATGTATGTATTATATATCACTAAATAAATACATATGTGAGAGCATTTTCAAGAGTCTTTCTAAATCTCATTATCTAAATCATCGTTTGGAGAGTCATTTGCATAAAAATCAATATTTATAGCTTTTCACTCTCCAATAGTTTTTCTACATCTCATATGTAGTCTAGAGAGTCATTCTTGTCTTCTATTTTTGGGCTAGCAAAAAATTCAGAATAGAAGACGTCTATATTTGGATAACCATTTAGAGAAACGGTTGGAGGATAGTTTTTCACTAAAATCTCTATTCTTATCATTTAAGAGTCTCTTAAAGATGCTCTGATATGTCAATACATATGGCAATTCCGTTGGACCTTTTGGTCCTGCGTTGGTGGCCTGGTGGACTCCGGTTGTTGATGGGCTTCAGTTACCAGAAGTCCAGAACGGATGGAAGCTAGTCCTGATGAAATATGGTCATATGGATCGATGCTTGTGTGCTCCGTGCGACCGTGACTCCATCTCTTCGCCGTCTCTTGGACTCTTTGTACCTAAACTCGAAGCGGATGCAGTGGTCAGCGGCACGACGATTCAACGCGGTGGCCGACGGACGATGGCCCGAACGCGGCCACGGCCCACGTGATGACGATGGCAGCTGCTGCTCCACCTGACCGCCTTTATAAACTCACCACACCTCGAAAATATTCCTGCTTCTATCACTATTTAAGAGCTGTGTTTTGTCACCGAAATTGACAAGTCTCTCTCAAAAGGGGATTTCGCTGCACCTACACGGCAATGATATGGCCGTGGATTGGCCGTAAACACAAGGAATTCGTCCCAAAAGCCAATCCATGTGCTTGGACTACTCTCGCCGTATGTAGCCGTACCTGCGATGAGGTTTAGAAGTGACAAACCGAGCGTTTCGGTAAACAGTCATATGCACACGTGGTTAGCGTTTCGGTGACAACCGAGCGTTTCAATTTCAAGCGAAAATAATAATGCAATGCCATCCTCATCAATCTACAGTGGTTAGCATTTCAGTTCGCACTAATTAATGCCATTCATCTGATGAATTGACGTGTGATGGACACAGACGTGACCTGTCCCTGGATTTCCGATCCACAGGAAAAATAACTTTTGTAAGCAACAAGTTGAAAGAATCTTCCACCCGTCTCAAAAATGGGACAATGATTCGACGCCGCTAGCCCACTAGATCGAGTGAAGTAGCCGTGCTGGTGCTGCATACCGCGTATTGGCTGTATAAATAAACAAAAATATATCGACGCAAAAGCAAACCATGCATGCATGCATGACGCATGTCTTTAGACTACTCTTGCCGTAGCCCGTAGCCGTTGCTGCGTGGTCAACAAGTACGACGCTGATCGAGGGTTTTGGTAAAGAGACATGTGGTCAGCGCATGTGATGTTGCAAAGAAAAACTAGACACACGTACATATCATCTTGCTTGGCACGTTGGGTTTCTCTGGGTTACGCCAAGACTAGCTTCATTCCGGTCAAAATTCAGAGTGCCGCCAGATAAGAGAAAAGGCACACCAAAAGAGCACTGCTTGCATTGTAATGATCAACAGAAGCCAAATCGTGCTAAAGTTGCCAAATTTTCAACGGGACAAGGTTTTAGGACATTAAACTAGCGCAATCAGTATTTATGGCACAATGAGCTTATTTTGTGTCCCAAAAGAATGAAAAGGAATCCACAATTGTACTTTTTACTATTCAATTTATTTATGGTGAGTGACGAATAATTGAGTGTAGCGTAATGAGCAAAGGACGGCTTAATGAATGGATGAATTATGATCATCTCGTGACACACTTTTGAATTTGAAGTAAAAATGATGCAGTGCCATCCTCACTAATCTACAGTAGTTAGCATTTCAGTTCGCACTAATGGCTAATGCCGTTCATATATATGATGAATTGTCATATGTAGTGGACTCCTAGACGTGATGCTTTAATTAATCCAAAAATTGATCCTTGTTTTCATAATAATATCTTCATGTCACACTCTATTTTAAGGACAAGAAAGAGTACATAAACATTATGTGCGCCCCAGGGACAGTCGCACACATAAGTCGATAAATTATAGGAAATATCATCACAGTGTATCTTACATCACTTTTAATAGAACACTTAGTCTTATACAATACAATCAGAAATTAAAAGATATCTCTCAAATGTGGTAGCTCCAACACAGGGACAACCAACTGGTTGACTCAAACCTAGAAGTCCTCTGGATAATTCTCATACCAACTGCCATCTGTTACTCATCCGGGATTTTTATACAAAATAGAAAAATGAACAAGCGTGAGTACATTTCGTACTCTACAAGCATAACATAGGGATTATTGAGGCTCAAGAGGTAGACACGGTTTACTGCAGTTAGCATTTTAGTATGTCAATATTTTATCCTTCATTAGCATCAAGTTATGCTTAAACTCCCAAGTTAACCCACATGATCATTTACTAGAATCAAATAGAGTCATTGAACATCATTATAACATCATCATCATGATCCTGAGTTAACAACATAACAAGTAACCATTTATTCTGTGAGTTTTCCGGGCCGCTCGTGACTGTGAGCACAGCTGTTATAACAGTTTTTAACACTCTGCAGAGGTTGTGCATCTTTACCCGTGAGTCGTGTTGCCCAAATGCCCGGAGCCCGTTGACCCCCTAACACTCCCAAGGTGAGCAGGCAGGGTACACTATGAAGCCTTCCATAGGTCTCTCTAACATGTTAGGGCCGTGAGGTTTCCTCGGCAGGCAGATATAGGAACCCCCTTTCTATGACACAAATCCTTCGTGGCTATACACATAAGAACAGGGGCAGTCCTATACCCAAAGTGGCAAGCCCCTCTTGCGCCATAAAGATAACCTCTAGCAAGCTAGAAAAGATCCTATTACTAAGCTAAAGTCAGAGCCATGTGATTCTCATGGTTGCACTGTCAATTCCAGCTTTTGCCGACAGATAAGTCCTTACGGAGGGTTTAGGGCAACATGATCAAAGTCATTTGCACCTTCACCCTATGGATCAGTTGTCATAAAGCATGTTCTACCTTTTGTTCCACAGAACCATTAACTATTGTATAGATCATGTTCAGTTAGAGCACTAGCAATTTACCCATGTGCAATTAGCCCGTAGGAGTCAAGGAGCATGTCATTAAATATTAGGAAGTCCTTATGGTTGTCAAAATTAGATGCATGCAAAATGAGTAGATGATTAATGTGAATAGGACATCAAGGTAGGCCCATGCTATACTTGCCTTGGTTCACAAAGTCCTGTTGGTCCTGCTATTTCTCAAAGAAATCCGGGTTCCCGAAGTACTCCTCACCATCTGTACTCGATCAACACGGACCAACAACACGCATTCCGAAGACAATCATGCAAGCAAACAAATCCTATGGTTAGAACAGTACATTAATAGTAAATAAAACAAGATAAAAAGTTTATGAAAATCATCTATGTCACGCTATGATCACATAGACGTGAAGTTCATGGAAATCGGAGCTAGAACGCGATAGTTACGACTTAAACAAGTTCTCCTATAGCTAATGAACTAATTAAACTTAACCATGAAATTTAAATACTGCAAACATGTCTAACACTAGCCTTATCGCGTAGATTACGAAATTACGAACCTAACACAAGTTGAACGGTTCAATTCGGGCTAAAACGAGGATTTTATAAGCAAAACAGTGTAGTGGCAATTCTGTAAATAAGTTGATAAATCAAAATTCGGTTTTTAAATCTGACAGAGGACTGCGCTAGAATTAAGAAGAATATGAGGGGCGCTTTAACAAATTGACCCGCGAAGGGGTATTGATCATATCTGGCCGTTGGATTTGGAACAGACGGTGCAGATTAGATTAGATTGGGAGAGGGGGAGCGGCTGGCTGGAGGGGAAGGTGGACGCGGCGGCGCAGCCATTGTCGATGGCGAGGAGGTCGCCGGAGTGACCGAATCGGGCGCTACAAGCCTCGGTTTGACAAACCAAGGGTACTGGGAGGAAGCAGAAACGAAGGCGACCTCGCCCGAGCCCTTTGCGTGGCTGGGGAGGGGCTTGCGCGGCACTTGCCATGGCCGGCGGCGGAAGGAGCTTGCCGGTGCACACGGATACGGCACTAACGGCCATGTTTCGCAAAGATGATGACACGGGGAGAGAGAGGGGGAGATGGCGAGCTCGCCAAGGCAAAAAACGGAGGCGGAGGCGGCTCGAGGACGACGGGCGATGGGGAGGGGCGGACGGGGAGCTCCGACGGATCGCGGCACTGTGGTTGCGGGCGCTCGCGAGTGGAACTAAAGCGGGGAACAGCAGGGGAAGGTGGCGATGGGTCCGCGTTCCTCTTTAAAGAGCCCGAGACGCGGGGGGGGGGGGGGGGACACTCCCACGATGCGAGCGGAGGTGGGCGCGAGTGGTGGTTTTGCCCGGCCACGCGCGATGCGCAACCGGCAAGAGGTTGATTGCAGCGCCGACAGGCGGGCCCGGGCTGCCAGGGACAGAGAGCGACGGAGAGCGAAGGTGAGCTGCGCGCGGCTTCACAGGCTGGCCCAAGAAAGAGAAAGGGGAGGAGTGAGCGAGCTGGGCCGGTGGCGTGGGCGAGGAGGGAACGGGCCGCGGGAGAGAGCAGTAGGGCCAACAGTGAAAAAGGCAGTAGGCTGAACTGGGCCGCTGGGGCCGGAAGTGAGTTAGGGAAGGAAATCTTTTTTTAAAAGGATTTTTCAAATGGTTTTGAAATCCCCTTTTGGTTTTGGTCGAAACCACTCATCTCAAAAGTAAGAATGCAGAAGCATGTATGCACAAACATGTAGCTAGACCTTATAGTTTATTTTAGTTTCATAAAAATTATTATTTCCTATATTTGAATGCACACATCATTGCATAAATAAATCAAATTTAGCTATTTGGAAAGAATGCAAATTTTAGGGTGCTACACTTCAGTTCTTAGTTAAGGTTTTGTTTGTTTTTACTCCCTCACCTCAAAATATTTGATTTTTTGTTTTTTTATTAGAGTATACTAGTGCTTGTTAAAATTACTCATATATACCCTTATTTATTGAAGAAGATCCTAGCTAATTACCAGCAATACGTCGCTATAATTAAAAGGAATGCATATATGTATGGAGGCCGCAATAGCGCAGGCAGTGTTAATTACATGGAATAGAGGTGGGATGTGGACACGGACCAAACTAGTGCCTGACTATAAGATATAAAAAACTATCAAGTTTTCTGGGACGACAAATTTTGAACCGTAAACATAAAGCTTTCTAGGATGGTGACAATACTAAATTATGCAAAGATAGTTTTGACAAATTGTGCCTTCTCATCCAAAAATAAAAATAAATATGACTGCAAGGGATGGGCCCACAAAGGGAACCGTGAGGATATAACATATTCATATTGTCCAGTAGGAACGAGCACTATTTTGTAAAACTATGAAGGCGCATGCCCTCAACTAATTTTTGGTCCTGGTCCGCCCTGGCTGGAGTGAAGAGTTAGCGAGGAAAAAAAATGAACTTGAGTGTTTGCCTAAACGGTCATTGCATCTGTTTAAATACTATATAAATGCTACATAATAGTACGTCATTTTTATTGAATCAGCTGTTTATTTCATTTAAATGGATGTTTAGTTTGAATAATAACTAAACATGTAGGTGGTTGTTCATCGTTTAGGAACCACACCGCTACAAACTGAAGTGAAATAAATAAACGTGTCAGTTCTGAGTTAGATTTGGGCTAATTTCAGACTGAGAGACCTTAGTTGGGCCTTTTTTTTCTAGTGGACCCTTGTAGTACAGTTTTCATCCCCATCAGGCCATCATTATGTAAGGAAGCTTGTTTTCATGTGAAATTGGGGCTTGACATGAAAGTGCAGCTCATTAGGGTGTCCTTGTACTTTATTTCTTCTTAAAAATGACATTTTCAGAATCTGTTTGGTTGTCCTATAACAGCACACTTGCTTTCTGCTGCCCATTAAAAAACAACGACAAATGCCAATGAAAATTTAATTCTGTAATTACTCGGAGATGCACATACACAAGTGACTACATATATACACACCACTTCACACGTCTATCATCACTACTCTCTCAGTTTTTCTTTATATAATATTAGATTTACGTTTCTAGATTCACTATAAAAATACTATCATAATATATAACTCATATGATATAAAACTAAGTATTTTTTGAAATGAATGGTCAAAGATAGTAATGTTTGGCTTAGGAGAAATTTAATGTGACATGTAAAAATGAAAGGAGAGAGTATATTGCTTTTAGCATTATTTCTATGCACATAATCGTTACTAATTGGTTCTATCATAAATTCTTTCGCAGCGCTGTTCGTTACAAGCAGAAGTGAAATAGTTGCACATCTTAGTTCAGAGTTCAGCTTGGGCCAATTTCATGCACACAATCGCTCAGACTCAAGCCATAGTTGGGCTTACAGAGTGAACATTAACATGTAGTAGTGCAGTTTCAAGCCCATTTTGAACAGAAGTTTGTTATTTTCAGTTGAAATTTTGTGCTTGAGATGGGCCCTCGTCAACATGGCTTTGTATTTTTCCCTTAAAAGTGACTTTTTTTAAAAAAATGTTTGGTTTAACATCACATGCGTTACGAATGGGCTGCTACCAATAGAACTACTAATAAATATTAGACCCTATTTAGATCTTTGGAATTGAAATCCATTCCAATAATCACAATTTACGCAAACATACTTGTATTTGTATATACTGTTGTCAGCCTCATGAGGGAAATACTATATACTGTAGCGCTGCTGTAGGTGAGTGAGTCGAAAAGCATGGTACACGTGGAGAGCAGAAACAGAGCATGAGGATCGACAGAATCCATTTCTATTTCTCACCACGTCAATTTAAGACAAGCTTATATCTAAACTTTGGAAAGTTTTAGAATATAAAATTCCAAGCTAAATAGTCTACACTACCACAAAACGGAAATTTTTTGGCGGCCAAAAACCGCCAAGGAATATAGGAAAACCGCCAAGGAAATTTTTCTTGACGGTGCACCGTCAAGCATGAACCGCCAAGTTTGGCTAGCCAGGAAAATAGAGTTTTCTTGGCGGCTAGCCCCCAAGCATGGTTTCCTTGACTGCCAACCTGCCAAGGAAAACATAGACATACTACGTAGCCAAGGAAATGAGTCGGCAGTCAAGGAAATTCATTTTTCTTGGAGGTGACTAACCGCCAAGGAAATATGTCAACCGCTAAGAAAATATGTGAAAATAAGGTCAAAAATCTCAAATCCCTATGACTACTGAGTTTCGAACTCACAACCTCACCCTTCACATTGTTACTTCGTTACCACTACACCATGAAATCATTCTTGATTGAATAGCTGATGCATTGCTTTTGTATTTAATTTAGTGAATTTTGTAATGCATATTTGACACCCACAATGAATTCAAATTAAAAAAGTTTAAACTAGAAAGTTTTAGATCTTTTCGAGTACTACAACTTTGGTTTAAGTCATTTCTTCATCCGAGATCATTTGACAAATTCATAAAAAAAATTGATTTTTAAAAAGATGATTTCCTTGGCGGTTTGCAATAGCACTCAAGGAAATGACGTTTTCCTTGGCGGTTCACAGCAACAGCCAAGAAAAGTTGCATATTTCCTTGGTGGCCGAGCGGAACCGCCAAGGATACATACTTCCTTGGCAGTTTGCTCCAACCCCCAAGGAAATTAATTTCCTTGGCGGTCTGATTTTGGCCGCCAAGAAATTTCCGTTTTGTGGTAGTGCTAGTCCACAAAATATGTTTCAATTTTTTAAATGAAACAATTAAAACGGGCGTTAGAGAAAATTTAATGCATCCTTTCTTTTCTACCGGGCCATGCAAAATTGCAAATACACACCACTCCACACGCATATCATTGTCACATCACTAGTATCATTATTCTTTTGCAACACAATTTGGTACGTACGATGTTCTTGTAGTTAGAGGGTTCTGAAAGCTCCCACTTGAAGCATGCAACAACTCCCAAAATCATGTGATAGTTAAATTTGTTTCTTGAATTTTACTACGGTACGATCATGCAGGATATGTGCCTGCCGCTGCCCCACTAGAGCCACCCCGAGGCCTGCCGCCACCCCACCGGCGCCATCCGGAGGCCAGGCTCTAGTGGCAAGAGGAAGAAGATCTAGGCCGTGAGGCTGACGAGCAGGGTCAACTCGTAAGTAAGAGAGGGAGGAAGGTTGATGGGGAGGGCTATGGATGACATGTGGGGTTCGCTCGTAAGTGTGATAGCGACAACAACTTTTCCATAAGCCACAACTGTTCAACCAAACGACTTTCAACTTTTTCATAGTCCACGATCCACAATAGCTTTTCCATAGCCCACAACAGCTCACAATAGTTTTTTTCAGAAGCCACAACTCAACCAAACACATCTGAAGTCTCACATTATGCACGGGTGTAATAGAGTCTTTATCCATAATATAACTATATAATTAAGGTCTTATTTAGTTTGTATGAAACTTGGTTGCATTAGAGGTACATCATCCTTTTGGCACGCAACAGCAGTCCTTCCCAACACAGTGGGCACCTTCACGCTTGTGGCCCTTTATTTCGCAATAAATGGTGCACTCCGTAGCTACGCAGGGTGGCAAAGCCGTCTCACATATCTCTTTTTGTGGTTTGATTCGGCCAGGGCAGCCTGCATGTATGCAATGCAACACAGTATAAGTCAAACCGAACATTTGTTGGCCACACTAAGTAATCATTAGAACCAAAGAATAATGTAAAGTAAAAATAGCAGTGCCTACATCCTCCAGCTTGGCCAGATGAAAAGGTGCAAGACATGGTCGCAAGAACCAAGAACAAAGCAGCTGCCAAGTACATAATCCTAGTCGTACATATCCCGACGGATGCCATGAACAAGAGAATATTGCTAATCTTTTGTTTGTGCGACGAGGATATGATGAGACGATTACTTATGTCTATATATCACATATATATAGCGCAATGCCAACCTCAGGTGCGCCCCTAAATTATGCCATCGTCTTACATATGTTTGATATCTTTGGGCTAGAGATGTGATTATATATATCTTCTATCTTGCACAAAAAATAAATGTAAGTATCCAAACGGATCTAGATATGTTTGGTATCTTTTCATAGAAGATAGAATGCATACCTCATCTTATATGTTTGATATCTTTTCATAGACTAGAATGCATATACCTCAGTAATGCAACGAAAGTGACTCGAGGCATCGGACTCGCTCAATCGATGATGCCAGCCATGTTCCCTTATACTCATTTGGGGCGCCTTAATAACAACGCTGCTATTGGTCAGTCCATGCGATGGAGCGTGCGTTAACTGCGGCTGTGTATAGTTTTGGCATTTCATTGTCAGTATTATTATGCCAAGTGCATGTGTCTTGTTTTAAGTTTTATTATCAGATATATATATATATATATATATATATATATATATATATATATATATATATATATATATATATATATATAGGGAGAGTATACTCTATAGCCGGCTATAGAATACCTTATTTTTGTAGCCAGGTCAAACCGACCGCACCATCCACAGCCAGCGATGCCTATTCAGGCGCGTGCTCGTGGGTTCCTATAATTCCGTGGAGCCACCTCCATGCATGCGGGATCAACACTCCAGGTAATTAATGACGCTGGATAATTGGAATAATTATTTTGACGCCTTCACACGGTGCCATGCATGCAAGCGTGTACAGATGTGCATTTACTACTTTCCATCATTGAAGAAGAAATATTTCCGAGAATTCACACCAAAACATATTTACGAGAATTCACACCAAAACATATTTACGAGAATATATACTAAAAAATATTTACGAGAATAATCTGCCCTAAGAAATATTTACGAGATTTTGCATTACCAAATATTTACGAGAATCTGCATTAAGAAGTATTTACGAGAATTTGCACTAATAGTATTTACGAGAATCTGCACTAAGAAATATTTATGACAATCTGAACTAAGAAATATTTACGAGATTTATAAGAATCTACATTAAGATGTATTTACGAGAATCTGCAGTAAGAAATATTTACGAGAATCTACACTAAGAAAGAAATATTAATGAGATTTATGATAATTGGAACTAAGAAAAAGTTATGAGATTTACGAGAATCCGCACTATAATTAGAAGGGGAATTACGACAACTTGCATCTCAATTTCCTCAGGAGCAACTTACAAGAAACACTGATCCATGTGAAGTACGAAAATTTGTAGATACACAATTTGGTGCTTTCCAACAGTAACCAGCAAGAAAAATAAAGAGCAACTTACAAGAAACACTGATCCATGTGAAGTACGAAAATTTGTAGATACACAATTTGGTGCTTTCCAACAGTAACCAGCAAGAAAAATAACAAAATCAAATACTAACATGTCGTTGTTCATCGGTAATACATCCAACAAAAATCACGCTGCATTAGGGAAGGGGCCTGCCGCCACGCCATCGTGAGGGCCATCGGGAGGGAGGAAGGCGACACCGCGTTGCTAGGCCACCGCCGAGGGGCACCGCTGGGGCCGCCATGCACGCGAGGGAAGCCGCTCCGCCATCGGGGGCTGCCATCCGACTAGGGTGGGCCGCGTTGCCGTCGGAGCCGACATCTGTGCGAGGCAAGCAGCTCCGTCGCCGGGGCCGCCATCCAAGCGAAACCGGCTGCGTCGCCGTCGGGGAGCGCCGTGCGAGCGGGGCGAGCCGCGCCGCCGCAGGGGCCACCATCCATGCGAAACGGGATCACACGGTGGAAGGCCTCACCGCTGCGGCCTAGGGCCGCGTCGCGCGATAGAGCATGGTGCTGACATCGCCGGTGGTGCGCAGGCAGGGAGGGGCGTCGGTGGAAGGAGTGATGCTGTCGTGCTGGATAGTCACCGCCGCCACATGAGCAGCAGATCCAGGAGCAGAAGAGACCAGCTGCAAATGCTAAATCCATGAGCACTCATTGTTGGGACTGCTTCTGGGACGACAAACAAAAAAATCAGAAGGTGCAACAGAACCGGAAACATGGCGAGGCGCTCCTTTTTCCCAGACCCAACACGTACCGCTGCCGGTGACGATCTGCTCAAAGCGCCGGCCCCCCATGGGTGCTCCATGCTCCAGGATCTGTAGTGCAAGGGCAAGCAAGGGACGACACCGCAGCCCCAAACGCAGCTGCACGCCACTAGCCGTGGGGATGCTCGTCGGAGGTACCAGGAGCTCACCTCATGGAGACGAACGAAATGGCGGAGTCGCCAGAGCATGCACCGGCGGCAGATCCAGAACAGGAGCCAGACCGGCGCCAGCTACGACACTGGTGGATGAATGGGCATATGCAGCAAAGAGCAAGGCACTGCAGGGCGAAGGACGATGGACGGTGCGAGTTCTGCAGGTGGACGGAGCGACCTTTGCGCCATGTCTGTTGCAGGTCGAAAATGAAGCAATGTGATTGATACGGAAAAAAGGAAGGGACCCATGCGGTGGATGAATGGATGGGGCAGGGGATTGAATCACTGCATGACTGCATGCATGCATTGATTAGAAGGGGACCACGGACGACCAAGCCAAAGGCACGCGCTGGTGACCATGGTGCGCTGGTGATAGTTTTGGTCCAGCTACAAAATTACTTATTTTATAGCCAGATATAGAGTAGTAGTTCTATATATATATATATATATATATATATATATATATATATATATATATATATATATATATATATATATAGAGAGAGAGAGAGAGAGGAGAGTATACTCTATAGTCAGCAACAGAATAGCCTATTCTGTAGCCAGGCCAGACGGTCGAGCCACCTGCTGCCGGTCCGGTCATTCAAACCACGCAACAGATCCTCTGCCCATATTTACGTGAGTCATCATTGCCCGGTCTCGTCAGCGCATTTACTAAAGATGCTGAGCGTCATTAGCGTACCAATTAGTGGTCATATCTTTTTGAAACTGCTAGCGGTATTTTACGAGAACCTACAGAGTAGAGTATTTACGTGAACCTGAGAACCTACAGAGTACTAGCATTTACGAGAACCTACCGAGTAGAGCATTTAAAATTATTTTACGAGAAGCTAAAAGGTACTCCCTCCATATTGGTAAAAGAAGTCGTTTTAGACAACGACACGGTCTTCAAAACATAACTTTGACTTTATTTTTCTATAAAAATATTTATTCAAACGTGATATATGTATACTTTTATGAAAGTATATTTCAAGACAAATCTATTCATATTTTTTTCACATTTCCAAAATCAATAACTTAAAAGTTATTCATGATTTATATTCTCAATGTTTGACCCAAACCTTGTCCAAAACGACTTCTTTTACCAACATGGAGGGAGTAGATGCCAGGTTACGGGAATACTTGGTCCTGAACTATGGTATATGCCAGCACATAGGTTACGATAATACTTGGTCACCATATAATTTAGCGTCAAGCAATTTCGAGTAACTAGTTACTATAATGTCAAGATCAATTTACCATAGAACGTGTTTACTATAATTTCGAAGTTAGTATAATTTCGACATCAATTTACCATATAATGTCAGCACAAAGACGATAATTTGGCGGGTAAGTTACCACAATTTGGCATCAACCGCAGTTACGAATAACTAGTTATCATAATGTCGAAATCATTTACTACAAGATAGTCACGAGAATAAACATTGACAATTAGCTCCACTTTGTACAGGAGAATAGCTCAACTCCATCAGAAAACGGTACCAGATCACTTTTGTAGTAGTTAGAAATGTTTCATTCACAATCAGGTCCATGTTACAGGATAAGAAATATTTTTTTGAATTGAATATTTGACACAGTTAAAATTGAGACAATCTCTCTTCTTCAAATCAGCTCGATTACAACTGACGGTAGTTCCAAGATATCTTCCCACTCCTCGACACTAAATGTGCTATCTTGGAAACATTGGAAATAGTTATTAATTCTCATTTGGTGACTATATGATTTACAAGAAACAAAATTACAAGAATTATGTGGTGTGATATAACAGTAGTAGCATGTAGGAAATCACTGAAGGCATGGTGACCCTGAAGAACAATTGCTTTTCCATACACTATAGTATATGATTTACGAGAAACACAATTTGCTATTTATTCAGTAGGGCCAATTGAGCCTACTTTCAGAATAATGAATGAAGATTAGTTAGATAGAAAAAAAATCATAACAGTGCAAGGATAGTCGCCAGATTAAACATGTTTGGGCCAAACGTACCTAACACATGTCCTGGAAACGCATAAAATAAGATCTACAGTGAAGTAATATGAATAGATTCAGATATGCATAACTGCTCCCCAAGAACACCTCATGCACATCAACATTCCCGTTTTTCTCAGAAAGGCCAGATCAGCAATAAACAGTAAATATATAACTTCAACATACATTGCCAAATCTCCTGCCGCCTAATTCCAATGCCAGAAACCAGCAGTCTTTCATCACCGGTTCTAGGTAAATCATTGTTGGCCTTTTTCATCTTTAGTCTGAACAAAAACTAGTAAATGACCTCCTATGTCGTATGTAGTGAAATTGAGCCTGCAAACAAACCTATAAACAAATGCACAAGTACTGAAAATGGTACAAATGCTAGGCTAGAAAAATTCATCATACATGTTTTTGCACATGATTAATTCAGAAGAAAAGGGATATCTGACATGGTTAAGACACTGAAACAAGAAATCATTGAGCATGGAACTGCGTAAACATCCACGTGCAGATAGTGAGTCCTTATACCGTGCAAGTAATCAAGTTACCACATTGTCAATTTACCTTTCTATGCAATCAAATTACTGTAAAATATATAAAAAATTACAGCATGCATGGAAGCTTTCTTGACACTGTAGATGCCGAACTACACAGGCACATTTCCTGCAATTCAAGTGATTCAAAATCAAAATTGAACTGACTAAAAAAATAACATGGTGACCAGAATCATGAGCATTGTTTTTTTAGTAGAATCGCTACAATGATCGGCCACGGAGAAGTACCATTCAACCAAATAAGCTCACAGCCACCAGCCCACTGTATAATTCCTGAATATGATTTACGATAATCCAACTCACTCCCAAAAAAGGGGTTTTCGTAATTCCTGAATATGATTTACGATAATCCAACTCACTCCTATTCAACACGGCTAATACTCCAAATGGGAAACGCATAAAAAGTGGATGTACAGTGAAACAGATTAGAGAACAATCCAACAGCAAACAGATTAATCAATAAAAACTAACTAGAAGAAAAGGTTATAGTAATTTTGTGACTATGATTTATGAGAAAAAAACAACACAAAAAGTAATGAACTCAAATCCATGAATTTCTAATCTGAAACAATTTGGATTATGAAGGTATGCAGAAGAGAGATTCTTTGACCCAAATTGAGGTACATTTTCTTGCATTAGTGCTCTGGTCACCCTTCCTGGTGAAGGGCACGCAGAAGGCCAGCAGAATTGAATGTACCTGGATCAGTCGAACAGTGGTGGGCGGCATAGGTCGCTGACATCGACGTGGTGGTGCTCTCCTAGACTCCGTGGGGGCACTGCTGTAGTCGAGTGCCATGGTTGCCGCCCGGAGCCCCATCACATGGAGACGGGAGGGGAGGGGAGGGGGAGCCGCCGTGGCGCCGTGCCGGCGGCCGGGGACCTGCACGGCCGCGCCCTCCTAGCCAAGCTGATGTAGATCCACGCGGTGGGGGGAAGGACAGCAGCTGCCGCCGCCGGGAGGGAAGAGGCCGTCGTGGCCGGTGGCGGGCGAAGGGCCCAGCCGAGATCCAGGCGTTTCCCCGCCAGGGATGCAGCAACCGCCGCCAGGCGCCGGAATAGGCCGGACTGCCGCCGGAGCCGTCCGCGCGGAATAGGCCGCACCACTGCCGGGAGCCGTCTGCGCGTCGGGAGGGTGCGCCTGCGCTGCCGCCGGTCGGTGAGGAGGAACCTGCGCGCAGCGTGGGCAGGGAAGCCACCACCGCCGCCCTCTGATTCGGAAGGAACGAGAGAGAGAAAGAAAAAAAGTTATGACGTGATTTTTGGGATAAGCCACGTGATTAGGGGATCGGGTAATTAAATAGTCTTTTTAATAGGGTAATTAAAAGCTAACCTGATCCACGGTGGCCAGTGGGGGAGCTGTCTGGCTAGGTCTGTATCCTTTAATCGGTCGGACGTGGAGGTTGGGTCCGGCTACAAAATAAATGATTTTGTAGCCGGCTATGGACTAATAGTTCTATATATATATATATATATATATATATATATATATATATATATATATATATATATATATATATATATATATATATATTGTAACACTCTAAATTTCGCATCATTTCAAAATAGATAAATTTGATTTATTATTGCAAATATGTGTCCATTTCAAATATAGGAAATAATAATTTTCATGAAATTAAAAGAAAATATAAGGTTAGAAACATGTTCATGCATGCATGTTGCTGCATAATTATTTTGTGATGATTGGTTTTGATTCAAAGTTCAAAGGAATTCAAATTCTTTTGTAAAAGGGATTTGAAAAACTAGTTTAGAAAAAGAAAAAGGGCAGCACCCACTCTCCCTCTTCCCCCTTGAAATTCGGCCCGCTAGCCCGGTCAGTCGAGCCGACCCGCGTGCCTCCCGCCAGCCCGCTCGCCCACCTCCCCTTCTTCCCCCTCCCTCCTCATTTCTTCTTGGGTCGGCCCAACCCGAGCTGTGAACTGCTGCTGCCGTTTTCCTTCCTCTGAGCCACTGACCAACCGGGCCCACATGTCGGCGCCCTCTCCAACCTCCAGCCGTTCTGCATCGCACGTCCTCTAGGCAGAACCGCCGCCCCGTGCCCATGCTCCTCGCGACGTGGGAGCGTCCCGTGACTCGGACTCCATATAGGAGAGTCCCGTGAATTGTCCTCGCTCCTCCTATTGCTCCTTGCTCCAGTTCCGCATCCTCGCTCGAGTTCGCAGAGCTCGCAAAACCGCCGCCGCCATGGAGTACGTAGGCCGCCGTCTCTCCGCCAAGTTGTGCTGCCTCCGCCTCCGTTTTTCGCTCGGTGAGCTACGCCTTGTCCCCCTCCTTCTCCCCATGCCCTTAATTCTGCGAATCATGGCCTCTAGGGCCGTTTTCCCGTGCACCGGCGAGCCTCTCACCGTCGTCCATGGCGACCACCGTGCCAGCCATATCCTCCGGCCGCGTTTTGCCCCGGCGTGAGTTCACCTTCACCCCCGCTCTCTCCAAGTGCTCTCGACTTGGCGAGCCAAGGCCCGTAGTGCCCTAGCCATGAACTCCGGTGAGCTCCTCTCGCTATCGGACATGGCGAGCCCCGCGTGGAACCTTCCCCTCCCGCGTAAAGTGCATGGTCGGACTCGCCATCTCCCCCGCATCATCCCGGTGCTCTCGCATTTTGAAACCGTGGGCCGTAGTCCAACTTCCGCACACTCCGGCGAGCTTCTGATCACCAGCAATGGCTACGCCGCCGCGGCTGCCACTGTTCCGGCCGGCCAGCCGCCCCCTCCTTTCCCCCATCTAATCACGGCCGTCCAGATCAAATCCAAAGGCCACGAGCTCACCGTACCCCTTCGTGGGTCATTTTGCTAAAGAGACCCCATCCTTTTCAATAATCATGCCCGCGGTCCTTTGTCTGATTTCAAATCTGAACTTCCTTTTTACTTATTTTAAATCAAAAACGTGTCCAGATATATTTACAGAATTGCCACTACACTGTTTTGCTTATAAAATCGTTATTTTAACTCCGATTTGACCCATTCAAAATGCGTTAGGTTCGTAATTTCGTAATCTATGTGATGATGCTTCTGTTAGACCCGTTAGCAACTTTTAAATTCATGATTAGGTTTAGGCA
The DNA here is from genome assembly GCA_022457205.1 of Saccharum spontaneum. Taxonomy (NCBI): domain Eukaryota; kingdom Viridiplantae; phylum Streptophyta; class Magnoliopsida; order Poales; family Poaceae; genus Saccharum; species Saccharum spontaneum. The sequence goes on from CM039595.1 coordinate 52,381,757, forward strand.
TTTGACGTGCTATAGGAATCTAGTTTAAGTCATAACTTTCGCGTTCTAGCTCCAAATTTCATGAACTTCGCATCGATGTGATCATAGCGAGACGTAGATGATTTTCATAAACCTTTTATCTTGTTTTATTTACAGCTGTTGTACTGTTCTAATCTTAGAATTGTTTTGCTTGTATGTTGTTTTCGGAATGTGTGTTGTTGGTCTGTGTTGATCAAGTTCAGACGGTGAGGAGTATTTCGGGAACCCGGATTCTTTCGAGGAGCAGCAGGACCAGCAAGACCTCATGAACCAAGGCAAGTATAGCATGGGCCTATCTTGATGTCCTATTCACCTTAAACGTCTACTCATTTTGCATGTGTCTAATTTTGACAACCATAAGGACTTCCTAGTATTTGATGACATGCTCCTTGACTTCTACGGATTAATTGCACACGGGTAGATTGCTAGTGTTCTAACTGAACATGATCCATACAATGGTTATTGGTTCTATGGAACAAAAGGTAAAACATGCTTTATAACAACTGATCTATAGGGTGAGAGTGCAAATGACTTTGATCATGTTGCCCTAAACCCTCCATAAGGACTTATCTGTCGGCAAAAGCTGGAATTGATAGTGAAACCGTGAGAGTCACATGGCTCTGGCTTTAACTCAGTAATAGGATCTTTTCTAGCTTGTTAGAGGTTACCTTTATGGCGCAAGAGGGGCCTGCCACTTTAGGTATAGGACTGCCCCTGTTCTTATGTGTATAGCCGCGAAGGATTTATGCCATTGAAAGGGGGGTTCCTACATCTACCTGCCGAGGAAACCTCGCGGCCCTAACATGTTAGAGGGACCTATGGAAGGCTTCATAGTGTACCCTGCCTACTCACCTTGGGAGTGTTAGGGGGTCAACGGGCCTCGGGCACTTGAGCAACACGACTCACAGGTAAAGATGCACAACCTCTGCAGAGTGTTAAAAACTGTTATAACAGCAATGCTCACAGTCATGAGTGGCCCGGAAAACTCACAGAATAAATGGTTACTTATTATGTTGTTAACTCATGATGATGATGATGTTATAATGATGGTCAATGACTCTATTTGGTTCTAGTATGTGATCATGTGGGTTAATTTGGGAGCTTAAGCATATTTTGTGATTCTGGAACTTTTTTTCACCTCTTATCTCCTCCCCAATTCATTTTCACATCATGTTGTTTCGTGAGAAACAAAATTACCAAATGTTCCCTGAACATTCAGTTGATTACTGTCACCTTGCTACTGTCACCTGATTACTGCTGCATTCAGTTGAAAAGAAGTCACAGACTGTTCCTGAACGTTCGGTCTAGTGGAGATGCTCTATCTTAGATCTGGCTTTGATATCTCCTTGATTCATTCTAATCATTTCGTTGGCATCCAAACTAATCCCAGCAATGGATATCCACAAATCAGCTTCAAATTGTTTTTTTATTCAGGACTAACAATATATTAAACCTAGTCTTGTATAAGATATAAAAACACTTTTGTTTGATTGTATTCATGGTTTCAAATATGCCATGGCAGACACCTGTTCTCATCATAGGGTTTTCATGAGCAAGTGCATTGGTATTGTCTCATATGTAGTTCCATGCAGTGCCACATAATTATGAGACGACTTAAAAGGTAACAAGTACAATGGATAGTCTTTTAAGTTGTCTCGTAATAATTCCAGAGTCTTTAATTTGTGGATACAATAATGCAATGTTTGTGAGTTGCATGAAAACAACCACTTGTACAATGATGTGTAAGTTGTCTCGTACACCTAAATTTTAGCTCATGAGGTGGTTGTTTCGTGAAACAACCCTCTTTCTCTCTCCCCTCTCTCTTTCCTCCACATCAGTAAAATCTTATGTGCCACTGTATGAGATGAAGTATGAGCCCGCTGACGTGTAGCAATGTGCTTGCTCTAAAGAGGGCGTTGCTCTGGATATTTTCTCGCATCTGTGCGAGCATGTAAATTATGCGCTTGTATTGCCTTCGGGAGAAAAAATCAGTTGATGTGCGCTGGTATTGCATAGTTGCATGTTCCATTGGTACTGACAGATTGTTGATCCTCTCTTGATCTTTCTTAATCTGGTCGTCTATACACAGTCCCATTTCCATAGTAGTTTCACAAAACAGCTGAATACTGAAAAACGCCAATATAACTGTAAAAGCTTGGGTTGTTGGCCCCAAATTTTCACCGGTGCGCGGGACGAAAGAAGAGGGTCATCCTGATTCCACGAACCCGAGGAAAACAGTAGCAAGATTCTGCTGAGATCTCGTGCCGGCCGCGGGTCCTCGAGGGCGGCGGCTGGTACACGTGTCAGAGCCGCTGCTATGGCCACCGATGAATAAACCGGCGTGCGCTCGCGCAACGTGCAGCCGCTTCAATCAACTACTAACCACCATTGGAAACTCATATGTGCTTTCCATGAGTGAAGACAACATATCCAATGGGATTGGAGGCCTAGGCTAGGTCAGCCAGCCCCACATCTACACATGAACACCTTACCAACTACTATATCAAGAAGCTATCCAAGTCCACTAGGACACTACTAGAAACTGGAATTTCCCAAACGGTGCAACCACTGATAGGAAAAAGCAATTTACCGATGTGGAAATTGGAAATCAGTTTTCTTGATGGTAAATTGACAAGAAATAACCGACAGGGATAGAGCGACAAGAAAATTAAAAATTTCCTGATGACCAACCATCAGAAACAATTTTCCTACTTAGGAAAAACACAAATCTTATAGGTCTAGAGTTCTGTCTCTATCGTCACAAACCGACAAAAAATTGAGTTGTATCGTCAAGAAAATCTTATTTTTCTAAAGTGGTGATACCATCAAAACAAATGAAAATTTCTCCTATTGACTATTTTTCTGTCCTGTTTTGGCCAATAGAAAAATGTATTGGATGACATTAGAGCTTTATTATATATAATTCACAAAAGTCGGCAGATTTAATAGAACTTTCATGCAAACATTGCACTCAGATATGATTCATGTACCATTGACATTTAATATAACAGATCACTGGTCCAGCATGAATCCAATATGTCCTAGTGTTTACATCGATAGCCACATACATAAGATGCCCAAATATTTGGCATCCATCTTCCCAAAACAAGTTATTCTTCAAATATTTGGCATCAACATGATGTCCTTGAACACTTGCATCGGCTGTAGTCATTCATCCTCATTGAACAAAACCTGAAGTGGAATATGGTAGAGATCTTACAATGTTGTCTGCCCATTAACATGTCGATTGAGTACAAGGGAAAAATACCCAAGCTGGTGCTACCTACTACGAACAACCTAGCAAGAACAAATATGGTCCTATAAGACCCAATATTCTATAACTATATACTGCACAAACAAACAATATATATTCTAGCAAGTACGCAATTCTATGGTCTAAGTGCAACTCCTAGAGAATGCATTACATAATTTAGTGCTTATAGCTTTCAAGAATAATGTCACAAATTTGGAGTTCTTGTAATGTAAAGTAAGAAAATGGAAGAAATAAAAAAGATTTACCTTGCCTTGCCTCCTAAAAAGAATATTGTTAATAAATCCAAGATCAACAGTTTCAAAAGAGAACAACAGAAACTAAAGATGCATAGAACTAGACAATTACTAGTAGAAAACTATCTAGCACTTCAGTTCTAATTTAACTAGACAACACCAAATTTGAGGCTTATTAATTTGAGTCACTAAGGGTTCACCAAAGAAGATCACTTGTGTTGTAGATATCATGGAGTTTGCAATCGGAAACATAGTTTGAGAAGCACGAAGCACGTCAAGGTTCTCGTCGAACCTGCCTGTAGCCTACCCAATTACAAACTCATATTACCTCTGATTCAAGAACTCTTACATTATAGAACTAAAATATAAGAACTCTTAGTTTATAGAGCTAAAATACAGAACACAAAAGAATTGTACAACAACATGTATATATGTACCATCGTAAGCTCCCATTCATATGGTCAAATAATTTATAAGAAAGATAACAAGGTAAAAAATGAGACAGAACCTTGAAAGTGGTGTGCTGTGAACTTTGTAATAATGTGCCTGATTCTACCTTGGTAGATGAAGCCGGATATAAACTATCCTTTATCTAAAAAAAGAAATGAACAAGCCAGTTGCTTACTTCTTGCGATGAAAGTATTCAAACTTCAACTGTAGTACTCCTAGTGATACACAAAGATGAAACCGTGAGGCTAGTTTGTGGCTAATCAAAATAAATTACTCCTCTACATCGATCAATTGAGAGGATTACAACACACTACTGAATAAAATGCTTCTACCTACTCCGCATATTCAGAGTAGTCAGGACCACTAGATCTACAAATTTAACTGAGAGGGAGGCAAGCATTGCAGTGCTCACTCAATTTCAATGAATACAGAGGGGTAGGGTTCTGTATTGAAAGAAGCCACTTCTAGTTGTAGTTCAAAACCAAGGAATTGAAGCTATAATACCAAATCTCAATTCTGTGGACATCCAAACACCAGAATTCAGGAAACCTGACTCCAATTCCCAATTCCTAGCTCCAATATCTACATCCAAATGGGGTGTAAAAAATTACAGGTAAAGGAGACTTATAGGAGATCTACTCAAACAACCTAATCTCTTGTATTATCAGATTTAGGGGAAGACATGCAGCTACCTTCCGAGTGCTTCCATTATTGATGATGGCGTTTCATTTATGCATGTGAAAACAAGCCCCCTCCGGCCTTACACCATTGCATTGCATATGGAGGGCCTCTTTGGTTGGGCTTCCCAACTTGCTTTGGCTTTCAAAAAGCCAAAAGTTAACCTCACCCCCTACTAATTTCACTGGCTGTGGAGTTGGGAACTTCAAAAAACAAAAACTACCCAACTGCCACTGGCTATGAAAATAACGATTATTTCCCCCCTGTTCCAGTCTGCATCGTCACGTTTCCTCACGAGGTTCTGCCTGCCGCTGCCCCACTAGAGCCACCCCGAGGCCTGCCGCCACCCCACCGGCGCCACCCGGAGGCCAGGCTCTAGTGGCAAGAGGAAGAAGATCTAGGCCGTGAGGCTGACGAGCAGGGTCAACTCGTAAGTAAGAGAGGGAGGAAGGTTGATGGGGAGGGCTATGGATGACATGTGGGGTTCGCTTGTAAGTGCGATAGCTGACAACAACTTTTCCATAAGCCACAACTGTTCAACCAAACGACTTTCAACTTTTTCATAGTCCACGATCCACAATAGCTTTTCCATAGCCCACAACAGCTCACAATAGTTTTTTTCAGAAGCCACAACTCAACCAAACACATCTGAAGTCTCACATTATGCACGGGTGTAATAGAGTCTTTATCCATAATATAACTATATAATTAAGGTCTTATTTAGTTTGTATGAAACTTGGTTGCATTAGAGGTACATCATCCTTTTGGCACGCAACAGCAGTCCTTCCCAACACAGTGGGCACCTTCACGCTTGTGGCCCTTTATTTCGCAATAAATGGTGCACTCCGAAGCTACGCAGGGTGGCAAAGCCGTCTCACATATCTCTTTTTGTGGTTTGATTCGGCCAGGGCAGCCTGCATGTATGCAATGCAACACAGTATAAGTCAAACCGAACATTTGTTGGCCACACTAAGTAATCATTAGAACCAAAGAATAATGTAAAGTAAAAATAGCAGTGCCTACATCCTCCAGCTTGGCCAGATGAAAAGGTGCAAGGCATGGTCGCAAGAACCAAGAACAAAGCAGCTTCCAAGTACATAATCCTAGTCGTACATATCCCGACGGATGCCATGAACAAGAGAATATTGCTAATCTTTTGTTTGTGCGACGAGGATATGATGAGAGGATTACTTATGTCTATATATCATATATATATATAGCGCAATGCCAACCTCAGGTGCGCCCCTAAATTATGCCATCGTCTTACATATGTTTGATATCTTTGGGCTAGAGATGCGATTATATATATCTTCTATCTTGCACAAAAAATAAATGTAAGTATCCAAACGGATCTAGATATGTTTGGTATCTTTTCATAGAAGATAGAATGCATACCTCATCTTATATGTTTGATATCTTTTCATAGACTAGAATGCATATACCTCAGTAATGCAACGATAGTGACTCGAGGCATCGGACTCGCTCAATCGATGATGCCAGCCATGTTCCCTTATACTCATTTGGGGCGCCTTAATAACAACGCTGCTATTGGTCAGTACATGCGAGGGAGCGTGCGTTAACTGCGGTTGTGTATAGTTTTGGCATTTCGTAGTCAGTATTATTATGCCAAGTGCATGTGTGTTGTTTTAAGTTTTGTTATCAGCATTCGTCAGGGCTATATATATATATATATATATATATATATATATATATATATATATATATATATATATATATATATATATATATATATATATAGAACTATTAGTTCATGGCTGGCTACAGAATATCCAATTCTATAGCCGGACCCAACAGGGCACCGATCCAGGAGCTTGGCCCATGCATCACGGCTCAGCTCTAATCCCTCTGCATGCATGGCGCTATTATTAGCTGCCAGTAATTCACCTTCCAAACTAGCACGGGCCCATTTCACCTAAATCAGCACCATAAACACCCGTTGTTTACTGACCACAAAACCACCGTGCCACTCTATTTGCTTTTCGTCCTCCGCCCGACTGATCCCGTCCGAAGGTCCTCCTCGTCGCCGCTCCCTGCCCCTCCCTGTCGCGACGGCGGCGGGCTCGCCCTCTGGCGGCGGCGGCTATCCAGCATGGCAGCACCGCTCCTTCCCCCAAACGCAACTCCCTGCCTGGGCACCACCGGCGACGGTGGCTCCATGCTCCATCGCGCGACGCGGCCGTAGGCGCGGTAGTGCGGCCTTCCACCATGTGACCCCGATTCGCATAGGTGGTGGCCCTGTGGCGGCGCCGCGCCGCGCCGCTCACACGGCGCTCCTCGATGGCAACGCAGCCAGCCTCACTCGGATGGCGGCCTCGGCGACGGAGCTGCTCACCTCGCACGGATGTCGATCGGCTCTGGCGGCAACGCGGCCTGCCCCAGTCGGATGGCAGCCCCGATGGTGGAGCGGCCTCCCTCGCGTGGATGGCCGCCCCAGCGGTGGCGCGTCTCACCCCGCGCCAATAGCGCCCCTCGGCGGCGGCCTAGCAACGCGGTGTCTCCTTTCCTCCCTCCCGATGGCCTTCACGATGGTGTGGCGGCAGGCCCCTTCCCTGATGCAGCGCTTGACTTATTTGATTTGATTTTTGTTGGATTTGTTTATACAAATACAGATGAATTTGTTTGATTTCATCCTAAAATTCATGTGTGATGTATTACCAATGAACAACGACATGTTAGTATTTGATTTTGTTATTTTTCTTACTGGTTAGTGTATTTACAAATTTTCGTACTTCACATGGATCAGTGTTGCTCCTGAGAAAATTGAGATGGTAAGTTGCCGTAATTCCCCTTCTAATTATAGTAAGTCCACCGTAATTATATTCTCAAACCACTTAAATTCTCGTAAATATTTTAAAATTCACCTTATCACTATAGTAACTCATTCAGGGTTTACTCTACCGTAATTCCCCTTCTAATTATAGTAACACATCATGATACAAAATTATAGTAACTCTACCATAATTTTAACCTCAAACCACTTAAATTTTCGTAACTGTGTTAAAATTCATCTTAACAATATAGTAACTCGTCCAAGGTGTCTCTCCTCAATTATCATCTTAAAAAAAAGAATCATGGTAACCACGTCTCGCCATTATAGTCAATAGGATTATCAATTGCGGTAATTCCTCATTCATTTTGAATTATCGTTACATGGTATAAAGTGTGGCTAATATGATGGTTGGTTTCTCGTAAATGGTAATCGTAGTGTGTATGCATGCGATAGTTTTACACTGTAGTATAGGTATATTCTCTTGTACTATTATTTTATTCTGGTAACACGTTTTCTTGCATGTGTAGATTAGTTCAAATATTCTCGTAACAACCACTTAAAGTAGTCCGCTAGTCTGTTGGGACACCACCGAAATCACCGTGATCTGCATGCACTAATTAACGTGAAGAAATTACTAATTACGGTTTTTATTTCCCATCAATCACGGACACGGTGGGCACGCATTTACAAGCCGGCTTTCTGGTTCGAAGCGTGGCATGGCGCGGTGAATGGCTGGCGCTCGACGGGTGGGATGGCCTGGCTACAAAATAAGGTATTCTGTAGCTTGCTACAGTGTATATATATATATATATATATATATATATATATATATATATATATATATATATATTGATGGAGAAATGGAGAAAACGCTACATATACTCACATATACTCTGCAATCCACGTGATTGGATCTCAAGGAGAAAAGGCTGACGAGAGAGAAGCTAACAGCCATAATCCACGTGAATAGCATACGGATAGACTAACGGGTGGGATAGTTGGCAACAACAGATCCGATTAGATGTCTCCCGTTAACTACGTCAGCAGCCCGACGTCTCCCATAGCTACGTGCGTATACTCTCTGGGCTTCCGGAAGGCTGTGGCATGCATGTCTCAATTCTCTGTACCCTGTGTGTCTTGCATTATAGATGTACCAGCTTTATATGAGTTATGAAATTAAATGGCTATGAAACTATATAGCGAAACTATGCATTGAGGATGGATATTTCATCCATGTTTCATTTCATTTTACGTGATGTAGCAGTCTTAGAAACAACACCATGAAACTTTAAATTGAGAATTATCTTATTTAACTTTCATGGAATATGCATGGCTGCATTAATTACTTTAGTTTACAGCAGCACTCCTCGGCATTATTTCTTTTAACACAGTAGGCATCTTCCTTCTTGTGTCCCCGTGCTCCGCAATAGGCTTTGCACAAATCAACTATGCAGGGTGACTTACTACTATAGCATTGCTCCTTTATCCCTCCAGGGCAGCCTATGATAGCATGCAACATAGTATAAGTCAAATAAGACTATTTGGTCGCACTAACTGATCTTAATTTGAGAACAAAGAATAACGTAAAGCAAAATTAGTGGTACGTACAGCCTCCAGCTTGGCAAGATGGGAAAGTAGGCATGGTCCCAAGAACCAAGAGCAAAGCAGCTACCAAGTACACAATCCTAGTACATATCTTGATCGACGATGCCATGAAGACAAGAATATTATTGCTACTGTTTCGTTTTTCTGAGGACAAGCTACGAGAGGTTTACTTGTGGATGTATCGCATATACGAAGGCACAACCAACATCAAGTGCATATTTATACTACCCGAATGTATGCTCTTTTAATATTTTTTATTCGTTGTTATATATATGTTGGGGATAGAGATATGTATATCTTCTAGCTGCACAAAACATTAATAAACAATTGTACTTTATTTCTGAACCGATCGATCTTAGGTAGGATCGATATATCTCGTAGACTATGAAATACATATCTTAGTATGTCTAATGAAGCGGCGGTGCCTAGCCATATAACCCAACTACCAATGCGACTAACTGATGTACAAGGCATCCGTCGCTTGATTGATGAATCATATTCCCCGGAATTAATTTGGGGCTTACTACCAGTGTTGTTCACTACTTGTAACGCTTAACACAAGTGCTATTTAAGTTTACTTTCAGCAATATCTACATCTATCAAGGCTAGCTATATATGGTACTTCATTCCAAATTGTAAGACATTTTGATTTTTCTACGTACAAAACTTTTGTTATATACAAATATACACCATGTCTAGATACGTCATAAAAACAACATATCTAGAAAACTCAAAACGGTAAATAATATATATACCCTAAATACCTATTTTTGTTAAATAGAAAACACTAAATAATAATTTTTTTATATTTTTTTAAGAAACTGAGATTTATTTATGTTACTCTAAATATAGAGAAGTGAATAAAATGTGGTTTTATATTTTTAATAGATTATTATTATAGTTTTTTTTGCAGTCTAATCTCAAAAAAGTACATTTTCTTTGCATTTATGTACAGGGATTTGACCCTTTTAGCACCACTTGTTTTCGCAATACCACACATTTGGTTGTAATATTTGGTTCTATGGCAATCAACATCATAATCGGTAGCGATATATGGGCCTTAACATTGCCACCAAAAGTATGTGTTGCGTTAGTCATACACTCTATTTGCAAGAGGTAGGCGCTAATGCCATGGTGGAAAAGGTGGTTGCGAGTATAGGCACATATTGCCATAGCTAGTGTTGAGTTGTGATAATATTGATGTTGTGTTGCGATAGCTAGGTGTTGTTGCCACCATTATAAAGTTTGTTGCAAGTAATGTTGCATATGGCCACGAAGTAATTACGTTGTCTTAATTTTGACCTGCATTACGATAGATGAGATCTACTCCCTCTGTCCCAAAAAAAAAGAGTCATTCTCGCTTCCCAAAAAGTCAGCAACTTTGAACTTTGATCAAATATATTTAACAAAATATTAATATTTATGGTACATAATTAGTATCGTTAGGTAGATCGTTGAATATACTTTCATAATAAACTTATTTGGAGATATGTTGCACGTATTTTCTACAAACCTAGTCAAAGTTGAGAAAGTTTCACCATCACAATTCCCATAGCGACTCTATTTTTAAGACGGAGGTAGTATATTGCATCCAAAAATGATTGGTTGCAAGTAGTTTTGAATATAGCCACAGTGAAACTCTGTTGTCTGCATAATGCCATGCGTTGCGAAAGATCTTATTATATTTCATCAAAAAAGTCATTCATTACATCTATTGAGGTTCTATTGCCACCAACTTCATATGTAGCTACAATGTCATTGCAAGAAGAATTATATTGCTATTAAACCTTGCCTATGGGCATCATGCACATGGGAAAAGCAAAGGGAGCCCACTAGACGAGTCATCGTGATGTCCCTGTTACCAGCGGCAACTAGCCACGTACGTAAGCCGCTCCACCCCTCCCCCGCCCCCCCCCCCCCCAAGGCAGAGGCCGCGCAACCCCACCGTGTTGTCGCCCAATGCCATGCCACACGACCACCATCGCGGCAGGCAACAACAAATCTCCAAACGGACATTGGCCCACGAGCTCCCGACCCTGTTTCCCACATTAATTCCTTAACTGATCCAGGAGCCAAATATCTAAATGCTAAGCAAACAAGCCTATAGTCCAACACATGGGCCGAAGGCAAAAGGGTTAGGCTAAACAACCGACCACCAAGTAAAATTAAATAGGAGAATAGTATAATTATTTTGACGTTACTGAGCAATACCACTACTTATCTTGACCCTACAATTATGTAGGATTATCTAGAATTTTATCCTTAAGGTCAATAAGAAATCTAGTTAGATTACAACTACTCTTCACATGATTTCACTTTCAATGCTCAAAATCTGAGTTCAATGTTTATATTCCCACTCAACAATGGTGTGGCAATATTGCCATATCACAACCATATAGTTCATGGCAATATTGCCATATAGCAACCATATAGTTCATGGCAATATTGGATATTGCAACCACATGTTCCGTCACAACAAATTAATGACAACAATGCTACTCGTCACAATATCTATGCTTGCAAGCATATCATGGTTGCGTTAGTTTTTTACGTGCATTGCAAAACCATCATATTGCAACACCACATCCAAAAGGATGCAAGAACCTATTGCACTGTTCCAAATGCAATCACTTGTCAACTATCATACCTAGATGCAATTGATTCATATTGCAACCAAAATAGCCATATTGCAACCCAATATAGGCATCATGACAGGGCTGGATCCTAGTAGTGCATTATATGCATATAAATTGACAAAAGGCGCGACACATTTTTGGATGGTCTGAGGTTGGCATAATTAAGATACTCCCTCAGTCTAGGAAAGAATTTAATTCTAGCACAGTATCATAGTTTAGTATCTTAAGTTCGATCAATTATAGATAAAAAAGTATCAATGTTTATGATATCAAATGAATATCATTAGATTAATTACGAAATGTATTTTCATTATAAATTATTTTAGAGCCATAAATGTGAATAATATTTACTAGAAATTTGGTTAAACGTGAACTACTTTTACCAGCACGTAACCCATAGTTCCATTCTTTTCTAGACTGAGGGAGTACTGGGTATTGTGATCCCACAGCATTAAATGCCGGCCTGGGTTATGATCATGCCATGCCGGATAGGCCTACTAGACTGACCCAACATAACCTATGGGTTATGTCAGAACCGTCTAATTTAACCTAATTCCAAGTATACTTGTCAGTCATTTAACACTAAGTACACAAGAGACTAAATTAAACTCGGTAGTCTGTCGAGTAAACCTAATGGAAGAACTCAAAAATTCACATATTGTAATGGTGAATATTTAAATTACAATTTTCAGTCTTTTTTGCACCAATTCATAAGTGCTCCATATATTATCTTTACATACACATTTTGGACATATGTGATAAAACAAGTCTAGAGCACAAAAATGTAACACCCAAAATTTTGCATTATTTCAAAATAGTTAAATTGGTTATTTATGTAATTATATGTGCATTCAAATGTAGGAAATAATAATTTTTTATGAAATTAAAATTAATTATAAGGTTAGCTACATGTTGATGCACTCATGCTGATGTATTTTATTTTTTATGATGACTGGTTTTTATCCCAATGCTAAAAGGTTTTAAAAATCTTTTGAAAATGAGTTTGGAAATTTAATTTGGAAAAAGAAAAAGGAATTCTTTTCTCTCTTCCTCCCTTCCCTCCTATTCGGCTGCTGGCCCAGTCAGCCGAGCCGGCCCGCTTGCCTCCCCGCCAGCCCGCGCGCCATTCCTTTCTCCCCCTCCTCTCCTTTCTCTTCCTAGGCCAGCCCAAATCAGAGGCAACCGTTGCCGCCTCCCCACTCTTCCTCTCTCCTGCTGACAGTCTGGGCCCACCCATCAGCGCCTTCTCCTTCCTCCCACGTCTCGTGCAGTCAAGGGCGAAACCGTCGCCCCGTGCCCACGCTCCACATCGTGGGAGCATCCCCCGCGCCTTGGGCCCTTTAAAGGAGGGCCATCTCCGCCTCCCACTGCTGCCCTCCCCGCTCCAGTTCCGCTCGCAAGCACCCGTAACCACAGCGTCGTGATCAGCCGAAGCTCCCCGTCCACCGCCCAACCCCCGTGTCGCCGTCGTCCCCGAGCCGCCTCCGCCTCTGTTTTTCGCCTTGGTGAGCTCACCATCTCCCCCTCTTTCTCCCCATACTTTTCTCGCGTCGATTGGTGGCCTCTAGGCCATTTTCACATGCACCGGCAAGCTCCTCGCTGCTGGCCATGGCAGCCACCGCGTCTGTCACCTTCCCCCGCCCGCCTAAAGTGCTTGGTCGAGATCGTCATCACCCCTATGTCATCCCGGTGCTCTTGGATTTGCAAACCAAGGACCATAGGCCCTTAACCGACCACGCCGGCAACCTCCTTGCCACCGGCCATGGCAGCGCCACCGCGCCGGCCACTATTCCAGCCGCATGCTGCCTCTCACCACCCTCCCCTCCTCCCCTTATCTAATCTGAGCCGTCCATCTCAGATCAGACGGCCCACGATCGCCAATACCCCTTCGTGGGTCATCATGCTAAAGAGCCCCTCGGCTCTCGGCAATTTGTGCCCACAGTCCTCAGCCCGATTTAAAAACCGAATTTTGATTTATTTTATTACAAAATGAGTTCAATTTATTTATAGAAATGCCACTGCATTACTTTGCTTATAAGATCATCATTTTAACTCCGATTTGACCTGTTCAACTTGCGTTCGTAATTTCATAATCTACATGTTAATACCACTGTTAGACATGTTTGCAGTATTTAAATTTTGTGGTTAAGTTTAATTAGTCATTAACTATAGGAGAGCTTGTCTAAGTTGTAACTATCGCATTCTAGCACCGATTTTCGTGAACTTCGCGTCGATGTGATCGTAGCGAGACGTAGATGATTTTCGTAAACCTTTTATCCTGTTTTATTTATATCTAGTGTACTGTTCTATTCTTAGAATTGTTTTGCTTGTATGTTTGTTTTCGGAATGCATGTTGTTGGTCCGTGTTGACCGAGTTCAGACGGTGAGGAGTATTTTGGGAACCCAGATTTCTTCGAGGAACAGCAGGACCAGCAAGACTTTGTGAACCAAGGCAAGTGTAGCATGGGCCTACCTTGATGTCCTATTCACTTTTATCATCTACTCATTTTGCATGTGTCTAATTTTGACATCCATAAGGACTACCTAGTATTTGATGACATGCTCCTTGACTCCTACGGGTTAACTGCACATGGATAGATTGCTAGTGCTCTAACTGAACATGATCTATGCAATGGTTATTGGTTCTATGGAACAAAAGGTAGAACATGCTTTATAACAACTGATTTATAGGGTGAAAGTGCAAATGACGCTGATCATGGTGCCCTAAACCCTCCGTAAGGACTTATCTGTCGGCAAAAACTGGGATTGACAGTGTAACCGTGAGAGTCACATGGCTCTGACTTTAGCTCAGTAATAGGTTCTTTTCTAGCTTGTTAGAGGTTACCTTTATGGTGCAAGAGGGGCTTGCCACCTTAGGTATAGGACTACCCCCGTTCTTATGTGTATAGCTACAAATGATTTGTGCTATAGTAAGGGGATTCCTACATCTGCCTGCCGAGGAAACCTCGCGGCCTGGTCACGAGTGGCCCGAAAAACTCACAGAATAAATGGATACTTGTTATATTGTTAACTCATGATGATGATGATGATGTTATAATGATGTTCAATGACTCTATTTGATTCTAGCATATGATCATGTGGGTTAATTTGGGAGCTTAAGCATAACTTGATACTAATCAATGATAAAATCTTGACTTACTAAAATGCTAAATGCAGTAAACCGTGTCTACCTTTTGAGCCGCATGAATCCCCATGTTATGCTTATGGAGTACAAAATGTACTCACGCTTGTTCATTTCTATTTTTGGATAAAAATCCTGGATGGGTAACAGATGGCAGTTGGTATGAGGATTATCCAGAGGACATTAAGTTTGAGTCAACCAATTGATCGTTCCTGTGTTGGAGCTACCACATTTGACAGATATCTTAAATTTTCGCCTGTGTGTAAGACTAAGTGTTGTATTAAACGTGATGTAAGATACACTGTGATGATACTTCCTGTAATTTGTTGACTTATGTGTGCGGCTATCCCTGAGGCGCACATAATGTTTATGCACTCTATCTTGTCCTTAATATAGAGTGTGACAAATTAGTATCGGAGCCATGTCAACTATAGGACGCAAACCTAGATAGAAATGGTCATTTCTAGGATTTTTGTTTTACTTATTTATTGCTTCTGTCTCAGTCTTGTTATTTTATTAAAATTTTTATGCTCTTATTCCTTATTCTATTGCATAAAATTATTGATTCTAATGATATTTTAATTTAAAACTATAGATGCATCACCTCAGTGCTGCAACTAAACGAGCTCAGTTCACCCCAGTGCCACCAGTGGAGCCAAAGGTTGTGGTCATCCCTGACGATGAGGAGGAGCCCATGGAGGTAGAAGCGAAGCCGCCTACCCCAACAAATGCACCTGCTTCTACACCATGGCTGTACCAATTCCTCCAGTTGATGCACTGGTTCCCACTGCTACACCTGCACCAATGTTGTCCGCAGCTTCTGCATCGACACCTATGCCACCCTCAGCTACTCTAGAGGCGCAGGAAGAGATGGGGTGGACCACTAGGAACAAATTCAAGGATGCCCCCGAGGATGCTCACTACCACAACTTGCTCACTACTGTGCTGGCTAAGTATTATCCAGACCTTGCAGCCACTGTCAAGTACCACTGTGCGGAGCACAAACACCCTGTGAAGGCAACATATTGGAAGACCAATGTGATCATCACTGCCTGGAACAACACCGACAACTCACATGATGTGGAGACTACCCATAGCCATAGGTCCAGGCGCGCCAATGTCCATGACAGCACGGAGGATGCTGTATAGGAGGCCTACCTGTACTACCATGGCCGTCGCTTTGAGGCCATGCAGGAGAATCGTTACAGGTTCCTCCCACGCTATGACCATGCGGAAAGAACATGGGTAGTGTTGGCTCCCTCGGCGACTGATCCGACCATGGATACCACGGTGAGACACCTCTGTGCCATGCATGAGGCCAATGAGGCACTCAAGGAGGAGCTTCGTGCGGCACAGAAGTCCAAGAAGCACCTTCAGAAGCAGATTGATGACTTGGCCACTCAGCTTGGGCAGCCCACCATCTACAAGAGAAGGATAGGAAGTTTACCATGGTTGATAGAGCCCCATAGATGCTTTGCTGCCCACTGAAGTAAATACGTTGCAAGATAGTGAGTCTTGTTGATTTGGAGTTTTTTTTACGGTTGAGAATAGTGTGGGCATGTCCACTAAATGTTCTAAAGTATCGAAACCTTAAGTTTAGTCGATGATTAATATAGTTGGGTTGCATAATTCGTACCTCTGCTGTGCTGTCTTTCGGAGCAGCCTGTGATGATTATCTCGTATCTCTGAATCCGTATATCCAAAAATTGTGAAATTTTTGTGGAAGAAAATAGACCTGTGTATCTTTCATTTGCCACTAGAACCACATTGTTATCAGCTTTGGTTTGCGAGATATATCTGTTACAATCTGATGTTTCTGTGCAGTTTGGGACTCGGGATAGAATCTGTTTATCTCAGTTTTTGATTAAGTAGCCGTCCGAATCTGTAAAAGAGTTCTAAACAAAAGTTGTACCAGACTTCTTAAGATTTCCAACAGTGTGTGGCATGCCTCTGTCGGGTTTCTAAAACTTGAGTTATGACTTAATTACCGATCCACTGTTATTGAAACTCGTCCAGAAAACTTCCAGCGATGCTATTTATCTTATATAAGTGATTTATAAATATTTGGAAGATCTCTAAAAGTCTTGCACATTTGTTTGGAAGCAGATGACAAGCAGGATCGCTTTCTAAAGGGGCTATATGATGGTCTCCAGTTGCAGCTGATGTCCAATATCTACCCCAGCTTTCAGGAACTTGTGAATCGTGCTATTGTAATCAACAATAAGCACAAGGAGATGGATGCCAAGAAGATGAAGCTCGAAGGGCAGGCTTCTGGAAGCAACACCCGCCCGCGTGCTTATCCTCAGCAGGGTTTTCAATAGAGAAACCAGGGGCCACCCATTTAGTGGAACCGTGGCCAGTACCCCCAGCGAAACCAGAACCAACAGCATCCCCAATACCCATAGCAGTATGGCAACCAGAATCAGTAGCGCCTCCAGTAGCAGTTTGGCAATCTGGCACCACGCCAGGGAGTGCCCAACAATGTTCCGGTGAACAGTGGTGCACCCAACAACAACCCCAATGCTTGCTATCGCTGTGGAGAGGTTGGTCACTATGCTCACCAGTGTCCCAAGAAGCAGAACCAGCAAGCTCCACAAAACTAGAATAGCAACCAGAGGCCCAATGCTCGACCTCCTTACACTGGGAAAGTGAATCATGTGTCATCTGATACAGCTCAGGAGGTGCCTAAGGTTATGTTGGGTACGTTTAGCATCAACTTGTTGGGTACGTTTAGCATCAACTCAATCTATGCTACAGTACTTTTCGATTCTGGTGCTTCGCATTCTTTCATTTTGCAAGCCTTTGTTAGAATGCATACCATACCTTTATGCGCAATGAAAGACCCCATGCTAGTAAACTCACCGAGGGGTAGCATGCTAGCTTCTTATTGGAGTCCCTCCACTAGTATTTCTTTAAGAGGGGTAGATTTCAAAGTGAACCCTATTGTGCGAAGAATAGCGGGAATTGACCTTATCCTAGGTATGGACTGGATGAAACAACATAGGGCAGTGATTCAGTGCCAGGAGAAAGCAGTTGTTGTGACATCCCCTAATGGAGACAGAATTAGTGTTGAAGTGGCAATGCAAGCACAACCGACTGCCACCGTGAACTTGTTGGGAGAGGATGCCAACCAAGAGGATCAAGTGGTGAATGAATTTCTGGATGTGTTCCCTGATGAATTGCCAGGTATGCCACCTAATCACGACATTGAATTTCTTATTGATCTTTTACCTGGAACTACAACTATAGCTAAGAGACCATATAGAGTGGGGGTAGATGAATTAGAAGAACTTAAGAAACAAATTAAGGAGTTGCAAGAAAAAGACTTTATTCACCCTAGTTCTTCACCCTAGGGAGCACCAGTTATCTTTGTTGATAAGAAAGATGGCACATGGAGAATGTGTGTTGATTACCGGTCACTTAATGAAGTAACTATCAATAACAAGTATCCATTGCCTATAATCGATGATTTATTTGATCAATTGAAAGGTGCTTGTGTGTTCTCTAAAATCAATCTTCGTTCTGGCTATCATCAACTGAAAATTCGTGCATCTGATATACCTAAGACAACATTTACTACAAGGTATGGCTTGTATGAGTATACAGTTATGTCATTTGGGTTGACCAATGCAACTGCATACTTTATGCATCTGATGAACAAGGTGTTCATGGAGTTTTTGGATAAGTTTGTGGTGGTATTCATAGATGATATACTAGTATTCTCCAAAACTAAAGAGGAACATGTTGAACATCTGAGGTTAGTCTTACAAAAGCTCATAGAACATAAATTGTATGCTAAGAGAAGCAAGTGTGAATTTTGGTTGAAGGAAGTCTCTTTTTTGGGTCATGTTGTCTCTAATGGTGGAATAGCAGTAGATCCCAGTAAAGTGCAAGATGTATTGAACTGGAAACCCCCAACCAATGTTAGTGAAATTCATAGCTTTTTGGGTTTGGCTGGGTACTATAGAAGGTTTATTGAGGGATTCTCTAAGCTTGCTAAACCTATGACAGCCCTGTTAGAGAAGAATACCAAATTTATCTAGTCACATAAGTGTCAAGCTAATTTTGAGGAGCTAAAGAAGAGGTTGACAACAGCCCCAGTGTTGACCTTACCAGATTTAAGCAAGAGCTTCTCTATCTATTGTGATGCATCTCGCTTAGGCCTTTGATGTGTGCTTATGCAAGAAGGAAGAGTGGTAGCATATGCATCAAGGCAGTTGAGAAAGCATGAACTAAACTACCCTACTCATGATTTGGAATTAGCCGCAGTTGTCCATGCTCTGAAGATCTGGAGACATTATCTAATTGGACACAAGAGTGACATCTATACAGATTACAAGAGATTTAAGTATATCTTTACTCAGTCAGATTTGAACCTAAGACAGCATCGTTGGTTAGAGTTGATCAAGGACTATGACCTGGAGGTGCATTACCATCCTGGGAAGGCAAATGTTGTGGCGGATGCACTTAGCAGGAAGAGCTATACCAATGGACTTCAGCTGACATTTATACCTGCAGAGTTGCATGCTGAAATAGAACATCTTAACTTGGGTTTTGTCAATAATGTAATAGAATTGGCACTAGAGCCTACATTGGAGCAAGAAATACACAAAGTCAGTTGGAGGATGAGAAACTAAAGGAGATAGCAGACAATATAGTGCTTGGAAAGGCATCAGGCTTTAGGTTGGATGAGAATGGTACTCTATGGTTTGGGAAAAGGATATATGTACCTGAAGTGAAAGCTATCCGTGATACAATTCTGCGAGAAGCACATGAGTCTGCTTATTCAATACACCCTGGAAGCACCAAGATGTATTTGGATCTTAAAGAGAAGTATTGGTGATATGGGTTGAAAAGAGATGTGGCAGAGTATGTGGCCATATGTGATACTTGTCAAAGGGTAAAAGCTAAGCACCAAAGACCTGCAGGGTTGCTACAACCATGAAAATACCAGAGTGGAAATAGGAAGAAGTCGGTATGGACTTTATTACTGGATTATCTCGCACTCAACGCGGATATGATTCGATTTGGGTAATAGTGGATCGACTCACTAAGGTTGCTCATTTCCTACCAGTCAAGACTACCTATAATGGTGCAAGGTTAGCAGAGTTGTATATGGAGAGGATAGTGTGCTTACATGGAGTCCCAAAGAAGATCATGTCGGATCGAGGTACTCAATTTACGTCACAATTTTGGCACAAGGTACAGAGAGCTTTAGGGACAAAGTTGAATTTCAGTTCTGCATATCATCCCCAAACCGATGGACAAACAAAAAGGACCAATCAAATCTTGGAAGACATGTTGAGAGCTTGTGCCCTATAGTATGGTACTAGTTGGGACAAGAGCTTGCCATATGCTGAGTTTTCATATAACAACAGTCACCAGAAAAGTCTCAAAATGACACCATTTGAAGCGTTATATGGACGTAAGTGTAGAACACCTTTATTCTAGAACTAGACAGGTAAAACGCAAGTGTTTGGACCGGATGTTCTAAGAAATGCAGAAGAACAAGTGAGGATGATTAGAGACAACTTGAGAGTGGCATAGTCCAGACAAAAGAGTTATGCTAACACTCGAAGAAGGGAGTTGAGCTTCAAAGTAGGTGATTATGTGTACTTGAAGGTGTCACCAATGAGAAATATGAGAAGATTCAGTATGAAGGTCAAGCTAGCACCCAAGTATGTTGGACCTTTCAAGATTTTGGAGAGACGTGGAGAAGTGACCTATAAATTAGAACTGCCAGAAAGTTTGTCAAGTGTGCATGATGTGTTCCATGTTTCTCAACTGAAAAAGTGTTTGCGGATACCAGAAGAGCAGATTGCTTCGGAAGAGCTTGCTGTTAAGGAAGATTTTACATATGAAGAGTATCTGATAAAGATCTTGGAAACCGCAGAAAGGGTTACAAGAAGCTGAACTATTAAGATGTGCAAAGTACAGTGGAATCGATATTCAGAGGATGAGGCTACTTGGGAAAGAGAAGAGGACCTAAGAAAATCTTACCCGCAACTGTTCGAGTAAGCGATCATCCCAATCTCGAGGACGAGATTCTTTTTAAGGGGGTAGAATTGTAACACCCAAAATTTTGCATTATTTTAAAATAGTTAAATTGGTTATTTATGTAATTATGTGCGCATTCAAATGTAAGAAATAATAATTTTTTTTATGAAATTAAAATTAATCATAAGGTTAGCTACATATTGATGCACTGATGGTGATGCATTTTATTTTTTATGATGACTAGTTTTTATCCCAATGCTAAAAGATTTTAAAAAACTTTTCAAAATGAGTTTGGAAATTTGATTTGGAAAAAGAAAAAGGAATTTTTTCTCTCTTCCTCCCTTCCTTCCTATTCGGCCTGCTGGCCTAGTCAGCCGAGCCGGCCCGCTTGCCTCCCTGCCAGACCGCGCGCTCTTCTTTTCTCCCCCTCCTCTCCTTTCCCTTCCTGGGCCGGCCCAAATCGGAGGCAACCGTTGCCGCCTCCCCACTCTTCCTCTCTCCCGCTGACAGTCTGGGCCCGCTGTTGGGCATTCTTAACGTCATTACCAAAAGTAGACTTAGTTTTCTAATTCTGATAACGGCGCCAAAAATGCCGAACCTATCCCTCATGCCACTTAAGTCAAGTTATCATCCCTAGCATGACATGAGAGACGCGGTATTGAAATATGCAACTGCTCTTCTAAATAAATAATAAATAAGATCTGCAAGCGCACAGATTAATACCGATGTAGCATTTTAACCGGGAAGTATTCCAGGTATCGTTATTTATATTTTTACCACTGGGAAGGGATTACTAACATCAATGTTGATTATGGAATGGAATATAGGAATGAGTATCAATCATTGCATGTATAAGTGAGAGCATTCATCTATCTCTTGCATACAGGGGTAAGTGTCACATAAAATATAGATAAAGTATGAATGGTGACAAAGATAATTAATCTGATCAGCTAGCCACATATAATAATGATAAGCACCTTAACAGATATTCTAGCAAGTCATTAGCATGGTATTAGGACGAACTACAAGGATATTTCCTAAGTTATTCTTAACTATAAAGTCTAGCATATCATAGTTAGTGCAAGTACACTTGGCAATCATTGCGAGAAAGGACTACGCCCATGCATAGTGATATTATCAAGGAAGATGAGAAACATAGCAATCACTCCCCCGTAATAATGTTGCTCTGCCTGCCTTACACACGGGAGAGGGACTATATAAGAACCAACGAAGCTGTCACCATCGCGATCCACCCCACGATCCGGCATATAAGGTGCAATCGTAGATAAATATGGTCTAAGCACCACGCCTACACAATATTTATCATTTACCCATGGATCCGATGGATAAACGCTATACGATCCTAAACATGTATATAATTCCAATCTAACTAAGCCAAGCGTATAACTACGATAAACTAAGAACAATATAATCGCAAACATAAACAAGTAGAGCATAGTCATAATCAATATATTGAAATAGAACAAAGTTGTATTCATAATATTGAAGAACAAAGATGAACAATGAAGAACAGTAAAGGAATTACCAAGAATCCTCTTGATAGATCCGGAAACCAATCGAAGATTGACTCCTTCTAGTTCTAATCCTATGTAGCTATGCTGTACTAGAGATCTAGTTGATGTGGTGGCTCTAGGGCTTGATCAGAGACTCTCCTCCTGAGATTAGGGTTTGAAGAATGAGAATGAGGGAGTGTGTCCTCCAGGGGCCAGGGGTCCTGCTTATATAGCCCCCTCAAGTGAACGTGGGCCGTCGGATCAAACCGACATTAATCGCACGGTTTTCCTTGATCCCTTAGGTCGGTGGAGCATAATCCGCGAGACGGAGCCTGATTGGCTCTCAGGCCAGGGCGGCCGCCCTAGGGAGCAGGGCGGGCGCCCTGCCTCCGGGCCCGTTCGGCCTCCCGTTCGATCTCGTGGCTTCTGGAGTCTTCTAGATGATAGAAAATCGGTGAACACGTTATTATCTCTATGTAAACCTGACGTGTGGGCCTTTCCTCTGCATTTTCTGATAACCACCTGCAGAAACGGACAAACACCAAAACTCGTGGAATTCTGTCAGATAAAACCCTAAGTCTAGGTGTTGGTTGCATTTGGATCCTTTTCTTTATTTATTTGATAACTATATTTGGTACTTAAGGACCGTCAACACACGCCCGTCAGCCTCTTCTCCTTCCTCCCGTGTCTCGTGCAGTCAAGGGTGAAACCGCCGCCCGGCACCCTCGCTCCGCATCGTGGGAGCATCCCCCGCGCCTCGGGCCCTTTAAAGGAGGGTGCAACCCCGTCTCCGCCTCCCCTTGCTGCCCTCCCCGCTCCAGTTCCGCTCGCAAGCAACCGCAACCACAGCGCCATGATCCGCCAGAGCTCCCCGTCCATCCCCCCCACCCCGCGTCGCCGTCGTCCCCGAGCCACCTCCGCCTCCGTTTTTTGCCTTGGTGAGCTCGCCATCTCCCCCTCCTTCTCCCAGCACTTTTCCCGTGTCGATTGGTGGCCTCTCGGGCTGTTTTCACGTGCGCCAGCAAGCTCCTCGCCGCTGGCCATGGCAGCCACCGCATTGGTCGCCTTCGCCCGCCCGCGTAAAGTGCTCGGTCGAGGTCATCACCACCCCCGCGTCATCCTAGTGCTCTCGGATTTGCAAACCGACGACCGTAGAGCCTTAACCGACCACGCCGGCAACCTCCTTGCCGCCGGCCATGGCAGCGCCGCCGCGGCGGGTGCCTCTCTCCACCCTCCCCTCCTCCCCTCATCTAATCTGAGTCGTCCATCTCAGATCAGATGGCCCACGATCGCCAATACCCCTTCACGGGTCATCTTGCTAAAGAGCCCCTCGGCTCTCGGTAATTTGTGCCCGTAGTCCTTAGCCCGATTTAAAAATCAAATTTTGATTTATTTTATTACGAAATGAGTTCAATTTATTTATAGAAATGCCACTGCATTGTTTTGCTTATAAAATAATCATTTTAACTCCGATTTGACTCGTTCAACTTGCGTTAGGTTCATAATTTTGTAATCTACGCGTTAGTGCCACTGTTAGACATGTTTGCAGTATTTAAATTTCATGGTTAAGTTTAATTAGTTCATTAGCTATAGGAGAGCTTGTCTAAGTCGTAAGTATCGCGTTCTAGCTCCGATTTTTGTGAACTTCGCGTCGATGTGATCGTAGCAAGACGTAAATGATTTTTGTAAACCTTTTATCTTGTTTCATTTATAGATGATGTACTGTTATAATCTTAGAATTGTTTTGCTTGTATGTTTGTTACTGGAATGTGTGTTGTTGGTTGGTGTTGACCGAGTTCAGACGGTGAGGAGTATTTTGGGAACCCGGATTTCTTCGAGGAATAGCAGGACCAGTAGGACTTTGTGAACCAAGGCAAGTATAGCATGGGCCTACCTTGATGTCCTATTCACTTTTATCATCTACTCATTTTGCATATGTCTAATTTTGACAACCATAAGGACTTTCTAGTATTTGATGGCATGCTCCTTGACTCCTATGGGTTAACTGCACATGGGTAGATTGCTAGCGCTCTAACTGAACATGGTCTATACAATGGTTATTGGTTCTATGGAACAAAAGGTAAAACATGCTTTAGAACAACTGATCTATAGGGTGAAAGTGCAAATGACGTTGATCATGGTGCCCTAAACCCTCCGTAAGGACTTATCTGTCGGCAAAAGCTGGGATTGATAATGCAACCGTGAGAGTCACATGGCTCAGACTTTAGCTCAGTAATAGGATCTTTTCTAGCTTGTTAGATATTACCTTTATGGCGCAAGAGGGGCTTGCCACTTTGGGTATAGGACTGCCCCTGTTCTTGTGTGTATAGCCGTGAAGGATTTATGCCATAGAATGGGGGTTCCTACATCTGCCTGCCGAGAAAATCTCGAGACCCTGACATGTTAGAGAGACCTATGGATGGCTTCATAGTGTACCCTGCCTGCTCACCTTGGGAGTGTTAGGGGGTCGATGGGCCCTAGGCATTTGGGCAACATGACTCACGGGTAAAGATGCACAACCTCTGCAGATTGTAAAAATTGTTATAACAGCCGTGCTCACGGTCACGAGCGGCCCGAAAAACTCATAGAATAAATGGATACTTGTTATGTTGTTAACTCATGATGATGATGATGATGTTATAATGATGTTCTATGACTCTATTTGATTCTAGTATATGATCATGTGGGTTAATTTGGGAGCTTAAGCATAACTTGATACTAATCAATGATAAAATCTTTACTAAAATGCTAAATGCAGTAAACCGTGTCTACCTTTTGAGCCGCATGAATCCCCATGTTATGCTTGTAGAGTACGAAATGTACTCACGCTTGTTCATTTCTAATTTTGGATAAAAATCCCGGATGGGTAACATATGATAGTTGGTATGAGGATTATCCAGAGGACATCTAGGTTTGAGCCAACCAGTTGATCGTCCCTGTGTTGGAGCTACCACGTTTGAGAGATATCTTAAATTTCTGCTTGTGTGTAAGACTAAGTGGTGTATTAAACGTGATGTGAGATACACTGTGATGATACTTCCTGTCATTTGTTGACTTACGTGTGTGACTGTCCTTGGGGCGCACATAATGTTTATGCACTCTATCTTGTCCTTAAATAGAGTGACAAAAAACTTGTGAAACTTGTTAAATAAAGACCTATCTTGCTATGATGCATTGTGATTTTGTTATTTATCAACCTATTCGTATAGTCGTGTTCTTTAACTATATGTTACTAATTATTTGTGTATATCATTATACTACACTGGTTCAAAGTATTTGCGGACGGTTCAATTTATCGGGTCCAAATCTTTTAAATTGGCAATTCAACCGGTTCTTAGCGGTTGAACTAGTGAACCAGCAAATCGATGGCCTCACTGGTTTGATGTCCGGCCCAATCCTAATAACTGTGCATGCACGTGGAATGGAACATCAATTAAATGTGCGTACGACTATAATAGAGCTTTTACCAATACTATAAAGTTTATTAGGGCAGTCCCAATGAAAGAAACTAGTAGTTTCTATAACATAGGATACCGCACCAAAAAAGTATTGCTTTCCAACCCATAGTTTCTATGAGTAATAATTATTTTCGCTTTCTCCTCCCAACTCTATCTTCTTCCTCCAATGGGAGTGTGACACGAGCTCCCTAGAAACTGGTGGTTTCTCCCCAATGATGATTTCATGGTTTCTTGGTGCATTGGGTCAAGAGTAGACCTGATTTCTTCATGAAGAAACCATTTCTATGATTTTTGCTCTCTTTCTTCATTAATTACGTTGCCATGTCAGCATTTTGCCTACGTGGCAAGTCATTTAATGAGGATAGAAACCATCATCAATGCACCATTGAGACTGCCCTTATTTAGCTTTCATAGAACATGCACGGCTGCATTAATTACAGTTCACAGCAGCACTCCTCCGCACCATTATTTCTATAACACAGCGGTGACTTTTCTTGTGTCCCATTATTCCGCAATAAACAGAGTACACATCATTTATGCAGTGACTTAGTACCGTAGCATTGCTCCTTTATCCCTCCAGGGCAGCCTATGCCAACATGCAACAAAGTATAAGTCAAATAAGACTATTTGGTCGCACTAACTGATCTTAATTTGAGAAACAAAGAATAACAAAGAGTAAGCAAAATTAGTGGTGCGTACAGCCTCCAGCTTGGCAAGATGGGAAAGTAGGCATGGTCCCAACAACCAAGAACGAGGCAGCAGCCAAGTACACAATCCTAGTGCATATCTTGATTGACGATGCCATGAAGACGAGAATATTGCTACTGTTTCGTTTTTCTGAGGTCTAGCTATGAGAGGATAACTTATGGATGTATATCGCATATACAAAGGCTCAAACCACATCACGTGCATATATATTTTATACTATCCGAAGGTATGCTCTTTTAATATTTTTTATTTGTTGTAATATATGTTGGGGAAGAGATATGGATATCCTCTAGCTGCACAAAAATTAATATACAATTGTACTTATATCTGCACCGATATCGATCTTAGATAGGATTGATATCTCTTCGTAGACTTTGAAATACATATTGGCCTTGTTTAGATTCTAAAGTTTGCCTCCCAAATTCACTATGCAAAATTCCTATTCCCCGTCACATCAAAATATCGGCACATATATGAAGTACTAAATATAGATGAAATCAAAAACTAATTACACAGTTTTGTTGTACTTTGCGAGACGAACATTTTAAGTCTAATTAATCAATATTTGGACAATTATTACCAAATAAAAACAAAATTACTACAGTGTGACGGGACACTTACTATGCAAACTTTGCCTCCAAAGTTTGCCATCTAAACAAGGCCATTATCTTCGTATCTACACCTAATCTATATCTATATCTATATCTATACCTACCTAATAATAAAGAGGTAAAATTTCCGCAAAGTATTTTCTTCCACCTCTTTTTCTTCCACTCCGGGTTCTATTCCAGTCCGGTTGTCTTCCAGTCTAAATCTAAAAGTGTGATATGAAGTCCGATTCCAAAACGTATTTTTAAGGTAACCTACGTACCTACGA
Source organism: Saccharum spontaneum (assembly GCA_022457205.1). Classification (NCBI taxonomy): domain Eukaryota; kingdom Viridiplantae; phylum Streptophyta; class Magnoliopsida; order Poales; family Poaceae; genus Saccharum; species Saccharum spontaneum. The sequence goes on from CM039595.1 coordinate 52,409,138, forward strand.
ATCCTAATAATTCAAATATATCTTAATCTCAATAAGAATTTTAGTCCAACTAAAAAATCAAACGAGTAGGAATATAATCTAATATTAAACCTCAACAAGTATATTTTTTTTCTATTTTTCCAGTAACCTTGGCAAAATTTTAGGTCTTTTTTTCGTCCATCTATTTTTTGGTCCGTCTCCCTCCAACTACTAGACAATGGAGAGTTTCTTCCGTCTAGACTTATATATATAACCTGTGCTCATACGTATATCCTAGTAAAAAAAGAGTCCTTTATTTGAGTAGTGAATAGGATCCTAATCCAAATAGGAAAGAATATCTCTATTTCTCTTCTCTTCTATTTTTACCTTCTTTCCTGCTTCTTTCAAAAACGTTCGGACTTTTCTTTTTTTATACCTTCTGTCACGGACGGGAGGACGTGAGGCTTTTCCTGTTTCCATATATTTTGTCGATTTCTTTTTTAGTTCCGGCTAGGGTCTTTTACCTGTTTTGATGTATTTTAAATTTCTATTCTGCCAACTTGCGTCTTTTTTTCAACTCCTTTATGAGTCCTTTTCTTGTTTTTATGTTTTTTTATTTCCGTTTTTTCAGTTCCGTTTAGAGTCCATCGGCCATGAAATTTGTTCCGTTCAGAGTTTATTTCCAAGTTCTGATAGAGTCCATCGGCGATGAGCTTTTTTATCTATATATACCTATATACTTTAATAATAAACAGTAAACAGGTAAAATTTCAGCCCATTCTTTCGTCCACCTCGCCAAACTAACTCTATAAATGTCGAAACTGTTTTTTTCCTCTATCTACAGCCTTTCTGTTTTATCTATATCTATATCTAATAATAAAGAGGCAAAATTTCTCACCCAATATTTTTTTCGTCCGCCCTCCCCTAACTACTTGGCATCACTCTTCTTAGTTTGAAATTAAAAAAACCACTACTCAACATCACTCTTCTTAGGGATGAAAACGGATCGGATACAGACGGATATTACTGATATCATATTTGTTTTCATATTTCTGGTCGGATTCGGATTCGAATACGGATAGTGTCAGCCATGCCGGATAGGATACGATTAGATGTCGACATCATAAATATGTGATTTAAGTATTCGGATATGGATACGATATCGGATGTTGAATATCCGGACTCGGATACGGACAGATCTGAACCCTTTTAAACGAATTCGGTCTCGAATACGGTCGAAAAATATCCGTACCATTTTCATCCCTACTTCTTAGTTTAGAATTGAAAAACATTATTCGCATTGCCTCTTTATTAGTAGGTATAGATTTACAGCCACCTAATTAAACTGAGTCGATCTCTCCTTGATTTTCCATATGGGATAATAGCCACCTAATTAAACCGAGTCAATCTCTCTTTGATTTTCCATACGGGACAAATAATTTAGTGCAGATATTATTTATTATGGGCCTTATTAGTGTTTAATCGGCCCAACGTGTAAACAGCCCTAAATACAAAAGGAAAATTTGGCGTGGGATTCTAATCTAAATACAAAAGGGAAATCTAGCGTGGGATCCAATCCAGTCACTTTAAATATTTACGGCTGCATGTACACACGGACACAGTAAATCTGAGCCAAGCAACGAACCACTTTTATGAATTCAACTCCGATAAGTGTTCTATTAAAAAATAAATTTTTTAACTAATTGGCATGAATATAACTTAAATACGTGTCTGACCCTCCTATCTACTTATGAGGATATGGTGGAACTCAGATAATAAAACACTTCCGAAGCCAAAATAGAAAATCGGACACATCACGGCGGGAAGAAAAGAAAATTGGACACTCTTCTCTATTCTCTACCTCTCTACCACCACTATAATAATATAATAATTTATCTATATCTATCTATCTATTATCTATACCTATTAATAAATCATGAAAATTTCTGTACTTCTTTTTGTTTCCACCTTAAAATTTCTGTCTGCCAAAGGCAGCGTACTGGACTCAGGCTCGGACTCAGATTGGTTAGCCGGCCTGAGTGCACGCGTACATAATCAGAATTGAACTCGATTGGTTAGCCACGTACCGAACTCAGAGAGTGTGCACGTACCTGAGAGTGTGCACGTACCTGATCAGACTTGTACTTGATTGGTTCGTTTGGTTAGCCAGGCAATTAGTAAATTCATTGTCCGACTTGGACTCCATTGGTTAGCCTTGAACCTACCGGACTCAACATAGCTAACCGAGCAGAAATAGTTAGCCGGGCAGAGCGATGTCACCACGTTGCTTATTCCCGTGTGGACTCTTCCTGTCTTTTCTTTGCCTTTCGGTGTGTATATGTTGATTCATGAGGAGTCTTACACCTTACATGTTAGAAAAGTGTAAATTTTGACTCTTTATTATTATAAGTATAGATATAGATAGACTAACATAATCTATATCTATACATATTAATAAATCATAAATTTTTTGCATTCCTTTTGTTTCCACCTCAAAATTTTTGTTAGCCAAAGGCAAAATTTCTACCATCAAGTTTTTTTTTTGCCTCCCCTCTAACTAATCCTCCTGCCTGACTCGTACACGGTAAAGACTAGACCAACTAAAATTGAGACTCTTTTTGTTTCCACCTCAAAATTTCTATCTGCCAAAGGCAAAATTTCTGACATCAAGTTTTTTCTACCTCCCCTCTAACTAATCCTCCTGCCTGACTCGTACACGGTAAAGACTAGACCAACTAAAATTGAGACCAAATCGAAATTTGAAACCACCATGAACAACTAGACCGAATCGAATCAAAATAGACCAACTAAAATTGAGACCAAATCGAAATTCAAAACCACCATGGACAACTAGACCGAAACGAATCGAAACAAATCGAGACATAAATTAATTAATGAAGCAAGGCGGTGGGTAGAAATGAAATTTGAGCCGATAACAAATTACAAATCCCTAGATTGCCTAATAGGGGAGAAGGAGGATCCACCTAGGAGATGACATGCGGAAGTTCTCCATGCGCGAGCGAAACGGCGACGGCTTCCCACGACAGCCACTCGCGACGAACAACGGTGGCATCCTACGACGAATGGTGTCGGCCTCCCGTCCTCCTGTGAGCAGACAGCAGCAGTGGCCTCCCGCGTGCAGACAATGACAAAGGTTTCCCTCGGGGACGACAAGCCGAATTGGAGCTCCATTGATGCTAGAGCTGCGCCGGAGGAATCGGAGCAGCGGATGACATCGGGAGTAGGAGGTGGCGGTGACGGAGTAGGGGCAAAATGCAGCGCGCCCGAGCGGGGAAGCTGCTTGCGGAAGTGCGGATGCAGAGCAGAGGTGCCGATGGCGGAGTTGCTGGGGCGTGACAGGACGGTCGCAGTCGCCGGTGTGGGAGGCTTGTTGGTGGAGGCGAGGCGGAGTCGTGAGCACGGATGGAGTGGTTCTGAGCGAGGCAATGTTCCTTTGCAGCTTGGAGAACGAAGGCAGGAGGTTGGCGCGCGTGCCTCTCCGTGTCTCCTTCGCTTCATGAGTTCCTGGCTTGCGTGGCATGCTTCGGCTAAGGCAAAGGCCCAATATCTACTAGGCTGGCCCAATGACCAATAAGTACCTATGTAATTTCTTTTGTTTTTATGTAAAGTTAAATTTTGTGTATCTATATGTATATGTATACCTAATATTTAAAAGGGAAAATTTCTGTGAATTTTTTGTTTCCGCCCTTTTCTGTCTGCCGACGCGGAGGCGGAGGGAGTCGGGCGTCCGACGGTACGAGTCGGGGCCTCGGTGTGACAGCAGACTCGTTGAGGGCACTAGGAGTCAGGATGGGCCCATGGGGTAAGGCGAGCCTTTGACCCTTTGTTGGGCTTTTCATTATCTAAGCCTTGAAATAACTGCGGTCCATAGTATTTGGATAAGTTTTTAAAAAAAATTACGTACTCTTCATGTCCCGATATCTATAGTGTCACTTTTTTTTTCTTTTGCCTACTTGTCCTATACGTTCATGGTCGTGGAGCACCCTTCACCGGCCCGGGGATCCTATCATCATTGTGTCCACTACAAGCGACTTGGGTGATCGTGAATGCACGGGTGGCGCTGTTGCTGCCTATCCGGACACAGAAGACATAGCTGGCACAAGACGCCACCGCGGGGCTGTCAACATGCGACCACGACAAGACCGTGCTCCATTCGCTGATCCCGTGGTCCGGGAAGCTGGACGTGCGCCGACCCGCATCGCTAATCGAGCCCCTTGCCGTCATCCAAGAGGTTGTCTCGATCTGATGGTCGAGAAAAATACTTTACCTGGTTTATTTATAGTATACTAACTATGACCAATAAATTCTTTTGTCATTAACAGTAAAATAAGGAACCTTCTTCTGCTACATCATATAAGTTTAAAACGAACTATATAATATCCAATCCATATATGCATTTTATAAAAGGTTGACCGGTCCCTATAGTTTACACATTACATCGATTTTAAGATATATTAGAGCAGATAATGCACCCATTATATACTTATATAAATCTCCAAATCGCTATCCATCTAACCACTCAGCAAGTTGTCCGACCCAGTGCAACGCACGGGCATGTTTTGCTAGTATATATAATAATAAAGAGGCAAAATTTCCGTCAAGATTTTTCTTCGACCTCTGTTTCTTCCACTCCAGTATACTTGTATATATTTTTCCTATTCCAGTCTGGGTTGTATTCTTATTAATTTTTTCCTAGCGAGGAGTTCTAACCTGTTTTTATTTCCAAAATATCTATACATCTATCTTTGTCAGGTATGTACGTAGTTACGTCATCACCCTGAAATAAAAAACAAAAAAACAAATAAATGGGATAGAAAACTCACGGACATACACCGTCCAAAAGAGACAGGTGGCACCTTCCTACTGCCAACGTACGGGAAAAGGAAAAAAAACGAAGTAGGACAAGAAAAGGAAACGAGAAAAAAAAGGACTCCGGACCGACCACAACCGGGCTCGGCTCCGTAATTCTTTTGCATGTTTTATTTTTTGGTTTCTGTTTTTTCGCTTGTTTTTCTATTTTCAAATAGTGTTTTTTCTCTATTTTTATTGGTATTTTTCTCATAAAATAAATAATAAATATAACATTACAGGTCTTTGAACCTTAGTATCTCTTCACGAAACAAAGATTTTTACCAAGATATAGTTCTAATTAGTAACCAAACTTATTCTTACTAAAATCTAGATCATTCGATGGACTAACTAATCAAATCATAAACTAAAATCTTACTTAGTTTGTTGCAACCGATCTAAATAAATATATGTCTACAATCCCAACAAGAGCTACATACAAAAAAACCGAGAGAGATCTCTCATCGTAATCATCGATAGATAGACTAATTCTTGACACGTCGGAAACTACTCATTGCCGACTTTAATAAATATTAAAATTGTATATTTTTATAGGTTGTCAAAGGAAGTCACGAAACTCAATGTTTAATGTTAGCATTATATGCATAATATGAAATTAAAATTATGATATATTTACATCTAAATATTTTTATGCTTTGCAACAGGAAAACAATATACTAAGGGTGTCTTGTTACCAAGAAATAAATTATTGCAACTAGAACTCTATTAACTTAGTACTAAGGGTGTCTTGTTACCATGAAATAAATTATAAAAAAATTGTAGAAAGGATAAAACATAAATAAATATATATTATTTATGTCTTTGTTCTACCCATTTTTACTCCCATTGCAACGCACAGTATGCTTGTATTTTTTTTCTATTCCAGTTCGGGTTCTATTCGTATTTGTTTCCTAGATCCTTTTTTTCGGTCCTCCAGCCTGCCCTTCTCGTATCAAATCAAATTAGGATAGGAATCAAACTATCAGTCCAAAGTCCGTCCGTATTTAGCCTGTTTTTTTTTTTTTTGTTCCGGTCCACCCACGTAGCTGTACGTGGTTCCTTCAGGCTTCCGCTTCAAAAGCCTTCATCGGAAACCACCCACACCTGTGAAAAGAAAATGGCAAAAATACAAGCCTACGTACACCTGTGTGGGAAAAAAAAGGGCAAAATTACGAGCCTAGCCAGAGACCATATCCAAATATGATTGATTGTTGCTCGTAATATTGCCAGCCAAGCGCCAGAGACCGTATGTTTTATTGTTGCTCGTAATATTGTTGATTACATTACAATTTTGTTTGACCGTATGTCTCTGATCATGACTTGGCGCGATTGTTCTTCGTCACTGATTCTTTACATACATTAATATATCTCTTTTTTAGATTTGTTTTATTTATTGTACGACGGCGCCTATAGTACAACTTACTTCAAACGACACGGAGATGTTGGGTGCAGTTTTACGAGAACGTGCATCATGCCTAGCTCACAGATGGCATGTTCTACGAGCCCTGCCAGTGTTGTGTGGACATGTTCGAGTCGATCAACAAAAGGCCCGCAGGATGGTGTACATGGTCGGGTGCCCCTTGAACTCCAACATCATGCTGGTGTGTGACCCGCGGAAGCCGTCAGTGTAGGCATCAGAGAATCTCCGTGATCTGCTCATTTGAAAGGCGAACAAGGGTGTTAGTGTCACTATGTCGGACGCCTATCTTGGCGATGAATATCACCACGAGGTATAGGGACTCGACATATATCGCCACCCACTCGCTGACACGGAGTGCGCGCCCACCCGAATCTCATATCGGAATGCTAGAGCAAGCGAGCGGAGAGGACCGCTAGCACAGCGCAGGAAAATCATTTTCTCCCCTCCCTTTCGCGGCAGTGAAGGACGTGGATGTGTGTGACATACAGAGTTGGATGACAACTCTAAGCAATGAGCTTGTCGTAAGCACCATTGTACTACGGCATCAGACGGCCGTCGCTCTCACATCACCACGTAGACATAGCAACTGCGTGGTTTACCGTGAGTCGTTTCTATCTATATATCTTAGATCCCATGCCATGTCTGCATGGTGGTTGTTCGATACGAAGTAAATATTTTTATGTTTTGCACAGGAGAAAGAATCTAGCAAAGTTGTATTCAATTTGATATAAACTTCATAAAACATTGTTCTATTATTGCCAATATTAACTGATATTATAGATGACCAATATCATGAAAGGATAAAACATAACATTTATGTTCTCATTTCAAATATACTCCATATTCAATAGCTTATTTACCTGTTGCAACGCATGGGCATATTTACTAGTAATAATAAAGCGACAAAATTTCCGCCATGTTATTTCCACCTGTAAGGTGTAAGATGTAACCGTCCATAACTCAATCTCATAAAAGGAAAAGCATAGGAAAACTCTTGTTGACGTCGGATGTGGTCCGAATCACACACCAGAAAGGGCATTGGACGCTCGGGCCGCCATGGACCGAAGAACGTAGCGAGGATATCACTCTTACGTGGTGAAGTACGGAGAGGTTTACAAGCAAACCACCAAAGGATAACCAACGTACTTGCGTGACGAAGAACCGGCTAGTTTTCAGGCAAACTAGCAAAGGAACCGTCGAAGCTCTCGCCCGGGAGGGACCCCGTCAGGGTAAGGACATCGCCGGGTTGCCCTAGGTCGGCCGGCAAGCCTAGGGCGCCATCCTTGGTCGTGGATCAAGGGATGAACAGTATGGAGGTTGAAGGAGAGAAGAAAAGGGGTAAAAGGAGTAGATTGATTTGTTTGTATGTCAATTGGATAGATGGGATCTCAATCGGCCATGATCCTCTCATATATATAGAGGGGGTTGGTCTTATCCCAGTAGGAAACCTCTTCAAGGCTTATTTTTCAAGTTTCCCACGAGTTTGAAACAGTTCAGAGTGGAATCCAAAAGGCCAGACCCGAACAACCCTTTTTATTTGGTTTGCTGGAAGTTCTGGCTCGGGCGCGGGCCGGAAGTTCAAGCTTGGGCCAGAAGTTCTGACTCGAGCGCAGGCCGGAAGTTCAAGCTTGAGCCGGGAGTTCCGGCTTAGATGCGGGCCGGAAGTTCAAGCTTGAGCCGGAAGTTCCGACAACGGAACATTTTCTCGGAGGCATAACTCTCTCATCCGGACCCGAAATTGGACATTCCATATATGTTTTTTGACCATCTCGACGAGAGGAATGCAATGGTGAAGTCCATTACACATTTTGACAACTTCACAAAATGGACATTTTTTGTTGTCAACATATGCCCCCCTGTTTTCAGGTTTATGATGCATGAACCTGAAAACACTTGATCAAACAAACATAATTAAACCAAACAGCAATGATACCCATCTCATCAGCTGCATGGTGCCTAAGGGCGATGTATACATCGGCCATTTTGTTCTAAGGGCGATACATGTATCGGCCATTGTTTGGAGAGTACTTAGACTTGTTACCAAACACTTTGAAAATACTTTTTTAAGTATCTTCCGTTGAATGCTACTTTGAGACGTTCACCTTGCAATGTCTCTAGCAAATAAGAATTACCGCTCATAACTTTGATCACTTTGTAAGAACCCTCCCAGTTAGGTGACCATTTGCCAAACTGATTGCTCTTCGATCCAATAGGTAGTATAGTTTTCCACACTAATTCTCCTACTTGGAAAGATTTGCTCTTAACTTTTTATTGTATGCCCTGGCAACTCGAGCTTTGTCTTTCTATATCTTCTTGAGAACTTTTTATCTTACAACAGTTACCTCATCGATGTTATCCATCATCAAATCATGATACACAATGGCTGATAGATCATTTTGCTTAGCAAGCCTATATGCATCCAAATTTACCTCGACAGGCAACACGGCCTCTTGACCATATACTAGCTCAAAAGGAGTAACTTTTGTAGCACCATGCCTTGAAATGCGATGTGCCCATAGAGCTTCAGATAATACTTCATGCCACCTCCTTTGATTCTCCTCAATTCTCTTTTTGATAAGCTTGATCAAAGTCTTATTACTAGACTCAGCTTGGCCATTACCTTGAGCATAATATGGAGATGATTTGAGCAAAGTCCCTCACTTCCTTGGATATAAATGAAGTCCCTTGATCTGTAGTTAATGTTTGGGGTATGCCGAATCTATAAATGATATACTCAGTGATGAACTCAATCACCTCCTTGTGTGTCATATTCTTCAAAGGAACTGCCTCGGTCCACTTAGTGAAATAATCTGTAGCAACCAACATAAAACGATGTCCCTTGGAAGATGGGGGATGAATTTGGCCAATGAAGTCTAGTTCCCAACCACGAAAAGGCCACGGTTTGATTATAGGATGATGCATAGCAACAGGCACTAGCTGAATATTCCCAAATCTTTGGCACTCTTCACATCCTTTGTAATAGCGAAAGCAATCGGTCATCATAGTAGGCCAATAGAAACCGGCTCTACGCAATAACCACTTCATCTTTGGGGCCGATTGATGTGTACCACAAATACCTTCATGGACTTCTCCCATAGCTATTCTTGCTTGATCAGTTCCTAAGCACTTTAGCAGCAAGTCTTTGGTGGTTCTTCGGTAAAGCTCATCATTGCAACACAAATTTGAAAGCACTTCGCTGAACACTTTTATCAACTTTGGCACTTAGATCTCGTAGATATGCCAATAAGAGAGTCCTCCAATCATGTAAATTGGCCCCAACATCACTAGGAGTTTTGCTAGGCCGATTTGAGAGTTCATCATGCACATTGGCTGGGCTGGCCACAGGGGAGTCGGCTAGGCCGACTGGTAAAGTCGACCAAGCTGACTGGCTTGCCAGAGAATCGGGGTCGGCTAGACCGGCTAGGGCTATCGGCTTAGCTGATTCCTCCGCACTTACACGGCAAAAATATAAATCTTCATGCATCGGCTGTTCTTGAATATGAAAATTACATCCACCAACGTCATAGCCAGATGCTTGCTGAGCTAACATGTTGGCCTTTTGATTTTCATGCCTCGAAATATGCCGAATTTGAAATTTGGCAAATGAACTAATGATGTCAAGGCAAGCATCGAGACAAGCTCGTAGTGCTCCTTCCAAGCATTGAAATTCTCTAGCAACTTGCTGCACCACTATTAAGCAATCACCATAGGCTTCAACATGTCATACTTCATGGATTGCAATATAAGCCAAGCCGAATAAGAAAACTTCACATTCAGCTTGAATTTTGGTGCAAATGTAATTTTAATTGGCTTGATGTCTCAAACAGCACTATTGTGAGAAATAAGGATTATGCCAACACCTTCGCCTCATTTGCAAGCCGATTAATCATATTGTTACATCCATGAAGTAAATCCAAAATACATATGTCATGCACCCCGGGCCTGAAAGCCATCAAAGTAAATTTCATGGGGGCTTTCTAATAGCACGACGGTCACAAGCACTCATCGGCTATATTTTTACACTAAGGGCAATATCAAAATATTGGCCATATGAATTCATCCACAAGAGCATGCATAACCGAAATAAATATTTCGGCTCTTGATCATTTATAAGCAAAATAATTTAGCAACCCTCCGAAGCATACAGATCCATACCAAGGATCAAAATAAGGAGCTAAGGGATAACCATGCATACAGGGGATGAATTCTGTATAGGCATAGGCAGAGAGTATGGATGATGCCATGACCAATGATTTTGATGATTTGGTGTAAACCTCCAACTTGGCAATTGTTTCTTGAACCTTCTTCTCTCCTTTGCCTTTGTTGCAACGCTTGCTTGAGCATCATCCTTCTGAACTTGAATTCTTCGTTTAGGAACCCACACCAAGCCCTTTTCTTTCAGCTTCTCTACACTAAGCTTTTGCAACTTCTTTTCTTGCCACTTTGGTAAACCGATTGAGCATATCAGTTTTATTTCTATTTTGGACAGCAACAAATCATTTTTAACTTTGGGCACTCTCACCTTCTTTTGTTCAGATTTGGCACCTACAATATCAATAGATGATTTCCCCACTTCTTTGCCATCAATAGCCAGATTTTTTAGCAATGTAATCGGCTTTTCAATAGTTGAACTCAGATCTGAACTTTTCTTCTTTCGGCCATCATACTTCACGCAGTAAACTTGTTTTACCACTTTCTTCTTTGCTTGAGCTCCGGACCGATTTTGATCAAATCGGTCTTTATAAGAAAATGATATCTCTGAATGTCTAGGAGCTGCATATTCTATATATTGTGGCCTAAAATATGATGAAACATGTACCTCTTGATCAAACCAGCCCCAAGATGAATATGGATGAAAATATACGGACTGTGATCCATTTGATATGGGAATTGGCTGCTCAAAAGGAGAATATGTTACTGCTATGTGAGATCTATCTCCTTGCCAATTCCACTCTTGAGACTTGCGCATTGGAGGCAATTTTGATGATGGGACTTTCTTTGGCCGGTTGGCAATATTTGCTTCTCCTATCTTTTCATATTTAGTTAGAAGTTTCTCGAAGCTAAGCTCTGGCCTTCTAGTCCTTTGTTTGCCATGACCTTTACCTCCATCAGCATTATGAGCATCCTCCTTCTTCTCCCCACCTTAAAACTTTACTGCCAATGATATGTTTACTGCTATTTTTGCCACTTTTCCATTTCTGCATTTGGGCTGCACATATAGATCCGCTTTTGCTAGCACCAGCTTCTGTTGTTCAGTAGAGATTCTTAGTCTGGATTGCTGCAGTGGGCACCTCTGTTTCAGCTTCGTACAGATCCAACTTCTTTCTTTGTTTTCTCCTTATTTATCCGTTTTTGTCCCTTCCTCCTGGTCCACCTACTTCGGTGGGTAAATGTTTTTTTTGTCAAGGATAAGAAGAAAAAGCATTGCCTCAAAATTTACATGTCATACGAATTTTGATGTGCTGCAGCCCTCATATTTCCTAACACTACTGGATTCGAGCGGTTTGCCGAGTGCCTGGGACACTCGGTAAAACGCCAAAAACACTCGGCAAACGCTTTGCCGAGTGCCGCACTCGGCAAACTGGACTCGGCATAGGCTTGGTCGGCAAAGCACGCTTTGCCGAGTGTCAAACGTCGGGCACTCGGCAAAGCGTTTGCCGAGTGTCAAAGACGTCACATGGCAAAGCAAGACGCTAACGGACGAAATCCTAACGGTCGGTTTGCCGAGTGTCAACCGTTCGACACTCGGCAAACTATGCACGCTTTGCCGAGTGTCAGAGAGCAGAGCTGACACTCGGCAAATTGTGTTCCCAGACATGCCACGTGTGGTCAGTTTGCCAAGTGTCATGGAGTAGACACTCGCAAACTGAGCAGAATCAGTATTTTTTTGTTTGTTCCATTTGCGACACAATGCACAAATATAATATATATCGTATTAAATCACCACAAATTTATCACAAGAGTCATAAATCACAATCACAACAAGCTCACAAGTTCAAATATGCCACAAACACACATGTTCACATATATGACATGTTCATAACCAAAAGTCCAAATATGCCACAAGTTCATAAGTTGACAAGTCTGCAACCAAATATCTTAATCGAAGTTCACAACAAGCTGCTCACGGCGATTGTAGGGGGGTCAGGAGGCCCGAGATTTTATGCTAGCGACCCTCCTAGTCAATTTGGCGCAATTTGTGAGTATATATATTGTGTTTCTCATATATATATATATATATATATATAGTAAATCACATAGTAAGGAGTAACTATAATCTCGTAAATTAGCATAGCAATTATCGTAACTCAAAGTGGCTACAGAATAAGTTATTTTGTAGCCAGTTGTAGGGTAATAGTTCTCTCTCTCTCTCTCTCTCTCTATATATATATATATATATATATATATATATATATATATATATATATATATATATATATATATATATATATATATATATATATATATATATATATATATATATATACACTAACTTTGCATATTCAATTAAAGGGGAACATTGGTAGCAAGGCAGCAGCATCCCATGTTCAGAGATGTATAGAGATATTGCATTGTCAAAAATAGTAACTTTGCATTGCATAGTCAAATCTACTAATACAGGAACACAAGCTGAAAGGACACTTAATTTGTTCAGTGCATTGCAAGCACACAAGCTGAAAGATCACGCTTCAGTACACTTTGAGCATAAATAAACGGTTAATTTGTTCAGTACACTGTCTAGCTTATCATGTGATTAAACACATTATAATCTAGTGGCATAGAATATGTAATGATGCACAAAATATCCAGATTAGGAGACATTTTCTTTTACACATGAAGCTGAATGGCCAACATGCCAAAACTCAAAGTCAAATCACCAAACTGATTAATAATAGGCAAAAATAAATAACATACCTGCTGAACAAGAAGAAATATGCATGCTTGTAACCCATCTTCCTCATCAATGTAATGACTATATGCTGCCCAATGGCTAACTTGTATATTGATATAGGAGGCTGACTGCAGCTTCTGCTTATTAAATCTGAGAGGAAATGCTACAGCTAAACAACTTTAGGTATAGGCAATATGAAACACTAGATTGCATTGATACACTATTAATATTTCTAACTTATTATATGTGCAGAATAAAAGGTACATTTGAACCTACTTTTCAAAAAATTCTAATAGATAAGCACATAGCTGCTTTCTGAGTATAAGTTCAGCCTATAAAATCTGAGAGGATCAAGATAACTATAGCAAGTCATGTGCTCACAGGTCAATGTCTTCAATACTAACCACACAATAAGCTCACCTCTACTCTATATTTTTTTTACTTTTTATTGATTCCTACCTTCTCTAAATTGGTAATAATTAGATTAAATGAAATTATATAGATATCTCACACAAGAAGTCATACAAGTTTCCAGTATACAATCCTAAGACATTTTCCAAATCTGTACAGTGTAAACTCATATATATCACACAAGAACTATCCCTTTATAGCCTCAAAATGTACCACTTATTATTAAGAGCAGTTTCATCACCAGGAATGAAAAAATAAAGTAGAAAAGCATGTAATGTTTTACCTGATAATTTAACTGAATCTAAAGGAGGACAACATCACCTTATAACCTGCAAAACAACGTACTCATGCCCAATATTCAGCAAGAAATAGAGCCAACTGAAGTTTGGTACAAATCAAACTTGCTGTCACTAACCAGCTACCATTTGAATAAGCTACTGCTACCATTTGATTCTGCTATGAATCACATAACAATCACTAGATCTCTTTTTAATTTAATTCTAACACAACCAGACATGACATAGAAATATTAACTTTTAGATCTGAACTAGTAAGAAATCCTAACCTCAATAATCCATAGGCTTGCCTAAATCAATCACAAGCGCACCATGCAGCTCATCCATAGCCTAAAAAATGGATCCACAGGGGCAACTGAGTAGTAGTAACAGCATAGATTTTAGGTTAGGACAATAGCTTGAGTTTGCAGTGTCATCATATAAATTCAGACAAACTTATATCACTGTCCTTACTAGAGGAGATAAGATTCACAGGTGTTATCCTTACAGGCACTAAAAGGCACTGGAATCACCAACCCACAAACTGAAATAAGTGCAAACATTTCTAGTGGTTAGAGTGCTGCTTGTGTCGACATGCTGATTAGCATTTATTTATTATTTAATATGTGCAGACAATATGTATTCACTGCTCGTAAAAAACATCAGACAACATGTTATCACTAATTAGTCACCCTCACACATCTTCTATTTTTTAATCAAATAATATCAATATATATCACTAATTTATGTTGCAGAAGCAACCTAAGGTAACCAATAGGTGTTGAGCATTAGCACATTGTGAAAGCAAGAAACAATGTTGCTAGTCTGAAATAAGGATTAACACTGAGGTCACACCAAGCAGATTAGCTTCACAGGCTCGTACAACAGTTGCTCATCTCATTGTTACGAAAGTACTAATAACCATGGAATAGTAAGAAGTATACATCACACACCATCTATCTCAGCATGGTCTAAGGGAGCCTCACTGCCATTTGTAAAGAGCTTTACCTTGAACTGAAAAGGCATGCAATTGAGGGTTCCAATGTTGCCTATGACTGCATATGGACCACTGCAGCTTTCAAGCCTCCTCATGTCTAAATCCTAAAACGCAATGCTAGACTATCAACTTAATAAGATGAAAATCTATTTAACATAATTTTAAACAGATCTCCACACATATACAGGTTACTGTACAGTACTTTTGTTAGGGGGGATGATTTCCAAAATATACCTCTGTTGGCAAACCGTGTGAACCAAGATATGAAAACACTAGACAACAGCAGTACAATTGCTTAAATAAATCATAGGGAGTTCTAGTCCACCAAAATTTAGGTTCTTTAATAATTTAGAAAGCTTATGTAATTGTCTACAACTTTGTAGTTATCAACAAGAGCTAGTTCATTGGTTAACAAGGTCGAAAAACATAAATGTTTAGGACCACGCAACAAAATCCTGACAGGGAACTTCAGAAAATCACAACTCCCAAATCTGGTGGGCTAAAATCACGAAATTTTAGGATAGCATAGATATATAGATTATCTACAACTTTTTATTAACAAGATTCACGGAAAAAATCATTTAATAAATACACAAAATATTTTTTCAAGCAGAATTATACACTGCAGTTTTCAACACACATTGCAAAAATGTTATTGAGTTTTCCTTATTTGTTTCCACATCAAGACAATGTTCAACCCAATTCCACTCCTAAACAGATAAGTGAGTCACGATCTCAAGATCCCTAACCCTAACCCTAGATCCCTAATTTGCAACACATAACAAGACAGGCACAAAACCATTGGGAAAAAGAGCTCACCACGATGATGCATTGCCCGATCTGGATCTACAGTGGTCGGAAGAGCACGACAGTGAGGGGAAGGGGGCAGCACGAACAACGTCACAGCCTGGCCAGGGGTGGCCATCCCGGCCAGGGGCTCAGCGGCGGCATGGTCAGCAGCGGCCGTGTGGCGCGCAGCGGCGGCCTGGCCGGCAGCCCGGCGGTGCGCGCATCCATCCCCGGCCATGGCCGGCGGCGCCATTGCGGCCAGTAGAGCCAGCTAGGGCATGACAGCCTGCCTAGTGCCAGGGCGCGCGATGCGGGGAGGAAGAGGAGGGGCGCCGGTGCTACTCGCGGAGAGGCTGGGAGCAGGGGAGGTCGCCATGGGAGGAGCAGCAGGGAGCGGCGTTGGCATCGAGAGAGGGAGCCTGCTAAGGGAGAAGATCGAGAGAGAGACCACGGGGTACGCACAGGAGGAGATAAGGTGCAGGGGCTGCTCGCGTGCCCGTCTGGTGGTGTGTGTGTGCGTTTGGCGTGGGTTGTGTTGTGTGCGTGGCATTTTATTTTTAATTTCTTCTTTTTTTGTTAATTATTAAATATTTATTTAGAAAACAAATTGTCAAGTATACATACAAACTTTGCCGAGTGTCCCAGATCTAACACTCGGCAAAGTTTTCGATTTTTTAAAAAAAACAAAAAATTATTTAATTACACTTTGCCGAGTGTCTAAATTCTGGCACTCGGCAAAATACAAACAAGCCAACTTTGCCGAGTGTCAACTAAAAACACTCGGCAAAGTGTACTGTTTGCCGAGTGTTTCTCTGGGACACTTGGCAAAATAAATTTTTTTATATATTTGGCTTCCAATTTTTTTTCTGTAGGCTTCCTACGTCCAAAATGTTGAAATTTGACACAATTTTTAAGACATTTTGCTATATTTCTTTAGTTTTTTTCTTTTCTTTGATTTTTTTGGAAAATACAAGTTTGCACTGCAAGTGCATCGAATAATGACATTTCATTAATGCAAAAATGATATTCATGTAAATGACTATTGTTTGAGGCTGTATCCAGGAGGAGACTCGAAATTTCGCACATCTTCTTCTCGAAACTAGACCACGAACTTGTGGATGAATAGTTTTAAAATTGTATAAAATCCAAACGGAGTCCGAAATTCATGAAACTTGTCTACAAGTCATGATATCACATGTGGATGCGGTGATAAAAATTTGAGAAGATTTCGAGCACGTCGTCATGTACACTGCTTACAAACCCTAACATGTCAGATTTGCTCCCATGATATCACATGCGGAGATGTGAGGGTTTCTAAGCAGTGTACGTGACAACATACTCGAAATCTTCTCAAATGTTTATCACCACATCCACATGTGATATCATGACTTATCGACAAGTTTCATGAATTTCGGACTTCGTTTGGATTTTATACAATTTTAAAACTATTCGTCCACAAATTCATGGTCATGTTTCGTGAAGAAGATGTGCAAAATTTCGGGTTCCTTCCGAGATACGGCCTCAAACAACAGTCAATTACAAGAATATCATTTTCGCATTTATGAAAAACTCCGACTCGCGTGACCCCGCGTCAGGACGTTCGACCCCCTCACTTCACCTGCCCCAGGACAGAAGTCAGGGCATTTAATGCGATTACCTACTACCACCTACCGGTATGGTCGCAACCAGGATCGACGTGGGAGCAATGCCAGTGTCAGCCCTCACTATTTTACCGCCCATCCCATGATGGGAGGTGAAACCTGTCACTATACACACCTTACCGTGCACTATTTACCGTCAGTCACCCTCGAGGGAGGATACGACAAGGCCCGCCTTCCGCAATCTCGGGGACTCGACCTTATCCGTCTGACCTTAACCCTACCTCAACCTGGCCTCGATGCCCAGCACGGTTCAACAGGGAAGGAAGGATGGCATGGCATCGTGCTCTGGGTCATTTCATCGACTCATCCTCTACGTCACCATGGTGTCCAGGGATGGCCGGCCATTCCCAGGGCACGTCGCTACAGTCACCTCAACAGGGATCGACAAAACATCATCTCAAGGCTCCCCGGCGTCCTGGTCTCCTCTCGCCCTATAAAAAGGCAGGCTGGGGCTCTACAATGGCAAGAAGACAGAAAACAACAGGCAAGACACAAGCCCAAAGCCAAGTACCAAGCAATCCAAGACTCCCAACATAGAGATCAACATCTCAAGCAATCACCCTTGTACTCTTTTTTCTCTCTTTGAGACTTGGGCTCGGCGCCGTCTCTCACAAGCTTGTAACCCCTACACAAGCACCCCGGTGCAAGGAAATACAAAACTCTCCCTTCCCCGCTGGACGTAGGGCCTTCTTTCGCCCGAACCTGATAAACCCCCGTGTATTCCCCTTGCATCACCATCCAGGTTAGGGACACGCAGCACTCACTCGTCAATTTAGGACCCCCACGGGACCGAACACCGACAGTTGGCGCGCTGTAACATCCCGGTCCAGGGCTTAACAGGATTAATAGGATACTCGTACCAACAAGTTGCAACTTCTTTTTCGGAAGCCCATCTCGAAAGAACTCCAAAGTTAAGCGTGCTTGGCCTGGAGCGATGGGTGACCGACCGGGAAGTTCTTCCCGGGTGCGCACGAGTGAGGACAAAGTGTGCAGAAAAGACTTGTGTTGGTCTGTGAGGTCAGTCTATGTCCTAGAAAGCGGCCAGATGTAAGCGGGCCCGGCCTCGAGGAGGCAGGACGTTACAGAATGGTATCAGAGCCGACTCTCGCGGTTTCACGGGCGCGTGTGTCGCTGTTGCGCAGGCATGGTGCGCATGGCTGGTGTGGACCCAGAGTGGTCACACAGCATGGCATATGCGCTGGCACTGGACACACGGACGTGGCCAAGAGAGGACGTTCCTGGCTTGGGATTGACCGACGAGGACGTCGGTCTCTTAAGGGGGTGAGAATGTAACATCCCGGTCCAGGGCTTAACAGGATTAATAGGATACTCGTACCAACAAGTTGCAACTTCTTTTTCGGAAGCCCATCTCGAAAGAACTCCAAAGTTAAGCGTGCTTGGCCTGGAGCGATGGGTGACCAACCGGGAAGTTCTTCCCGGGTGTACACGAGTGATGACAAAGTGTGCAGAAAAGACTTGTGTTGGTCTGTGAGGTCAGTCTATGTCCTAGAAAGCGGCCAGATGTAAGCGGGCCCGGCCTCGAGGAGGCGGGACGTTACACGCGCCATGTAGGGGACCGCTGCGTGCCAACGTCGCTTTCCCACCTTTCTTCCTGGATGGCTGATCCTGAACGCCCCATCCCGCTGGCCACGGTGATCTGGTTCGGGAGTTTGGAGTTCATGTCGCTTGGCTACGGCTACGATATGGTCCTCCTCCCGCCCAGGCACCCGACCGACGAGGATTACGAGCTCTCCCAGCCTGGGGGAGCACTCCGCCGGTATCGTCGCTCCCGACAGGCATGAGCTGCCAGACGACGACGAGCCCGGCGCAACCACCATCTCCACCTTATGGAGGGTGGTGGGATTCCCCGATCCGGCGCCTCTCAGCCAGACGCCAACCCATATTTCCTCGTTGAGGGTCTGGGTAGGATGAGCTTGGCTGAGGGTAAGATGCCGACGGAGAATTCTGCCACTCCCCCGTCCGGTGAGACACCACCACTGCCCGCATCAACCATTCCGACACGGGCAGCGATATCTCCATCACCATTCCCGTTTGGGCTAGACTCGGTTGCCCGGGTGTATGCTTCCTCTGTAAGCACTAGCATGAGTGCTTACGAGGAACTCCCCGGGCACCATCTACACTCCACTCTGGACCTTGTTGATTATCTGGACTCCATGGAGACCCCGGAAACAGAACCCCATGTGACCGCTTCTCAGCGTCGTGACCGCGGAGGTTGTTTGCAATGCCCTTACATTCCCCCGTCATACTACTACTTCGGCGCCCCAGACTCCGACTTGGCTGACGACACCTACGATCCGACCCGCGAATGCTTCAACGTCGACGTTGAAAGCACGTCGGAGTCGGGGGACGAAGAACCAGTCGAAGGAAGGCACACGCCACCTCATGTTGAGCTCCCTGCCGAACGGGACGAGGCTCAATTCCTTGCGGATCAAGGAATGCAGCTCGAGCAAATCCGTGAGTTGCAGGAGAGGCTCGACGAGGAACGAGAAAACCTGCACCTACTTCAACAAACCCTTGAGCGTGAGCGTGCGGCACACGCGCTTGGCGGGAGAGCTCGCGAGAGGGCTCGCGACGTCAATCATCGCATCGACGAGGACCGGGTAGTCGATCCCCCGGTTTTCACTCGAGCCAGCCAAAACGTCGTCGCCGCCGCCATGCTTCTCCGCAACATACCCAAGCCGTCAAACCCCGACGCCCGTCGGGCTCGAGATGAAATCCGGGAACTCCTCGAGACCGCTGCTATGCAGCAGGCCGAGAGCTCTGCCTCGAGGCGGCGCGAGCCAGCCTCGGAGTGGCTCGTCGAGCCCTCCCGACACGAGAGAGAGGCCTCGGTTCATCCCGAGCCTGCCCGGCGAAACCGGGCGGCGCCTGTCCCCGAGCACCTCGCTGACGATCACGAACCTCGAGACACCCGTGGTAACATCGTCGAGCACCACACCCGCAAGCACGGTGACGGTGTGGCTCGAGGTTACCGTATGCACAGGGGCGGACGCTATGACAGCTCGGAAGATCGTAGCCCTTCACCCGAGCCTCTGGGTCCTCGGGTCTTCAGTAAGGCTATCCACGAGACGATACTCCCGGCTCAGTTTCGCCCTCCCACGACTCTCACCAAGTACAACGGCGAGACCAAACCCGAACTTTGGCTCGTCGATTTCTGCTTGGCGTGTCAGCTGGGCGAGGCCACCGATGACCGGGTCATCATCCGACAACTCCCCCTGTTCCTCTCCGACACCGCTTGAGCCTGGCTCGAGGATCTTCCACTGCGACAGATCCATGACTAGGACGATCTCGTGAGGGTGTTCGAGGGAAACTTCAAGGGGACCTACATGCGCCCCGGCAACTCGTGGGACCTCTGGAGTTGCAAGCAAAAACCAGGCGAATCCCTTCGGGATTACATCTGGCGCTTCTCTAGGCAGCACACCGAGCTCCCCAACATCACCGACTCCGACGTGATTATGGCCTTCCTCTCCGGAACCACCTGCAAGGAGTTGGTCCGAGAGTTGGGCCGTAACACCCCACTCACTACCAACGGGCTGATGGACATCATCACCAACTTTGCCGCCGGCGAGGAGGCAGTTGGTGCCATCTTTGGCGGTGACCAGGACAAAGTGAAACAAAAGGTCGACGATCCCGTGGGCTCCAGCCGGGGCTCCAAGAGAAACAACCGAAAGAAGAAGAAGAGCCAGCAGGGCAAGCTGGAGGCCCCGGCCGACGAGCTTGTCGCTGCTGCCAAACGCAAGAAACCTCGAGGCCCCCCCGGTGGGGGCATCTTCGACAAAATGCTCAAAGAGCTGTGTCCCTACCACAAGGAACCCACTAACCATAACCTCGAAGATTGTCACATGCTCCGCAGGTACTTTGAGGGCGTAGGCGTCAAGAAAGATGACAAGAAGGAAGACCCCAAGGGTGACGACAAGGATGGGGGATTCCCCGAGATCCATGATTTCTTCATGATCTACGGAGGACCCTCGACCCGCCTCTCAACGCGCTAGCGCAAACGAGAGTGGCATGAGGTCTTCTCCGTACAAATGGCGGTCCCCTGCTTCCTTGACTGGTCTGAGATGGCCATCACTTTCGACCATGATGATTATCCTGACTACGTCCCCAATCTAGGAGTCTACTCGCTTGTTGTTGATCCCGTCATCGCCAACACACGCCTCACCAAGGTACTCATGGACGGCGGAAGTAGCCTCAACATCATCTACGCCCAGACCCTCGACCTCCTGAGGGTCGAGAGAACGCGCCTCCAACCCAGCGTTGGGGGTTTCCACGGTGTTGTGCCGGGGAAACAGGTGGAACCCGTCGGACGGGTCAATCTGCCTGTCTGCTTTGGCACACCGTCCAACCTCAGGAAGGAGACTCTCACTTTTGAAGTGGTCGGATTCCGTGGAACATACCACGCTATCCTTGGGCGCCCGTGCTATGCCAGGTTCATGGTGGTCCCGAACTACATCTACCTCAAGCTCAAGATGCCGGGCCCAAACGATGTCATCACTGTGGGGCCCTCATACGAGCACGCCTATGAGTGCGACGTCGAGTGCGTCGAGCACGGCGAGGCTGTTTTGGAATCGGCGACCTTGGCTGCGGACCTCGACGGTCTCGCCAATGAGATTCCCGACCCAAAGCGCCATGCCGGCAGCTTCAAGCCCGCAGAAGACGTCAAGCTCGTGCCCCTCGACCCTGCCGATCCCAAGGGAAAGGCGCTGAGCATCAGCGCCACCCTCGATCCCAAATAGGAAGTCGTGCTCGTCGACTATCTCCGCGCAAACATCGACATCTTTGCGTGGAGTCCCTCGGATATGCCGGGCATACCCAGGGAAGTCGCCGAGCACGCCTTGGAGATCCGGGCCGGATCCAAACCAGTGAAGCAACGCCTGCGTCGCTTTGACGAGGAGAAGCGCAGGGTCATTGGTGAGGAGATACACAAGCTGCTGGAGGCCGGATTCATCAAGGAGGTTCATCATCCTGAGTGGCTAGCTAATCCTGTATTAGTTAAGAAAAAGAGTGGGAAGTGGAGGATGTGTGTAGACTATTCTAGTTTAAATAAAGCATGTCCAAAAGTTCCCTTTCCTTTACCACGCATTGATCAAATCGTTGATTCCACTATGGGATGTGAAACTCTCTCATTCTTAGATGCATATTCCGGCTACCACCAGATAAAAATGAAAGAGTCCAACCAGCTCACGACTTCATTCATTACCCCATTCGGCATGTACTACTACGTTACGATGCCTTTCGGTCTCCAGAACGCAGGGGCTATGTACCAGTGATGCATGCAGCACGTTTTTGGGGAACACATCAGATCAACCGTCGAGGCTTACGTCGATGACATCATTGTCAAGACCAAACAAGCCGATGATTTGGTAAAAGACCTTGACGTTGCGTTCAAATGCCTCCAGGCAAAAAACATCAAGCTCAATCCTGAGAAATGCGTTTTTGGCGTTCCTCGAGGTATGCTTTTGGGGTTCATCGTGTCTAAGCGTGGCATCGAGGCCAACCTAGAAAAAATCACTGCGATAACCAAGATGGGATCCATCTGAGATCTGAAGGGCGTACAGAGGATCACGGGCTGCTTGGCGGTGCTCAGCCGTTTCATTTTGTGCCTCGGCGAAAAAGCGCTCCCTCTGTACCGCCTCCTGAAGAAATCAGAGCACTTTTCCTGGACCCTCGAGGCCGAAGAAGCTCTTGCAAAGCTCAAAGCTACACTCTAATTCACCAGTTCTCGTCCCTCCGACCCCAGGAGAGCCGCTCCTACTTTATGTTGCCGCGATAACACAAGTAGTCAGTGTGGTCTTAGTTGTCGAGAGGGCCGAGGAAGCACATACCTTGCTCGTCCAGAGGCCGGTCTATTTCATTAGCGAGGTGCTCTCGAAAACCAAAGTACGATACCCACAAATCTAGAAGTTGCTATATGCCATCGTCCTGACACGGCGCAAACTCCGTCACTACTTCGAGGGTCACCCAGTAACTGTGATTTCTTCTTTCCCCTTGGGAGAGATAGCCTAGAACCGGGAAGCCTCGGGTAGAATTGCCAAGTGGGCAGTCGAGCTCATGGGCGAGACCCTATCTTATGCGCCGCGCAAAGCTATTAAGTCACAGGTATTAGCGGACTTCCTGGCTGAGTGGACCGACACCCAACTCCTCCTGCACAGCTCCAAGCTGAGCTGTGGACCATGTACTTCGATGGGTCGTTGATGAAAATAGGAGCAGGTGCGGGTTTGCTCTTCGTCTCGCCCCTCGGGGTTCACATGCGCTACGTCATCTGGCTTCATTTTCCTGCGTCAAATAACGTCACCGAATACGAGGCGCTCGTCACGGGGCTGAGAATTGCCATCGAGCTCAGGGTCCGACACCTTGACGTTCGAGGCGACTCCCAGCTCGTGATCGATCAGGTCATGAAGAGCTCGAGCTGCCGCGACCCCAAGATGGAAGCCTACTGCCAGGAGGTGCGGCGCCTCGAGGACAAGTTTCATGGCCTCGAGCTCAACCACATCGCACGCAGGTATAATGAGGCCGTCGATGAACTGGCGAAGATCGCGTCCAGTCGGACTACGGTTCCACCAGACATTTTCGCGAAAGACCTCCAGCAGCCATCCGTTGACCTTAGGCCAGACGGAGGGGTCGATGGGACGTCACTCGACCCCCCACCTGAGGCAGAAGCCCCCTCTACCAGGGCTGAAGCCATGCAGGTGGAAGGCGCGACCCCACCATCTGACCTCGAGCCTGATTGGCGCACTCCGTACCTCGACTATCTTATCCGAGGGAACCTCCCCTCGGATAAGACCGAGGCTCGACAGATCACTCGCCGGGCCAAAACCTTTGTGATCTTTGGTGACAGAAGGGAGCTGTACCGCTGCAGCCCTACTGGCGTCCTCCAATGTTGCATCACAAACGAGGAAGGCAGAGACCTGCTCGACGATCTACACTCGGGGGCTTGCGGTCACCACGCAGCACCTCGAACCCTTGTCAGAAATGCTTTCCGACAAGGGTTCTATTGGCCAACCGCGGTCTCCGACGCTGTCAAGCTAGTACGCTCCTGTAAAGGTTGCCAGTACTATGCAAGACAGACCCATCTTCCAGCACATGCCCTACAAACCATTCCCATCACATGGCCATTTGCCGTTTGGGGTCTTGACCTTGTCGGGCCCTTGAAAAGGACAACCGGCGGCTTCACCCACTTGCTCGTTGCCATCGACAAATTCTCCAAGTGGATCGAGGCCCGCCCTATCACCAGCATCAGGTCCGAGCAAGCTGTGCTCTTTTTCACCAACATCATCCACCGCTTTGTGGTTCCCAACTGTATCATCACGGACAATGGCACCCAGTTTACTGGTAAAAAGTTTCTGGATTTCTGCGACAACCACCACATCTGTGTGCTATGGTCAGCCGTTGCTCATCCAAAAACAAATGGCCAAGTGGAATGTGCCAACGGCAAGGTCCTGCAAGGCCTGAAACCCAGAATCTTTGACAAGCTAAACAAACATGGGAAGAGATGGGCTGCCGAGCTTCCCTCGGTCCTGTGGAGCCTAAGAACAACGACGAGCCGAGCCACAGGGTTCACTCCATTCTTCTTAGTCTATGGGTCTGAGGCTATGCTCCCCACCAACATAGAATATGGGTCCCCAAGGCTAAAGGCCTACTACGAAAGAAATAACGATGCCGCAAGAGAGGACGCCCTCGACCAGCTCGAGGAAGCCCGAGATATGGCTCTGTTGCATTCTGCCAGGTACCAGCAGGGTCTCCGACGCTACCACGATAGACACGTCCGCAAGCGTGACCTCAACGTCGGCGACTTGGTGCTACAGCGAAACCAGAACACCAAGGGACGGCACAAACTCACGCCACCATGGGAAGGACCGTACATCATCACAGAAGTACTAAAGTCGGGCACCTACAAGCTGTCTAATGAGAAGGGCGAAATTCTCACCAACGCTTGGAACATTGAACAGCTACGTCGCTTTTTCCCTTAAAAAGCCTCGAGGCTCTATAATTTCTTTTCAAACTCATCAATAAAGAATACAGCGATGTTCAAATTTTTGTTTTACAAACAATGAGGAAGGATCGACTCTGTTCCCCCAGAATCGACCCTCCCTCGGGGGCTACAAGGGGGGAACCCCCCAGTCCCTGAAAAAACTTGTACTCTTTTTCAAAGTTGAAGAACTACCTCTTAAGTCAACAACGCCGCGAGAACGCCCTGAGGCTCAAAGGGGCTCTCGAGCCGCGAGATCGCTTACGCCTCCGAGGCTACCGTACCTCCGCTCACCCCTCACGCCTAGGGGCACGACCGCACGATAAGTAGACTTAATGGTGGTTCATAACTTTGAAAAGGAATACACCCCTCGTCGCTTAAATCAAGTTCTTACGCGATCTACGAGGCCGCAAGAGCACCCTAGAGTTCAAGGGCAGTCGAGCCACGAGATCACTTACGCCTCCAAGGCTACGATACCTCCACTCACTCCCTTACGCTCAAAGGCATGACGGCGTGCTAAGTAAATCATGCAAAAACGTGATTCAAGCAACAAAGGGAAGAAAAGCTCGAACGGAACTTAAATAACCAGCGCAAGGTTTACGTTCCGAGTTCTTTAAGGCCTCTGAGGCCACCACGACCAAAATTCAAAATACTAACTTATTACATGGGCCTTTGCGCCCAGATTTGGCTCACAGGCCCTCGTCGTCGGCAGGCGGAACCACCTCGGCTTTGAAAAGTGAGGCCAGGCGGCTCCCAAGCTCCTCGGCAGCTCCGATCAGGTCCAGGTAGGCGTCCTCATTCTCCTCGTCTGTCTGGTCCGGGTCGGTGATGAAGCCTTCAGCAACAAGCTCCATGTCGAACACGAACCCAGACCGAACGACGTCCAGCGCCCTCTTCACGCCATGGTGGAGGCTGCCCCGTATACTTTCTCGGACGAGGCGGCCCAGCGCCGTCATCCGGTGGACGAAGGAGTTCCCCGGGGCGTCCTCCCCAATGTCGGCATCGGGCTCGACCCCCAGGCCGTCGCACACAGAGGTGATCGCGCCCTGGAGCATCTGCGTCCGCTGGGTCTCGGCCTCGAGGAGGCTCTGGAAGGAATTGGCTGCCGCCTGAGCCACCCGCTGCTCCCTCTCTAGCTCTGAAACATGATAAACTAAATTAATACTAATACGGGGCCTCGACGCCGTGGCCATAACGCCCATACTTACCCTCGGTGTGGATCTGCAAGCCCATGACCACGTCACGGAGCCCCCCGCACGTCCTTTCGAGCCCTTGGAGAGCGTCGTACCTATCACGAACGGTCGCCCTCAGCACTTCGATCTCCTGGCGGGCGGTCTCAAGAGCCGCGTCCTTCTCCTGAACGGCTCCGCTCAGTGCCGCGATCTCATCCTTCAGGGCGCTGAAGCGAGCGGTGACCTGCCCAATCTGGACGTTGAGGGCGTCACGCTGACGGCTGACTAGGGAGATGTCCTCCTCGAGCTCTTTCACCCGTGCCGACAGGGGCTTGAGGTCCTTGCGGGCCTGGGCTGCCTCCTCCCGGGCCTTGGTCGCGTCTTCACGCACCACGACCTCGGTCGCCCAGGCCTGCACCGCCTCCTCATTCACCGCCGCGTAGGCGACGCGCAGCTCGGCCATCTCAGCACTCTGATCGGAAAGCCGTTTGTTGGCCTCCTCGACCAAATCCTGTTGCCGGGCAAGCGCCGCCCACACGCCGCTCTCATTCCAAATGAAGAGCGACTTGCGGCGGGAGCGTTCCTTGAGCTCCTGATCATGGTTCAGAAAAACCAAAAAGACTGAGAACCGAGAGAAAGGGAGACAGCAAAAGGATAGCGAAACTAAGGATAAGCCAAAACATACCTCTGTGGCATCCCACATGCCTCGTTGCACGGCTTCCATCACCACGCGGAGCGATCGATCCATGTGTCGACGGAGGCCCTCGAGGTACTCCCAGTGGTGCACCTCGTCTCTATCATTCAAGGTGAAGACAGGGTCCGCGCCAGGGTTGGAAGCGTCCCTGAACTCGAGGGACGGTCCCCCCTAGCGCGGTATCTCCTCCTCCGCCCGCACTAAGGCCAGCGCAGCGAAGTCCGGCCACTCGGACGGTGGACCGACCGGGGCGTCCTCCGGCCCCATGGAAGGACCAGCCTCACCCGCGGCTCCGGCCGCGCCAACCACCGCCGAGGGACCAGCCCGGTCCACGGCCTCGACCCCCTCGACTCTGACCACCTGCTTCCCCTTATCCAGGGGGGAGTCATCGAGGATGAGGTCGACCGTGGCTGGCGTTGACTCTTCTGCTGGGGTCGGCCCTTCAACCACCGGCACCTCTCCCTCTAGGACCTCAGGCGGGGGCTCGTCGACCCCACCCTCCACCATAGCCACCGGCTCCACCGACGGGTCTTGCTGCGGTTGCAGCTCTCCCGGCTGTGCCGCCTCCTGTCCCGCCGCCGACGGGACATCCTCCATAACTATGTCTGCATCCACCCGCTCCGCGTCGCGGACGGATGCCTCGGCCGTTGCGGCCTCGACGGCAGCCTCGATGGTCGACGATGACCCGGGCTCCGCCCCGCCCATGCTGGGCGCCACCACCTCTGCCGGTCCTAACCCCTGTGCGGCGGGGTCGGAACCGACGACCGCCGAGGCGCCTGCCTCCGCCTGGGCCGCCGCCTCCTGCTGCTTCAGGCGCTCCTTCACGGCCTGAAGCCTCATCAGCTCACCCGGAGCGACTTTGCGCCGCCGTCCGATTAATGACGACGGCGCTCACCCGGAGCGACTTTGCGGGGGTCAGCCCCATCAGCTCCACCTTCCGCTTGAATCTGCGAAATAACAAGAAACATCAGAAAACAATACCAAGGAAAGGTTAAAAAGTAGAAGCACAGATCCTTACCCGGAAAGCGGCACCAAGGGCCTCGACCCCGACCGATCCGAGCCTCCCGGCGCAGCCTGCGGCGGCCTTGCGGCCGGTCCCCCGGTGGCCCAGGTGCTCCTTGGGGCCCTGACTAGAGGACCGCCTCGGGTCTTCTGCGCCTCCAAGGCCAGCTGGCCTCGGGTCCTCACGCCTACCGGCGGCGCCGCCGTCGACGACGCCGGCACCACTGCTCCAGCCGCCGGCTGGGCCTGCGGGGCCTTGGCTGATGGGGCAGTCCCGTCGACCCCTCCTGTAGGATCTGAGATGGGGCAGCCCCTCCCGTCGAGGGGTCCGCCCCTCTGCCCACCTCTTCCTTCGTCTCCTCGACCACCACGACCGAGGAGGACGACCCCCCAACGGGCTCCAACAGCGGGCGAATGTCGGGGAGGTCCCCCAGGCCGGTCACGGTGACGTACCGTGACAGGGCGTCGTCGTCATCCCCGTCGCTACCGTCATCATCCTCCCCCGATTCCATCTCGGACGGAGATTCTGCAAGGGGGAGCCCGTCGAGGGCCTGTTGGCGCCGAAGTTTCTTCAGCGCCTCCTTCTCCTTGGCCTTGCGGATCTGCCGCTTCTTGGTCGTCTCCTTGGTCTGCTTCTGCTGGGACGCTTGCTGGCGTCGAGCCTCCCGGGCGGGGCGGTCTTCTGGGGCTGGCGGCCGTGTCTCCCGCAATGCAGACAGATCCTACGCATTGGCCTCGACTAAATCAGAGGAATCCAAAAATAAACGAAACAAACGAATGTACCAGCCAAAGGCACTTACCACGGGCTCGAACCCCTGGGTAGGTTGCATGGGGACTCTGTCGACCTCGTCCACCTTGAAGTTCCCCACCATCCGGTGCGCCCGCCGGAGGACCTCCTCGAGGGCGAGGGACTCGTGTGACATCCGGCTCCCCTCCAGCGGCACCTCCGGCGTCATCTGGTCGAGGCAGAGGCGACACTGGCACAGCAGCATCACCCTGCGCTGGTGAAACGCCATGGCCACCGCCGCCGCCATCAAGCCCCGCAGACGGAGCTGCTGCAGCGCTACCAGCAGCGGATCCAGACGCGGCTTCTCGGCCTCTGGGACCCCATAGGTCCAGTTCTCCTCTCGGGCGGTCAGCACCCGGCTGGTGTACCTCGGCAACTGACTCTCGTCGTTGCGGAGGTAGAACCTGCCGTCATGCCAACCGTTGTTCGAGGAGATGAGATGGGCCGGGATGTACAGATCCGCCCGACCCGACCTCACCTGTAGGACACAGCTCCCCGCTCGAACTACGCACCGAAGCCCTTTCTCCCCCGCCTTCTTGGCGAAGAGCTCTGCCTTGAAAAGGTGGAGCCATAGATTCCACTGCGGCTCCACCCCTAGGTAACCCTCACAGACCGCCGCGAAGATGGCGGCCTGTGCAACGGCGTTGGGGGCAAGGTGGTGCAGCTCCACCCGGTAGTAGTGGAGGAGTGCGCGCATAAAGACGGTTGCCGGCACGCCAAACCCCTGTTTGTGGAAGCAGATGAAGCTCACCACGTATCCCTCGGGGGGGTGCCGGCTCCCGGTGGTCAGATGGCAGCGTGATCCACTCCGGCCGCGACCGGCTTGTCCTCGGCCGCAACAGTCCATCCTCGACCAGCTCCTCCAACCTCCTCTCCGTCACCGAGGAGGCGGCCTAGTCGTCGGCAGGGAGGATCTGGCTCTTTCCTACCATTGGCGCTAGGGAGAGCTGTGTGGACGAAGAGGGTGCGACGGCGGTGGCGCTGGATGTAGGCGGAGGGTGCAAGGGGCACAGGGCTGTCTGAGGCAAAGGATGCAAAAACACAAAGGACCGGTAGGGGAGGCAGACCCCTAGGCCTTGTTTTTATAGCCCCGGCGGAAGCCCAACGGCCGCGCGAAAAGGTAGGAGCGGTTTCCCACATTTAATGCTCTTACCTAACCATTTCCCTCAATCTCGCAGGAGTTGGGCACGTGGTCGTCCCCCACGTCGTAACCGTACGCCACGTCGCCCACTACCGCGCCGATCTCACCCTCTCCCCTGAAAAGGCGTGCCCGGCTAACGGGTGGGGCAGGATCCGCGGACGGATATTCCCAGATACCTGGTAAACGGGCTCCAAGCCCGCCATAAGTCTCGAGGGAGCGGAAGCTGGCCCTCGACCTGGGTTCGACAGTTGCCCTCGAAGCGACAGAGTTAGGGACGACTAGGGATGCGCCCGTGCATGGCTAGGGCTCGAGCCACGCTCTCGAGGCACCCCAAGACGTATTCGAGGCTGGAGGAGGAGGTCGATGTAGGAATCCCCTCGAGGGAGGCACCGAGCCCTCGGATCCCGTCGTAGGGAATCGAGATCCACACGACCACTCCTTGGTATTTTTGAGAGCGCCTCCGGGCCACTAGCCGACTCCTAACGACTGGAGCACGGGCTCACACTCGAATTCCCCCGCTAGTAGCTCACCGGAGATCGTCGGAACTCGCCCAAACAGGGGCAGTACGGCGTTCCCCACCCCTCCTCCTTCCTGAAGGAGGAGCATGAGGGTCGAACAATAGAAGACGGTCGGGACTCTGATCGACCTCGTGCGTACGAGGCTCGGGGGCTCGAGCATAACGAACCGTACTCCAAACAAAAAGGCACGGATCACACCACAACTAGAAACCACCCCCCAATAGAACGCATAAAAGACCTCGGAGGAGTCTCAACACTCCACCGAGGCCTCGGGGGCTACACCCGGCGGGTGCGCTCGCGCGCCCCCACCAGAAAAAACTACGACGCTATGACTCCAGTTCACTAACTAACAAACCTCTGGGAGAGTGATCTTACACTCACCCAAAGGCTCGGGGGCTACTGTTGGTACCAATAGTATGGGGGTACCCACATCATCGATAATCAAAAACAAAATGACTAAGCCACGGCAAAACGCAACCCACCTCAAACCACACACCAGTTCCGTCTCGTACGAGGCCAGCTCGACGGAGCGCCTCGACCGCGCTCCGGCTCCGACTCATACGAGGCACCCTCTACAGGAATGCCTCGACCGCGCCCCATCCCGCACGACGGGGCACCTCGACCACACTCCGTCCCATACGAGGCTCGTTCGCCCGACAGAAAAACTCTGACTCGCGTGACCCCGCGTCAGGACGTTCGACCCCCTCACTTCACCTGCCCCAGGACAGAAGTCAGGGCATTTAATGCGATTACCTACTACCACCTACCGGTATGGTCGCAACCAGGATCGACGTGGGAGCAATGCCGGTGTCAGCCCTCACTATTTTACCGCCCATCCCGTGATGGGAGGTGAAACCTGTCACTATACACACCTTACCATGCACTGTTTACCGTCAGTCACCCTCGAGGGAGGATACAACAAGGCCCGCCTTCCGCAATCTCGGGGATTCGACCTTATCCGTCTGACCTTGACCGTGCCTCGACCTGGCCTCGACGCCCAGCATGGTTCAATAGGGAAGGAAGGACGGCATGGCATCGTGCTCTGGGTCATCTCATCGACTCATCCTCTACATCACCATGGTGTCCAGGGATGGCCGGCCATTCCCAGGGCACGTCGCTACAGTCACCTCAACAGGGATCGACAAAACATCATCTCAAGGCTCCCCGGCGTCCTGGTCTCCTCTCGCCCTATAAAAAGGCAGGCTGGGGCTCTACAATGGCCAGAAGACAGAAAACAACAGGCAAGACACAAGCCCAAAGCCAAGTACCAAGCAATCCAAGACTCCCAACACAGAGATCAACATCTCAAGCAATCATCCTTGTACTCTTTTTTCTCTCTTTGAGACTTGGGCTCGGCGCCCTCTCTCACAAGCTTGTAACCCCTACACAAGCACCCCGGTGCAAGGAAATACAAAACTCTCCCTTCCCCGCTGGACGTAGGGCCTTCTTTCGCCCGAACCAGGATAAACCCCCGTGTATTCCCCTTGCATCACCATCCAGGTTAGGGACACGCAGCACTCACTCGTCGGTTTAGGACCCTCACGTGACCGAACACCGACACTAACGGACCACACTCGGCAAACCGCCTGACGGCGGCTAACCCCCAACCTTTGCCGTGTGTATACGTTAACACTCGGCAAAGTGAAGCGTTTGCCATGTGTTTTTATTTGCCGAGTGTTGACACTCGGCAAAGTAGAACGTTTGTTGTGTGTGTTTGTTTGCCGAGTGTTAACACTCGGCAAACTAGTTTTTTTGCCGAGTGTGAGGTTTTTGCCGTGTGTTTCTACTCTAACACTCGGCAAATGAGGTTGTTGCCGAGTGTCCGCGTTTTGACACTCGGCAAAAGATAAAACACTCGGCAAATCTCAGTTTTCCAGTAGTGTAATTAACTACTTCAGATAGGTGACGATGATTACAACTGGCTTGAACTAAGACTTACCCTTCCTTTGGTTCTGGACAAATTAGATAACTGTTAAGAGCATCTCCAGGAGTTTAGTATAATTTACTTGCTAAACTAATCAATTTAGCAAGTTAACAAAAGAAATAGCAACCTTAATTTTTGTTCTTCACCGACAGTCTCCTATAGTAACTTTCTAAAAGTTATAGTAGGGCCCACATTTAATTATTTTTTGGTTTATTATGTTTTTCATAAACAAATTGAAAAGAAAATTGCATCTACTCTTAGCACCGATCCAATCCCAACGTTTGGCTCGGTCAGCAAGGCGTGCCTAGCTTGTAGCTTCCATGCCTTCCGGTCGAGCGGTAAGCACATCTCAAGATAGCAGGCCATGCACACGTGAAGGCGCCGTGCTTTCCAACCAAGGATCAATAAACACTAGCGGAGGCAAGCACTGGGCGGCAGCGTTGACCTACAGGCCGGCTGCGATGGAGGCTGGTACATACCAGCGGGGGCCAGACCAAAGGGCTGCACGAGAAGTGTCGTGAAAACAGGTCCAAGGAGAAACGATAGGGAGTTCTCTCAACTTTGGAAATTTATGAGCTAAGGAGGATGTTTGACGACTTTCTATTTTTAAGGAGCTCTTTTACCAAACTGTTAGTAGAGACTTTTTTCTCTTTTTACTAAAATATTAAGATAGGGAGTTGTTTTACCAAACTCCTGGAGATGCTCTAATGTCACCAATTTGCTTTTTCTTGCGTTCTGCCAGCTATGAGATAAAACGAGAAACTTTCATCTGAATTTAATAACGAATGGTCCAATGATTTAATTGAAATTTCGTATAGGATATGTTGCATGCTTTATTTTATTTGTCCAGTCCTGAGACCAGGATGCTAATGATGATGACCTCATAAGGAACTCCTGCCCGGTTAAATGGCTGCAGATCTCATACTGAGGAGATGGCTGCACATCTCAAACTGGTTATCATCAAGCAATGGGAGGTAAACAAAAAAAATCAATCATTCTCTACATGATCTTCTGTTACGCTTGTGCTTTCATCTTTGGTATCAATGATAAGAAGAAAAAGCATTGCCTCAAAATCTACAAGCCATATATTTCCTAATTAACCATTTCAAATATTGCCTTAGGGATCTAAAATCACATATATGTTTGATTTTATTGAATCTAAAACTGAAATTGACATTGCTGTATTTCCTTGGACATACTCCATTATTGCCTTCAATTTGCCACTTTTGTCTACAAAAATCAAACCAACAATTGCACAATTATAAGGTCAATGATATAATCTCACGTTCTCTTCGTTATTTATTTGATTTGACCGTTTCTAATTTTTCTCTAATTGAAGATGCTATGAAGTTTTAGGTGGTCAAAGTATGCCTATTTATCTGTTGTGCAGTACATACCCCATCCCACTGCCCCACGACTATGGTCGTTGAAGCAAATGGAAAGGGTTAGATTTGCTGTGTCAGAGACCTTGATCGTCGCCTCACAATCTCAAGATGCTACATATAACGACTCCTCAGAGGAAACGACGCGCCCTTTGTGAAAATTAAACCAAAAAAACTATTCAGTGTTTGTATATTATGTCTATGACTAACCAATTCTATGCCACATAATTCTATCCATATGTTAACACACCGTCTATTATGTACCATACCGAATCTTTATGTATCTATATATTTGGATACCGCTTTTATCTGATCTTTGGACAATGAACCAAACATTATATGTATATTTTTTTTTATATGACAACCATACTTTGTTCGCACGCGAGGGCGCGCGTTTTGTACTATATTTGGACCCAATAAACTATAATGCTTTGATATGCCTACTGCATATCGTGGTCTAGCAAACCAGGTCTTTCTCTGTATATATGAAGGAACAAAAAACATGTGCTGCTAAGCTCCTGCCAAACACTGTATAATTACCTCTATGTATAATATCTATACAGTTAAGGTTAAACACGTTTCTGTGTTATAATTATCTCCATATATAATATCTATACAGTTAAGGTTGAACACGTTTCTGTGTTACCCCAGATTTTGCATGCTATGCAATGTCCAGTATACATTTATATGTCTTTGAATTTGTGCCCACATTTGCGCGCAAAGGCGCGCGCCTGCCACTAGTATATATCAAACCTGTACGCCCAAGCTCAAATAGGAGATCGATTAGGCAAAAGGCAATCGAAAGAGCAACTACCACTCCAAAGAAGCTCAAGCGCTGCTGGTACCAGGAAGCCCGACAAAGCACACTGTAGGATTCAAAGGTCGATTTACGCCTGGCGGCTGCGGCGGCCGGAAATCTTCCGGTCCGAAGTTCGGCCCGGAGCCGCCTGCCGATGTTTCCGCATGAGGCTGTATACGCAGAAGTGGTCGGCCTACGGAGACAGCCCAACTAGCTAGCGACACGGGCGTACGGTTGGTTTGTCGGTTCCCGCACGTACTAGTACTGCTTCTTCTCGATAGGCTAGTATAGTTGCCGTCTTTTTTTTTCATTCTTATTTTATTTCCTTTTCTTATCTTATTCTTTTCTTGTTTATTTTTATCTTATATTTTCCTTTTTCCTTTCTCCTTGCTTATATTTATTCTCTTTTTTATTTTGAATTTTGCTATTTGTCTGTCGACTGTTTTTGTGATGTTGGATCTGTCAGATTTTGAGCCGTTCGATCTGCTTCAGGATGCGTGCTGCTTCTTGGTCATATCCGTCCAGTAGTGGATCAAAAACGGTGCAGGCCTTGTTTAGATTCCAAAATTCACCCCTAAATTACACTATGCAAAAAGAAGATTCCCCATCACATCAAAATGCCGACACATATATGGAGTACTAAATGTAGATAAAATTAAAAACTAATTGCACAGTTTTGTTGTACTTTACGAGACGAACATTTTAAGCCTAATTAATCAAGATTTGGATAATTATTACCACAAAAATACAAAAATGCTACCGTGTTCAGAGATGGCACTGTACAAACTTTGCCAACCCCGATTCAGGCACCTAAACGAGGCCGCATACGAAACCCACCAACTCGAAATCCGCGCCCATAATCTTTTTTTTTTTTTGTCTTCCACGGACCATTCTGATTTTTCCCCAAATTCCTCCGCGTCTCGTCTTATCCACGCGAGGTCGCGCAGGCGGTGGTTGCGCGTGGTCCTCGCCGCCGCTTCCCCTGCGCCGCGTCGGGCGGTGGGTGGGGCGCAGTCCTCGCCGCCCGTTCCCCTTAGTTGTGGCGGGTGTTGGGGTGGGGCGCTGTTCTCGCCGCTGCTCCCCTATGCCGCGGCGGGCTCTGGCCTCTGGGTGGGGTGCGGTCCTCGCTGCCGCTTTCCCGGTGCCGGCGGCCGCAGAGTAGCTGTTGCTGCTGTTCTTCGTAAGTGTACCTTTGCCATTCCTGTAGATGTTTAAGACCGATGCTCGCTTTTTTCTGCTGATTTGAGGAGCTGTTGCCGCTGTGCGTGCTGCCGGTCACTCGATTGCTTGCTTGCTTGGGCGCTGACGCCACGGCCCGAACCCCAGGAGGGAGATTAGGGGGGAATGCTGAGGCGAGGCGAAGCCGACCATGGCCTACGCGGCCCAGCCATATATGGGGAGCGACGTACTGGCAACCCTGTAGGAGACGCGGCTCTTGCCGGAGGTGATGGGCAATGCAGATTTTGTATGTTTTTGCCACAAGTGACCTGCTGGTGTCGAATGTCAAACATGTTTCGTTCCGCAACACCTTCGATCTGCATGTTTATGTATGTTTCTGCCCTGTACGAGAAACTAGCAGAAACCACATGTTTGCATTTGGGGGCGCATGCACACCGCAAGTGACCGACAAGTTTTCGTTGAGATGCCTTCATTTGATTTCCTGTGTACATGTGTTTCCACATTCGACTGTTCACTGTGGCCTTGCGTGTATTCTGATCTTGATAGTGCGCCAAATGTTTTGTTCCCCAGCACCAAACATTTATGTCTTTTGTGAGTGAAGATGGACTGAAATCTGATGGTGCCCCTGTATCTGCACCTGAGTCGAGTAGATTAACTGTGACACCTCAAGAGAAGAGATACTACAATGCAGTCTGCTCGTTAGCATCAAGCATAAACATGCTAGGTAAGACTTGCTTTTTTTGTTGGACTACCAGATAATATTATTGGCTATGTGTGAGGTTGAACCTAGCAGGAAATTTTTTTCTGTAGATGCTTTTTTTTGTCATAGGTCTGAATTTTTGTTCCCAGACCAATAGTAATGAATTTATTTTTGAACTTTTTTCTATCATAGGTCTGTTGTAGTTGATATTGGAGGGTGCAGCTTGAAATATTTCTCTCTTGGTGATTCCATGGGCCCCGGAAAAGAAGTCTGTACTTTTGTTGTTAATTGCCTGTGTCGGGAATTTTTTATGGATGAGCGCCCAACTGTCTCAAGGAAGCATTATTTCTTTTCTCGGAAATGTACACTTTTGTATCATATATTCATTTATCGGAATGTTTCATTTATGAATTTTGAAAGCATATGTGTCTTGTACTTTAGCATACCCTTATTATATCATATCATGACTATTTACTTTATCTTGTAAGTTTGGTACTTTTTATCAAATGAAAGAAATAAGTTGGTACATTTGAAATAGGAATTCGTTGAAATATGGACATGCTACCACGAAAAAGAGAAGATATGTTGTGCTTTAAAATATTTGTTCATTTGGTTGGTAGTATATTTTGCTTTGTTTGCTGTTGATTTTTGGTTTATTGCCAAAGCA
This sequence comes from Saccharum spontaneum, assembly GCA_022457205.1. Taxonomy (NCBI): domain Eukaryota; kingdom Viridiplantae; phylum Streptophyta; class Magnoliopsida; order Poales; family Poaceae; genus Saccharum; species Saccharum spontaneum. Next base: position 52,446,365 of record CM039595.1, read on the forward strand.
GTTGGGAGTAATGGGCCTACTACCCCCACTCTTTTTTATGGGTTTCTGGTGTGCTGCACCACTCCCTTTTGTTTGGTGGATGAAAGGAACCAAGTACGATGGAATTTTAGCTTTTATTGGTGATGCTTTCATTAGCCTCTGTCACAAATTTCATGGATTTGTCACCAAAGAAGCGATCACATGTTCAGATTTGGAAGAGATTCTCTGTTTGAGTACAGGTACTAGGAGGTGCTCAGCTTTGGTTTTTCCTTTCCATTTTGCTCAATGAAGGAAAATGGAACCTTTTCAGTTATGATTGGCTGATGGCTTCACATGCACATGGTGGTTATAATAGCTCTTTTGGTGCAATGTATGTACTTGCGGTTTTTGCTGTCAAATCCCAATGATTTTCCATCACAACTTTCTTATTTGGCTTCTACAGTAGTTTTTTTTTTGAAACTTTCTACAGTAGATATTAGTATTACACTGTACTGGGATTTTCAACCTGATTTACACAATAGATATTAGTTTTACACTGTATGACTTCACTCAGTAGCTTCTTTCCTTTTTTTTCCTTGATGGTTCACAATACTTTGGGAATTTATAAATGCACTCTTCAGAAGAAGATTTTTCATTCTGCGTTTTCCCCTCAGCAGACAGTTGGAGTATGAGATTTAAGGTTGGCTCTTATTGTAGGTTGCTGCTTCTATACAAAAGGATGTTGATGGACATGTTCCAAGCTACCCAAATCTTCCATCAAAGTTGATTTGCCTTCTGCATCAAATCACGTGTCTGTGATGTGCAGTTGTGCTTTTCTTTTTCTTTTTCTTTTGCCATTAGCTGTAATTTTCAGAGTTGTGATTGTCTATTTAGTTGAGTTGCATTTGCCTTTTGAGTTTGTCTCTGTGTGTGTCTGTGTGTGTGTGTGTCTTTTTCTCTGTTTGTGTGTGTGGGTGTGGGTGCAGTGTCTATGACAGCTGTTGGTCTCTCCCCTCTGTGTGTGTGTGGTTGCTAGCTTTGGTGTGAGTGTGAGTGTGCCTGTGGTGTGTGTATGGGGGTTTGTGATTGTGTTTTCCAGCGCTTCTGGTGTGTTTGTGTGTGTCTCTCTCTCTCCCTCTATTTGTGTGTGTGTTTTTTGGGCCTTTTTCTTTTTCTTTTTTTTTCTTTTTTTAGTTTAGTTCTTTGTACATTTGTATGCTAGCTTTGGGGGTCTCTATGTGAGTGCGAATGTGTCTGTTTGTGTGGGTGTCTTTGTTTGTGTGGGTGCTAGCTTTGTTTTTACTGGGAGTTGCATGGAGAGATAATTGATTGGATTTTTTGAGCTGCAGGATGTTTTGTTTTGGGGTACTGCATGATGGTCATGTGCCCTATGGGCTGTGGTACTGCATGATGTTCATGTGTCCTATGGGTTGTGTCTGTCGACAGTTATGTAGACAAGTTTTCAGTTAGTAGTGAATGTGTCAATTGGTTTTTTTTATAATTTTTTGAGTTCTTTCTTTGCAAGTTTTTAAGTAGGTTCACCTTGTTGTGTATGTGTGGGTGTGAGAGGGGGATGAGCAGCCTTTTTAGGTTAGTTTTCATTTGATGTAGATGTGGATTGGTTAAGATTTAGTACTTTTGCATGACTTTGTTTGTGCTTTTTTCTTGTTTGTTTGTTTTTAGGTTGACGCTGATTGCGCTTGCTTGAGTATTGGTTATTTGTGTTACTTGTGTACTGCATGATGGTCATTAGTCCTATATGTATTTGTTTTGTTTGGAGCAAAGTGTCCTTTATGTGTGATCTGATGTTTGATGCCTTGCAGTTGTTCTATACTGGTGGGCAGCTTTTGCCATCACCAGTGATGGTGTGTGGGATGCACTGCGCTTTTGCCATCAAGGGTCTTCCAGCTGAAGTTGCTGCTAATCAAATTGTTGAGGTACTGCTATCTATTTTTCCATCCCTGGTGTATCCGTTTGTTGATAAGGCATGGTTTTATAGTTTTATCTGTATTCTTAGGTCTTGTTATGCTGAATTTGTTTTGTTCTGGGCAACTATATATGTTTCCTGGTGCTTGCTGATTGACTGATGGTTAGCTCCTTGTCATTTTGTAGATTGAAGCCATGATCATGCCTCCTGTATATCGTTACAAAGTATTTCTTTTCTGGTGTATCTATGCAGCCCAACTCTTAGCTAGCTTAGTACATTAACCCAAGGATAATAAGTTCATGATCTTGTTGCTATGTAAATCAGAAACCTTCACTGATAGTCATTTTCCATAACCTACCTAGGAAACCTCTCTGCAGTCTTATACCGATGAATCATTTATGCTAGTGGAATAACCATCCTAATAAAGGAGCGAGCTCCCTTATATTGACGTTCTGTTGTATTTAGGCTAGCCATTTGAATAGATCAAAAGATAATATTGCCATGCTGATTCATTTGATGTAAGTTACGCTTTTTTCCTCTGTGTGGAAAAACTGGTAGATTTGGGTGCTTTGCAACGACTGCAATCAGAGGTGAACTTTCATGTGATTGGCAACAAGTGCAGCCACTGTAGATCGTACAACACCAGATCAACATCGCACCCTGCAGATTCATTGGGAATTATTGTGAATTGGCCGCTATGCATTTGTGAATTATTTGGGTGATTCATCGGGAATTATTGGGAATTATTTTTGTGATTTGGGTGCTTTCATGTGATTGGCCGCTATGTATTTGTGAATTATGTTTTTTGTTAGCTAATTTTTTGTAAGAAGACTGGTTTTTGTAAGTTTCTTGGCTTCATTGTCAGCTAATGTTGAAGTAGTGAATCAGTTCCGGAGCCTGTGTATTCTAACGGAATTCAACAGCATTATGAGGTTCACACCCTTGTATTGTGTGTTTTGTTAATGGATAATGGGTTTGGGAAACCCGTTTTGGGTTCTTGACATATTTGACAGATTTTTAATGTAGTTATCTGTCAGTTTTTCTAAAGCTGTGATTGGTCAAAAAAGTGACAGATTTGGGCTTATCATTTTTTATTTGTTTCTTTCTAATTATGTTTTCTTTGATTCTTGTTTTATATTTTTTATCTTTCTTTATTTTTCTTTACTTTTGTTTTTTCTTTTTATTTTTTATTTTCGTGTATCATTCATTTTTTTTCTTTTTATATTTTATATGTTTATTATTATTTTCATTTTTATATTTTTTATTTTTTTTAACTTTTATTTTATTTTTTTTCTTTTTTTTTCTATTTTTTATGATGTTCTATGCTATTTTTTATATTTATGTAGTATACATGTGATGTTTTATACTTTTTTATGTTTATGGGTTATATATGTGGTGTTCTGTGATGTTTTTTTTTATATTCACGTGGTACACATGTAATGTTCTATGATGTATCTTGTGATGTTCGTGTAATATACGTGTGATGTTCTGGTAGTTTACATAGATGTTCTATGGTGTTTTTTTTGATGTTCACTTAATATATATGTGATGTTCTATGATGTATTTAGTAATGTTTATGTAATATATATGGGATGTTCTATAATGTATTTTAATGATGTTCTATGGTGTATTTAGTGATGTTCACTTAGTATACATGTGGTGTTTTATGGTGCATTTAATGATGTCCACATAATATATATGTGATGTTCTATAATGTAATCAGTGATATTCTATGGTGTAATTAGCGATGTTCACTTAGTACACATGTGATGTTCTATAGTTATTTTAGAATGTTTAAAAATTATCCATGTGATGTTCTCTTAAATATTTTTTATTACATGTTCTAATTTTTCCCCATACTTTGCTCAAGATTTTATTATTTTTTATTATATTATGTATTTATTTTTACGTATATTATAATACCAACATCATGAAACTAAAACTAGAATATTGTTCTTCTAAATAGAGAATATTTTTCTTACACAGACGGAAGATTGTTCTCTGAACCTGGAACATCGTCTCTGCTCAATAAAAAAAATGTTCTATCTTCATAAAATAAATGTTCGTTAATAAAATTTTATCTAAATATGTCTTGTGGTGTCTTGTTTTGAAGGATTTATTTTAAGAAATACGATAATGCGATCGGATTTTATTTTAGATATTTAGTTTAGCAGTTATGATATTTTTTAGTTCGTGCTACGTGAGTTAATAGGGACGTGGGTGAGGTGGGTGAGGTGGGCCTTACCTAGGCTAATTAACTGACAGTGTCCCGGAAAACGCGTGCTAGCTGCATTCCGACATGCAGGATGAGCGATTGGTACGTGGCCGACGCGGACTCAAATTAGCAGGAAAAGCCGGCAACCGCGCGCGGGAAACTATCGGCACGTTATTTCTGTCCGATCGGCCGGACTCCAACACTGCCCCTGCGGCGGCGGGGCTTGCCTACAGATATTTTCCGACCGTATTCGAGACCGAATTCATTTAGAGGAGTTTTAATCCGTCCGTATCCGAGTCCAAATATTTAACATCCGATACCGTATTCGTATCCGAATATTTAAATCACATATTTATAATATCGATATCCAATCGTATTCTATCCGACATTTTTTATACTATCCGTATTCGAATCCGAATCCGGACATAAATATGAAAACAAATACGATATCAGTGATATCCGTCCATATCCGATCCGTTTTCATCCCTAGTAATACCACATGAGATAGGATGGGATGATAAAATAATTTATGTTTTACTTTTCAATTAAGTCTATTACTAGTAAATATGTCCGTGCGTTGCTACGATTTTTTACATTCATTTAGGTTGTTGAAAAATGATTGTGGTTTTTTTCCTGATTGAACATGGGATTGCCTGAAACCTTATTTGCTTTAGCCTTCTCTGTCGACGAAGTTGCCGCAGATCACGAAGGAAAGTAGAGAAACAGGAGCGGGGCTACTTGATTCGTCTCTATAGACCAGACAACAAGTCCGAGAAGAACTGAGTTCCCACCTTGTTCAGGGCACTGACGAACGAGCATAGCTGCTTCTACTGGCCGGTCCTGCGAGGGGCCTCCGGCGTATAACTTAACGATGCAGGAGTGCAGCCAGACGGCGATGTGTTTGTGATGGGCGGTTGGCAGCCTGACGGCGCTCTGTGTTGGTTGAGCAGCGCGGCAGCCTGGCGGTGTTTGCTTTGCTGATCGAGGGTCTGAACAACCAGGACAAGAACTCACGTGAGATTGAAAAAGTAACATGCATGGGATTGCCATTTCTCACGTAAACACCCAGGACTTTATGTACGTGATATATGTTTTGCATCCTATTTATCTTGGGATTGGATTAGTGCCTTAGATGCATGTGGGCATACAAGGAAAAAATTGGAGTCCACGGCAACAGAGAGAGCCCTATCAAAAAAGGATGTGTGGAAAATATGAGACTTTACGGCAGCAACAAAGCGAGTTGGAGTTTGATCTATTTGGATTAGTATCGACCTAGTCTTACATGTAATCTTAATTGAGTAGGAGTCTTACTTACATCTTACGCGGAAATTTTGCATCTTTATTATTAGGTATAGATTATGCGTGAGAGGCGTATTTTTCAATAATAGTAGGGGTTACTTTAGTGTATTTTCATAATGGTGTGTAACTTTTTAGAAAAACAAAATAGATCTAATGGCTAGTAATATTAATGGTGACCAAATTATTGGCTAGAACTTTCTTATTATTATGAGAATTTCTATGATTTATCTTTTTTCTATCATGTCCGGTGAGAATTGACGTGGAAGCTCTCTTGGGACCTCTAACCAGTAATAATAAGATAACATAGAGAAACCAATATCCAGAGGGAGATCAGTGTTCTTGTTAGCCCACATGCTTTTAGAACGGCGAGTAGTGTTCTTGTTAGCCCCCATGGAAGCAACAAAATATGTCACCACCGCAAGGGAGATGAATAAAACTGGATAAATGAGGTATTTGTTCACCAATATCGCGTTGCAGCGTTTCCTTCGGTAGGAGTTTATTTTCCACTGTACGTGCCCAAGCCTGTTGCCTGCTTCCGGCGACCATGATAATAAGCTAAGGGCAGTTTCGACAGTGACTTATAAGCTAACTCTAAGCATATTATTTTATATTTTAATAAAAGAGAAAGCTAGGCTTATATACCTATTCTAAGATTATGTGAGAGTGTCATGTAAATCTATTTATGTTATGAGATATGCGTTTAAAGTTAACATTATTGAACAAATTGTCTTAAAGCTATATAAATGATTCCATGCAGAGGCAATAAAAAAAATTTAACTGTCTTCTAAAATAGTTGAGGATTTTTGGAGGCAGTCATTTTATTTACAGAGTCCAAAAAATGCACGTCTCTCGAAAATGATTTACGAAAACAGTCAAAAATCACCCATCTCTCAAAATACTTACGGAGGTCTGTCTCTGAAAATAGAAGCCTTTTCAGCGGCAGACCTATTTATTGGAGGCTTGCCTTCGGAAATAGAGGCCATTCAGAGTCGAGCCTCGTTAATTGTGGTAAGCCCACCAGCCCAACTCAGTCCACTAGCAAACCCTAGAACATAACCAACCCCCCTCCCCCCCCCACACACACACTCCCCCTGCGCAAATAGTTGCCCCTTCAATTTCCTCTCCTTCCCTCAACTGCAAAGTCCCTCCCTCTATCTCTCACCCTTCTCGAGCACACGGGCAGCAGTGGTCGCGCGATCAGGTTATCCTCCGACTATGCGCGAGCCCCTCCTCCGGTGCAGCGGAGGTGTGCAGGACTAGGGCTCGCGGATCTGGCGATAGTGCGCATATCCAGCGAGTGGCAGCAGCGTGCCGATGGGCTCGGCGAGCCTCATGGACGGGCTTAGCGGGCCTCATCCACATGCTCGAATCGCTGAGATTCATTATTTCATGCACCTGCAGTCCAAATGTGCATCTTGCGAAAAAATAAAGAAAATGAAGAAAATGCACGAAATATTGCAAGAGGAATGGAAAATACACCAAATTCCAAACATGGCCTCCTAGTACTGTATCAAGGCTCCAGGAAAAAATTGGGAGCAAAAATCCAAATATATATATATATATATATATATATATATATATATATATATATATATATATATATATATATATTTATATTTATATTTTGCAGAGAGCCTGGGTTGGGGTTCTCGGCAAAGAAAATAAAAAAAACTCTTTGCCGAGAGCCGCCTGATCTAACTCTCGGCAAAGGGGTTCATACATTAAAAAAACCGCGCCCCTCACCCCTCACACACACATGCGCCCCTCTGCCCTGCCCGCCCAGATGCGCCCTCGCCCACACCGCCGCCGCCCGGCCGTGCCCCGCCCCCGCGCCGGCGCCGCCGCCCGGCCGCGTCCTCGCCCCGGCCTCCCTCCTCACCGCGCCCCTCGCCTCCCCCCTCACCACGCCCCTCCAGACCCCTCACCACGCCCTTCACCACACCCCTCGCCCCTCGCCGCACCGCGCCCCTGCACGCCCCTCTGCGCCTCCACTCCGTACTTTGGGACGCAACCCGCAAGGCGCGGCCGTGCCCCCTCCATCGATCAAGGCGGCGGTGACCACAGCTGCTCAGGCCTAAGAGGGGCTCTGGCGCAGGCTTGGGAGGGCTCCTAGTGCTGCAAGTCCAAGGAGGACAAGGCTACGGCGCTCGCGGCATGGATCTAGTGAGGGAGGCGTGGATCCAGTGAGTCAAGAGCAGGCAGCTGCAGCAGCGGCGAGCGGGAGCCCGGGAGTCGGCGGCGGCGGCGGAGGGCTTTCGGCTGTTCCTCCCCTACATGCGCCCTTGGTGAGCTCCCCATCCTTACTGCACTATACAGCAGCCCTATAGCCCAAAGGAATTTAGGGAGAATGAGATTGGTATTAGAACTTGTGTTGATTTGGGCTGGTAGACAAGGGGAAACGAGATTGAGATGGGGATTAATGTTGATTTGTTAGATGTGCTTCTTTTTTCAGTCTTGGTTGAAGAATTGTGCAGCATTGAGTAACAATTTCACCAATTCAGGATAGGTGATGTAGCCTGTCCTGAAATCACTTATGTTAGTTTGCTTCATACTGGACGTTGTTGATGTTTTGTGGCTGTGTTATTTTCCTGTGTAATTCATGTGCCCTGTGTCATGCTAGGTAGAAGTTTAATGTTTTAAATATATTTAGGGCAGAGTAGTACTGCATGAGAATTTTGATAAATATAAATTTTAGTGGACAATTCTCTGAACTCAACTATAAAAACATTCTAGAGAATAACATAAAACAGGCGCATCATTTTCTTCCTCAATGCAAATAATATCAGTGATGAATATACAACAATGGCATGTTTTATGCTGGAACATACGAGGGATCAATGCCACTGCAAAATGGGATGCGGTCAGGGAGAAAATTAAAGAAAGTTCGTGCTCGGTGCTGTGCTTGCAAGAGACAAAACGTAAACACTTTGACACAGCCTACATTAGAAAGTTTGCGCCTCATCGCTTTGATAAGTTTGATTACATCCCATCTGAGGGTGCCTCAGGTGGAATCTTAGTAATCTGGAATAGTGCAATTTTCAGTGGCTTAACATTGGATAAACAGTCATATGGGCTGACAATTTGCTTCACTTCAGAGCAGAATAATGAAACTTGGAAGCTGACTACGGTATATGGACCATGTCAGGATCCAGCCAGGTCTGAATTCATAAACTGGTTCAAGGGGCACGCAATTAGTGACTCAAAAAATTGGATATTCCTAGGTGACTTTAATTTTTATAGATCATTGAACAACCGAAACTTGCCGGGAGGAAATCTAGCTGATACTCTCATTTTTAATGATGCCATCGGTCACTTGGGTCTTGTTGAACTACCACTGAAAGGAAGAGCATATACATGGTCTAACATGCAAGAAGATCCATTACTTGAGCAACTCGACTGGTTCTTCACATCTTCGAACTGGACAGTGGACTACCCAAACACTGAAGTACTCCCCCTTGGAAAAATTACATCGGACCATGTGCCATGCAAGATTGCAATAAACACCAGCATCCCATGTGCCAATGTTTTTCGTTTTGAAAACTATTGGGCTGAGCAAGAGGACTTTGTGGACACAGTTATAGGCTCCTGGCTATCAGTTAACCCATCCATGGATGCTGCACACACAATTTCAGTAAAGTTCAAACAGCTCAGATCAAGATTGAAAAGCTGGAGCAAAAAGATATCCAACCTCAGAATACTCATTGACAACTGCAACTCAGTCATTACCTTTCTGGACAACCTAGAAGATATGAGAAGATTATATAATCCGAAGGCAAATCTTAGAATCCTAGTCAAAAGACAACTAGAAACATGGCTGCACTACAAAAATTTATACTGGAGGAAAAGATACACTGTCAACAGAATCAAATTTGGTGATGAGTGCACAAAATTTTTTCATGCCATGGCAACAATATCTTATAGAAGAAACTCTATTTGTCCGCTCAGAAATGAAGAAGGGGTCTGGATACAGGACCATGCTAGGAAGGCTGGTCTGCTGTGGAACTCGTACAGGAACCGAATGGGAACAACAACCTCACCAACAATGCTATTTGATCTTGCAAATCTTATAAACCCAATCCCAGAGTTGGAACGCTTGGCCAACCCATTTACCACTGATGAAGTAGACGCCATAGAGAAGCATATGCCCAATGACAAGGCACCGGGTCCTGATGGCTTTAATGGCCTATTCCTCAAGAAGTGTTGGCAACATATAAAAGGTGATTTCTATGGGCTTTGTTCACATTTTTTTTTCAAGGCAAAGCTAATCTTGAATGCATAAACACATCATACATCACATTAGTTCCCAAAAAAGATTCCCCAGAAACTGTCAATGATTTTAGGCTAATATCCCTCATGAACATCTCTCTAAAGCTTATTACAAAGCTTCTGGCAGATAGGCTACAACAGGTGATACTGAAGCTTGTGCACAGAAATCAATATGGATTTATTCGTAGTAGAACAATACAGGACTGCCTTGCCTGGAGTTATGAATATATTCACCAGTGTCACCAATCTAAAAGGGAGATAATCATTCTCAAACTAGACTTCGAAAAAGCTTTTGACACAGTAGAGCATTCAACTATCATTGAAGTTATGACGCACTTGGGACTACCAGATAGATGGATCCATTGGGTAAAACTCATTCTCTCTTCAGGCTCTAGTGCAGTGCTGCTAAATGGAGTCCCAGGAAAAATTTTCAAGTGCAAAAGGGGAGTTCGGCAGGGCGATCCCCTATCTCCTCTTCTATTTGTCCTGGCTGCTGAGCTCCTGTAAATACTCATCAACAGAGCAGCACAAATGAATTTACTTATAAAGCCTATTTCTCAGCCCACTGATGACTTTCCCATCGTGCAATACGCTGATGACACTTTGATGCTCCTCCAAGCAGATGCTACGCAACTGGTTTTTCTAAAATCCATCTTACACAACTTTGCTGAATCAACAGGATTACGAGTCAACTACGCAAAATCACAGATGTATCCTATAAATGCCTCCCAAGAAAAAATGACAACTCTAGCTGCAACTTTTGGTTGTGACATTAGGTCCATGCCTTTCACATACCTGGGTCTGCCCATGGGCACCACAAGACCAAAATTTGAGGATCTCACCCCTATGATGGATAGAGTGGAGAGGAGACTTTCAGCATGCTCAGTGTGGTTGACATACAGTGGAAGACTCCAGATGATCAACTCCACCATCTCACCAATCACAACCTATGCCATGTGTACTATCAGGCTGCCAAAGGGGGTAATAGAGAATATTGACAGAGCATGGAAGCAATGTTTATGGCATGGAAATTCTAAAAAAAAGAGAGGTGGCAACCTTGTTGCTTGGCCTATAGTAATACAACCGAAAGACAAAGGTGGAATAGGAATCATAAACCTACAGTTACAGAATGATGCTTTGCTCCTGAAACACCTTAGTAAATTTTATAACCGAGAAGATGTACCCTGGGTACAGCTAGTATGGAATAGATACTACACCAACCGAGTGCCTCACACTTGTAGAGAGATGGGCTCTTTCTGGTGGCAGGACATGTTAAGACTTAATGGCTTATTCAGACAAGTGAAAAGATGCACAATTGGAGATGGTTCTACTATCAGTTTTTGGGGGGGTTATTGGCTAGATGGCATCCTGATGTATAAATTCCCAAGACTGGCCTCCTTTGCCAGGAATCTAGAGATATCAGTATCACAAGTTATGCAGGCAGAGGACCTAGACACACTCTTCATACTGCCGTTTTCTCCACAAGCTCTTGAAGAACTAGACCTGCTACAAAGTCAACTTGCAAACACTGCATATGACCAAGAAGCTACTGATAAATGGACACCGATCTGGGGCAACAAGTACACCTCCCGGCAGTTCTACAAATATGTTTTCAAAGAAGTTGAGGTGCATCCAATTTATAAGATAATTTGGAAATCAAGATGTATCCCCAGGATCAAGTTTTTCGCATGGCTGATTCTAGTTGATAGACTCAACACCAAGAAAATGCTGCAAACAAGGAATCTAAATGTACAAGATGGCACGACATGTATCATGTGCAACAGTGGTGAGGAAGAGACTATAGAACATCTCTTTTTTAGTTGCTCTTTTGCGCAAAACTGCTGGGCAAGAATTGGAGTACAGTGGGATCTAACACTACAGCTGCATGAAAGATTAGCACAAGCAAGGTCCACAAACAATGTTCCATGCTTCACAGAAGTGGCACTAACGGCAGCCTGGGAACTATGGAAGGTAAGAAACAACAAGGTCTTCCAATGGCAAGCACCAAGTATTAACAGATGGTTTAGTAATTTCAAAAGCCAGTGCCTCCTCCAATCGGTTAGAATAAAAGAGGACCTTCGGTCATCTTTTTGTGTTTGGCTTGACGCATTTAGTTAATTCCCCCTTGTAAGTATGTATGAAACCCTCTTTTAAATATCAATGAAATTGGCTATCGCTGTGGGGATCTCCCCCACAGTTTCTATTGTCAAAAAAAACATTGTATCTGTTTCCACAAAGACCCCATGGCGAAAATGAGACCCACATATATTTGCAAACAACATTTCCAATTTCTCGTACAAAATCGGGAAAACAAAGAAAGGCAAAGTGGGCAAGCCATACATCCGCCAAAAAACAACCCAAGCAGCCCCACTGTAAAAAGGACTATTACCAAACTGGTTATCAACCCCGACAAACCCAAAGTGTCCAGGTGATATCAACCAGGACCACGCCCTCAACATCAAGGCCGCCCTGAGCCATTCCCATGTGTCTTCTATCACTGTCTTGCTTGGGCCTAGCATTTTCTGGAGCGCACAAGAGAAAACAACTAATAGACCACAGTCGAGCTCCAAGCAATCAGATTACCAGGCAAAAGACCAGAGCCATTGCTGATCATACTATCTGGAAGGTTTCTTGCGGCTAAGGATCTCTTGCTCTTTGAGGTGGTGCTGAAACCATGCCAAGCGTGCTTGGAGGCTGACCCTGACCAAGCCTGCAGCCTTGCGTGACAGCAGAAAGCTCAGTTGGATCACGTAGTTGTCAATCAGGCTACCTCGTTGATCAACTACCTTTGCAAAAGGTTCATTTCCTGAGACAAATAAAGCATATGTTTCAGAAGCATGGCAAAATGAACAATATTATGAAGTAGCAGTATTATCAACATTCAACAAGTGACCTTACAACAAAAGAACAAATATGTGTACTAGCTAATCACATTTCTTCCAAGGAACACACTAGTACCATCATAATAAGGCACATCATGGTGCTGCAATAGCTCGTGATGGCACTCGGCAAAATAGATTTAAAAAAAATAAAAAAAAATTTGCCGAGTGCCGGCGGTAAGGCACTCGGCAAAATTTGACGGCAGGTGGCCACCATGACCGCCAGCCACCTTTTGCCGAGTGCTGCGGCACTCGGCAAAGACCAGGTTTGTTGAGTGCCAGGCTTTACCGAGTGCCAGGCGAGTGCAATATTCTGCCGAGTGCGACGCTCGGCAAAATATTGCTTTGCTGAGTGCCCCGATAAAAAGCACTCGGCAAAGCCTGAAACACTCGACAAAGTCCTGATTTCCAGCAGTGTGATGAAATTAAGTATCCAGTTAGCATTTGAAGCGATGAAATTAAGTAGTACTCCCTATATTTCAAATTACAAGACGTTTCAGCTTTTCTAGATATGTAGCTTTTACTATATACTTAAATACACACTATGACTAGATAAATAGTAAAAACATTATACCTAGTAGTAAAGCTAAAATACCTAATAAATTGGAACAAAGGGAGTGCATTAAGAATTTGTCTAGTTTAAGAGAAAATGAACGTTTTCAGTCCTAATTAAGCTCCACCGCTGTATTACATTTTAAATCAGGAGAATCATATTCCCGTTAGGCCCATTAGCTTCGGGTTGGACCGACGATGCCGCTTGCTTGGTTGCCACTTCCCCGGTGCCTCACGTGTTTATTCCATCGTGTTCCGCCCGTAGTAGCGGTGGCACCTACGGATTAACATTTCACTTATGCATGAGTTGAACGAGGAACGGCGACTTACCATGCAATTTTTACCGCTGCCTGAGTGAGGATCTAAATTAAAGTTTGCTAGCGACACATATCACACAGCGCGACTTCCTCAGTTCCTCGGCCTATCTGGATCGATTTCTCCTGCTTCATCATCTGGCAGGTCATACAAATTAAGGCCTTGGTTGGCAAAATCATTTGCGATTGGTCCTTCACCTGTACTTGGGCCTGCCGTTGGTGGGCCCAAACATTACTATTCCATCTGTGGTCAGTTAGCAGCCTGCTGCTGAATGTCGTTGTCCTGTGCTACTGAATCTGAGCCATCCTGTATTTGTGCTGGTCTGCTGGACCTGGCCAAACCTGCCCAAGGGCCTGTTTAGATGCCCGAATTCGGGCCTGAATTCGGGCATGAACAATGCCTTGGGTACTGTAGCATTTTTGTTTTTATTTGGTAATAATTGTCCAAACATTAATTAATTAGGCTCAAAATGTTCGTCTCGTAAAGTACAATAAAACTGTGCAATTAGTTTTTAATTTCATCTACATTTAGTACTCTATGCATGTGCCGACATTTTGATGTGACGGAAAATCTTCTTTTTGCATAGTAAAATTTGGAAGAAAATTTAGGATCTAAACAGGGCCCAAAACATCTACCAGTACCACCAAGCAAAAAAATCACGGTACCAGTACCATAGCCATAATGCCATACCAGGAATCACAGAGGACACACGTTTCTATATACCAAAAAAACATGGCTGAACCGGATTTGCTAATAAAAAACACGCAGCGCAAGGGCCATGGAACGGAGGAAATCCCAGCTGATTAGAACGAAGACAAACAGAACTACTTCTTTAATCATCCACAAGATCTATGGACCCTCGCTGACTTAATGGCTAGTACTAAGCCACCAGATAGACATGAATATTGTAGATATATATTACTTCTTTATCACAAGGGTCACCAGCCACATCTCACTTGTTTTGCTACATTATATGTAGTAGCAGGATCGTCCACTACGGGTCTGCCTGCACCGCTTCGCCTCGTCACTGCACCGACTTGTCACTGCGCCGCTAGCCTGACTCCACCACCACCCTAGGTATAAATAATCTCTCCTTCCGGGTAACGGTCGTAGGTCATGAACTCAGTTAGGCATCTCCCGTCCAAAAGAGATACGGTTGGAGGTATGCAGATCTCTGCATGTCGATAACTGTATCTGTTTCGGATTGTCCACGTTACTTGGACAGCTCGCGGATGCGTAGATGAGGCTAGTTCCCATGGTCTGCCCTGATTCGAGACGGAGTTTCGGCATCACCTCCCTGTTGTTCTCCGGATACACACTCTCCCTACAGGGACGTGTATCAGGAGAACAGCGGGGAGGTGCTACCGAAATTCTATCTTGGGTTGGGGCAGACAATGGGAACTAGCAACGTCTATGCATCCGCGGGTGGGATGAGGACCTATCCTCGCCTATTAGATGGCAATAGGATGTAAGTACTCGGATGTAGATGTAAGTACTCGGATGGATGACAGTAGGATGGATGACCGTCAGTGGATGTACTCAGGCCGCAGAAGCAAGAGTGATTTCAGTGATGAATGGTTGCACAAAACAAATGCTTTCTTGAACCATGCATTTGGCCCCGCTCGGCGAGGAGAGATGAAAGTATTATGCCCGTGCAGCAGATGTGGGAACCGGAGAAGGCAAGACAAGGAGAACATGGGTAAACATCTTCTGAACCATGGATTCATGCTGGACTACACCCGGTGGATCTACCATGGTGAAGTAGATCATTTGAGAGAGGAGGCGGTGCGACCACGTCTGGAGGACTTTGATGCTGATGCCGGGGTAGCAGACATGTTAGATGACTTCCAAGAAGCATAGTACGCTGCAGACGTACGAAGGAGGAGATGGAGAAGACCGCAAAGGCGTTCTATGACATGATGTCTTCGGCACAGAAACCCCTTCACGATCGGACAACGGTTTCTCAACTGGATGCCATTGACCGTGTGATGGGGTTCAAGTCCCAGTTCAACCTGAGTCGAGAAGCGTTCGATGGTATGTTGGCCCTATTTGGCAGCATGCTTCCGGACGGCCACATATTGCCAAAGAGCCTATACGAGTCACAGAAACTTCTTCGTGCACTGAAGATGACGTATGAGCAGATACATGCATGTCCAAATGGGTGCGTCCTCTTCAGGAAAGATCTCAAGGATGCAGGTTACTGTCCGAAGTGTAAAGCGTCGAGATACAAGGAGGTAGACGATGGTGAAGGCCCGAAGAGACAACTTTCTATCCCCATGAAAGTCCTACGTTACCTGCCGTTCACACCAAGGATCCAACGTCTCTACATGACCGAGGAATCCACGAAACAAATGACATGGCACAAACAGGGTACACGATACAGTCCTGAGAAGATGGTACATCTCGCCGATGGTGAAGCATGGGACCACTTTGATCGCATTCATCATGACAAAGCTAGAGAGGCTCGTAATGTTCATGTTGTGTTTGCAACAGATGATTTCAATCCCTATGGACTCATGGCTGCCCCTACACCTGTTGGCCCGTCTTCGTTATCCCCCTCAATCTTCCCCCTGGCATCCTATTTCAACGTCATACTGTCTTCTTGTCATTGATAATTCCTGGACACCCGGGGAATAACATGGGTGTGTACATGGAGCCTCTGATTGATGAATTGGAAACTGCTTGGAACGAAGGGGTATTGACATACGACCGAGCTTCAAGGTCAAACTTCACAATGCATATCTGGTATCAGTACTCACTGCATGACTACCTGGCATATGGGATATTATGTGCCTGGTGTGTCCACGGCAAGTTCTCATGCCCGGTTTTCAAGACAGCTATGAGATTTATCTGGTTGCAGAAGGGTGGCAAGTATTCGGCGTTCGACCAACATCGACAATTCCTGCCTCTTGACCATCCTTTCAGACAAGACACCAAGAACTTCACCAAAGGTGTCATGGTGACAGATCCTCCACCCCGGATGCTGACCGGTGCCAAGGTGCATGCTAAGATTGATGCTCTCAAGTTCAATGAAAGAGACGGTCATTTTTCGGAGTATGGTCAGGAACATATGTGGACTCATAAGTCAGGCTTGGAAAGGCTCCCCTATTATGATGACCTTCTGCCACATAACATTGATGTAATGCACACTGAAAAGAACATCGCCGAGGCACTTTGGGGAACACTCATGGACACTGAAAAGTCCAAGGACAACCCTAAGGCTAGACTAGACCAGGCAATGTTGTGCGATAGACCAAAGCAAGAGATACGGTCTCCTCAACCCGGCAGGAGATGGACACGGCCCAAGGCTGATTTCATCTTGAGCAAGCCACAAAGGAAAGAAATACTTCAGTGGATCCAGACATTGACGTTCCCTGATGGATATGCAGCAAATTTGAGGAGAGGAGTCAACTTATCTAGTCTGCGAGTCCTAGGAATGAAGAGTCATGATTTCCACGTATGGATCGAGCGGCTTCTTCCAGTGATGGTTCGAGGCTATATTCCTGAGCCTATGTGAGTTGTCCTGGTAGAGTTGAGCTATTTCTTCTGCTAGCTTTATGCCAAGGAGATATCTCGGTCCGTCAATGATGACTTGGAGAAGGCTGCACCTGTGTTGATCTGTAAGCTGGAGAAGATCTTTCCATCAGGCTTCTTCACTCCGATGCTACATTTGATCGTACACCTCCCTAATGAGGTTCGAATGGGAGTGCATGTGCATTGTCGTTGGTGCTATCCAGTCGAGAGAAATCTGAAGACTCTTCGCAAGAAATGTAGAAACAAAGCCAAAATTGAGGCTTTCATTGCAGAGGCATTCATTCTGGAGGTGTCAAACTTCACTGAACAATACTACTCCGAGAACCTTTCTAGCGTGCATAATGCACCCCCTCGTTACAATGCTGGAGAAAATGAATCAAGTCTTGATGAAGAGTGGCGAAAGATCCACAGTTAAGCAGTTGAACTATGAAGAGTGGCGAAAGATCATGCTATACATGCTTACCAACCTTGATGAGGTGCAGCCGTACATGGGGTAAGTTCTCAACTATGTTCATTCAATTCACCGTCACTATTCTGCATCCAACACCCTTGTTTTTCTTTCGTACAGGGAATTTCTTCATCAATTCTGGAATGCCCTAATTGCAAACGGTGCGGGGCAAGGAAGGCCCGATTTCATTTCTTGGTTCCGATAGAAGGTCTTGTCCAACCGAGGTCGTACTTAGTCCGACGTTCCAACTTGCTCTTACGTTATGACCGTATAACGTTATACCTTGCTTCACCTTGCAGGCTCAGACCGATGTGTCTATGAGTCAAGAGCTGAGATAGGTTGTGTCGGTACCAGTAGTATAGGGGTACCCACATTCAACGATAATAAAAACAAAAGCGACTAAATCACGGCAGGACGCAACCCACCTCAAACCGCACGAAAGGTCCGTCTCGCGCGAGGCCGGCTCGACGGAATGCCTCGACCGCATCCCACCTCCGACTCATGCGAGGCCCCCTCGACGGGAGGCCTCGACCGCACCCCGTCCCGCACGACAAAACGCCTCGACCACACTCCGACTCACATGAGCCCGGGTCGAGGCGCTCGACCCCCTCTCTTTACCTACCTCAGGACAAAAGCCTTAGCATTTAATGCGATTACCTACTACCACCTACCGGCATGGCTGCGAGCGTGGTCGACGTGGGAACAGTGCCAGTATCAGTCGTCACTGTTTTACCGCCCATTCCGTGATGGGAGGTGAAAACTGTCACTGTACCCACCTTACCGTGCACTGTGCGACACTAGTAACCCTCGAGGGAGAATACGACAAAGTCCGTACGCCACAATTCCAGGGATTCGGACTTATCCGTTCGCCCTCGACCTGGCCTCGACGCCCGGCACGACTTAACAGGGAAGGGAGGATGGCATGGCATGGCGCTCCGGGTCATTTCGGCGTCCCGTCCTCTGTAACACCATGGTGTCCAGGGATGGCCTCCCATTTCTAGGGCACGTCGCTACAGCCACCTCGACAGTGATCAACAAAACATCATCTCAAGGCATCCGTTGCCCTGGCCTCCTCTCGTCCTATAAAAGGGTAGGCCAGGGCTCTGGAGAAGACGACGGACGACAAGCCATACACAAGACAGCGATCAACATCTCAAGCAATCATCCTGTACTTCCTTTTTCTCCTCTTTGAGACCTGGGCTCACCGCCCTCTCTCGCAAGCTTGTAACCCCTACGCAAGCACCTCGGTGCAAGGAAATACAAAATCTCCCCTCCCCCACTGGACGTAGGGCCTTCTTTTGCCTAAACCAGGATAAACCCCCGTGTGTTCTCCTTGCATCACCATCCAGGAAAGGGACACGCAGCATTTACTCGTTGGTCTAGGACCCCCTCGGGTCCGAACACCGACAGTTGGCGCGCCAGGTAGGGGATCGCTGCGTGCCAACGTCGCTTTCCTGCCTTTTCCTAGATGGCTGACCCCGAACGCCCTATCCCATTGGCCACGATGATCTGGTTCAGGAGTTTGGAGTTCATGTCGCTTGGCTACGGCTACGATATGGTCCTACTCCCACCAAGGCACCCAACCGACGAAGATTACGAGCTCTCCCAGCCTGGGGGAGCAATCCGCCGGTATCGTCATTCCAGGCAGGCACGAGCCGCCCGACGACGACGAGCCCGGCGCAACCACCGTCTTCATCTCGCGGAGGGTGATGGGATTCCCCGGTCTAGCATCCCCCAGCCGGACGCCAGCCCAGACTTCCTCGTTGAAAGTCTGGGCAGGATAAGCTTGGCCGAGGATCACATGCCGACAGAGAACCCCGCCGCTCCCCCGTCCGGTGAGACACCGCTACCCGAAGCACCCGCTCCGGCGTGGACAGCCACATCTCCTTCGCCGTTCCCGTTTGGGCTAGATTCGGCTGCCCAGGTGTACGCTTCTTCCGTGAGCACTTGCATGAGTGCTTATGAGGAACTCCCCGGGCACCATCTGCGCTCCACTCCGGACCTCGTTGCGTCCACACCGGCTTCTGATTATCTAGACTCTACGGAGGCACCAGAAACAGAACCCCGTGTGACCACTTCCCAACGTTGCAACCTCGGTGACGACTTGCAACGACCACACATTCCCCCGTCATACTACTACTTCGGCGCTCTGTTGGGCATTCTTAACGTCACTACCAAAAGTAGACTTAGTTTTCTAATTCTGATAACGGCGCAAAAAATGCCAAACCTATCACTCATGCCACTTAAGCCAAGTTGTCATCCCCAGCATGACATGAGAGACGCGGTATTGAAATATGCATTTGCTCATCAAGATAAATAATAAAAGGGATCTGCAAGCGCACAGATTAATACCGATGTAGCATTTTAACTGGGAAGTATTCCAGGTATCGTTATTTATATTTTTACCACTGGGAAGGGATTTCTAAGTATCATGGTTGATAATGGAATGAGAATTTGGAACTGAGTACACATCATTGCATGTATAACCGAGAGTATTTATCAATTTCTTTATACAGGTATAAATGTCACATTAAGTAAAGGTAAAGTGATAATGGTGACAAAGATAATTAATCTGATCAGCTAGCCACATATAATAATGATAAGCACCTCAACAGATATTCTAGCAAGTCATTAGCATGGAATTAGGATGAACTACAAAGATATTCCCTAAGTTATTATTAACTATAAAGTCTAGCATATCATAGTTAGTGCAATTATACTTGGCAATCATGGTGAGAAAAGACTATATCCATGCATAGTGAATATTAGCAAGGAAGATGAAGAACATAGCAATCACTCCCCTGTAATAGTATTGCTCTGCCTGCCCTATACACGAGAGGGGGACTATATAAGAATCAACGAAGCTGTCACTATCGTGAACTACCCCACAATCCGGCATATAGGGTGCAATCGCAGATAAATACGGTATAGACACCACGTCTACACAATAATTATCATTCACCCACTGTACACATGGATAAACGCTATACGATCCTAGGCATGTATATAATTCCAATCTAACTAAGCCAAGCATATAACTATGATAAACTAAGAACAATATAATTGCAAATATAATTAAGTAGAGTAACGTCATAACCAATATATTGAAATAGAACAAAGTCATATTCATAATATTGAAGAACAATGATGAACAATTGAAGAATAATAGAGGAATTACCAAGAATCCTCTTGACAGATCCGGGAACCAATCGAAGATTGACTCCTTCTAGTTCTAATCATATGTAGCTATGCTAACTAGAGATCTAGTTGATGTGGTGGCTCTAGGGCTTGATCAGAGGCTCTCCTCCTGAATTAGGGTTTGAAGTATGAGACGGGGGCCTCTTCTCCAGGGGCAGGGGCCTTGCTTATATAGCCCTTTCGGATGAATCTGGGCCGTTGGATCAAACCAACATTGATCGTGCGGTTTTCCTTGATCCTCTAGGTCGGTGGAGCATAATCCTCGAGGCGGAGCCTGATTGGTCCACAGGAGGGGGCGGGCGCCCTGGGGACTAGGGCGGGCGCCCTGTCTCTGGCCCCGTTACGCCTCCCGTTCGTTCCCGTGGCTTCTGGAGTCTTCTAGATGCAAGATAATTACATGTTCGGTTAATATCCCGTCATTAATCCGACATGTGGGCCTTTCTTCCGTATTTCCTGATAACCCCCTGCAGAAATAGATAAACAGCAAAACTCGTGGAATTCTGTCAGATAAAACCCTAAGTCTAGGTGTTGGTTTCATTTGGATCCTTTTCTCTATTTATTTGATAGTTATAATTGATACTTAAGGACCGTCAACAAACTCCCCCAAGCTTACCTCTTGCTCG
Source organism: Saccharum spontaneum (assembly GCA_022457205.1). Lineage (NCBI taxonomy): Eukaryota > Viridiplantae > Streptophyta > Magnoliopsida > Poales > Poaceae > Saccharum > Saccharum spontaneum. The sequence goes on from CM039595.1 coordinate 52,467,579, forward strand.
TCCCTGAGCAAGGAGAGACTCAGTAGTTGCTGAAATGCCTTTGAATTTTGACGGTACACATGCTTTCAAATAGAGTCTCATCTCTGAGTTAAAGTAAACTGTCAAGACTTAAAACTTACTCATTATACCTTCCACCATGGGGCTTGCAACCGTCACCTTTGTCTTGAGCGGTTAAAAGATAGAACAGTCTAGTCAAGCGCCATGTCTCTTATTCCTGATCAGCTATAGCTCTAGAGTTTTTTGCAGATTTTCAAATAAAACTCAGAGATTCCTTGTATGACTCTCTCAGGTCTCTCTTTTGTGGTATTTCTAGATCCTCACCAAGGCAGTAATGATGTCTGCCTTCTCTCAAAGCAAAGTATGTAGTATTTGTGGTATAAGGCAGAGTGACATTGCCTTCTCTCTCATCCTATTCTAATAAGGCTTTTGATATCTGGAGCTCATCGGTGGGAGATAAAGTATACATACTTACAAGACATTTATTGCATAGTCAAACCATGGATCCAGAGAAACAAGCCAATAAGTCAAATCAATATGTGCATGTGTGGCGAATAAATGGTGTATGGTGGTAGTGATGATAACAATGATGAAAGTCTAATTCTACTTTTGCTCTTTTTGAGGGGATACATACCTTTCTTGCTTTTAAAGCTCTTGAGGAGAATGAGGTGCTCTATATTTTTTTTTCTCTCAGGTGGGTATCTTGTACCCCTAATTCTACTGTCAGACACTTGTCCATTTTTACCTCTCTTCTCACACTTTTTTCTTTTTTTTCATCGAGGTTCCGAGCACTTGCTCCTTTTTATTTCCTCGTATCTTTTTCTTTTCGAGGTTCCGGGCACTTGCCCCTTTTTATTTCCTCGTATAGAGCACTCATCTCCTTAGAACAATATAGCAAGTGGTAGTAACCAAAATAGCTTGAGCATTTATTTCACAGGGGATAACAAGAATGGGAAAATATTTTTGGCTATTCTCTCCGGATTAGGAGTAGAATAATTTTATGTGGATCTGGAGATGAGAATGAGTGGATATATGTGGATGCGTACTTCCGGAGTAGAAGCAGCATGTATGAGTGATCGTGCAAGTGAATCTTGATTTTAACCGCATGACAAGCTCCTAAGGGTCTACACAGCTTGACTACACTCAATGCTCATAAGCAGTAAAAAGTAAAGGTATGGCTTAAAGTCTAGCAAGCATGTATGTATGGCTGTGGTAGGAACTTAAACTCTCATCATACAGGAACTCATCATGTAGCATTTTAAGATTTTTAAAGATAAAATTCTCCAGAATTCTAGCATCTCTAGGAATAGATAAACAGCAGCTCAACCTTCCCATATCATATCCGTTAACAACTTAGACTTTAGATCAAGTTCTCTTCCCACAAGTTCAGGTTTAGAGCAAGCTTTAAATGATAACAGTTATGTCTAAACTTAGAGAGAGGACTTCAAATTTGAAAGTTAGGCAAAGCAACTATTCATCATATCCATGCTAGAGTTTTATTATTATCTAGATTCAGTTTAGCATAGCCACTTTATTTATTTATTAAAACACACTAAGCAAAAGATATAGGTATATATATAAGCACAAAATCTTTATTTGGTTTTTTTTTCATAGTTATGTATATTTTTATTTTTATAAGGTAGAAGTATATATAAATATAAAGATAAAGATAGAAATACTTAGCAAGATAATGGAGGTGCTCTCCCCCAAGCTGGATCTTGACATAATCTCTTCTGATGTAGCTAGCAGATGGCGGAGGTGTAGTTGAAAGTCGGCAGCACCCTGACAGCGATTAGAATGTCCTCTGTCTGCTAGTCTCCTTGAATTCTGTGAAGCTCAAATAGACAACAAAGCTTTGTGGAACTGATTAAGTGTTAGCATAAATATCTAGCCTTTATCATGCTGAGCCTCCTCGATTTTTTTATGTTGTTTTTTTTCTTTTATAAAGCAGAAGAAAATATTTATGTATTTATTATATATATATATATTTTTTATGCCACCACAGTGAATGTACTTATGGGTTTTATGCCACTCGCATACTCACATGGGGCTTTAGGGTTTTAAACATTTTTATTTTCTTTTTAAGATAGTATGAATATGATTAACTAAGCAAACTATTTAAGATAAAGTAAATAATTAAAAGGAAAGGATAACTACCAAGTTACCTCTTGTCAAGGCGTTCGGTGTTTTTAAGTCCTCCGAACGGGACTCTTATTCGTTCAGTCGTCCTGGGACTTGGTGGATGGCGTAGTCGGTAGTTCCGGCGGCGCCTCCTCTTCATGTACAACTGTCTTTTCTTTCCATACCTGTCTCGGTGCTTCGGTCTCCTTAGGACAGTGTTGGTTGAGTGGTATGTCTTCAGATCTTACCACTTCTCCTTCATAATCTGCCCATCCGTCCTTGATGACCTGTTGCTTCTGATTGTGGTTACGCCGCCTTCTTCTTGTCCTGACCTGCTTGGATTCTTCAAATACATAGTTAGGGTCAGTAAAGTAAAGACGTACCTTCTCAGAGGGGAAGTGCATGTGGACTTCTCCAATTCCAATGTAAATGATTGCTTTGACAGTACTAAGGAATGGTCTTCCAAGGATGATGGGTGGATCGTATTCATCTTCTCCCATGTCAATAACCTGAAAGTCTGTATGGACAAAGTGATCGTCTATCTTGACAGGGACGTCAGTTACTGTACCTTCGACCTGTCGGAATGTCTGATCTGCCATCTGGAGCTGAATATATGTTGGGTTTAAGGGCATGGTTCTAAACAGAAGTTCATAGGTGACCTTGACCATTATGTTGACGCCCGACCCAGTGTCGCAAAGTGTCTTATAGAAGTGGGACCCATTAATGGAGCAATAAATGCTTGGCATACCTGGGTCGTCCTTCTTAGGCAAGAACGGTGACTTGAGTTGGCGATCTTGACCTTTGTGCACGGCAGTGACCATCTTAGCTGTCTCGGTCCATACTTGCTTCTTGCTCTTGTTCCTCCTGTTGGTCCTCTTCCTTGGTTCATATTGGGGTTGCTCTGGGATTTGTGCGGTCTTATTCTTGAAGGAAAACGTTTCCTTCCTCCCCTCGATGTAGAAACTGATCTTGGCAGCACTAGCATAGATGACAGCTCCCGCGGTGTTCAGGAATGGTCTCCCTAGGATGACGGGAGCCCTCTCATCAGAACCGGTCTCTATCACTACGAAGTCTGCTGGAGCGTACGAGTGAAAGGTCCAAATAGGCTAGAGGGGGGTGAATAGCCTAATAAAAACTTCTACACAAATTACTTAACCACAAGTTAGTACGAAAGGTGGCGAAGCACAAAGCACTAGCTCTAACTAATTAAGCAAGCCACTTACACAATTCTAGTACAAGGCTATCCACTAAACACAACAACAACAACAACAAGCTAGAAACGAGAAGTAATATGAGAGAAGAGCTTCGAGTGATTATACCGCCGTGTAGAGATGAGAAGTACCAAACAATCAATCACACAAGAAAAATCCTCGGGAAGAGAATGACACAAGAATTTATCCCGAGGTTCACTTGCTCCCCGGCAAGCTACTCCTCGTTGTGGCGATGCACCCACTTGTCGGTTCGCAAGCTAATCAACTATCAAGAGTTGAGCCCTCGGCGGGCGCCGCACAACCGCACACAAGATGGGGATCCTCCAAGCCACGAGCTCCACTAGAGTATCCAATTTGCGAACTCCCGCGGGGAAGGATCAAGAACCCCTTACAACACTTGGTGAAGGCTCCAACAATCTCCAATTGCAAGCTCAATCACCTCCGCTGCTCCAAGCCGTCTACCGTGTCGGGAAACACGGAAGAGTAACAAGAAATCCGCAGCAACTCGAAGATCAAGTGCCTCTAGAATGCAACTCTCAAGCAATGCACTTGAATCTCACTCAATCTCACTCAAGATGTGCAATCAATCAAAGAGATGAGTGGAGGGATTGTTCTCTAGCTCAAAGGATGTCTCTATGTCTCAAAATGTGCAAGAGTTGCCCTCAAACCCCGGCCACCATCTATTTATAACGAAGGGGTACGCAGCTAGCCGTTACAACCGACGCGGCAGAAATCGCGCTGACCGGACGCTCCGGTCAGGGTGACCGGACGCGTCCGGTCACTACGCGACAGACGTGAACAGTGCGCGTCAGAACTAGCCGTTACCGTTGACCGGACGCGCTCGACCGAGCGACCGGACGCGCTGGTCACGACCGGACGCGCCGGTCCCGTGACCCACCGGACGCGCCGGTCAACACGGAGCCGCGCACCGCGAAACAACGACCGGACGCGCTGAAGAACTGACCAGACGCCACAGTGCCCACGTCCGGTGGGAGTCCAGTAAGCTCCCTGGATGACCGGACGCGTCCGGTCACCTATGACCGGACGCGCACCGCGTCCGGTGGTCCTTGTGAACCGCTGTTCGCCTGTCCGGACGCGCCGGTCGCACAGTAACCGCGTCCGGTGCAGCGTCCGGTGCATCGTCCGGTGCACGCAGTGACCTCCGTTCGCCTCCGTTCGCCTCCGTTTCTTTTCCAACTTTCGGCGCAAAAGAAAATAGGCATTTCACTTCTCCAAAAAGCGCCGAATCCCGCCTCGCAAGCTCGGCGGGAGGGAGAGAGGAACCCAAACCCCTCTCTACTGCTTAAACTTCACCGCCTTCGCAAATGTGCCAACACCAACAAGTGATCACCATCTTGTGCTCGTGTGTTAGCATTTTCACAAACATTTTCTAAGGTGTTATGTTAGCTCTTTACTAGATCCTAAATGCATATGCTCAAGACATTGATCTAGTGGCACTTGATTTCCGAGCTAACCGTGATTGCCCCTCTTGATAGTCGGCTATGTATCCTAAACCCGGTCAATCACTTCTCTACTCATCTTAGACCGGCAAAAGGAAAACCCTATGATTATACCTTTGCCTTGCGCTCTTAGATCCTTCTCCTTCACTTGATCATCATGTCCATCATTTCATGTGCATCTCCACCATGATCATCATTTCATGTCCATGCACCATTTCTTTGTGATCTTGTGGCCACAACTCCTTGCCACATCCACCTCCATCACATGTTGCTTATGCCTAGCTTAATCACACTTGATACAATAGCATTAGCAACTTGGTGTCATTAATTACCAAAACCAAACTTGGGCTTTCAATCTCCCCCTTTTTGGTAATTGATGACAACCATCACAAAGATATGAAATGAAATCAATTTTCAATTTCGATAGTATTAGCTCCCCCTACATATGTGCTTCCATGAGTTTGGTTCAATTGTGCACATATGTATGGATTTGAATTTTGGGAGAGTTACTACTATCAAATTGATGCTAAGGTATATAGAATGGACCTTTGAAGCGTGATACCAATCGGAGTTGCCTTTATATACCATTCTTAGCATCGATGTAGCTAGACACCACTTGTAATTCATCACTTGTAAAGATCATAAACACTAAAGTACCCCGTGAGATCAACATTATAAGCAAAGGTGTCTAGATACCACTTAAAAAGATACTCTTAACAAATCATCATTCAAGTTCTAATTCTAGCAATCACCAAACAAACATGAATAAGAATTTAAGCTTTGCAATGCAACAATTCATCATGTTAATGCGCATACAAATGCAACAAATAGTTCATGAGCTTGCTCCCCCTACATGTGTGCTCAAATTTAATTGATTCCTTTTTGTGACTTTTCTCTCCCCTCTTATTATATCTTTCTCCCCCTTTGTGACTTTTCTATCTTTGTGACTTTTCTCTCCCCCTTTGTCAACAATCACCAAAAAGGTGCCAATTTTAGTGAGAGTTAAGTCAATCAAAATGAGGGAGTCCAAATTATGGTTCAATCTAGATTACTTGCCTAGAATATGTAATTCGGTTTGATCCAAGGACAAGCTTCTTCACACCTCATAAAGTATAAGGGTTATCTTGACCATGTTGAATTACACATCATGAGCTCATTTTCTAGATTCAACACTAGGGTTGCAAGCCCACAAACATGTCATATGCTACCACTAGATCAATCAAACATAGAAGCAATAGTGGTACCATATATACATTAAACTCATTTGATTTTCATGAATGAGCCTATTTGTCATGCAAATATGTCTATATGTTCTAAACATGTCCTTAGCAAAGTATGGATGATATGTCAAACAACTTTACCTTGCTATGTCGGAGGAGAGGCATGTCATATAATAATGTGGGGTTGCACTCATCTCAAGTTGGAGAAGTCAAGTATGTTCAATTCATTTTTCAACTTGTAAAATCTTTTCTCATCAAGTGGCTTTGTGAATATGTCGGCTAGTTGATCTTCGGTGCCAATACTCTCAATGCAAATATCACCCTTTTGTTGATGGTCTCTTATGAAGTGATGCCTTATGTCAATGTGCTTTGTTCTTGAATGTTGAACTGGATTTTGAGTCATCTTGATAGCACTTTCATTGTCACAAAACAATGGCACATTCTTGAACTTGATTCCAAAGTCATTCAAGGTGGCCTTCATCCAAAGCAATTGTGTACAACAACTACCGGCACTAATGTATTCGGCCTCGGCGGTAGATAGTGCAACACTATTTTGTTTCTTTGATGACCATGAAACAAGAGACCTTCCAAGCAATTGACAAGTGCCACTTGTGCTCATTCTATCAATCTTGCATGCACCATAGTCGGAGTCCGAATATCCAATCAACTCAAAATTAGACCCCTTTGGAAACCATAATCCAACATCATGAGTGCCCTTAAGATATCTCAATATCCTCTTGGTTGCTTTCAAGTGACTCTCTCTAGGTGAAGCTTGATATCTTGCACATTTGCACACACTAAACATCACATCCGGCCTTGAAGCGGTGACATAGAGCAAACTTCCAATCATAGACCGATATTGCTTTTGATCTACCATGTTGCCACTAGCATCAACACCCAATTGATCATTTGTGCCCATTGGTGTACTCATTGGCTTAGCATCTTGCAATCCAAACTTCTTGATCATATCCTTGATGTACTTTCCTTGACTTACAAAAGTGCCATTCTTCATTTGCTTGATTTGAAGTCCAAGAAAGTAACTAAGCTCTCCAATCATAGACATCTCAAACTCTTTTGACATCATATTTCCAAACTCTTCACAAAAATCTTGATTGGTTGATCCAAAGATAATGTCATCCACATAGATTTGCAACACAAACAAGTCATTTCCAAGCTTTTTGGTGAAGAGAGTGGTGTCAACCTTTTCCATCTTGAACCCTTTAGAGAGAAGAAAATCCCTCAATCTCTCATACCATGCTCTAGGTGCTTGCTTCAAACCATACAATGCCTTCTTGAGCTTGTAGACATGGTTGGGCTTCTTGTCATCTTCAAAACCGGGAGGTTGCTCAACATAAACTTCTTCATTGATGTAACCATTGAGAAATGCACTCTTGACATCCATTTGATAGAGCTTGATGTTGTGTGCACAAGCATATGCTAATAAGATTCTAATTGCCTCCAATCTTGCAACCGGTGCATATGTCTCTCCAAAGTCAAGACCTTCAACTTGCGTGTAACCTTGTGCTACCAATCTTGCTTTGTTTCTCACAACTACACCATCTTGATCTTGCTTGTTTCTAAAGACCCACTTAGTACCAATCACATTATAGTTCTTCGGCCTTTCAACAAGTTCCCAAACTTGATTTCTAGTGAAGTTGTTTAGCTCTTCATGCATGGCATTTACCCAATCGGAATCTTTCAATGCATCTTCTATTTTCTTAGGTTCTTCAAGTGACACAAATGAGTAGTGCTCACAAAAAGATGCCAATCTTGATCTAGTTTGAACACCACTTTGAATTCCACCGATGATTTGGTCCAATGGATGATCTCTTGCAATACTAGTAGGTTGGAGTATTGGGAGTTGATTGCTTCCACTTGTTTGACCTTGATCTTGAGCTTCATCATGAGTACCACTAGAGCTTGCTTGATTTGTATCAATTTGCACATTTTGGTTGATCACATGAATATCATCATCATCAACTTGTCTCGGCCTTATGTCACCAATATCCATGTTCTTCATTGCATTTGACAATTGACCTCCTTTCACATCATCAAGGTTTTGAGCTTCATTTTGAGATCCTTGGGTTTCATCAAACTCAACATCATGAACTTCTTCCAAGGTGCCATTTGTGAGATTCCAAACTCTATATGCTTTGCTTGTGGTAGAATAACCAAGTAAGAACCCTTCATCACATCTCTTTTCAAACTTACTCAATCTAGTGCCTTTCTTGAGAATATAGCATTTGCAACCAAACACTCTAAAGTATGCAATGTTGGGCTTTCTTCCATTCAATAGCTCATATGGTGTCTTTCCAAGCTTTCCATGGCAATAGAGACGGTTGCTACAATAGCAAGCCGTGTTAATGGCTTCACTCCAAAATGAATGACTCACATTGTATTCACTAAGCATTGATCTAGCCATGTCAATCAAAGTTCTATTCTTTCTTTCAACTACACCATTGGATTGAGGAGTGTATGTTGGTGAGAATTGATGTCCAATACCAAGATCATCACATAAATCTTCAATTCTTGTGTTCTTGAACTCACTACCATTGTCACTTCTAATCTTCTTGATGGTAGTCTCAAACTCATTTTGCACTCTCTTGACAAAAGACTTGAATAGATCATAAACATCACTCTTGTCATAGAGAAAGAACACCCAAGTGTATCTTGTGTAGTCATCCACTATCACAAATCCATACTTGTTGCCACCAATGCTAGTATATGTTGTTGGCCCAAACAAGTCCATGTGCAATAGCTCAAGTGCCTTTGATGTACTCATTTCACTCTTACTAGGATGTTTATTTCCAACTTGTTTGCCGGCTTGACAAGCACTACAAGGTTTATCCTTCTCAAAGGTGACATCCTTCAAGCCTCTAACTAAGTCATGCCTCAAAAGTTTGTTCAATTGTTTCATTCCAACATGACCAAGCCTTCTATGCCACAACCATCCCATACTAGATTTGCTAAGCAAGCATGATGTCAATTGTGTCTCACTATCATTGAAGTCAACCAAGTATAAACTACCATGTCTAAATCCTTTGAATATCAAATTTGATCCATCAACACTTATGACTTCAACATTATCACTACCAAATATGCACTTGAAGCCAAGATCACAAAGTTGTGCCACCGACAAAAGATTGAAGTCCAAGCTCTCAACTAGCAACACATTAGATATGCTCATGTCATTTGAGATAGCAATTTTACCAAGCCCCTTGACCTTGCCTTTCTTGTTGTTACCGAAAGTGATAGCATCAAAACCACCATTTTGACTAGTATCAATTGATTTGAACATACAAGAATCCCCGGTCATATGTTGAGTGCACCCACTATCAAGCACCCAATGCCTTCCTCCGGCTTTGTAATTGACCTACAAGACAAGATCAATTCCTTTTAGGTACCCAAACTTGTTTGGGTCCTCCAAGGTTAGTGACCAAGCTCTTTGGTACCCAAATGGCTTTCTTCTTTGAGCCCATCCATGGTGCACCAATGAACTTAGCATGAACACTATTTGTACCCTTGGTAAGTATATAGAAGGAATCAAACTTAATTGCGGATACATTAGCATTTGATTTCTTGTTCATGTAATGTTGCTCTATGTGACCAACTTGCTTGCAACTTTTGCAATAGCTACCATTGTTCTTCACAAAACGAGTTTTGTGAGGAGCAAAAGCGGCCTTGCCTTTCTTGGGGTTATAGCCCAATCCCTCCTTGTAGAGAGAAGCTCTTTGGCTACCCAAGCACATAAGCAAGCGGTCCTCACCACCATAAGCCTTAGCTAAAGTGTGATTGAGCTCTTTTACCTCCATCTTGAGATTTTCATTCTCAACTATAAGTGTGGAGTCACAAGTGAAACCATCACTACTAGATGAGGATGATGTAGATGAGCTACATGAAGGGTTAGTGGGAGCAACAACAATAGGCTTATGACAAGATTCATCAATTATATCACAAGATATGCCTATGTTGCAAGTTTTAGCTTTCTCAACATTAGTTGGCATGTTTTCACATTTTTCAACTAGAGAGGAATGAGCTTCTTCAAGCTTAGTGTGAGACTTTTGAAGTTTCTTATGGTCTACCTTTAGACTCTCATAAGATGCTCTAAGCTCATCAAGTTCTTGCATAAGGTTTTTCTTTTCCTTAAGCAAGCCCTTGCATTCCTTTCTAGATTCTTTATAATGTTGAGTGCAATCTTCTAGCATAGTGATTAGTTCATCTTTAGTGAATTCTTCTTCATCACTATCACTATCACTATTACTAGCATTATCATGATCACTTTCATTATCGGATGATACCTTAGTGGCCTTAGCCATGAAGCACGATGGAGTGTCGAAGAGGGAGACCTTCTCTTGGATAGCAATGCTAGCATGTCCCTTCTTCTTGCTCTTGTAGTCATCCTCATCATCACTTGAGGAATCATCACTATCCCATGTAGCAACATGAGAATCATTCTTCTTCTTATGAGAACTCTCCTTCTTTTCTTGCTTCTTCTTTTGCTTCTTCCTTTCCTTCTTGATAGCATCTTCATCATCACTATCATAAGGACACTTTGCAATGAGATGGTCCTTGCTATGGCATCTAAAGCATCTCATGGTATGCTCATTCTTCTTAGATGTGTTCTTCCTCCTCCTTGCACGATAGCCCTTCTTCTTCATGAATTTGCCAAATTGCTTGACAAAGAGAGCCATCTTCTCATCAATGTCATCACTATCACAAGAGCTTGAGTCTTCTTCACTTGATGATTCAATCTTGGATTTGCCCTTGGATGTGGTGGCTTTGAATGCCACACTCTTCTTCTTTTCATCATCTTTCTTCTCATTCTCCTTCTTCTTCTTCTTGACCAACTCATCCTTCTCATCATCTTCTCTATATGAATCATCGGTCATCACTTCTTGAAATATTTGTTGAGGAGTTGAATCCTTCAATGTAGTCCTTACTAGCACGGTGATCAATGTGTCAAATCTCTTAGGTAGGCTTCTTAGGAACTTCATAGAGAATTGATTGTCCTTCACTTCTTCTCCAAGTGCCTTGAGCTCATTTACAATGACTTGCAACCTATGAAACATCTCCGGTACACTCTCATCATCTTGCATCTTGAAGCTTGAAAATTTTTCTTGCAAGATATATGCTTTAGCGGTCTTTGTGCCTTCGGTGCCCTCAAATGTTTCTTCTAGCTTGGCCCAAGCATCATGTGCAACTTCTATGTTCTTCACTTGCTCAAATGTCTTGTCATCTAATGCCTCATGAAGAGCACTAATGGCAATATCATTGCATTGGAGCTTCTTCTCTTCCACCGGTGTAGGTGCCTCCGGATTAGCAACCTCAAATTTTGTTTCGGTGACCTTCCACACTTCTCTATTGATTGACTTGAGGTGTGCGGTCATCTTAACCTTCCAATATGCATAATTTGTGCCATCAAAGTGAGGTGCCTTCTTTGTGTTGTTGATGTGCAAACTTATTTGAGCCATTTCTTCTTCACCGTAGGTTGTTAAGCCTCAAATAAACGGTGCCTCGGCTCCGATACCACTTGAAAGGTCCAAATAAGCTAGAGGGGGGGTGAATAGCCTAATAAAAACTTCTACACAAATTACTTAACCACAAGTTAGTACGAAAGGTGGCGAAGCACAAAGCACTAGCTCTAACTAATTAAGCAAGCCACTTACACAATTCTAGTACAAGGCTATCCACTAAACACAACAACAACAACAAGCTAGAAACGAGAAGTAATATGAGAGAAGAGCTTCGAGTGATTATACCGCCGTGTAGAGATGAGAAGTACCAAACAATCAATCACACAAGAAAAATCCTCGGGAAGAGAATGACACAAGAATTTATCCCGAGGTTCACTTGCTCCCCGGCAAGCTACTCCTCGTTGTGGCGATGCACCCACTTGTCGGTTTGCAAGCTAATCAACTATCAAGAGTTGAGCCCTCGGCGGGCGCCGCACAACCACACACAAGATGGGGATCCTCCAAGCCACGAGCTCCACTAGAGTATCCAATTTGCGAACTCCCGCGGGGAAGGATCAAGAACCCCTTACAACACTTGGTGAAGGCTCCAACAATCTCCAATTGCAAGCTCAATCACCTCCGCTGCTCCAAGCCGTCTACCGTGTCGGGAAACACGGAAGAGTAACAAGAAATCCGCAGCAACTCGAAGATCAAGTGCCTCTAGAATGCAACTCTCAAGCAATGCACTTGAATCTCACTCAATCTCACTCAAGATGTGCAATCAATCAAAGAGATGAGTGGAGGGATTGTTCTCTAGCTCAAAGGATGTCTCTATGTCTCAAAATGTGCAAGAGTTGCCCTCAAACCCCGGCCACCATCTATTTATAACGAAGGGGTACGCAGCTAGCCGTTACAACCGACGCGGCAGAAATCGCGCTGACCGGACGCTCCGGTCAGGGTGACCGGACGCGTCCGGTCACTACGCGACAGACGTGAACAGTGCGCGTCAGAACTAGCCGTTACCGTTGACCGGACGCGCTCGACCGAGCGACCGGACGCGCTGGTCACGACCGGACGCGCCGGTCCCGTGACCCACCGGACGCGCCGGTCAACACGGAGCCGCGCACCGCGAAACAACGACCGGACGCGCTGAAGAACTGACCGGACGCCACAGTGCCCGCGTCCGGTGGGAGTCCAGTAAGCTCCCTGGACGACCGGACGCGTCCGGTCACCTATGACCGGACGCGCACCGCGTCCGGTGGTCCTTGTGAACCGCTGTTCGCCTGACCGGACGCGCCGGTCGCACAGTAACCGCGTCCGGTGCAGCGTCCGGTGCAGCGTCCGGTGCACGCAGTGACCTCCGTTCGCCTCCGTTCGCCTCCGTTTCTTTTCCAACTTTCGGCGCAAAAGAAAATAGGCATTTCACTTCTCCAAAAAGCGCCGAATCCCGCCTCGCAAGCTCGGCGGGAGGGAGAGAGGAACCCAAACCCCTCTCTACTGCTTAAACTTCACCGCCTTCGCAAATGTGCCAACACCAACAAGTGATCACCATCTTGTGCTCGTGTGTTAGCATTTTCACAAACATTTTCTAAGGTGTTATGTTAGCTCTTTACTAGATCCTAAATGCATATGCTCAAGACATTGATCTAGTGGCACTTGATTTCCGAGCTAACCGTGATTGCCCCTCTTGATAGTCGGCTATGTATCCTAAACCCGGTCAATCACTTCTCTACTCATCTTAGACCGGCAAAAGGAAAACCCTATGATTATACATTTGCCTTGCGCTCTTAGATCCTTCTCCTTCACTTGATCATCATGTCCATCATTTCATGTGCATCTCCACCATGATCATCATTTCATGTCCATGCACCATTTCTTTGTGATCTTGTGGCCACAACTCCTTGCCACATCCACCTCCATCACATGTTGCTTATGCCTAGCTTAATCACACTTGATACAATAGCATTAGCAACTTGGTGTCATTAATTACCAAAACCAAACTTGGGCTTTCAACGAGGAACCCACTCGGACACAGATGTTCTTCAATATTCCTCTCGGGAAACTCAGTGTCCTATCTGCAAGCTGCAAACATATGGTTGTTTCTAATAATGGTTGTGAAAAGAGTTTTTCATAGAGTACCCTGGGCATGATGTTGACGCTGGAGCCAAAGTCACAGAGTGCTTCTGGGAAGTCTCGCATGCCGATGGAGACCGGGATGACGGGGCGTCCTGGATCGCCTCTCTTGACCGACAGACGGTCAGTACTTATTTCCATGATAGGGTTACTCCAGTAATCTCCTGCATCAAACATGTCTACAAGATTTGCAGATTCTAGTCCTTCCGGTTGTGATGGTATACCGGGGTTAGTAGCAGGAACAGCAGCAGCTATTTGATTCAACTGAGATTCAATCATTTTATTAAAGCTAATCTGGTTCTTGATGGCAGTAGAGAAATTATCCATTCTATTATTTATATTTTCTAGTATTTTATCATTAGATGCCAATTTCTTATACAGGTTATCCATTAGCTTTCCTTGGTTGGATACTAACTCTCTCAAAGGTGGATAATTATTATTATTATTGAAAGAATTGCTACCTTGGTAATTACCTGAGTAGTTAGGCCTCTGTTGATTCCAACCTTGATTCTGCTGAGGACGGTTGTAGTAGTTGTTGTTGTTATTGTTGATGTAGTTCACGTCCTCCAGCAACTCAGGACAGTGATTGCCCGAGTGTCCAGTACCTCCACACTCCTCACAAGTCATGTGAGAGTCGTAGACGTGCATGACTTCTTTCTTTTCTCTAGCTCGATCATCGAGCTTCTTCATGAGTAGGTCTAGCTTGGCAGACAGCATGTCTACCTCCTTGAGCTGGTGCATACCTCCACCTCTCTTGCGTGTCTGAGTTCTTTCTTCATTCCAACCTTGGTTGGATGCCATCTTCTCCACAAGAGCTGTGGCTTGAGGTATGGTGAGTGATAGGAATGCTCCTCCAGCTGCAGCATCCATGGTTTCACGGGCACTGTTAATGAGCCTATGATAAAATGTCTGCATCAGTAGCCAGCTTTCCATTCCATGATGGGGACATTCTAGGATGTAGTCTTGGAAACGCTCCCATGCTTCTGGAACGGATTCATCATGTTGTTGCTGAAAACTTGTAATCTTCCCACGGAGAGCATTGGTCTTGCCCATTGGAAAGAATTTGGCCAGAAAGTTCGTGGAGCAGAGTGCCCACGTAGTGTTCTTCTCCTTTGTAGCGTAGAACCACTGCTTCGCTCTCCCCAACAGTGAGAATGGGAAAAGGCAAAGTAGTATGGCGTCTCTGGGGACATCAGCCATGGTGAAAGTGCTGCAGATCTCTAGGAAGTGTTGGAGATGAGCACTTGCATCTTCGTGCGGCTTCCCACCAAACTGGTTGGCTTGTACCATGTTGATGAGCCCTGGCTTGAGCTCAAAGTTCTTGTCGATGGCCGCGGCAGGTCCAGTGCGGATGTTGTCCGTAGTGGGAGCTGAGAATTCGCGGATCGTCTTGTTCGCCATGGCTTCGAATTCAGTCGACAAATTCCAGATGAAACTTCGGCGGTCTTCGGATTTGGATGAAGCTTTGTGCTGAAGTGTTGACGATGTCTTCTTGAGCTTGGCTCTTGTTCTTCTGAATAAGGCTTCGGGATCGTCAACAAAGTTGTCTGGAAGATGTCTTCTATTCATGCATCTCCCTGCAATAAATAATCAAAATGGAAAATACAGGGGTAAAACTATATAAGAGAATTGATAAGCTTGATCAGATTAGTGATGCAAATGATGACTCAAAGTTCCGTATTCATTCCTACTTAGTAATCAACCTTCCCCGGCAACGGCGCCAAAAATGCTTGTTGGGCATTCTTAACGTCACTACCAAAAGTAGACTTAGTTTTCTAATTCTGATAACGGCGCCAAAAATGCCAAACCTATCCCTCATGCCACTTAAGCCAAGTTGTCATCCCCAGCATGACATGAGAGACGCGGTATTGAAATATGCATTTGCTCATCAAGATAAATAATAAAAGGGATCTGCAAGCGCACAGATTAATACCGATGTAGCATTTTAACCGGGAAGTATTCCAGGTATCGTTATTTATATTTTTACCACTGGGAAGGGATTTCTAAGTATCATGGTTGATAATGGAATGAGAATTTGGAACTGAGTACACATCATTGCATGTATAACCGAGAGTATTTATCAATTTCTTTATACAGGTATAAATGTCACATTAAGTAAAGGTAAAGTGATAATGGTGACAAAGATAATTAATTTGATCAGCTAGCCACATATAATAATGATAAGCACCTCAACAGATATTCTAGCAAGTCATTAGCATAGAATTAGGATGAACTACAAAGATATTCCCTAAGTTATTATTAACTATAAAGTCTAGCATATCATAGTTAGTGCAATTATACTTGGCAATCATGGTGAGAAAAGACTATATCCATGCATAGTGAATATTAGCAAGGAAGATGAAGA
The DNA here is from genome assembly GCA_022457205.1 of Saccharum spontaneum. NCBI lineage: Eukaryota > Viridiplantae > Streptophyta > Magnoliopsida > Poales > Poaceae > Saccharum > Saccharum spontaneum. The sequence goes on from CM039595.1 coordinate 52,483,539, forward strand.
ACATAGCAATCACTCCCCTGTAATAGTATTGCTCTGCCTGCCCTATACACGAGAGGGGGACTATATAAGAATCAACGAAGCTGTCACTATCGCGAACTACCCCACAATCCGGCATATAGGGTGCAATCGCAGATAAATACGGTATAGACACCACGTCTACACAATAATTATCATTCACCCACTGTACACATGGATAAACGCTATACGATCCTAGGCATGTATATAATTCCAATCTAACTAAGCCAAGCATATAACTATGATAAACTAAGAACAATATAATTGCAAATATAATCAAGTAGAGTAAAGTCATAACCAATATATTGAAATAGAACAAAGTCATATTCATAATATTGAAGAACAATGATGAACAATTGAAGAACAATAGAGGAATTACCAAGAATCCTCTTGACAGATCCGGGAACCAATCGAAGATTGACTCCTTCTAGTTCTAATCCTATGTAGCTATGCTAACTAGAGATCTAGTTGATGTGGTGGCTCTAGGGCTTGATCAGAGGCTCTCCTCCTGAATTAGGGTTTGAAGTATGAGACAGGGGCCTCTCCTCCAGGGGCAGGGGCCTTGCTTATATAGCCCTTTCGGATGAATCTGGGCCGTTGGATCAAACCGACATTGATCGTGCGGTTTTCCTTGATCCTCTAGGTCGATGGAGCATAATCCTCGAGGCGGAGCCTGATTGGTCCACAGGAGGGGGCGGGCGCCCTGGGGACTAGGGCGGGCGCCCTGTCTCCGGCCCCGTTATGCCTCCCGTTCGTTCCCGTGGCATCTGGAGTCTTCTAGATGCAAGATAATTACGTGTTCGGTTAATATCCCGTCATTAATCCGACATTTGGGCCTTTCTTCCGTATTTCCTGATAACCCCCTGCAGAAATAGATAAACAGCAAAACTCGTGGAATTCTGTCAGATAAAACCCTAAGTCTAGGTGTTGGTTTCATTTGGATCCTTTTCTCTATTTATTTGATAGTTATAATTGATACTTAAGGACCGTCAACACGCTCCTGACTCCGATTCGGCTGATGACGCCTACGATCCGACCCGCGAGTGCTTCAACGTCAATGTTGAAAGCACGTCGGAATCACAGGAAGAAGAGCCGGTCGAAGGAAGGCACACGCCCCCTCACGAGGAGCTCCCTGCCGGGCGGGACGAGGCTCAACTCCTTTCGGATCAGGGAATGCAGCTCGAGCAAATCCGCGAGCTGCAGGAAAAGCTCGACGAGGAATGGCAAAACCTGTATCTGCTTCAACAAACCCTCGAGCGTGAGCGCACGGAACGCGCACTTGCCGGGAGAGCTCGCGAGAGAGCTCGCGACGTCAACCGTCGCATCGGCGAGGACCGGGCTGCCGACCCCCTGGTTTTCGCTCGAGCCAGCCAGAACGTCGTCGCCGCCGCCATGCTCCTCCGCAACATGCCCGAGCCGTCAAACCCTGATGCCCACTAGGCTCGAGATGAGATCCGAGAACTCCTCGAGACCGCTGCCCTGCAGCAGGCCGAGAGCTCTGCCTCGAGGCGACGCGAGCCCGCCTCGGAGCGGCTCGCAGAGCCCTCCCGACAGGAGAGAGAGGCCTCGGTTCATCCCGAACCTGCCCGACGGATCCGGATGGATCCCGCCCCTGAACCTGTCGCTCACGACCGGGGACCTCGAGACACCCGTGGTAACATCGTCGAGCGCCGCACGCGCAAACACGGTGACGGCGTGGCTCGAGGTTACCACGTGCACAGGGGCGGGCGTTACGACAGCTTAGAGGACCGCAGTCCTTCACCCGAGCCTCCGGGCCCTCGGGTCTTCAGTAAGGCTATCCACGAAACGATACTCCCGGCGCGGTTCCGCCCTCCCACGACTCTTGCCAAGTACAACGGCGAGACCAAACCCGAACTTTGGCTCGCCGACTTCCACTTGGCATGTCAGCTGGGCGGGGCCACTGACGACCGGGTCATCATCCGACAGCTCCCCCTGTTCCTCTCTGACACCGCTCGAGCCTGGCTCGAGGATCTCCCGCCCCAACAGATCCACGACTGGGATGATCTCATGAGGGTGTTCGAGGGAAACTTCAAGGGAACTTACATGCGCCCCGGCAACTCATGGGACCTCCGGAGTTGCAAGCAGAAGCCGGGTGAATCCCTCTGAGATTACATCCGACGCTTCTCCAGGCAATGTACCGAACTCCACAACGTCACCGACTCCGACGTCATTATGGCTTTCCTCTCTGGCACCACTTGCAAAGAGCTGGTCCGAGAATTGGGCCGCCACACCCCAGTCACTACCAACGGATTGATGGACATCGTCACCAACTTTGCCGCCGGCGAGGAGGCGGTTGGTGCCACTTCGGCGGTGAGCAGGACAAAGGGAAGCAGAAGGCCGACGATCCCGCGAGCTCCACCCGGGGCACCAAGAGGAACAACCGTAAGAAGAAAAAAGGCCAGCAGGGCAAGCCTGAGGCTCCAGCCGATGAGCTTGTCGCCGCTACCGAGCGCAAGAAGCCTCGAGGCCCCCCCGGCGGGGGCATCTTTGACAAAATGCTCAAAGAATCGTGCCCTTACCACAAGGGACCCACTAATCATAACCTCGAAGATTGTCATATGCTCTGCAGGTACTTCGAGGGTGCAGGCAGCAAGAACACCGACAAGAAGGAAGACCCGAAGGGTGACGACAAGGATGAAGGGTTCCTCGAGATCCACAATTGCTTCATGATCTACGGAGGACCCTCGACCCGCCTCTTAGCGCGCCAGCGCAAGCGAGAGCGGCGCGAGGTTTTCTCTGTACAAACGGTGGTTCCCCGTTTCCTCGACTGGTCTGCGGTGGCCATCACTTTCGACCGTGATGATCACCCTGACTACGTCCCCAATCCAGGGGTCTACCCTCTTGTTGTTGATCCCGTCATCGCCAACACACGCCTCACCAAAGTACTCATGGACGGCGGAAGCAGCCTCAACATCATCTACTCCCAGACCCTCGACCTTCTGGGGGTCGAGAGAGCGCGCCTCCAACCTAGCGTCGGGGGCTTCCACGGAGTCGTGCCAGGAAAATGGGCGGAGCCCCTCGGACGGGTCGATCTGCCCGTTTGTTTTGGCACACCGGCCAACTTCAGAAAGGAGACCCTCACCTTCGAGGTGGTCGGGTTCCGTGGGACATACCACGCTATCCTCGGGCGCCCGTGCTACGCCAAGTTCATGGCTGTGCCGAACTACACCTATCTCAAGCTCAAGATGCCAGGTCCAAACGGCGTCATCACCGTGGGGCCCTCGTACGAACACGCCTACGAATGCGACGTCGAGTGCGTCGAGCACGGCGAGGCTGTTTCAGAGTCGGTGACTTTGGCTGCAGACCTCGACGGTCTCGCGAACGAGGTTCCCGACCCAAAGCGCCACGCCGGCAGCTTCGAGGCAGCGGAAGATGTCAAGCTCGTACCCCTCGACCCCGCTGATCCCAATGGGAAGGCGCTGAGCATCAGCGCCACCCTCAATCCGAAATAGGAAACCGTGCTCGTCGACTTTCTCCGCGCAAACGTCGACATCTTTGCGTGGAGTCCCTCGGATATGCCGGGCATACCCAGGGAAGTCGCCGAGCACGCCTTGGAGATCCGGGCTGGATCCAAACCGGTGAAGCAACGCCTGCGCCGCTTCAACGAGGAGAAACGCAGGGTCATCGGCAAGGAGATCCACAAGCTATTGAAGGCCGGATTCATCAAGGAAGTTCATCATCCTGAGTGGCTAGCTAATCCTGTACTAGTTAAGAAAAAGAGTGGGAAATGGAGGATGTGTGTAGACTATACTAGTTTGAATAAAGCATGTCCAAAAGTTCCCTTCCCTTTGCCACGCATTGATCAAATCGTTGATTCCACTGCGGGATGTGAAACTCTCTCGTTCTTAGACGCCTACTCCGGTTACCATCAGATTAAAATGAAGGAGTCCGACCAGCTCGCGACTTCATTCATTACCCCATTCGGCATGTATTGCTATGTTACGATGCCCTTCGGTCTCCGGAACGCAGGGGCCACGTACCAGCGGTGCATGCAGCACGTTTTTGGGGAACACATCGGGTCGACGGTCGAGGCTTATGTCGACGACATCGTTGTCAAGACAAAACAGGCCGACGGTCTGGTCAGCGACCTCGACGTTGCGTTTAAATGCCTTCGGGCAAAGAAAATCAAGCTCAACCCCGAGAAATGCGTCTTTGGCGTCCCTCGAGGCATGCTTTTAGGATTCATCGTATCCAAACGCGGCATCGAGGCCAACCCCGAAAAAATCTCTGCCATAACTAAGACGGGCCCCATCCAAGATCTGAAGGGTGTACAGAGGGTCACTGGTTGCCTTGCAGCACTCAGCCGTTTCATTTCACGCCTCGGAGAAAAGGCGCTCCCTCTGTACCGTCTCCTAAAGAAATCGCAGCATTTTTCATGGACCCTTGAGGCTGAGGAAGCTCTCACGAAACTCAAGGCCACGCTCTCTAACTCACCCATCCTCGTCCCTCCGACCCCAGGGGAACCACTCCTACTGTATGTCGCTGCGACGTCACAAGTAGTCAGTTCGGTCCTGGTTGTCGAACGGGCCGAGGAGGCGCATACCTTGCTTGTCCAGAGGCCGGTCTATTTCATCAGCGAGGTGCTCTTAGAAACTAAGGTTCGATACCCCCAAATTCAGAAACTGCTATACGCCGTCGTCCTGACGCGGCGCAAGCTCCGACACTACTTCGAGGGCCACCCGGTTACTGTGGTTTCTTCTTTCCTCTTGGGAGAGATAGCCCGGAACCGGGAAGCCTCGGGTAGGATTGCTAAATGGGCGGTCGAGCTCATGGGCGAGACCCTGTCCTATACGCCGTGCAAGGCTATCAAGTCACAGGTATTAGCAGATTTTCTGGCTGAATGGACCGACACCCAGCTCCCTCCCGCACAGCTCCAGGCCGAGCTCTGGACCATGTACTTCGATGGGTCGTTGATGAAATCGGGAGCAGGCGCGGGCTTGCTCTTCATCTCACCCCTCGGGGTTCACATGCGCTACGTCATCCGGCTTCATTTTCCTGCATCAAACAACGTCGCTGAGTACGAGGCTTTGCCGAGGGTTTGAGAGGCTTTGCCGAGAGCCTGAGGCCCTCGGCAATGCAGCCAGCTCCAGTAGTGAGGGTCATATTCCTAATATTAAATTCTATCTTATTTTTTAGATCTAACTAGAAGAATACACCGTCGGTTGCTGCGGGAATTGCGGATTAATGGATTACATGGCATGATGACATGGACAAACAAAATACTTATATGTCTTGCTGATGTGGATATTACAATTGTATGAGTTAGTGGATTTTAATTATGTGTGACAGTGCATTGCCTAGTTGGACATCTTGCATATTGAGAGAAATATGTGACTCGCTAACATAAATATTATAATTGCATAGCTTAGTGGATTTTTAATTGTGTGTGATAGTGGATTGTCTAGGTGGACAACTTACAATTTGAGAGAAATAGGCAGTGAGGTTTTGCTTTATAAGAGTATAAGATAAGATAAGATAAGATAAGATAAGATAAGATAAGATAAGATAAGAAAGAGCTAAAATTTCTGTCTTAGGGGGTGTTTAGTTTGAGTGACTAAAGTTTAAGAGGTGCGACTAAAGGGTGTTGCAGGGGGTATTTAGATACTAATAAAAAAGCAAATTACATAATCCGTCAGTACTTCGCAAGACGAATTTATTAAGCTTAATTAATCCGTCATTAGCATACGTTTACTGTAGCATTTTATTGTCAAATCATAGACTAATTAGGCTTAAAAGATTTGTTTCGCAAAATAGTCTCAATCTGTGTATTTAATTTTATAAATAATCTATATTTAATACTTCATGTATGTGTCCAAACATTCAATGGAACAACGACTATAGTCTAAGAGCACCCCCTTATTAGACCCATCATTGGATCCGATTCATCATCCACTCACTTTTCAGCCCTATATAGGCCATGTTCTGCTGGTCATGTTTCAGCTTATTTCAACTTATTTCAGCTTATTCTCTCTAACAGAACACTATTGAATCAGTCAAAACTAGCCGACTTTTTCGCTGGCCGAACCAGCCCTATAATCATTCTCTCTCATCGCAGCGCCGACCTCCGGAGGGCCACTAGGCCGTACCGTTGTTTGACGAGAGTCGAGTGGAACGGCGCGTGGGCGCGTGAGGCCCACCTCCCGTGTTAGTGGGCCGTTGGCTGACCGTATGCGAGGTGCCTCAAGTCCAACTCGATAGATCTCCACATAAGCACCCGTGCGTTCACTCCACTACGCCTTTTGGAAAAAGAAACAAACAAAAAAAAAAAAACCAATCCCCGCCGCCGATAAATCCACGGCTGAAAGATCAGGCCGACGGCTTCGCATTGTGCGTCCCGAGGAGATATTATTTTCCGTTCCGTTTCTCCCGTCAGAAAGCTACTCCAACAAACTGCTCCGCTTTCGGCACCTGCCCAGCGGAGGAAAGAGTGCGGATTGCGGCGGCGCCGGCGGACGAAACAATGGCGCCGGCGAGGGACGAGCATCTGGACGCGACTCGCGCGCTGATGGCGGCCCACTCGCCGCCGCTCCACGCGCTGGTCGTCCCCTCCGAGGACGCACACCAGGTCCGTGCCGCGCCCGCAGATCGGGGGGTGGATCGGATCTCCGGTCGGAGTCCGCGGGGCTAGCGTTAGGGTTTTGTTTTTGATCGGCTCGTTCTGCGGACTGACGATGGCTGTGGATTGTCTGTGCAGAGCGAGTACGTGTCGGAGCAGGACAAGCGGCGGCAGTTCATCTCCGGGTTCACAGGGAGCGCTGGTCCGTGCTGACTGAATTCGTCCATCTATCGCCTAGTTTATCTTCGAGAGAGCCATGTCCTTCCTTTTTTGCTATTAGGTTCATGTGATTTTGGTGTGGTTAGATACTTGGATTACCTCTTAAGGCAGTTGTGTATTTGTGTAAGCAGTTAGGCAGTTCAACCAGTTACCACTTAGCACAAGCTTCTTGAAAAAAAAAGTTAGCACTTAGCAGGACATGACAAGCTATGATTGTGCTTCTGCCGTGTTGTTCTCGATAGGTTAGCTCTTTCACAATGAAGTTCTGCAAATTGTTCGATCATTGTGGCAGTGTGGCCACAATGGGGCTTGTGATTTCTGCAATTCTGCTACCATTTAGTTGCAGAAATTACAGATCAGCTAGTACAACTAGGTTTATATGAATCTTAAATGGTCTCATAAAAAAATTCCTATACAGGCTTTTGGTTTTGCATGCATATTTCTTCTCAAGGTTTGTAGCATACAAATTCAAATACTATGAAGCCTTTGGAATAATCAAGGATTGTTTTAGATTTTTTGTCACTAAACTGTCTAAAGGATTCAGCATGGGACAACTGGTTCTTTTTTGGATTATGTGTTAGTGTTTGGCAGAAAGCAAACCTCATCTTGGGTAGATGTTAAATACATAAATAAATTGCATTTACAGCTGAATAGTGAGTTTTCTTTAGAGACAACATGTACAGAAATATGAAGATGCAATGGATAACCAGTGGAGTGTTTCTTTTCTCTTCATGTAATCATTTTATGATGAAATTTGAATGTTCTTCTGTTCAGTTCCCACATTCACAGCACAAGGGACTAATTTTCAAAGTTCCAATTTACATGGTAGGCCATTCAGCCATTGGAGTGCCATGCTCCCACATTTGAGTGTTACTGCTACCTTGATTCTGTAATTTTTTAAATGTAGATTATATGACCAAGCATATTATTTTTCTATTTCTTTCTTTGTGCTTTCTTTGCATATAAAGATACAATATATTCTTATGCTGCCATATGGGAAACTAGTATTTCCTCAAGCGTTTGAATTTTGCAAACATGAAAGTTATATATGTTTCGACTTTGCTTGAAAGGTGCTTCCATAGTAAAAATTTATAGAATTTAATGATTGATTTGGACAAGAATGTATCTGTCTCACTGTCTATTGTTATGACAAGTGCGTAGCTGGATGTGAACATGGAGCAACCTCCACTAGTCTTTTATGTTATGTGATTGATTTGTACTTTGTGTTAGCATTTGGTTGAGCTAAACAGTTTGTTGGTTGTCACGTTGGTTTCTCAGTTAGTGTACGTATTGAATTTTAAACAGGCTTGGCTCTTATTACCCTGAAAGAGGCATTGTTGTGGACGGATGGACGCTACTTCTTGCAGGCGACACAGCAACTGAGTGATCGTTGGAAACTAATGCGCATGGGAGAAGACCCACCAGTTGAAGCATGGATAGCTGATGTAAGCAGTGACTTTCCTTCTGCAGCAAATTTGTGATGACCTTCTAAAGTTCAACATAAAAGCATTGGTCACATGAGCTGTACTTGGCAATGATTGTGCTTTATCTTTGGTTTTGAACTCGTCCATGCTATTGTTGTTGAGAAATACAAATATGGTTTCCTTGCTCACCTTTATTTTTTTGAATGTAAATCTTTGTGGGGATACCAATAAGATATACTTTATTTTTTGGTTACTGATTTGAATTTCCGCCTTTAACTGCTTTGTTATATGTGAGTGGAAGTAATTTGATATTTAACTGCTGGCAGTTATTTCTCCCAAAGTCAGACAAAATATTGACACTGTTAAAACCTTAACTTTGTTCCCATCTTGTTGAAGATAATGTAGCTACTTAAGGTTTTCCAGTGTGTTGTGAAATTGTTTTGGTGATTGAGTAATTTTTTTGATCTTCTGTGTGGAATACTACTGTCCTGGCTAATCTGTAGAATGTTGTTGTGCTATCAGAATCTGGCTGATGAAGCTGTCATTGGAATCAATCCGTTGTGCATCTCTGTTGATTCGGCTCAAAGATATGAGCATGCATTTTTGAAGAAGCACCAGACTTTGTTTCAGCTTTCTTCTGACATGGTGGATGGAGTATGGAAGGATCGCCCGCTAGTTGAACCTAGGCCTGTAATTGTACACCCAGTAGAATTTGCAGGGTGTAGTGTACCAGAAAAGATAAAGGAGCTGAGAGAAAAGCTTGTACATGAAAAGGCTACTGCCATTATAATAACTGCTCTTGATGAGGTACAATACATTCTATTGAAGTTGTTCAATTTCAAATTTTTTGTGGGAGTTACCATGGTTATAGTTTCCTTTATAGCCCAGTGGTTCACTCTTATTTGTTGTGTAATGGTTGCTTAGGTTGCTTGGCTGTACAACATTCGAGGAAGTGATGTGGATTATAGCCCAGTGGTTCACTCTTATGCTATTGTGACATTACACAGTGCTTTCTTTTATGTTGATAAGAGAAAAATAACTGTCGAGGTCAGTTAATTAACTAAGGACATATCCTTTTTTCTAATGACTATCATCTTATAGTGTTCATATGCATGGTTTTGTAGTTATGTAATGTAATATATTTGTTATATGATTCTTCTATAATGCAGGTTCAGAAGTACATGTCTGGAAATGGTATCGAAATAAGAGAGTATGAAACTGTTCAATCTGATGCAAGTTTGCTTGCATCTGGCAAGCTACAAAGTTCTGTGCATGTGGAAAAGGATATGAATGAGGTGGAGAGTTCAAAAATTTGGATTGATTCTGGCTTATGTTGCCTTGCACTCTACTCAAAGTTGAGTCCACATCAAGTTTTGGCGCTGCAATCACCAATTGCCCTTCCAAAGGCTGTTAAGGTGAATTTTCTTTCTTCTCTCTTGTGCTAGTATAGTAGTGTCAATATGAATTTGTGTGGAAAAGCATCTGTGAAACTTTCAATACTTGAGTACAACACTTAGTTATCTATCACAAATCCAACTTTTCTTGTTAGATCAGAATGATTACAGATTATGGAAGTCAAAATTGAAGAGAACAAAACATTACTTATGGGAAATGTAACTATATCTCACTTGAAATATGGTTTAGTAAAATATTATAATCATTAATCACACAGAAACTATGTCCCAATATGCCATGCTATAAATTTTGCTAAAGTTATGTTGAAGATCATGGTAAACAACCATCTATTCTGGTGAAGAAATGCTACATCACTGAGCAAATGCGTAGCAATTTCTAGCTGATAAAAACTATAAATTGGCTTATTGCCATTCCATTCTCAAATACATGTCACTTTAGAACTCTTTCTGTCTAACTTTGAATTGTTTTTGAAGTTCATCTGTATTCTGTGGTATTAAAGGTATTAAGACAGTATTGTTCAAAACAAAAATAAAAAGAACATTACTATATGTGATGTGATGTAATTGCTGGTATTCGATCGCATTTTGAAAGTTTCATTTATGGAAGAATAGAAACATAGTATTTGCACAATGCATCACAACGAATTTATTTTGCGTTTTGTACTTTCCTTTTCATTAGTGATCCACAGATAATTAGCTTTTGAAACTGTAACTCTTTGAATTTAGTATTTTGTTTCCTCAAATTTTCTTCTTTGCAACAATGCTGTAGAACCCCACAGAACTGGATGGATTGAGGAAGGCGCATATTCGAGATGGTGCCGCTGTTGTACAATACCTTGCTTGGCTGGATAATCAGGTCCGCATAGAGTAATGTCTCATCATACTGAAATATTGCTGAACATATTTGAATTTCATATATACCTGAAAATGTTTTGCATCTGTACTCTTCTGGTATTACCAGCTTTATTTGCATTTTTTCAAAAGAACATCTTATTTTGCAAGGTTACTAATTATCCTCTGTAACTTAATAGTTGTTCCATACTAGTTCTGATGTTCTTTTCCCCCTACCAATTCAGATGCAGGAGAACTATGGAGCTTCTGGTTATTTCAGTGAGATAAAAGGATCACACAAAAAGGAAAATCTGTGAGTTTATCTTATTATATTGCACTGGTTTGTTTTGGGCAGCATATTATCTATCATGTGGAGCTCTTGCCTACAGATGCATACATACCATTAGATTTGCTTGCTTATGCATCATTTAAAAAAAAAACTTTTTTTACAAGACTCCAATGTACATTTCCATTATTGTACATTTGTGTGTCAGACTCGAATTGAAATTTAGTTGTTTTATAATGTTTGAATATCTTTTCTGTCTGTAGACCAACCAAACTTACTGAGGTGTCTGTGAGTGACAAACTTGAAGGCTTCCGTGCAACAAAAGAGGTATGCTACAGCAACATCACTTCTTAAAGCTTAGTTAAAATAATTGCCTAGATGCTTCATTTAAATCGGCTATGGCTGCTGTTACTGCTCACAACTATGGAACATGGAAGTGACCCAACAGGTACCACTTCAGTAGTATTTGTAGAATTTGCTAACACTGGGTTCCAGTACTTTAGCTGTCTCTGTCCGGAGTCAACGATAAATCACAAAACTCTTTCTTGGCTTCATTTGTCTTCGTTTATTTATTATGGATATTTTCTATTCAGTAAAATAAAAGCAAAGCATTGGTGTTGGACTTTATTCTCATATCTTATGATGTTATATGACCACCTATCTAAATGAATTGCTATGTAAAGGCTAGTGAACATTTTTGCCTTCAGTCATTTGATGCACTGCAATGTGTGACAACTTACAATATTCCTGCAGAATCTAAAATGAATTGCTTTGTAAAGGCTAGTGAACATTTTTTCCTTCAGTCACTGGATGCACTGCAATATGTGACAAATTACAATATTCCTGCAGAACTTTAAAGGTTTGAGTTTTCCTACAATTTCATCTGTGGGACCAAATGCAGCAATTATTCACTATAAACCTGAAGCAAACACATGTTCAGAAATGGATGCTGATAAAATATATCTTTGTGACTCTGGGGCACAGGTTAAGTATATTTAGTCCTTAACTGTCACTTTATGTTATTGGATCTTTTTGAATCTGCTGACTTATTTCATTATGGTGTACATGCAGTACCTGGATGGTACAACAGACATTACAAGAACTGTACATTTTGGTAAACCCTCAGAACATGAGAAGTCATGCTACACAGCAGTAAGTGCTATCTTTTGAGAAGTATTTTTCTCCCATCATTACTTCAGCCATATATAGTTTCATTTACCACAGTAGTTGTATTTTTTCTTTCACTAAGCCACCAGTTTCAATAAAATATCAGTTTCTGACAGACTGGGGGATAAGAAACGAAGGATTTACAGTACCACACCACTTTTTCTTACTCCAAAAGCCTCTCTCCGTCTCTTGTTTTTCTTATGTTTTATAAAAAGTTAGCAATATGGCTGAATCAACCAGCTATCTTTTTTATTTTTTTATTTTTTTATTTTTGTATGTCTTTACAATGAACTTCACCATGATGCCTGAATTTATTAAAATTCATGTTAGATTTATTTCCACTTTAGTTTTTATTCACTTTGTTCCCTGTGGTTGATTCTAATACTGAATTGCTTAATGTTGGAAATAGGTCTTGAAAGGCCACATCGCACTAGACATTGCTGTGTTTCCTAATGGGACAACAGGTTAGTTTGTTTGGCTCTTTAATCATATCCATGCAAGAAACTATCTGCAGAACTGTTAGAGAAGCATGGCTGTAATATTGATGAAGTCACATTTATGGTTGTTTTGCCATGGTTCTAGCGGTTTACTACAAATTTAAAATAACCATTACTTCACAGTTGGCATTCGAGTAACAAAGGAGCTTAGATATAATTCATTTCTCATACAAATGAATTGATTGGCCTGATCTTTGTGTGTATGTGTGCTCGACACTGTATTGAGTTATTTTATATCAAATACTCCTAAAACCAATGTATATGCAGCAATTTCCTTTTATAGGTATAGTTTAACGAAAGTCTAGGTGAGAATATGGCACGAAGGATTAGTAGATTGACTATGAGGGTGCAAGGTACATGCATATATAATATAGGCAAGGATGTCGATGGTTAAGTTTATAGAAACAGGACCATATCCTTGCCTATCACCGACCACTAAGCAATCTACCCTGGCACTGCTGCTGTAGATGCGCTATATGCGTCTGGGCCTGCTGCTGCTGGGCCAGCGTAGGAGCACATGCCAACATCTGAATGGAGCCTGCCCATGGGTTGTTGGAGGGCCTGGAAGCCTCATGCACAGGGTAGGTGCGGCCCGTGGACACACCTTTGGTGATGTACCTTGAGCCAGCGAACGGTGTGCTGCCGCCCTGGCCACCTCGACCATCGTGTTGTCTACGCTAGCCCCATTTCGAATTGGGGGCTGGGCAGCTTGCTGGGCGTGCCCCCAGAGGGAGAGGAGCCCCTGGGGTTGGGTGTTGGCACCACTGGGAGGTCAGCAAGGGAGTTGTTGGCAGTGGTGGCGACATAGGCAGAGGGGACATAGATAGAGGGACGATTTGTCATGTGTCATCCTGAGTTCTTCAAGGAGGGCTGCCCATGCCTCGAGGAATGTGGGGAAGGGGTGCGCATGTCGGAGCTGTGGACCAATGGAGAACGTCCTGTTGAGGCCGTGAATGATGTTGAGGAGCCGTACGTGTTCACTGAGGTTACTGAGCATCAGCCATGCTCTTGAACCGTCAAAAATGTTCAGTGATGGAAAGATTGCCCTAAATGAAGTTGCTAATCTCAGCGTCGAGGTAGAGGGTGTGAATCTCCCTGTTGTGATGAACTGATGCTTGAGGGCGAGCCAAACATTGAGCATGGTGGTGCGGGGTCCATCACCTTCTCGACGATGTCGGTGGAGATGGTGCCATATATCTAGGAGAGGATGACATAGCCCATAGGTGCCCAATCCAGCAACGCTGGATCAGGGTCGTTGCCCAGGACGTGTGTTGAACGGGAGAAGTAGCTGAGTGTGAAGATGGAACTGGCCGTGCCAGCGCTTGTAGTTGTTGGACTTGATGTTGAGGATGACACTCTTGCCGAGCGGCAGCAGCCTTGCGCTTGAGTTTGGTCATTTGGTGGTGGCAGCATCATGTTCATCAGCTTCGACACACGCTCATGCGCAGCAGCTTCACAATTGTGGGTAGCTTTGGTGTGCTGTGTGCGTACTTCGGCAGTTTCACATGCCACGGATGCCACACAATCTACGTCCTCGCATGCTGCATATATAGGCAATGCTGTCTAGGGTTAGGTTTAGAAACTGGACCATCACCAGATATCCATGCCTATCACCAATCACTAAGCAAACCCTAGTGCTTACGACTCAAAGGGCCAATATACAATACAACACAGCCTAACTGCCTTTCTAACAAAAAGTCATAATCATCCAGTCTGAACTGTGATGGATATCCCATAAGGTGAAATTACATGGCTATAAAAAAGAATATTGGAAGAAAAGATATACTGTAAGATGGACCAAGATGGGAGATGAAGGAACAAAATTTTTTCATGCTGCAGCCACTGAAAGGTACCGGATTAACACCATCACCAGCCTGATTGCTAACGATGGTAGGACTGTTATTGAACATAGTGAAAAAGCAGCTTTGCTATTGGAGGATTTCAAAAAAAGGATGGGATGCTCTTCTAACCCCACAATGCTTTTTAACCTGGAGCAATTGGTACAGACAAGAAATGACTTGGAGTCTTTCTCAAGGTCTTTTTCCACCCTGGACATTGATGAGGTAATCAAACACATGCCTCCTGACAAAACCCCGGGCCCTGATGGTTTCAATGGACTCTTTCTGAAAAGATGTTGGAGCATTATAAAAGAAGATATATATACTTTGTGCTTTGACTTCTTCAATGGCAATCTGAGTCTAGAAGCCATCAACAGTTCATTCATCACTCTGATTCCTAAAGTGCACAATCCTACAAGTGTTAATGATTTCAGGCCCATTTCTCTTCTAAGTGGGGTCATCAAAATCATCACAAAGCTCCTGGCTAATAGACTGCAAGAAAAAATAATACCGCTGATTCATACCAATCAATATGGTTTTATAAAAAGTAGAACAATACATGATTGTTTGGCCTGGGCTTATGAATACATATATCAGTGTCAACACTCCAAAAAAGAGCTTATTATCCTGAAATTGGACTTTACAAAAGCTTTTGATACAATTGAACATAACACGGTCTTACTGATGATGAGGAACTTGGGGTTTCCTGAAATTTGGATTAACTGGATTAAGAGGATCTTGGGCTCTGGTTCTTCCTCGATTCTTCTTAATGGTGTGCCAGGGAATCATTTCCATTGTCACCGAGGGCTCAGGCAAGGTGACCCCTTGTCACCACTTCTCTTTGTGCTTGCTGCAGATCTTCTACAGTGCATTGTCAACAAAGCCTATCAGCAAGGTTTGTTTGAGCTGCCTATTCCTTCTTATGAGCTAGACCAGTACCCCATTGTCCAATACGCCGATGACACTATTTTAGTCATGAAAGCTTCTCAAAGGGAGTTATTCATCCTGAAAGGCCTTCTGGAATCATTCTCACATCAACAGGGCTGAGAGTCAACTACAAGAAGACTTGCCTTGTTCCCTTAAATCTCTCTCTTGAAAAAGCTCAACTCCTTGCTGGTGTCTTTGGCTGCAATTTGGAATCTCTTCCTTTTACCTATCTTGGACTGCCGCTGGGCACAACAAAACCTCGGGTTGAACATTATGGTCCCATTATGAATAAAGTTGAGAGAAGGCTCACGGCAACTTCTACCTTCCTGACCCATGCAGGAAGGCTCAAGCTAGTTAATTCAGTCCTCTCTTCGCTGCCCACCTATGCCATGTGCACCTTGGAGGTGCCGGTTGCAGTCATTGAGTATATTGATAGAGCAAGACGTCATTGCCTTTGGAGAGGTTCAGATTCCAATGCAAAGATGAAACCACTGGTGGCCTGGAGAAAATGTTCAAAGCCAAAGAGAAAAGGAGGATTAGGAATTATCAATCTAAGGAGTCAAAACAAGACCCTTCTTTTGAAGCATCTTGTTAGAGAATGATTTTCCATTAATTTGGGCTAACCCTAGAAGGGTAGCTATATAGGTACCATACATGGGCCACATGGGCCTAGCCTCATGGGCCTAATACATTCACACTCCAACACCCCCCCGCAGTCTGAACTACCAGCGCAGCGGAGTTCAAGGCTGAACAAGAAAGAAAACAAGTAACACACACAGGACCCCCCCGCAGCCACAACTAGCCACTGGAGACGTTGAGGCTGGAGCGAAACTCGGAGAAGGTCGAGGAAGGGAGGCCTTTGGTGAAGATGTCCGCAAACTGGGAGGTGGTCGGGACGTGAAGAACTCGGACGTCGCCGATGGCCACCCGGTCGCGGACGAAGTGGAGATCGATCTCCACATGCTTGGTCCTCTGGTGCTGCACGGGGTTGGTGGAGAGGTAGACCGCGCTGACGTTGTCGCAGTAGACGAGCGTGCTCCTGGCGAGTGGGCGGTGAAGCTCAGCCAGGAGCTGGCGGAGCCAGGCGGCCTCGGCCACGCCGTTGGCCACGGCGCGGTACTCCGCCTCGGCACTGGAACGTGAAACCACCGGCTGGCGCTTGGACGACCAAGAGACCAGGTTGCCGCCGAGAAAGACAGCGTAGCCGGAGGTGGACCTGCGGGTGTCCGGGCATCCCGCCCAGTCAGCGTCGGTGTAGACAACCAGTTCGGCAGTAGAGGACCGGCCGAGGAGCAGCCCGTAGCCAAGTGTGCCACGGAGGTACCGGAGAAGCCGCTTCATAGCAGCCAGGTGGGGCTCCCGCGGAGCATGCATGTAGAGGCAGAGCTGCTGGACGGCATAAGTGATGTCCGGCCGTGTGAAAGTGAGGTACTGAAGCGCGCCAGCAAGACTCCGGTAGGCGGTAGAGTCCGCTGGCCCAAGCATCGGACCCCCAGCCTCTGACAGCTTGCCCTGGGTGTCCACCGGTGTAGAGCAGGACTGGCAGTCGGTCATCCCTGCTCGCTCCAGAATGTCACACGTGAACTGCCGCTGGTGGAGGAACAGGCCTGAAGGTCGGGGCTCAACAGTGACGCCGAGGAAGTGGAGCACCCCAAGATCCTTCATAGCAAATTCCTTCTGGAGTGAGGCAATGATGCGGTGGAGCAGAGACTCGCTGGAGGCGGTGAGAACAATGTCATCCCCATAGAGGAGCAGGTAAGCAGTCTCACCCCCATAGTGGTATATGAACAGGGAGGTGTCAGACTTGGCCTCCGTGAACCCAAGAGTCTGCAGGAAGGTAGCGAATCGAGAGTACCAAGTCCGTGGTGCCTGCTTGAGCCCGTAGAGAGATTTGTTGAGCCGGCAAACGAAGTCCGGACGGGAGGAATCCACGAAACCTGCCGGCTGACTGCAGTAGACCGTCTCAGTCAGAGTGCCATGGAGGAAGGCATTCTTGACATCCAGCTGATGCACAGGCCAGGAGCGCTTGAGAGCCAGGGAGAGGACGGTGCGTACTGTAGCTGGCTTCACCACGGGACTGAAGGTCTCAGCATAGTCAATGCCGGGCCGCTGAGTGAAGCCGCGGAGGACCCAGCGAGCCTTGTAGCGCTCCAGGGAACCATCAGCTCGCCTCTTGTGCGTTCAGATCCACTTGCCGGTGACAATGTTGGAGCGAGGCGGACGAGGCACTAGGTCCCACGTCTGATTGGCGAGGAGGGCCGCGTACTCCTCTTCCATCGCGCGGCGCCAGTGAGGATCCGCCAAGGCCGCGCGGACGGAAGAAGGTACCGGAGAGATCCCCGGCTCGCAGGCGGCGGCGGTGAGGGCCTGCGGGCGAGACGCCTGCCTTGTCACCATCGGATGAGTGTGACGAGGGTCCCGGTGAAGAAGAGGCGGGTGGTACACCGGCGGGTCGGCGCGAGAGCGCGGTGATGCCGGCGGAGCATGGACCGGCGACGACGGCGCAGGTGACGAGAGCGGCGGAGCCGGCTCACGCCGGCGCTCGTAGACGATGCCGAAGCGTCCGGGAGGAGGTGAGGGCGGACGCGGCTCCCGCCGGCGCTGGTAGACGAGTCCGAAGCGCCCGGGGGGAGGTGGGGCCGGTGCGCTCGGTCCCGCGATCGGAACGGCAGCATCAGGCACAACGGGAGGCAGCGAAGCCACCGGGAGCGAGGGTGGAATCTCTGGGGCTGCCTCGGCCGTGTCAGGTACCAGAGGAAGGTCCTGGTGCGGGTCCGGCAGGGGCGAGGCGGGACCACCAGGAGAGCGCGCTGGAGCAGTACCTGCAGGGTAGAGGGAGAGTGGTGGCAAAATCGCCGGGTCAGAGGGAAAGAAAGAGGCCTCCGCAGGGTCAGTGGGAGGTGGGGGTGTAGAGGTGGTGGAGTAAGGGAATGTCGACTCATCAAACACGACATGGCGAGAGATGAGGACACGGCGAGAGGTAAGGTCAAAGCAACGGTAACCCTTGTGATCCGGAGAGTATCCGAGAAAGACACAGAGGGTCGACCGGGGAGCCAGCTTATGGTGAGTAGTGGCGGCAGTGTTAGGGTAACACGCACAGCCGAAGACTCGAAGGTGGTCGTACCGAGGGGTACCGAAAAGGGCGTGGTGAGGCGTGGGAGCTGGGCAGGCAGTGGAAGGAAGGCGGTTAAGGAGATAGGTGGAGGTGTGCAGACACTCAGCCCAGAAGCGAGCGGGTAGAGATGCCTGGAGCAGAAGGGTGCGCATGATGTCATTGGTTGTGCGGATCATGCGCTCTGCCTTGCCGTTTTGAGAGGAGGTATACGGACAAGACATGCGCAGCTGGACACCATGAGAAAGGAAGAAGGCACGAGAGGTGGAATTGTCGAACTCACGGCCATTGTCGCACTGGACAGCCTTGACGGTGAGGCCGAACTGAGTGGATACCCAAGCAAAGAGGTGGCTGAGAGTGGGGAACGCCTCAGACTTGGCACGCAGGGGAAAAGTCCAGGAATAATGGGAGAAATCATCGACCACCACCAAGTAGTACTTGTAGCCCGACATGCTGAGAACAGGAGAAGTCCACAAGTCGCAATGAATAAGATCAAACACACGAGTGGCATGTGAGGAAGAGGACTGAAAGGGAAGGCGAACGTGACGGCCCAGCTGACACGCATGACACAAGTGATCATCGTGAGCCCGAGAGCACCGAATGGCGGCACTACGACTGAGCTGCAGCAGGGCGTCCCGGCCAGGATGGCCGAGGCGACGATGCCAGGTGGTGGAGGAAGGAGTGGCGGCGAAAGCGGCAGAGGAAGACGAAGTGAAACAGACGCCGAGGAAGGCGCAGAGGGTGAAACAGACGCCGGAAACTGAAGGGTGTAAAGAGGCCCAATGCTGTTACACCGGAGCAGCGGAGTCCGGGAGGCCAAGTCCCGCACGGTGAGGCCAGAGGGGTCAAACTCAACCGAACAAGAGTTGTCAGTTGTGAAACGGCGACTAGAGAGAAGGTTGTGAACCATACCGGGAGCCACAAGAACATCAGGAATATGAAAGGAGCCGTGGGAACGGGCAGTGCCCACGGAGGAGACAGGAATGCAGGTGCCATTGGCGACCATGATGGAAGAGGGACAGGAAGGGTGGGGAGGACGAAGAGAAGAAAGAAGACTCGCATCAGGTGTGGTGTGCAATGTGGCTCCCGAGTCGGCGATCCAATTAGGACTGGTGGTGGTGCTGAAGGAGTAGGCCAAGGCAGCCGGGTCCCAACCGACAAGCCCGGGCGAGGCGCCGGGAGGTACAGCCCACAGGGATGTGGGGTGAAATCCCGGGGAAGCACCGGTGACCATGGCCGCCGACGGGAGGCGGTGCTCCGTCTCAGCGAGTCGGACACGAGCCGGAGCGACGAGGGTAGGGTCAGCACGACCGGCGTAGAGGTCGCCTGGCGCCGCGGTAGCAGCGGCGCCCAGGGGTCCCGCGCCTGCGGCCACACCGCCCCCGCCCGCTGCCAGAGCGGCAGTAGCGCAGGGAGGCTGGGCGGCGTCGAAGAGGATGACCGGCTGCCACTGCGGCGCGACGGGCGGCTGCCGGACCTTGTGCGACGCCTTGCTGATGTCGCTGCCACCCCCCGAAGGCCCGACAGTAGGTGGTACCCGTCCAGCTTGCGCCGGAGGATCGCCTGCCGCGCTCCCAGCAGCAGGGGGCGGGGTGGGAAATGGCGAACCAGCAGGAGGAGGCGCACCAGTCGGGTCGCCGGGGAAGAAAACCGGCGTCCGCAGCAGCTGGGGGTCAGCAGCAGGGGCAACTGGTGCCCAGGAGTGGAGGCCGGTGGGAGATGGCAGGTGGGGAGGTGGGGGCCCGGCGGTAGGGGGCGGGTTGAGCCCGGCGGGAGGAGTCGCAGTCCCCGCACGCCCCACTGCAGCGACCGCACGGTCCAAGGAGGGGCCGGCTGCAGCGCCCGCGGGAGGGGGCGGGTGGATCGGCGCACTCCCCGCCCGTCCCCCTGCAGTGCCCGCGCGGGCCAGGGAAGGACCGACTGCTGCGCCCGCGCCTGGAGGGAAGACCCGAGCGGCAGTGGGAGAGGAGGCCTGCGGGAGTTGCGGGAGCGGTGGTTCGGCGGGCGGTGGCTGGAGGGGACGGTGTCCAGCGGCCGGGGTCGCTTCCAGTGGAGCAGCAGCGCCGCCAGGATGTGCCGCCTCCAGTGGATGGGCCCAGGGGGAAGAACAGAGGGGAGGAAAAATCCTGTAGATAGAAGGAGGAGGGGGAGTAGCGCCGGCCATGGCACCTGGGGCCGGCGGCGGCGGCCACCAGGGGTGCGGCGGCAGCAGGGAGAGGTGGGGAGAGGAGAACCTAACCCTAGGCTGCTGATACCATGTTAGAGAATGATTTTCCATTAATTTGGGCTAACCCTAGAAGGGTAGCTATATAGGTACTATACATGGGCCACATGGGCCTAGCCTCATGGGCCTAATACATTCACACTCCAACACATCTAGACGAATTTTATAATAGGAATGATATCCCTTGGGTGAAGCTGATCTGGAATGCACATTATTCCCAGGGTCAAGTGCCACATGCTTCGACAGATAGGGGTTCCTTTTGGTGGAAGGATGTCCTAAAATTATGTGACATGTTCAGAGGAATTGCGAAGTGCACTTTTGGAGATGGTTCCACGGTGCTTTTCTGGTCTGATCTTTGGAATGACAACATCCTACAATCCAAATTTCCAAGGCTCTATTCCTTTGCCAGGAACAAGAACATCTCAGTGGCCAGGTTTTTGTCTCATAACACTCTGGAGGCCCAATTTCACTTGCCATTATCAGAGCAGGCCTTCCAAGAATTCCAAAGTCTCCAAGACTTAATTCAAGATCTGCAGGTTAATCGGAATTCAAAGGACTCCTGGGAATACATTTGGGGAAGCAAGAACTACTCCTCATCAAAATGTTACAACTTTCCTTACAAGAATATACAGCCCCCATCCCCTTTTCTCTGGATTTGGAAATCTAGATGCTGTAACAAACTTAGAGTTTTTTCGTGGCTCCTCTTGATGGACAGACTGAACACAAGAAACATTCTTAGAAGGAAAAAGCACAAGCTTCAGGGAAATAACTACAATTGTGTTCTATGCAGCAACAGCATTGAAGAAACAACATTTCATTTGTTCTTCAGCTGCCCCTTTAGCCAAGCCTGTTGGCAACACCTTGGTATAAATTGGGAATTCACAATGGATTTCTTCCAGATGATGCAGCAAGCCAAGGTCCAACAAAACAATTCCTTTTTTATGGAGACCTTCATCATTGCCACCTGGCAGATTTGGAAGCAGAGAAACAACTTTATATTTGATAGAGGCCGCCCGTCCTTTGATTCTTGGAAAAGCTCCTTCTATGAAGAAGTTAGACTACAGGCCCATAGATTCAGTTCTGTTAAGCGCTCGGTTTTCCTTTCTTGTACAGCTGCTCTAGATTAGCCCTGCTGCCCACCTGAGGCACTCTTCCCTTTTTGTTTCTCCTTGTATAGTTTTGTTGGAGTTCTTTTTATTTAATAAAAAGTTTACAGTGGGGGCCTCCCCTGCTGTATTTTCCGCTAAAAAAAAAGTAATTTTGCTACACTGAATTCCTTAAATTTGCAGGGCATGCTCTTGATATTCTTTCACGAACTCCACTCTGGAGAGAGGGACTTGACTATCGGCATGGTACAGGCCATGGAATTGGATCTTATTTGAATGTGCATGAAGGTCCGAATGACTGTTTCCCCTTGTATTGTCTCAGTTCATCTAATTGTGTGACTGCCCTAGAATGATGAAGTAATTCATTTCTTGCTGTTGAACCAGGTCCTCATCTAATTAGCTTCAGACCTTCTGCTCGAAATGTACCGTTGCAAGCATCAATGACTGTGACAGATGGTCAGTAGATATCTTACTTTAAATTTGTTTAAATTATTTATGGTCTGTCAAGTTTCTATTATATGCCAATGTTGATATTCTTATCAAAGATTTTTATGGACTCACAATTGCATAATCTTGTAGAGCCTGGTTATTATGAAGATGGGAGCTTTGGTATAAGATTGGAGAATGTACTTATTTGCAAAGAGGCCAATGCTAAATTTAATTTTGGAGATAAGGGTTATTTGGCATTTGAACATATAACATGGGTAAGCATTTATTCTTTGATTTCTTTCTTCGATGTGACTAGAGTGCCTGACTATATTCAGTCATGCAGTCATGCTCAATATTATTGTTACATGATCTTATACCCACGTCACTTTTATTAATTCTCTGAAGTGCTTTTGTTCTCCTTCATTTAGTCTCCTGTCTAGTTTTGGATTAGATTTTTAGTGTTCGATGAAGTTCATATGCTATATAAAATTGATACATTAATGGATACACAGCTTTCCGAAGGTTTAGGGTTAACTAGAAACCATAGATCTCTAATCAGGAGCATTTTTTTTAATGAAATCTTCCTAAAGATGTGGCATTCTAGTTAACCTCAGAACCTATTTGAAACAAAGGAAAATGTCGAGGGATTCTGTAGTAATGTTAGTGTCATAGAAACCGAGATTCCTATGTGTCAATGGAACGAAGGAGCATATACTTAGAAATTTATATGAAATGGATATATCCAGAGGAACTTGGGAGGAAAATCCAATATTAGGTTTAGATCTTCAGGAAGTTTCTTTTGTGTATGTATCAAGTTGTTAATCATTTCACCGGTAATCAGCTCACTTTACCCCTTCTTAGCCTGGTTTTGCTAGATTAGAAGCAATCCCTTAGTTTGTTTCTCTTGTTTTAAAAGTGGGCTTCAAGTGCAAGGTTTACATCACCTCTCGCTCCTTACAAACTAGTGATATTTCTGTGTTCCCAAAGAAATGCTGCATTCATCTGTTTGTTAAAAATACAATGCAGTGCATCATTTGTTTTATTGGCTATTGATGAATTCCTTCTTTGTTTTTGTCTCCGTATGTGTAGGCTCCGTACCAGACCAAACTGATAGACACCAAGCTTCTGACTCCTGTTGAGATCGACTGGGTAAACACATACCACTCAGACTGCCGGAAGATCTTGGAGCCTCATTTGAGCGAGCAGGAGAAGCAATGGCTGATGAAAGCCACTGAGCCCATAGCTGCAAGCAGCTGAGCCTTTTCGTCCAGGTTGCATGTCGCCATGGCAAGGCTTATTGATCGCAACCAGTCCTCTCTGAGCTGATCTTCACATCATCTGTGTGGCATACGCTGTGCGTACATAGATTGGCTGCCCCCGCTGGTTCGTTTGCTTAAATAATAGCGGTGAAGGAACAGGATATAGCTTATTCTCATCGTTAATCTTTGCTGCGAGTGTTTGGCTGGAATAAAGATGAAGCCAGAATGCTATTTTTTTATTAAGTTGATTTGTACAGTTATTTTTAGAAATCGATTTGCACTGAATAATTGTTTCGCCCAATATCCGATGGCCTTCTCTCTGGGAGAGCTTTGGCGTTACTGTAATGCTTGCGGTTTTGCACTACGCCATCCGTCCGTCGACGCATGGGCTCATCGATTCTCTGCGAGTTCTTTCTTCCGTGATAAACTGTTGGTATTATTACATTATTTTTTACTCTGCCGTAATTTATATCCATCTATAGCACATATTCATTGCTTAGATTACCACATCCATGTAGGAAGAGAACATCAAACTTTGAAAGACCTCGCACAAGTGAATCTTGATTCTTGAATTAGAAGATCAACTATGCTTTAGTTGGTCACTTCACGTACAATCATTCATAATCCATGTAGGAAGAGATTATCAAACTGATTGAATGAAAGAAATTCCGCAAGTGAATCTTGATTCTCGAATTAGAAGATAAGCTAAGCTTGACATCAATAAGCTTGCATATAAAGCACGCAAAAGCCGCCGCCGCCTAGGGCCTTCTCCCGACCACCACTACTCAGTCCCCCCTCTCTCCCTATCATGACGACATCACCAACAGCTAAAGGAGCATGGACCCACCTCTTTCCTAGATTTAGTTTCTTATAGGTTTTGTTTTCATCTGTTTGGTTTCGTGGCAGCTTTCCAAGGTGGTGGCCACGATGACGCATCAAAATAATGTCTCTGGTCTTTCCTACTCGATAGCATTTGATCTGGCATCGGCAAAGGGTTAATGGGAATTTGCTTGGTTAATGGGAATTTGCTTTATCAGATCCGTTGATTCTCTTTAGATTTCAATAATTGGTGGTTTATTAGGAGAAGCAGTTGGTTGACTTTTGATGTAATTGTTTGAACCTCTTCCTTCTGGTTTGTTCTATAGTAAGATTCGTTTGCTCTGTTTTGATGGTGGTTTGTAAACCTACATTCTTTGGAGAGTTCCTTTGCCTAACACTAGATTGTTGTCTCACAAGCACCTTTGGAACTCATCTTCTTTATGTTCTTGCTGAACACGGTGCTCTTGCTCTACCCTAATAACATCTACAGTATCCTATTCGTTGTATTCTCAGTAATTGCTTCCTGCCGCCTCGCTTTTGCCCTGCTTTCCCCACTCTCCAACCTTATATGTTGAAATTCAGCCTTTGGGAAAATGAAATCTAGTTGTTGCCCCCACCCCCTAAATGAAATCAAGGGTGGAGACAAGGGGAGCGGGCAGGGACTTGGCCACCCAACTCTGCAGTCTTCATAAGTACTTCACATTAGTTTTCACTAGTCACTAGAGATTATAAGTAAACAAGTCTTCTCAACCAATCCTAGATTGTTTTCTCGGATACATTTCTTGATAGTCTAATGCTAAGTGTCAAAATAAAATTAATATGATGTGAACCATTGATCTGTGCACAAAATATCCTTTTTTATCTTAAATTTAACATTTATTATTTTTCTAAGATGAAAAGATTAAAGATGATTTATATAGTTTTTTTAGCCAACATAAAAGTCGACACTTTTTTAAGTCGACATCAAAATCTAGCTAGTGGTGGGACCGTATCGTTTTTGTCGACACTCGATGAACGGACTTCCCTTTATCTGAATCGTGACTTTGCCCCTGAACGAATATAGAAGTCTGCCTCTGGATAGACGGATTAGATTGTATTTTGTGGCCGAAACGATATTACTAGGGTGAATCGCTTCCTCACTGGACAAAATCTAATATCGGCCAGACGGTAAATGATTGTAGTTAGTCTCGTTCGCCCATGAAAAGGATATTCCAATTTCATACCACGCGAGATGGAGTAACACTGATTATTTTTTTTAAAATATATATGTCAAAAATCCATGGATATACTTTGTAATTTGTATTAAAAAATAAAAATTCTCCAGCCTATTTTAGTGTCCATGTATCCACCTCAATCTATGTGCGTGGGAGTGGGGCTTGTTTGGATGTATATGTGTTCACCTCAATACATTGGCGTAGAATTTAAACTCACCCCAATCCACTCCAATAAACATGGATTGGGGTGATAAATGTGCATTCAAACAATGCCTGAGGTACATTGCATGGACATCCAAACAGTAAAGCTTTTCTACGCCCGTCAGCAACAGAGTCGCCGACGGGCACAACAAAATTTAGGCGTGGGAGGGAGTTTCACCGAGACATGATATAACAAAATTAAGTGTTAACATATACTGTAGCGTGTCACCAAGCATCTTGTAAACCCAAGAGACAGCCTGCGTAGACACCAACTGCCCCAAGAGAAAGAGGTCTCGACCGACGCCCAAGCGTCTGTACTGGGGTCATATATGGCCAACGCATGTCCGTATCGTCGCTTCACTACCAATCTCCCGTCATCTAGCACAAACAATGGTTTTAGACGGCGCAGATATGCCGGCACGATGGACTTAACCAGAATGCTATATTCTTTCACCCATACGCCTCTCTCAAAGTCAGTCAGAATCCAGATGTGAGTCATACTGTAGAAGTAGTTCATCAGAGCTAGACAGCCTTAAAAAAAGCAAATTGGCACCAGGGATGGTCGAGGTCGTCGAGCTCGTCGTCTGAGTCATCACCGTCGTAGTCGTAGCCCATGCTTATTATAGGCCCCTGGAGACGTTTCCTCCATTCCTCCCTCTCAAGATCGAAGGAAGCTACACAATCTGCGGGAGGAACAACAATGCCAGCGCCTGGCAGCGCCGCCACCATGCCATTGTACACGTCATTATTCCTCAAGAAGTAGACCACCCCGTCGACGACGGTGCAGCTGTCCGGACAGACGAACATGTCAGGACTCGGCATGTCTCTCCACCGTGCGCGGCCTGCGTGAGGCGGTGGAAAATCCGCAGCACCTTGTGTTCTCCGGTGGCGGCGACCCTGCCGAAGGCAAACGAGGTGGCCGCCTCACGCAGGCGGCGCCGGCTACCCCGAGCCCGATGCGACGGCGATGGGAGCACGGGTAGCCTGAAGCGAGGAGCGACTGGAGCTCCGGCACCGGCAGCCGCCGCCGGATCGAGCACGCGGCAGGTGTTGTCGGACTTATTGGCCACGAAGACGAGGCCGAGGCGGTGGCACAGCACCTGCCCGCGGTCCATGGCGCTGGCTACTCGTTTCACCGTTTTGCCTGACAGATCGATGAGGCCGATTAGCATCCGCTCTTCGGATTCGGAAGGACCGGAAAGGAAGAAGCTCGCCACCAAGAGCGGGTGCCGTTGGTGCCGGGCGGCGTGCGCACGGATGAAATGTGGGTCGCAGGTGAGGGAGCGCCATGCGCGGCAGACGACGCGGAGGCCGCACAGCTCCTAGATATTCTCTAGCTACATATATATATATATATATATATATATATATATATATATATATATATATATATATATATATATATATATATATATATATATATATATATATATATATATATATATATATATATATATATATATATATGTGTGTGTGTGTGTGCGCTATTCTACACCCTAGGTGTAGAATAACTATTCTACACCATGGACCTAACTGGCCAACCCAGCAGCTGGCTAATCAAATCCACCGTCCGCCCGCACCCCACCCCGCGCGCCCTGCCTGACCCGTCCCTGCGAGCCCCGCATCACGCGCGCGGCGCATCATCTCCCATGGGCCCGCCCATGTGGCCACGCGTGCCCACTCCTGCCCGCTCACGCCGTCACGCGGCCATGCGTGCCCGCTCAGTCGCTCACGCTGTCACGAGGGGACTGCAGTTCAGACTTTCTCCACCGCGCAAGGGGACATGCAGCGCATCTGCACATGCACTACTCCTCTATGCTACTCGGTGTATGTGGTTGTACATAGCACATTCATTCTTATTTGCATTTGCATGCAAGCATATTAAAGGTAAATTAATCCATGTGTTACTGTTTTTTATTTTTATTTACATGCATGTATATTAAAATGAAATTAATTCATGTGTTAATTCCTAAACCATGCACACAGTTGACACAAAAGAACATAGGCACGTGCGACAGTTGATATTCTGGTACCGTTAAGTAGTTGTCAGTATTTATCTTTTCTTTTCAGTTTTTTTTAGTATTAGGTATCTTTAAGTAGTAATCAATACTATCAGTATTCTTTCTAGCATCTTTGAGTACATGTCAGTATTTTTGTATAAGTAATCTTTTATTAGTACAGTGACTTCAGTAGTTGTCAATATCATCTAGTATGTGTCGATATTTCTTATTTTTTATTTTAGTATTACACAGTGCTTTTATTCAGTACATGTTGATATATTGCTTCAGTATTTGCAAGTACAATCATTCAGTATTTCTTAGTATTGTTCTCTTTTTTTTCCTGTGTGATAGTCTCATGTGTCCATTCTAGTACTATTAAGTAGTTGTCACTATTTGTCTTTTCTTTTTTCAGTGTTTTTAGTATTAGGTATCTTTAAGTAGTAGTCAATACTATCACTATACTTCCCAGCATCTTTGAGTACATGTCAGTATTTCCTTCAGTATTTTTCTATAATTAGTACTATTTTACTTCCGTAGTCGTCAATATCATCTAGTATGTGTCAACATTTTTTTAGTTTTTCTTTAGTACTACTCAGTTTTTTTTCATTCAGTACTTGCTGATAATTTGATATGTTGCTTCAGTATTTATTAGTATAATCATTCAGTATTTGTTAGTATTGCCCTCTTTTTTTCCTTTGATCTCATTATTAGTACTCTTTGGTATATGTTAATGGTGTTATTTCAGTAGTTGTCAGTACCATCCTTCAGTATTTAAGTAATTGTCAGTATCTTTAAATAGATTTGTAATATACTGACCTTATTAGTTGCTAGTATCTCTAGGTAGTTGTCAGTATTTAAGTATATTTTAAGTACTTTGCCAATACTATGATTCCATTAGTTGCCAGTTTGTTTACGTAACTTTCAGTATAAAATGTCTATTCAGTACTTGTCAATACTATCCTTTCGGTATATGTCAATATTTGGAATATCTCATGTTCCTTCGGTCCATTTTTATGTGCTACAATTCTTCAGTACATATCAGTATTTTAAATACTACATGTTCTTCAGTACTTAGTATAATATGTTGTTCTTCCAATATATGTTTCTAACTGTCAACGTTTGTTAGTTTTTTCTAGTATTTATGAGAATTTAGACTTGGTATATGTATCAGTATATGTTAGTATTTTCTTTTTTTTTCTCGAATACGCAAATATGTTAGTATTTTCTAGTAATTAGACTCAGTAGTTGTAAGCATCTGTCATTATATTCTAGTATCTTTAGAAACTGGATTCAATATATATGTCAGTATCTATTGGTACTTTCATCGGTAGTTTAGCTTTAGTATTCTACAAGATTCCAAGGTTGTTAGCTTTAGTATTCCTCAGTATTTTTCTAATACTTTTTGCGTTCAGTGTATGCTACTCACATGCCATCTTCTTCCATCGCTGATTCGACCATGGCTGATGTTGCTCCATACTCATGGCCGGTGGCCAGCTTTGCAGGAGGCAGCACTAATGCCTCATTCTGCCAGTGCCTGGTCAAGTAGAACTATTAGAGTAAAATTCACTAGCGGTCCCTAAGCTTGTACGTCAATGTCATCTTGGTCCCAATCTCTCTATTTTTTATTTGAGTCCAAGAACTTGTACTTTGGTGTCGCTTTGTTCCCCAACTCTCAATTTTTGATATTTGGATCCCACTACTAGTATATTAGTATGTCCCCAAACTCGAGGATCAACACAAAAATAGCATTAGCAATGGGGGACCTCCAAGTACGGCCAATAAGAAAAAACTACTTAAAGAAGATGGACTGCTTTTTGAAAGGTACACTAGAGAGACAGGAGGTGTACTTCTATCTCAATCTCTTCTTCCCATCCTTCGTCTCCTTTCCAAAGATGGCATGTATGATTTTTACCATCTGGAGTCTGGACCACGTGGTGCCATTCTGACTTCTCAACGAAGCAGATTAGATCTCCCAATATTGCCACGCTCTATTCTGGAACTCTCACTAGCCAAATATCAAGAGCTGGCATGGCTCTCCAAAGTGCACACAATATATAGAGAAGTCATTGTTGTAACGTGAAAAGATATATAAAGAAAATTTTATTCAAATGGCTCTACAAATGAGAATTTAGAGATTGAGTTTAAGAAAGACCCTTGGAGATGCTCTTACTAGGTAACACTACTACAAAATCGATTTTACAAGGCACTGCCCAAACATTAATCGAGGTGGTCACAATTAACCATCTCG
This sequence comes from Saccharum spontaneum, assembly GCA_022457205.1. Lineage (NCBI taxonomy): Eukaryota > Viridiplantae > Streptophyta > Magnoliopsida > Poales > Poaceae > Saccharum > Saccharum spontaneum. Next base: position 52,513,347 of record CM039595.1, read on the forward strand.
TAAAATGCATTTACGGAGGCAGACATTTTATTTACTGCCTCGATAAATTGATTTACGAAGACAATCACAAATGTTCGCCTCAATAAATCAATTTACGGAGGCGGTCAAAAATGTCAGCCTTGGTAAATTGATTTACGGAGGCAGACATTAATAAGGCGACCGCCTCCAAAAATCAGACCTAGCCCACTAACCCACACCAGCCCACTACCATCTCCGTTACGGCCAGTGTATATATACGACACTTAGGGTCTCAGTCTCACTCTCAGGTCCTTCCTCTGTCTCTCTCTGTCACCCGATGGCAGCGCCGCACCTCACTCGCCTGGCCTCCTCTCTCTCTCCCTTCGACGCCCCGCTTTCTCGCCCTCTCTCGGTGGATCCCGGGCGGGGCGGTGCGGATCTAGGACGAGGTGGCCCCCATCCGCGACGGCGGCGCGCGGGGCGGCACAGATCCAGGGCGCGGCGACCCCAACCCATGGCAGCAGGGCGCGGGGCGGTGCACGGGGCGCCCTCCATTCGCTGTGGCGGCCCCCCCCAGCAGTGGATTGAGGGTGGCTGCGCCCCCAGTGGCAGATCTAGGGCGCATGCACTCCCTGGCGGCGGATCTAGGGTGGGCCCGTCCTCTAGTGGTCGACGGCGGTGGCGTCCCCCGGCGGTGGATCGAGGGCGGGTGCGACCGGATCTAGTGACGGCGATGGCGTGCAGATCCAGCTAATATTGGATGGATCTAATTCTAGAGAACCTCCTAACGAAATAGCAACGGTAAGGCCATATCTGGCCATCCTAGCAAAACCTAGCAGAACCTGCAAAACAAAATCACTATTGCCTTCTTTATCACCTAGTATACTTAGATCCGAAAATAGTAGCCGAAATCAAATTCCAGTGAACCATCATGCAGAGGCAGCGTCAGGGTGTGCGTGTGTGTGTGGGGGGTGGGGGTGGGGGTGCAACAGGTAGCACCAATAAGAAGGAACACACCAACAACAATACAGAAAAATCCATGAGGACGAGAACGTAATAATTTGGGGGTTATATGTGGTTTCTTTGGACGATTAAATGCATACATAATTTTTTTCTTGGTTGAAACATTCTAATTGTGCAACGATGCAAGATGATCTTCAAATCAGAATTTGCCTTAGTTATTCTAGGAGCCAAATCAGCATACCATCCTACTATTGATCCATGGCTAGAAGCCTATGTGCAATTTTTTTTTGAGGGGAGAAGCCTATGTGTAATTCTTTTTACTTTCTTTGTATCTTGATCTCTGTAGTTGGAACCTTTAGCCTTTATTTTATTTCAATATAAAAGCACAGTAGGGGTTCAAACCCGTCCTGTTTTCCCTCAAGAATTTCCTTTTTTTTTTTTACTGTCAACGGGGGAGGGGGGGGGGGGGGGGTGGTTGGGGTTTGTTATACGGCAACGTCAAAACATATGTCTTTTTATATGTGGCAGGTTGTAGGCATGCCTGAGATCAACGAGGATTAGAGAGAATCTCATTATAGTTCTAGTTCTGTCCTTTATTGTCTCGGTCGTCTGCGACAACACGATCATGTTGTTTATTCTTGTGCTCATTCTGATAGATTCACAATAGTTCATATCTTTTTTCAAAACAAAAGATCATATATAATTACTCACGAGTATTGCTCGGAAATTTGAGGTCATAAATAAGGAGGTTACATGCATGTTGTAATAAAATATCTTTTAGGGAAAAAAAACGTCCTGAATAAAGGATAAAAACGCCTTAATTTGTATCCATCTGCTTTGACACATTAATGCAATAAGGGGTTGCATGCATGTTGTTACAAAATATCTATAATTAAGGGGAAAATTTTTTTATGAACATAGAAAAAATCACCAAAAATTTGAATCTATCTGCTTTGACACATTGCTTCAATATCTTGGCTCTAACTACTGCTTTTGTTTCAATGGTGAACATAGAAAGCTAGAGAGATTAATAATATGGTGCTACATACTTTGCAAGTCCCATGCTTTGAGGAAGGCATGGACGACCTAGGACTTCACTTCCTAGACATTTTTCACAAAGGCTACTGTGGCACCTCTCGGCAATGGAAACGGGAAGATGAATATGATCCTCGCACTCCATGTGCGGTTGAGCTTAGCGAGGCAGGAATCCAGTTCAGAAATTGTAAGACCGAAAACATCCATGATGTTGATTTCGAAAACGGCATGCTGAGTATGCCCCTGTTCGAAGTCAACGACTATACGGAGGCAAAGTTGCTCAACCTGATGGCATTTGAGTGGCTGCACCCTGCAGATGCCAATTTCTACGTGGCGTCCTACATTTCCTTTATGGATAAAATTATCGAGTCAGAAAGAGATGCGGCACTTCTAAGATCCCAAGGGCTCTTTGAAAACATGATGGGCAGCGACAAGAAGGTGGTTGAGATGTTCAACACACTCACAAAGTTAGCACGGACGCCAATGCCAGGCAGCAAGCTAGGCGAGGTGATTTGGAAGGTAAACAGCCACTGCAAGAAGCGACGGAACAAGTGGCGAGCCATCTTCATGAACACTTATCTGAGCAACCCTTGGGTGATCGCCTCCACGGTGGCTGCTTTCATCTTGCTCGTCGCCACCCTCCTGCAGACCGTCTACACGGTTGTTCCGTTCTACACCAAGGGTTAACAAGAACTGGTTATTCTCACTACTGTTGGATTGTATTATTGTGAGTCTCAGCTCTTGGTCTTTGCCTTTGTATATCACTATTTGTGGACTGATATTGTTCCCTCCATTCAGTGGCGGAGCCAGGAATTTACGGCCGGGTATGCTAAATGTACAAAATTTTGAAGCAAATATGTAATATAATGGACGATAAATTATAATGGCCATAACATTTAACTAATCAATAATAATAACCAAAGTACAAGTTTGAAACATAAATAATTAAGAAATATTACAAAACAGTAATGGCTACTATAATATAACTCTACGACCCCTTACTGGAAGAGATTGATGATATCCTCATCTTTTACTTGATTGAAGAATTCTCTTTCAATAAATGTAACCAAGCAATTATTCAAATCTTCATCACTCATTTGTTCCTTTGCTTATTCTTCACATAATTCATCATGGAAAACACTCTTTCAACACTAGCAATGGCTACGGGAAGAATTAGCACCAACTTAAGAAGCTTGTAAACAACATAATATTGTTCATCTTTTTGTGTGTCCACGAGCCTAACTGAAAGCTCACGTAGGCTCTTCAATTTTTAAACCTTTCATCTCTACGAATATGAGAAATGTACATATTAAGCTGCCATGGAAGTTTCATAATAATCTACTCCAACTGCTTCCATAATGCTTCCAAATCTGCTCTAACTTCACCCCCTTTATCAGTTGCTGCATCATCTTGACAATTGGAGTTGAGGAGCCTCTATCCGATTGGGAGCTTCATAATTTGCTTTCAACAGTGGACTGTGCCTGTGCTTCACCATCATCTTGTGCTTGCACAAGTGCCCGTCTTTTTTGTTTTTTGGCCCTTTTTTCGAAAGATTCTCTCAAATATGCCCCTTGCAGAAAGATTTCAAAAAATGGACCCTTATCTTGGCGCCATAGTTGTCGGCGCCAAGATATAACGGCATGGCGCCAGGGTCATGGGCGCCAAGACTCTAGCGTCGTGGCGCTGATGTGGCAGGGAGCTTGGCGCCAGCGTCATTGGCGCCATGCCTTGGTGCCATAGATCTTGGCACCAAGAGCCCACGCTTTAGCTAGTCCCCTCTTCCTCCCCGAGTCATTCTCATTTTCTTTCTCCTCCTCTTCGGGTTTTTTCTTTGTACACTTTGGCCAACCTCTTAAATCGACCTATTGGATCGTGAAAAGTTGGATTTTATCCGTCGATCTTCGAGAGCCAGATATCCTCTCACCCTTCCTGTTTATTTCGAATCGATTTGGTAAAATGAAGTCATATTCTTAACCTATGAACTTCACATGTTATTTGTTCATGTACTTTTTAAAATTCGTATGTATTGTACAACCGTAGGATGCCTAGGCGTGGAAATGCTAGAAAACAAAGGTATGCGTAGATCTTTTTCATCATATATTAAACCCTTAGTTTTAAGGTTTATTGTTATTTGTTTTGTTTTATTAGAACAGAATTTGTTGAATTGTAGCTATGGACGGATGACCGAAAGTCCATATGTCCCAAAGCCGCTCCCTAGCGGTGTGCCAATACCCATGTGCTTCTATGGCGATCCTTGCAAGGTAGACATTTCCGAAGATGAGGCAACATATAAGCAGAGATATTGGATGTGTTCCAATTTTGCATGGGAGCCTACAGAGCGTCAGCGCCGCAGTACATTTATTGTGACAAATTGCTTTTGTTTATTAATTAATTTGTGTCATATGAAGTTTTGCATATTTATTGGATTTGAAACAATTGCATTTGCTGCAGACCCCTCCACCGCTATATGATTTTGAGCAGTGGATCGACACTGAGATCAAGGAGGCTGACATGCGGCTTCTACAAGGCCTGAAGGAGTGGGATGCGGAGCTCCTGGAGATATTAGAGAAGAGACGCAGAGAGGAGGCAGCAGCAAAGGAGCACAAGGAAGAGGAGGAAAGGAGGCATGTTGCTGCGTGTAGGGAGGAGAGGGAGAAGAAGCTTGAGCGCGTGCGCCGAGCGAAGGCAACGATAGAGGAGAATCCCGATGCCCAGAAAAAGGAAAAGTGGCCTCGTTGTACTCAGTAGTATGCTAGTTGTATGGTTTAATCATAGACAATGTGGTCGATGTAGTATGCAACGTGTTTAATCTAATATACTTTAGGTAAATCATGTACCTAGGGCATGTTCTGTGTTATTTATTTCGTCATCATATACTTCATATGCACTTTAAGTTTTTGGACCTTGCATAGTGTTGTCATATATCAGGTTTAATGTTATTGAGTTACTGAAACTAGTTCTCGAGGTGCATATAAAACATAAGGAAGTAGTGGATTTCACAATTCAACACGCATAACATAGGACATGGCATGTCAGAACTTGTACCAAACTAGGGCACATATGTCCTGGACTAAACCTAACATGCCTTAGGAATTAGAGTGAACAACAAGCACATTACATGGCATGTGTACATGATAGATTTGTTCTATCTAGTAGTGCGGCCACATAGCAAATTGTGTAGCCCCTTCTCCACAGTACCCTCCCATTGTTGATGGTGGAGGTGGTGGGGGTGGTGGCGGAGGCCCGTTGATCTTGTGGTTAGGGCAGGTGCAATATGAGTAATGAATTTTAAAACCAATTACCTCTGCTCGCGGACATTTGAAGAATTGGCAACCTCAATCCAAACCCTCCACGAACATCTGCACTAAGCAGTCCTCACCATTCCTACATTTTGACCAATCTTCTTTCTGGTTATCGTATCCTCGGAGTGGACACTCTTTGGTGAAATCTCTCTTGGTCTCGACAGGAAAATGATACAATAGTTCATCAAAGTCTTCCGGACCCAGAGACCCCTCCCACACAATGGGAGTTCCCTTAGTCCCCCCTTTCCCTTCCCTATAGATGACCCTCCAGACATTACTACTCGTAGGTAACCAACTTCTGGTTTCAAGTGACTTGCATTGTACGGAGGAAGGTGTATATATAGCCAGCAGTGGAGTGGAGAGCCATTGTATTATGGCTTTAATGCTCCTGAAAAGTCTAGATGCCATCCCTGAAAAGCCTATTTGAATTAATAAAAAGTCTATTTGAAAAGTCATCTGTAAAGGCTAGATTCCTTGATCAATCAATTCATCTGTAAAAGAGGATGTACGATAGGATAGTGACATGATAAATCACTGAAAAGGCTACATGCTATCGGTGTACTGCACGACTTGACATGTTGCAGAAAATTTTGGCAGAGTTTTCCCTGTTTTTGATTCAATCAAAACACAAATATCATATTAACATATGTCATCAACAAATATATATGACATTCACCTAAAACAATATATATGAGCAGCCTCAAAGCGTATACAGTACATATGCCATAAACTCCATAGTAGTTCATACAGTACATAATAATTGGATATAACAGTCCATAATAATAGTCCATACAGTCCACAAGTCGGCTACAGTCCCTCACTGTCTCCTAGACCTACCCTTGCCCTTGTGTGTAACACCCTAAAATTTGCATCAATTTGAAATAGGAGAATTGGATTTATTTATGCAATTGTGTGAGCATTTTAACCTAGGGAAGTAATAATTTTTAATAAATAAAATCAGCTATAAGGTTAGATACATGCTTGTGCATACATGCCGCTGCATATTTTTAATTGTGTTGATTGGTTTTTATTACAAGAAGAAAATGATTACCAAAAACTATTTGAAAATGTATTTGGAAAACTAGAAATAGAAAAGGAAAAGGAAATGCCCCTCTTTTCAACTTTTGGCCCGAAGGCCCGCTGCTGCCCCTCCTTTGCTGGCCTACTCGGCCTCATCAACCGGCAGCCAGCTTCGCTGATTCGAGCGTCGTGAATTGGGCCGGCCCAATCGGCCGAAGCCGCCTGCAGCCTTGCCTTTCCCCTCTTTGGCTGATGTCTGGGGCCCGCTGTCATCTTCTTCTTCCATTCGTGTTCGAGTCGGACTCCTTCCGATGGAGTTTGCCTCCACCCCGCGCCGTCCTCGCGTCTTGGCGTGACCCGCACGTCAAGGCCAATGTAAATACCGAGCCCCTACAGCCGTACCGCCCGCATCTCAACCCCAATTGCAAGCCGACGCCTCTAGTTGACCTCGCAGCCGCTCGAAACCCTAAAGCTGCCGCTGCCGAGCTCGCCGAGTCGATTCCCCGCGTGATCACCGCCGTAAGCTTGTTGACAAGCTTCGGGTCACTATCTCAAAGTCGCCAAGTCTTCTTTCCCTTCAATTTTCGTTTCGGTTGGCTTACTATGTCTCACCGTCGTGCATAGGAGCTCGCCATCCGCCTTTAGGAGCCACGCGCCAACCTTGTCCGATTTCCGTTGCTGAGAGTCGTCTTGGTGAGTCCGCGATGATCTCCTCTTTCTTTTCGTGCTTGTCCCGTCATCAATGGTGCCCGAAACGTTGAAAACGGTGAACTCCGGCGAGATTTTTCGCCGCCGGCCATGGCCTCCACCGTGCGGGCTACTGTGCCGGCCGGAATCCCCTCTTCTCTCTCCCTCAGTTTAATCTTAGCCGTTCGTTTCAGATCTAACGATGTCACTTTTTCTAAAGAGACCCTCAGTTCTGCTGTAATTATGGCTACCGTCCTTGAATCAGATTAAAACCCCGGTTTTTATTTATTTTAAATCATAATTAAGTTCAGTTTATTTACAACTTTGCCACTGTCTTTAAATGCTTATAAAATCTCCGTTTTAACTTCGATTTAACCCGTTTAAGTTGCGTTAGGTTCGTAATTTCATAATCTACATGTTAATGCTACTGTTTAGTAGGTTCTCAACATTTAAATTTTGAGATTAGATTTAATCTATTACTTTATTAAAGTAAAGCTTGTTTAAATCATAACTTTTCCGTTTTATCTCCGATTTACGTGCAATTCGCGTCTGTGTGATCCTAGTGAGATGTAGATTCGTTTTACAAACTTTTCATGTTATTTTACTACTGTTGGTGTACTGTTCTAATTGTAGCTTTGTTTGCTTTGCATGATTGCTCTTGGATGATTGTTGTTGATGTGTTAATCGAGAGTAGACGGTGAGCAGTTCGTTGGTGATCAAGAGTACTATTACGAACCGGATCAACAGGATCAGCTAGATCAAGGCAAGTATAGGATGGGATTATCCTTGTTACCTATTCACTTTAATTCACTTAATTCATTATGCATGTGTCTCCTTGTTAAGGATGCCTTAGTATTGATCTTGTTCCTTGAATCCTATGGTTATAGCATTGGGTAGTTGCTAGTGCTCACATAAACAATGATCTTGTAATTTGACTAATGATATATGCAATGACACTAAAAGATGATTTTTAGCAACAGGGAATAAGAGGGCTAGAGTTTTCTCTAGATTCCTCTCCATAAGGACTTATCTGTAAGCGAACATCCCGGACTTACAGTACAGCTGTGACGGCTACATGGCTCTGACTTTAGTCATATAAGAGGACCTTTTCTAGCTTGTTAGTGGTTTCCTTTATGGCGCAAGAGGGGTGTGTTCTGGGTCGGGTGTAGTGCGGCTTCTATCCTTATGAGTATAGGATGTGTGTCATTGTGCCATATGGAATGGGAGCTCTACATTTGCAGGGCACAGAAACCTAGTGGCCCTAACTTGTTAGACGAACCTTGGAAAGACTTCATAGTGAAACTTAACTGTCCAATGGAGAGTCATGACTTCAGACTCTTGGGGATCACGACTCACAGTGAAAGTGTATGACCTCTGCAGAGCGTAAAACTGGTATATCAGCCGTGCTCACGGACACGAGCGGCCTTGGACCCTTACGGAATAGAGATCACTATTAATTTACTTGTTCTTGCTATTCATTATTCTCTTTACATGATCATGTATTTATTATGGGAATATCACCTATTTGTTGCTACTCAATTGCTTAAAATATGACCAACTAAAAGCTATATGCAGTTAAACCTGTGTCTATCCTTTTTGAGCTTCATGAACCCCATATTACACTTGTTGAGTACTTTTGTGCTTACCCTTGCATTCCCCCACACCTCAGGATGGACTCCCGAATGTGCAAATAGTGATTACTACTACTACTTCTCTGAAGATTACTAGACTTGTGGTCAACCAGTTGACGTGCCTGTGCTATGGAGCTAGCTACCACAAGAATTATCTTATGTTTCGCTTAATTACGTGAAGACTCTGTGATATTATTCGTTATGTAATAAACATTTGTGATGATACTATTTATATTTGTCATCTTATGTGTGATTGATCTCTGGGCGCACATAAGATTATGCATTCCATTTGTTCCTTAAAAATAGGTGTGACAGATTGGTATCAGAGCTATGTTGACTGTAGGACGCAAGCCTAGTTAGTAATGGTCGTTTTAGTTCCCTTTTCTTCACTTGTTTCATGCTTATCACCTTACTCTTGATAATTGCTAAATTTTTATGCTCCTTTCGCCTTATTCTATTGTGAAAATATTGCTTCTATTCTAACTTAGTCTTGGTCTAAATTCTGTAGATGTCTTGTGCCCGCAAGACTGCCCGTATCACCACTGGAGGCTACTTTCCACCCCGTTCCCTGTACGAACCAGTGGAGCCTCAGGAGGAACCAGAAGACACTGCACCAACCCCGCCACCATCACCAGTTCAGGCGCCTGAACCAGTTTTGCCTCAAGAAGAACTTGAACCTAAAGAGGAGGTTGTCTACTTGAGTGATGATGAAGATGATGAGCTTGCCCAAGGTGGAGAACAGCCCCCGTCGCCTCCACAAGATGGTTCCGCTGAAGTTGGTGTGCCGCCCCTTCCTATGGGTTGGATTACAAAGATCCATCACAAGTCAAGCTGTGACACTCCTTCACACCACCGACTGGTTGGCATGCTTAGTGCCTACTTCACAGATTGGGATCCTACGTTTGAGTATGTCTGCTGGGAGCACAAGCATCCTTTGGAAGCTACTTACTGGAAGTGCAATGTTCATATCTTCGTTAAGAACGAAGAGATGGATACTTATCTACTGGACCGGTGCTTTTCCCATAGTGGTCGTCGTGCCACTATAGAAGATGGCATAGAAGATGCAGCCTTTGAAGCATGCTTGGGACTTCGTCACCTCCGCTATGATGTTATGCAAGATGATCAATATCGCTATTTTCCCCATGGAGACCCAGAGCAAGGATGGGTAATGATGTACCCTGGGAATTTGGAACTAATTCCTCGAGTCATGGTGGATTTTGGTCATGACATGATGGTGAAGAATCGTCAGTTGGTAGCCCTGGTTAAAGCTTTGGGAAAAGACGTCAAGAGGTACCAAGAGGTGATAGATGGTCTAAGGATTGATCAAGGCATGGAGGCAATCTATGACTATCATGAACATCAAGCCCGTCCCTAGGAGTTGGAATACTATCTATGTAATACTACGATAGTACGAGTAGTGTCGAGTTAAGTTGAGTTTTGTAGTGTCATGTGAACTTTGTGTGGTTAGCTGAGTTATTATTGTGCCTATGTGTGAGTTGGTTTTTCCATGTAATGAGTGCTGGAGCTTTGTGGGCTTGTCTACAAAAGTTCCTAGTTAAAGATACTAAGTTTAAGTGTGATAAATAAATAGTTTAGTTGGGTTAACCTTTTCTCTCTGTTCTGTCCTTTCTGGAGCGGTCTGTCTTTCCTTTTATGCTCGAAATTAACTGTTTAGCGAAAAATTCTGAAATTTTTATGAGAGTAACTAGACCCACGTACCATTCCAATGTTTCTAGAATCACCTTTTTATCTGTTCTGGATCATGAGATATAATCGTTACAAGATGAAGTTACTGCACTGTCTGGAAATCAGAAACAGTTTCTGTTGTGTCCTGTTTTTGGTTAACTTCGTGACAGAATCTGGGTTTGTGAGTTAAATAAAAGTTGTAGATAATTTCATTATATTTCCAACCATATAAAGTACACCTCTACTGGATATCTGTAACTCGAGGTAGGTCTATTTTACTAAACTACTGAAATTGGGATATGTCCAGAAGGTTTTCAGATTCCGTTCTCTATCTCTAGAATTGTCTATAATGTGGTAATCTCTAAGATTTGATATTGTATTGGATGACAGATGTCCGGAAGAGGATGAGGTCGAGGCCGTGGTCATGGAGTTGGTCCACCACCCACTATCCATGAGCTTTTGGCAATACAGACACAGTTGATGGAAGCTCTAGTGAACAATCAGCAAAACCAGCCAGTTGGAGGAGCACCTGCGCGTGATAAGCAGGGTGAATTTTTGAAGGGTCATCCCCCAATGTTTACTCATGCCGCTGATCCATTGGAAGCTGATGATTGGCTTCGTGCGGTGGAGAAGCAGCTCAACATTGCTCAGTGTAATGATCAACAGAAGGTGCAACTCAAGACTGGTGGGATTCATATCAGTATGGCCGTCCTGCAAATGCTCCCGCCGTTACTTGGCAGGAGTTTACAGAGAGTTTTAGGTCCTATCATATACCAGAGGGAGTGATGGCGCTGAAGGCAGAGGAATTCCACAATTTGACACAGGGATCTATGCCTGTAGCTGAATATCGAGACAAGTTTGCTCAGTTGTCACATTATGCGCCGAATGAGGTAGCTAATGATACCGATAAGCAGCGACTTTTCTTAAAGGGTCTACATGATGGTCTTCAATTGCAGTTGATGTCCAATGCTTACCCAGATTATCAAACATTAGTGAATCGCGCTATTGTGGTGGATAACAAGCGCAAGGAGATGGATGCCAAAAGGAAGAGGCTTCAGGGACAGGTATCTGGAAACAACACTCGCCAGCGCACTGGTTTTCAACAAGGCTATCAGCAGAGGTATCCGCCTAACCAATGGAATCGTGGTCAACTTCCTCCACGTAATCAGTTTCTGCAACGTCCTCCTTATCAGCCGCAGAATGGCAATCAACGCCCTTAGTAGCAGAATGGGAACCAGAATCAGCGTCAGAGTACCCCCAACAACACCCCAATGAAGACTAGTGCTCCTAATACTCCTACCAAGTGTTTCCGTTATGGAAAAGAAGGTCACATGTCTTATAACTGTCCTGAGAAGGCCAATCAGCAAACCCCTCAGAAGGAGAATAGTAACTAGAAGCTACTGTATTACGGAAAGGTGACTCATGTGTCTGAGGAAACTGCAATGGCGGAACCTGAAGTTATGCTCGGTACGTTCGATGTCCATTCCATTCCTGCCACTGTTCTTTTTTATTCTGGAGCTTCACATTCATTCATATCTCAAATATTTGTTAAGACACATAGCATCCCTTTATGTGCCATGAAAAACCCCATACTAGTCAATTCACCTGGGGGAAGTATGCAAGCTTCCTACCAATGCCTCCCTATTAGTTTAATTTTAAGGGGGGGTAGAATTCAAAGTGAGCCCTATAGTGTTGAGAACAGCTGGGATTGATCTTATTCTGGGACTAGATTGGATGAAGCAAAATCAGGCAGTGATTCAGTGTAAGGAAAAGGCAGTAGCCCTGACAACACCGAAGGTGGATCAAATTAGTGTGGAGATCATAGTGCATAAGCAGCAGACAGCTACAGTGAATCGACTTGATAATAATGTTAATCAGGAGGATCCAGTTGTGGATGAATTTCCGGATGTGTTCCCCGACGACTTGCCAGGTATGCCACCCCACCGCGACATTGAGTTTATTATTGAATTATTGCATGGAACTGCACCTATAGCCACTGTTCGCCTAAACGGCCATTTAGTCCGTTTAAACACCGTTTAAATGGTAAACAGAAGTCAGCCGTGTTGTTTAGTCCCTAAACGGTGAATTAAACGGTTGGGCCGTTTAAACCCGTTTAAACCGTTCAATCCCATCTAAACGGTCTAAACAAAATCAGATTAAATGTGATTAAATGAGCTAAACAACTATTTAATTCATAATTAAGTGAATTAAAGGACTACGTCTATCACAATCAACATGAAACTAATTAACATTGTAATTATATGAAGTGTTGTGGGATTTAGATTTCTTCCAACAAGATTATTTGGTAGAATATTTGATTTTTACATGTGTAAATATGTATGTGTTCTAGCAAATTTTATTTTTGCCTACATAAATATGTATATTTTATTGTTATTGTACAAAACCGTTTAGGCCGTTTAACTCTGTTTAAACACCGTTTAAACGGTCTAAACGCTAAACAAAGGGTGACCGACTGTTTACCGTTTAGCGTTTAGGAAAATATTGCCTATAGCTAAGCGTCCATATAGAATGGGGGTTAATGAATTAGAGGAACTTAAGAAACAAATAAAGAGTTGCAAGAGAAAGGTTTTATTCGTCCTAGCTCATCACCGTGGGGAGCTCTAGTGATCTTTGTTGACAAGAAGGATGGTTCTCAAAGGATGTGTGTTGATTATCGGTCACTTAACGAGGTAACTATTAAGAATAAGTATCCACTGCCTAGGATTGACGACTTGTTTGACCAGTTGAGAGGTGCTTGTGTGTTTTCTAAGATTGATCTTCGCTCTGGTTATCATCAATTGAAGATTCGTGCTACCGATATACCAAAGACAGCATTCACAATGCGGTATGGCTTGTATGCGTATACAGTAATGTCTTTTGGCTTGACTAATGCTCCTGCATACTTTATGTACCTGATGAATAAGGTATTCATGGAGTATCTCGATAAGTTTGTAGTAGTATTCATCGATGATATATTGGTATACTCCAAGACTAAGGAAGAACATACTAAACATTTAAGGTTGGTCTTGCAGAAGCTCAGAGAGCATAAGCTCTATGCTAAGCGTAGTAAGTGTGAGTTCTGGTTGAAGGAAGTTGCCTTTCTGGGTCATGTGGTCTCTAATGGTAGAATTTCAGTGGATCCTAGCAAGGTAAAGGATGTGTTGAATTGGAAGCCACCAACCGATGTGGGAGAAATTCGTAGTTTCTTGGGATTGGCTGGATATTATAGAAGATTTATTGAAGGGTTTTCTAAGCTTGCTAAGCCAATGACAGCATTGTTAGAAAAGAATGTTAAGTTTGTGTGGTCTGATAAGTGTCAGGTTAATTTTGAGGAACTGAAAAAAAGATTGACAACAGCCCCGGTGTTAGTTTTGCCAGATTTGAGTAAGAGTTTCTCTATCTATTGTGATGCATCTCGTTTGGGTCTTGGTTGTGTGCTTATGCAAGAAGGCGAAGTAGTGGCCTATGCATCTCGACAGTTGAGGAAGCATGAGTTAAATTATCCTACTCATGACTTGGAGTTAGCAGCAGTGATGCATGCTTTGAAAATATGGAGGCATTATTTGATTGGACATAAGAGTGATATTTACACTGATCATAAGAGCTTGAAGTATATTTTCACCCAGTCAGATCTAAACTTGAGACAACGTCGATGGTTAGAGTTGATTAAGGATTATGATTTGGAGGTACATTATCATCCGGGCAAGGCTAATGTTGTTGCTGATGCTCTTAGTAGAAAGAGCTATGCTAATGAGGTACAAGTAATGCCTATGTCAAATGAGTTGTGTGCTGAGATTGAGCATTTAAACTTGGGTATTGCCATTAATGCAGTGGAATTAGTGATAGAGCCTGTATTGGAGCAAGAGATACACAAGGGTCAGTTGATAGATGACAAAATAAAGGAGATAGTTGGGAATATACCAAAAGGTAAGGCACCTGGATTCCATTTGGATGATAAAGGAACTCTATGGTTTGGGAAACGATTATGTGTGCCTGAGGACAAAGCTATAAGAGAAGTAATTCTACGTGAAGCTCATGAGTCAGCTTACTCTATTCATCCTGAAAGTACCAAGATGTATATGGATTTGAAAGAGAGGTATTGGTGGTATGGTTTGAAAAGAGATGTTGCAGAGTATGTTGCACTATGTGATACGTGTCAGAGGGTTAAAGCTGAACATCAGAGGCCTGCAGGATTATTGCAACCGATGCAGATACCTGAGTGGAAGTGGAATGAAGTTGGTATGGACTTCATAGTGGGGTTACCACGCACTCAGAGAGGTTTTGATTCAATATGGGTGATAGTGGATCGTTTGACTAAAGTTGCTCACTTTATACTGGTCAGAACAACATATTCCAGTGCAAAGTTGGCTGAACTGTATTTGGAAAGGATAGTAAGTTTGCACGGAGTTCCAAAGAAGATTGTGTCAGATCGAGGTACTCAATTTACATCATATTACTGGCAGAAAGTACAGGAGTCATTAGGGACTAAGCTGAATTTTAGCACAGCATATCATCCTCAGATGGATGGGCAAACCGAAAGGATTAATTAGATATTGGAAGACATGTTGAGAGCTTGTGCTTTGCAGTATGGTACTAGTTGGGATAAGAGTTTGCCATATGCAGAGTTTTCCTACAATAATAGTTATCAGAAAAGTCTACAGATGGCACCTTTTGAAGCCTTGTATGGTAGGAAGTGTAGAACTCCGTTGTTCTGAAATCAGACAGGAGAAAGTCAAGTGTTCGGTCCCGATGTGCTTAGGAATGCTGAGAAACAAGTAAGAATGATCAGAAACAATTTGAAAGCAGCTCAGTCACGACAGAAAAGTTATGCCGATACTCGACGGAGAGAATTGACATTTGAAGTAGGAGATTATGTCTACCTAAAAGTGTCACCTATGAGAGGTGTGAAAAGGTTCAACCGGAAAGGAAAGTTAGCACCGTGGTATGTCGGTCCTTTTAAGATTTTAGAGAGACGTGGTGAAGTGGCATATCAATTGGAATTGCCTAAGAGCTTAGCAGGTGTGCATGATGTGTTCCATGTGTCTCAGTTAAAGAAATGTTTGCGTGAACCGGAAGAACAAATACCGTTGGAAGAACTCACTGTTAAGGAAAATCTCACTTATGAGGAGTATCCAGTAAAGATCTTGGAGACAGCGGAAAGAGTTACTAGGAGCCAAGCTATAAAGATGTGTAAAGTTCAGTGGAGCTGGTATTCGGAAGCAGAGGCTACATGTGAAAGAGAGGAAGATTTAAGAAAAGCGTACCCACAGTTGTTTGAGTAAGCATCGTCCGAATCTCGGGACGAGATTCATTTTAAGGGGGGCAGAATTGTAACACCCTAAAATTTGCATCAATTTGAAATAGGAGAATTGGATTTATTTATGCAATTGTGTGAGCATTTTAACCTAGGGAAGTAATAATTTTTAATAAATAAAATCAGCTATAAGGTTAGATACATGCTTGTGCATACATGCCGCTGCATATTTTTAATTGTGTTGATTGGTTTTTATTACAAGAAGAAAATGATTACCAAAAACTATTTGAAAATGTATTTGGAAAACTAGAAATAGAAAAGGAAAAGGAAATGCCACTCTTCTCAACTTTTGGCCCGAAGGCCCGCTGCTGCCCCTCCTTTGTTGGCCCACTCGGCCTCATCAACCGGCAGCCAGCTTCGCTGATTCGAGCGTCACGAATTGGGCCGGCCCAATCGGCCAAAGCCGCCCGCAGCCTTGCCTTCCCCTCTTTGGCTGACGTCTGGGGCCCGCTGTCATCTTCTTCTTCCGTTCGTGTTCGAGTCGGACTCCTTCCGATGGAGTTTGCCTCCACCCCATGCCGTCCTCGCATCTTGGCGTGACCCGCACGTCAAGGCCAATGTAAATACCGAGCCCCTACAGCCGTACCGCCCGCATCTCAACCCCAATTGCAAGCCGACGCCTCTAGTTGACCTCGCAGCCGCTCGAAACCCTAAAGCCGCCGCTGCCGAGCTTGCCGAGTCGATTCCCCGCGTCATCACCGCTGTAAGCTTGTTGACAAGCTTCGGGTCGCTATCTCAAAGTCGCCAAGTCTTCTTTCCCTTCAATTTTCGTTTTGGCTGGCTTACTATGTCTCACCGTCGTGCACAGGAGCTCGCCGTCCGCCTTTGGGAGCCGCGCGCCAACCTTGTCCGATTTCCGTTGCCGAGAGCTGTCTTGGTGAGTCCGCGATGATCTCCTCTTTCTTTTCGTGCTTGTCCCGTCATCAATGGTGCCCGGAACATCAAAAACGGTGAACTCCGGCGAGATTTTTCGCCGCCGGCCATGGCCTCCATCGTGCGGGCTACTGTGCTGGTCGGAATCCCCTCTTCTCTCTCCCTCAGTTTAATCTTAGTCGTTCATTTCAGATCTAACGATCCAGATCGCATGATACCCCTTCGTATGTCACTTTTTCTAAAGAGACCCTCAGTTCTGCTGTAATTATGACCGCCGTCCATGAATCAGATTAAAAACCCGGTTTTTATTTATTTTAAATCGTAATTAAGTTCAGTTTATTTACAACTTTGTCACTGTCTTTAAATGCTTATAAAATCTCCGTTTTAACTCCGATTTGACCCGTTCAAGTTGCGTTAGGTTCGTAATTTCATAATCTACATGTTAATTCTACTGTTTAGTAGGTTCTCAACTTTTAAATTTTGAGATTAGATTTAATCTATTACTTTATTAAAGTAAAGCATGTTTAAATCATAACTTTTCCGTTTTAGCTCCGATTTACGTGCAATTCACATCTGTGTGATCCTAGTGAGATGTAGATTCGTTTTACAAACTTTTTATGTTATTTTACTACTGTTGGTGTACTGTTCTAATTGTAGCTTTATTTGCTTTGCATGATTGCTCTTGGATGATTGTTGTTGATGTGTTAATCGAGAGTAGACAGTGAGCAATTCGTTGGTGATCAAGAGTACTATTACGAACCGGATCAACAGGATCAGCTAGATCAAGGCAAGTATAGGATGGGATTATCCTTGTTACCTATTCACTTTAATTCACTTAATTCATTATGCATGTGTCTCCTTGTTAAGGATGCCTTAGTATTGATCTTGTTCCTTGAATCCTATGGTTATAGCATTGGGTAGTTGCTAGTGCTCACATAAACAATGATCTTGTAATTTGACTAATGATATATGCAATGATACTAAAAGATGATTTTTAGCAACAGGGAACAAGAGGACTAGAGTTTTCTCTAGATTCCTCTCCATAAGGACTTATCTGTAAGCGAACATCTGGGACTTACAGTACAGCTGTGAGGGCTACATGGCTCTGACTTTAGTCATATAAGAGGACCTTTTCTAGCTTGTTAGTGGTTACCTTTATGGCGCAAGAGGGGTGTGTTCCGGGTCGGGTGTAGTGCGGCTTCTGTCCTTATGAGTATAGGTTGCGTGCCATTGTGCCATATGGAAGGGGAGCTCTACATTTGCAGGGCACAGAAACCTAGCGGCCCTAACTTGTTAGACGAACCTTGGAAAAACTTCATAGTGAAACTTAACTGTCCAATGGGGAGTCATGACCTCGGACTCTTGGGGATCATGACTCACAGTGAAAGTGTACAACCTCTGCAGAGCGTAAAACTGGTATATCAGCCATGCTCACGGACACGAGCGGCCTTGGACCCTTACGGAATAGAGATCACTATTAATTTACTTGTTCTTGCTATTCATTATTCTCTTTACATGATCATGTGTTTATTATGGGAATATCACCTATTTGTTGCTACTCAATTGCTTAAAATATGACCAACTAAAAGCTATATGCAGTTAAACCTGTGTCTATCCTTTTTGAGCTTCATGAACCCCGTGTTACACTTATTGAGTACTTTTGTGCTCACCCTTGCATTCCCCCACACCTCAGGATGGACTCCCGAATGTGTAAATAGTGATTACTACTACTACTTCCCTGAAGATTACTAGACTTGTGGTCAACCAGTTGACGTGCCTGTGCTATGGAGGTAGCTACCACAAGAATTATCTTATGTTTCCGCTTAATTACATGAAGACTCTGTGATATTATTCGTTATGTAATAAACATTTGTTATGATACTATTTATATTTGTCATCTTATGTGTGATTGATCTCTGGGCACACATAAGATTGTACATTCCATTTGTTCCTTAAAAATGGGTGTGACATTGTGTCCAAGAGTGTGGGTGCCTGGAGTGTAAGGGTCAGGTGGTCGACGTCGCCTGGTACCGACCTGCTGCGTAGGCTGAGTCCAGGGAGCATCGTCTAGCTGAGACGGTCCAAGCTCCTCATGCCCCTAGTCCACGTCCTCGTGGTCGTCGTCGTCGTCGTCCTCAGTGCAAATGCCTCGCGACCCTGTAGGTGGCTAGACGAACCTACGCCACCTCTGGGTGCAGAAGGCACGTGCACGTCCTGCGCCGTGGCTGTCCCGCAACCACAGCGCGTAGCGGTACGATGTAGCTGACATGCCAGTCTCTGGTGCACAAAATTATGTCAACTAAATATATTGAACGTGTTAGTAATCTACTATTTGTATATTTATAGATTCTTACATCAAGGAAGCTATGTGTGTCGTCGTCCCTCACCCTCGGACGAAAGCGTTCTATTTCTTCGACCGACATCCTGAGAGAGTTGCCCTACAACAAAGTTCAAAGTTATAATTCATTGTTACGTAAATCGATATATAAAAGTAGAGCAAATGACATACCACTCTGTCCAAGATCGGTCCTGCTCCCACCTGGCGACCTACACGAGTAGAGTGGTCGTACGCCGTGTCCTCATCGTCGGATGACTCAATGTCAGCGTAGTCATCGTGTGTCCACTGTAGCTTAAGCCTCGGACGAGTCGCTTGGTGGTACCAAGCTTGGTACCGCCTGTACTCTCTGTTCGTGTGCGGCTCGTCGTTGTCGTCCACGTTTTTGTCGAACATCTCCCACTCGTCGATGTAGTCTCGGTGGTGCCGGCCCAATCAAAGATCTTCCTGTTTTTCTTACGATCGAGCCTGCAAAACACGTACACAAGTTAGTGAACATCGTGTGACTATAACATGCATGTATGCCAAAGTTAAAAATTTCGGCAGAGTTTCCTTTGTTTGTTGAAGCAAACCACACCTATATGCATTCCATAGACATACAAACATACCAACAATTATTTCATCCATCTTATTCGACATTTATCATGTGGTAATAATATAAGTGCAACTTCAGGAAAAAGGTCCAATTACAAAGAAAAGAACACTTACTTGTGCAAGTCAACACCGGTTGACATTGGAGATGGTGGACAAAGCTGCATTGCTCCAAACTGGCGTGCAACTCGATGTGGAAGGTGGTACTCAACAGCATAGAAGCAGATAAGAGGGCACCTCACCCTGTAGAGCTCTCTGTCACTGTCACACACGTTGCTCACCAGAAAAGGAAGTGCGCCCTCGTCCGCATACGGCTCCCAAGTCACCTGCAACGTATCCAAACAAGAAGTTAGATAGCATAATAAATAATTTCTTCGACCCACCATGTATAATAATTTGTACTTACACTAGAGGCCATTAGCCTGTCTAGCTCATCCGTGTACTCTTTGTACGTGTCACACCCCAAAATTTTTATTTTGGGATGTGAATAGAAAACACTTAATAAATATATGATTTAGTATTTTTTTCTATAAGAATTTCAAGCTTTAGTTAGTTTGTTGTCAATCTAGTGGACAAAAGAAAATAATTTTATAAAACTTTTACAAATTAAAATGGCTTGTTTGTTGCATTTCATGCCCTTGCATAAAGTTTTCTTGAGTGGAAAATGAATTTAGAAAATTCGATAAAGCCTTGAATAGGTTTTGCTCTATTTATTCTCTTTTAAAAAAATAAAGTTCAAATTATGTTTTAGAAAGATCTCAGAAAATAGTTTGAGTTTTAAATGGCTTTGAAAAAGAAATTTAAATATAATTTCTAAAATCATAGTCAAACTCTTTAATCCTTGTTTGGCTAAAATCCTTTTGATCTCGTGCCAAATCTTTGATCATTTATTATCTATTTCATATTCTTTTCACGTGATCACTTCTTAGTCCTAAAAAGCCATCGACAACTCCAAAACTCAATTTCCCTTTTTCTCTCTTTTTCTTTCTCCCCATATTCAGTTCCTTGCTCATGCATGAAAGAAAGTTCCGCACAATATATGCTGGCGAGCAAGCTGAAACTAATTTCTCTCTCAATGCTGCACGCCGAAAACTCCAGTTAATTAGTGCAGCAGGTAGAAGGCCAAGCACTTCACGTTTATCATTATTTTTATCTATCACATAATCCCTCCCTTCTGCATGGGTCATCATTAAAGACAAGCTAGCTGCAAAGCTGCCGTTTCTTCTGCTGCCGCTCAGCACTTCTGAGTTTTCCACTAGCACACAATAATGAAAGTACATCAGAATCTCCACTCCACGTCTCCACCAAAACTAAATTCCCACTCAATACTAATCAACTTTTGTTCCACCATGTGTGAAGTCAGTGCTCGGTTTTGAAGCCTGCCATGATCCGTCCATCATGTTTGCATGCACGTTCCGTCCTTCTCTCCTCTATGTATTAACACCCAGAATCATGATCTCACTTGTGTTCCTACTTCATTTGGACATCCACGCCCTAGCTCAGCTCACGTCAGTGCTATGTTATCAACATCTATTTCCACAATCTTGCAAAACTGAAGCTCACTTATCCTTTCTTCAATTCCCATCGCCAGAGATGATATAGAAACTGCTGCGCCCTAGTGGCACTAACACAGGCTCCACCATGACTGATTAACTCAGCCGGTCTACTCAGCTCCCTTCCCACGTCTATAAAAGCTGCCCCAGCCTCCTTGCGATCACACGTCTCCTCAAAAGCCCTCTTACATACCATCCTGCCCTCAAGACGAGAGTTCATCTTCATCATCTCCGGGCTCGGCGCAGACGTTCACTGATGTCTGATGACGGTATTCCAGTGAGGCTTCTGGCCGGGTCGTCCATACATGATCGGCCACTGCAGTCTGCTAATCCCCTTTTCTTTTGTTGTTCTCGTGGTTCTGGTGTCCCTCGCCGGACATGAAGCCGCCACAGTACAGAACTTCATCGTTCCTCCTCCTGCTATGCACCTTCTTCAAAGCATGCCTGCAACTGCGTCTCCAACAATCACCTGCGTGCATCATCGCCTGCTATTCTCGTCGACATGCTAGCTGTTGCGATAATCGCGTATCGCCGTTCTCCATGGATCACTTCATGCCATCAACCATCGTATGTAGGTGAGAATCATCATCATGACATTCTATTCTATTTTGCAGCAAAGCACAAGCTTTGCAGATCAACCGCTCGTTGCCGTGTCTTTTATATTCTATCTATCAATGATCAACACAAAAAGTAAGAAATAGCTACGTCCTGCATGCATTTGGTCTACAACCAATCGCCTCTGATCCAGTACAAACTTTCAGTCAAAAGTCCAGTGCCCTCTGGACCTCATCGATGCCTAGCTTCCTATTCTTATACCATCTTTCATTAGTCTGATCTATTTTATATATAATCCTTTGTTTCTGCGATGCTACTTCTGGAAGGCTAGCACACGTACAGCATATATACCTTCATGGTGCCAGCACTACATCATACTGATTCATATACTTTTTTCCCATCCAAAAATAGAATTCCAAAACTCCTATAAATAATCTTTTATCTATGCCGACTTCCAATCTAAGCCGTGCACAAGCTAGCTAGCAAACCACGTATCATGCCAGGTGTAGGCTGCAATCTAGCGCACTTGCATGCATGTTGAGCACGGCCAACACTCTTTATTTTGGTCATCATGCTTTGACACTACAGATATGAAGGGCACTCTCTACCTTGCATATCTCCACAAATGCTGTCCTTTCATGTTTGAGGCCTGCAACTGCCGTCAGTTCAAAGCTCCTGCATGCTCTCACCCACTAACTCCTATTTTAATTTCCACCTTGAGACACGAACACGATCGTCAACTGAAGTGGCCATAATTCAAAGCTCCACTAGGCACTAGCAGCAGCTTTCCATCTCTCTGCCGCCTGACCTTTCAGCTCCCTTGCCTCACCTATAAAGGTTCCCCGTACCACCTCAATCATGAGCATCATCAGCCTCTGAGTTCCAGTTCAGGCACTCGCCAGTCGCCACGGCCGTCCTTTAGAGAACCATCAAGTTGATGTTCGTCTGCTAGCTGCTAATCTGGTGAGAGTTTCTTCTAATAATAGTCCTGTCACCTACGATCACAACTGCATGCTAATCTTTTCCTTTTTGTTTATATTCACAATCGCCGTGGCAATTCTCTGGTGTGGATTATGAATTCCTCGGCAACGTGTCTGAAGCACTCGTTCTATCCAAAAAGAATGTCAAGTTACAACTTTGTTTTATCTTGTGGTGGCTTATTGCCTCACTTCTTTGCAATTTAGCTACCCAAGGTGAGAAGCCTATCTGTATAATCATCTTTTTGGTTTGCATCTCATTTCACACCCTGATATGTGCGCCATCTCTTGTTGGCAAGCTTTCGTTGCTACCTTCTTTCATTCTGTAATCATGAATTAGTCTCCTAGACCAACTCATGCTTGGTGATGCAACTCATCTACATACATATATTAATCTGTCCGCATGTGCACATGATCTTTGTTTCACGGTTCAGTACTTTGATGATGCAAGCACCACACCGTTCTAACGTCATATACCTTTTTCATCCAAAATACAATTCCAATATTCCTATATAAATATCCCTTTAGCAATCTAACTCACATTCCTTTTGTTGTTCTACACCTCGTTGTCATCCTGGTTGCTAGCCCTTGATATCTCACCATAATTCCTTTTTTTTGGCTTAAATTTATTATTTCAAAAATAGTTAGTTTATTTAAAACGTCAATTTTATGATTTAACCCCTAAAACTTTAAAAGCTCGCCATAACCCGTTTTAGGTGTTTTTGCGCTCACGAGACCGTAGAATCACGTCTTCGTGTGAGAATCATTTTTGTAATGATTGGTGTATTGCTTTTAGGGCCATTTTCAGGTGCTTGTGCCAGTTGATTGCTAACGATAGAAGGAACTATGCGAGGATGGTTTGGAAGAAAAAGATGGAAAGTTGGAGCGGATAATTGGAAGGCAAGTGTAACATGAGTTCCCTTGTCACCTAATAACCTTATAATCACTTTCATATGCGTGTCTAATATGATGCTAAGGATCTTACCTAGTACTTTTGATACCCTGTACTCCTTGTTTACCCTGAATTCATGCATGTGGGTAGCTTTGCTTAGCTTGCAATTACCAAATATTGTAATGTTAATATTGGTTAATGACTTATGAAATCATTGGATAAAATGGTGCTTTTCGGCAACATGGACAGAAAGGGAGTCAGAGCATTGGGCCTTGTTGGGTGCTCTAGTCTGCCCTCCGTAAGGACTGAATCTTAAAGCGGCAACCCAGAACTTCCGTACAGCCTTGAGAATCAAAATGGGCACAATCTTAGTCGTATAGCTAGTTTTCTCTAGCTTGTTAGTAGTTACCGAAAGTTTTTGGCGCAAGAGGGGGGACTAGATTGCAGAATGGCTTCTTGCCTGTCAAGGTGAGTACTGGGCTGCGGTCATGGTGTGCCACTCTTGAAGGGGGGCTCCATTTGTCTAGACGCTGAAACCTCGCGGCTACTAACTTGTTAGGGTAATTAGTGAAAGGCTTCGTAGTGAACCCTGCCGACTTACCTTAGAAGTGAGTCAAGAGGTTGGCCACCTCGGGCACAAGGGTATTCATGACTCAAGGTGAAAGTGTACACACTCTGCAGAGTTTGATCAAACTGATATATCAGCCGTGCTCACGGTCACGAGCGGTCTGGATCCTTTTCGAGATAGATGGTTCTATGGATGGTTTGGGATATGATTAATGTTGATGGTGATAACTAATTATATTCACATGGGAGCCATAAGCATAACTTAGAAACATAGGCATAATAAATAAAATATGACCAACTAAAAATGCTCACCGCAGTACAACCGAGTCAAGCCTTCTTGAGCCTTGCATAACCTCATGGTATACTTGCTGAGCATGGTGAGCTGACGCTTGTCGTTGTCACCAATAAAAATCCCGGATGGGTACCAGATAGTGATTCCAGTGAAGAGTTTCCTAAAGGTTTCCACGAGTACTAGGCGAGTGTTTCCCTCAGTCAACCATCCCTGTGGAGTATGGAGCCCCGAAGAGAAGATTAAGAATAGTTTTCGCTATGTTTTTATAATAGTTGTAAGTCTTGTTGTAACTATGTTCGATATATAATAAAGCATTGTTCATGATATTCTCCATATTTGTCTATATGTGTCATGTGGACATCCTAGGCACACATATAGTTAGCGCTTGGTATTCTTCGGAAAACCGGGTGCGACAGTACGCCCGCTCCATCCTCGCGTGAGGAACTGTCACCTGGTCCCACAGGTACGCCCACGTCGGCTGTAGACGTGCGTCTGCACTGGGAACCAGCTGCGAGGAGCCCGCACCACGGGACGAGCAACTAGAAGCCGTGACCACATCCACAGCTGGAGTAGGTACACACACCCACCAAGTAAGGCTGACTGTGAAGACCGCCGACACGCCTCGCAAAGCTGACGATAAAGGAAAGTCAACACTGCAGAGCCCTAGCTGTAGTGACCCGCCTGGTCCTAGTCTATGAGGCAGTGGATCCACATCCACGACGCAGTGTCCCCCATTTCGTCGGGGAAGAGAACACAGCCAAACAAGTGTAGGATACACGCCCTACAGTAGTACTGAACTGTCTGGTCGTCTGCCCCTGGAGGACACTGTGCGAACTCAGCCCGGAGCCAGGAGAGAAGAACACCAGAAGTGCGCTCTCCATGCTCACCCACCTCACGTCCAAGGAAGGCCTCCACCCGAGCTCTCCAACCCTCTGACCTACACTGCCCTGTCACTGCCCTCCCACGAATCCTCAGACCTAGCATCTTCTGACAGTCCTGTAGTGTGACTGTCATCTCCCCAAACGTCATGTGAAAGCTGTGAGTCTCAGGTCGCCACCTATAATTTTAGCAAAACAAAAATGCTCCTCAGAAACATAACCACGTGAACAAATGATTATTAATACAACCTATGTGTTCATAAAATACCTATCAACCAACGAAGTCAAGCCCGCTGAGTTGAACAAAGACAGCCCACGACGAACCTAGAAAGATATGACGTCTAGGCCAGCTCTCGATAGGTAAGGTGTGTACCTATCGTCGACTGCATTTCCAAGAACCCTCCATGTACTCTAGGACGAAGGAGCGGAAGGTCCTGCATTGAAACGAAATACAAATGTTATTTGACACACACATATGCACTTATAATTCGAAGTATGTGAAATGAGAGTGTAAAATCTTACCTGCCCCGACGCTACGAGACGTCCTCGGTGGGTCTCGTCGTACATCGGGTCTAGAAGGTGGAATTGCGCCATCCTACAAAAAGAATATAGTCAGTAAGTTATAAAATAAATATGCATTTAAACATAAAGCAAGAATTGTACAACCAATACGATAGGTATTAAATAATAGAAACAACTACAAGTCGCACCTCACTAATTTGCCAATGGCAAGTGCGTGAATTGTGGCCAAGTCTACCACACTTGCCACACTCGTACTGCTCGGGGTCAGTAAGAAATGGGGTCGCTCTCCCACGTCGCGTTCTACCGGATATCTGATCCATAACCATCCTGTGCCTCGTCCTCTTTCTAGAGCCCCGCTTGTCCCAACGGTAAGCTAGATCTGCAACGTACGTTGAACCGTCGTATGGAGGCCACTCTCCAGGGTCCCGGAAAGGCACGAAGCGGGGCCTCCATATTTGGACAAGCGTGTTGTAACACCCAATTTTTGAGATAACAAAATTTGAAGGAATTAGATAATAAATAATTATAAAACTAAAATAATAATGAGATAAATTTTTGTGTTGCATTCATGCTGTCGCATATGTTTTTATTGTGTGCTGCTATATTTGTTTTATTTTATTTTTATTTTGGTTTAGGAAGTATTTGAAATATATTTGGAAAACAAATTCATAAAAAAAAAAAGAAGAAAGTTACCTGGGCTGCTGGCGGCCAGAGGCCTGCTCGGTCGGCCTGCTTCGCCTGATTCCGCGATGCTGGGCCGAATGGCCGAAGCCCGCTTGCTTTCTTCTCTGCGTCGCGTCGGGCCGGCCCAGAACCGAAGCTGCACGCCCCATCTTTCCTTCAGCCGCTGACGGGTGGGACCCAGGTGGCAGCCGCGTCTTCTACCTTCGGTCGTAACCGAGTAGAACTCGAACCGTAGAACACCGTCGCAATCCTCCGTGATATCCGGGATTTGGTAATCGTTTTCGGTCGCTTGAGGCTATAAATAGGAAGAGGGGATCCTCTAGTTTCCGTTTTTCACTTAAAACGTTAGGGTTGCCACAAGAGATCGGAGTTTTTAGGGTTTGGGAGTTCGTCGGGTTTCGGTTGCCGTCGGTGGGGCTTGCGGGGCGGTGCGAGCTCCTTTTCTTCGCGTTGGTGAGTTTGTCATCTCCTTCTCTTCCTCCCCGTGCTTTTCTTTTGGATTGAGATGTTTCGAATCGGGGTATTGGTGAGTTGTAAACGTCGGCAATGGCGCCGCCGCCCATTGTTGCGGTGCGTCGGGTGCGGTTCGTGTGGAAGGTTTTCTCTAGTGCTATTGAGTTCGCGTGAAGTTTCTCGTTCGATTGGTGTTGGTTGCGGAGAGAAAGGTGGTCGGGAACGGGAAAACCGACGTACTCCGGCGAGGTGCCATGGCGGGCGCGGTGGCCGGTGGCCGGAACCGGGGAAGAAGAACCGGAGTCGGTGACTGTAGACTTGCTGGTGATTGAGAGCCGTCCGATCGTGAATCAACGGATGAGATTAGAAGATACCCCTTCGCGGGTAATCTTTCTAAAGAGACCCTGCGATTTTTAGAAACTAACCCGCGGTCCCAAGGCGTAAAGCTGGGAATACGCTTTTGTATTTTGAAAACGTATTTTCAATCGGTTAATTCAAAAATACGTTTTCAGTAATTTACAGTTTTGCCACTAGAACTGTTTTAGCCATAAAAACTTCGTTTTAACTCCGATTTGATCCATTCAAATTGCGTTAGGTTCGTAATTGTGAACTCTACATGTTAGTATAATTTTACAGTTAGTTTTGATAATTTATTTTTCGAGTTTATAATTAAGTATTTATTGATCTATAGGAAATCTTAGAAAATTCATAACTTCTACGTTTTAACTCCGATTTTGGTGATCTGTGCGTCTGTGTGATCGTAGAAACGTGTAGAAGAGTTTTATAAACTTTTATTACTATTTTGTTACTGTTGGTGTACTGTTCTAATTATATCTATTTGTTTGCTTCGTGTATGTTTGATTGGATGCATGTATGTTGTTGATTGATGATCGAGTATAGAAGGTGAGCAGTATTTGGACGATTCGGAGTATTACTTTGAGCCAAGTCAGCAGTACTACTTGGAGAGCTTTGATCAAGGCAAGTATAACACAGGACCATCCTTGTTACCTATTCATCAAAATTATCATACATATGCATATGCTTACCTTGACAACCTTAGAGATTATAACTTAGTGTTTGATGTCTTGATTCCTTGTCAACCTTGGGTATGCATATGGGTAGCTGTGGCTAGTGCTTATACAAAGAACAATGATCTTGCAATATGATTAATGGATCAAGCAACCAAATATTAAGATGATTTAATTTTTGTTAAAAGGGGGCTAGAGCATGTGTATTATTTTTGATGCTCTAGTTACTCTCCGTAAGGACTTATCTGTACGTGATCATCCGGGATATACAGTACAGCTGTGAGGGCTATATGGCTCTGGCTTTAGTTGTTCAAGAGACCTTTTCTAGCTTGTTAGAGGTTACCTTAAATGGCGTAAGAATGGCTTGCCACGTTGGGTGTAGTGCGAGCCCCTGGCCTAGTGTGTATAGGCTGCGGTTGTTGTGCCACAGGGAAGGGGGGTTCTACATCTGCCTGCCGAGTGAATCTAATGGCCCTAACTTGTTAGACGAACTCTTGGGTGGCTTTATATGGTTTTTGGGTGTTTGGGCTTGATCTCCCCACTCATTTGGAAATCATGACTTACAGTGAAAGTGTACACCTCTGCGCAGAGTTAAAAACTGGTATACTAGCCGTGCTCACGGATACGAGCGGCCTTGGAACATCTACAGATAGATAATCACCATTGTTATATTATGTTTAATTATTGTTGATTAATATTATGCTCTTGTTAATGTTATTCGTTGTCATTATTGCAATTGATCATTGGTTCTTTAATGGGAAGTGGTTTATCTTGATGCTACTCAAATGTAAGTTATAAGATTAAAAGCTAACCGCAGTTAAACAGTGTCTAGCCATTTGAGCCTCATGAACCCTGTGTTATATTTGTTGAGTTCGACATGGACTCACTCTTGCTATTTCCACCATAACAGATGAAGATTATGATGAGGATTATCGTAATGAGTACTAGTCTTGGTGTCAACCAGTCAACCGTGTCCCTGTGTGGAGTTTCCGCTGGAGATTATTACTAGATATTATTATTTATTGTTCAAGACTATGTTTTAAACATATATTCGTTATGTAATAAGCACTGTGATGATACTATGTAATTTGTCTGCTTATGTGTGCGATCATGACCTGGGGCGCACATGAGTACTTTATGCATCCTATTTTTGTCCTTAAAAATGGGTGTGACAGATTGGTATCGGAGCCGTGTTGACTGTAGGACGCAAGCCTAGTTAGAATGGTCGTTGATAGCATCCATACTTCATCTAATTCATGCTTCCTCTTTTTACCTTGTTAATTACTAAAGTTTTGTGCTTCCTCTACTATATTCTATTGCGAAAATACATTGATTCTATCTAATCTATGTCTAAATCTTGTAGATGCCTCCTCATCCTCGTCTGTCAGCTGCACAATATGTTGCTCGTTTCAAACCCCAGGAGCCAAAGGAAGAGGGTGATCAAGAGCTATCTGATGCTGAATCAAGAGTTGGTGATACACCTATGGAGGATGTAGTTATGGGGTGGACTACGAAGTTTCATATCATGGTTCCTAAGGCTGATGCTTTCTTCCATGATATGTTGACAAGAACCTTGGACAACTACTACTACGACTGGGAGGCTACTTTAGAGTATCGCAGTGCAGAGTATAGTCATCCATGGATGGATTCCTATTGGAAGACGGAGTTATGGGTCAAGAAAAGGGATCCTACCACTAAGGAGCCTAAGGTGGAGTCAAAGTTTATTACCCGAGTGAGCCGGGCAACCGTGGAGACAAGCATGGAGGATGTCGCTTTCAATGCATTTGTTTACTATCATGGTCTACGCTCGGACAAGACACTAAAGGGTGCACTTCGGCACTTTCCTTGTTTCTTGCATGACAAGGGAATTTGGACCGTGCCACTTGCAGATGATTCCTCCTTGACTTTGCAAGCAACGGTGGCATTAGCTCGTGAATTGGCTCTTCATGAGGCGGACTTGAAGGATGAGTTGCTGAAGGAAAAGGAACTTAAGGAGCAAGCTTACAAGGAGATTGACCAATTGAGGGCGGAGTTAGGTCGTCCTAAGATTTATGAGAAGTTTAATTAGGAAATAGGAAAAATCCCTATGTAATAAGAACGATAGTAGTTGCGAGTTACTTTCTAGTTTGGATTGTTTTAAGAGTCAGTTTGTGGGTGAACAATTGTGTGATTGATGGATTGTTATTATGATAATGTGTGATTTGGATCTTTGTAATGTGTGCTGGAGTTTTGTTGACATGCTTACAAATTCCATGGTTAAGAATATTAAGATTGATCAAGATATATTAGTGAACATGAGGTTAACTTAATTCTGTCCTTTGCTGATTTCTGGATCAGTCTGGGATGTTTTAGAAATAACTTAAAATCCGTTCATGGGAAAATTAAGAAATTTTACTGGGAATAAATAGACTTCTGTATCTTTCTAGTCCCACAAGAATCACTTTAATATCTATTATGAGTTGAGAGATATGCCTGTTTCAAGTTGGAGTTACTGCACAGTCTGGAATTCGGGAACAGATTCTGTTAAGTTCAGTTTTTGACCAATTTATTGACAGAATCAGAAAAAGTGTTGTGAATACGAGTTGTAGATAATTTGATAAGCTTTCCAACCATGTAAAGATCACCTGATTTGGACGTCTGTAGCTCGAGATATGACAGTTTTACTGAGTTGCTGAAATTGGAGTTCGCCCAGAAAATCAGATTTTGTTTATCTATTGTATACATCATCTTGGTTTGTACTAAAAATCCATCTTCTGTGTTTTGGAAACAGATGTCAGGCAGAGGTCGTGGCAGAGGTCGTGGGGGTGCTAATCCACCCGTTACTATGGAGGAACTCATGCAAACTCAGAATCAGCTGATGCAGATGTTTATGCAGCATATGCAGAACAATCCCCCTGTTGGAGGACCACCACCTGTTCAAGTAAGGGATAAGCGCGGAGAATTTTTGAAGGGACGCCCTCCAGTGTTTTCTCATGCTGCTGATCCTTTAGAAGCAGATGATTGGGTAAGGGCGGTGGAGAAACAGCTGAACATAGCCCAATGCAATGATATGGAGAAGGTGTTGTATGCATCTGGACAGTTACAAGGAACAGCTCAGACTTGGTGGGAGTCGTACCAGGCTGCACGCCCTGACAATGCTCCTCCTATTACTTGGAATGAGTTTGTTAGAGATTTTCGAGCTCGTCATATTCCTGAAGGTATAATTGAGCTGAAGCAAGAAGAATTCAGAAACCTGAGGATGGGACAGATGACTGTGAGTGAATATCATGACAAGTTTACTCAGTTGGCTCGCTATGCTCCCAATGAAGTTAGAGAAGATGCAGACAAGCAACGTCTTTTCTTGAAGGGAATTTATTATGATCTTCGCTTGCAACTGAAGGGGAATAGCTATGCTAGCTTTCAAGAGCTGGTGAACAAGGCTATTGTGCTGGATAATGAGCGTAAGGAGATGGATAGGAAGAGAAAGATGAAGGTGCAAGGCTCAGGAAGCAACAACCGTCAACGCACAAATTCTCAGCATGGCTTTCATCAGAAGTTTCAGGGACCGGTTAGTCAGTGGAATCGCAATTCAAATCAGAAGTGGTCTCAGAATTGGCAAAACAATCAGTCGCAACAGCGTTCATCATATCCACAGCGTCAACAGTATCAGCAGAGTGGGCAACAGACTCCTCGCACTGGGAATCCTAATGCTACCCCCATGAAGAATAATTCTCCCAGTACTCCTATCAGATGCTTTGTCTGTGGTAAAGAGGGCCATTTGTCTTATAATTGTCCTGAGAAGCAGAATCAACAGACTCCTCAGAGCCAGAAGAGCAACCAGAGGCAATCGGGTACTGGAAGGGTGAATCACGTGTCTTCTGATACAGCTCATGGTGCACCAGAAGTTATGATTGGTACGTTCAATGTACATTCCACTCCCGCAACTGTTCTTTTTGACTCTGGAGCATCTCATACATTCATATCCAATATTTTTGTTAAAATGCATAGTATACCCATGCTAGCTATGAAAGAACCTCTCTTAGTAAATTCACCTGGAGGTACCATGCAAACCAGTAATCGTTGTCTTCCAATTAGTATGGTATTAAGGGGGGTAGAGTTTAAGATAACTCCTATAGTGTTGAGAACATCTGGAATTGATGTGATATTGGGTATGGACTGGATGAAGCAAAATCAGGCAGAGATTCAGTGTCAGCAGAAAGTGGTAGTTGTGACTGCGCCTAATGGAGATAAAATCAGTGTGGATGTAGCAATGCAGAAGCAACCAACCGCGGTGGTGAATCAAATTGGAGATACTATTAATGAGAATTCAGTGATTGAGGAATTTCCGGATGTCTTCCCTGATGAATTGCCAGGTATGCCACCTGACCGAGACATTGAATTTCTTATTGAATTATTACCTGGAACTGCACCTATAGCCAAACGACCATATAGGATGGGAGTAGATGAATTAGAAGAACTTAAGAAACAAATTAAAGAATTACAAGAAAAAGGTTTTATTCGACCTAGTTCATCACCTTGGGGAGCACCAGTTATTTTTGTTGATAAGAAAGATGGTGGTCAGAGGATGTGTGTTGATTATCGGTCACTAAATGAAGTAACTATCAAGAATAAGTATCCTTTGCCCCGGATTGATGACTTGTTTGATCAGTTGAGAGGTGCTTGTGTGTTCTCTAAGATTGATTTACGTTCTGGATATCATCAGTTGAAGATTCGTGCCTCTGATATTCCAAAGACAGCTTTTACTACAAGGTATGGATTGTATGAGTATACGGTTATGTCGTTTGGATTGACCAATGCACCTGCATACTTTATGTATATGATGAATAAGGTGTTCATGGAATACTTGGATAAGTTTGTGGTAGTGTTTATTGATGATATACTGGTATTTTCCAAGACAGAGGTAGAGCATGCTGAACATTTGAGGTTGGTATTGCAGAAGCTTAGAGAGCATAAACTGTATGCGAAGCGAAGTAAATGTGAGTTTTGGTTGAAGGAAGTTTCTTTTCTTGGTCATATTGTTTCTAATGGAGGTATATCGGTGGATCCAGGCAAGGTGAAGGATGTATTGAATTGGAAACCACCTACAGATGTTAGTGAGATTCGCAGTTTCTTGGGTTTAGCTGGATATTATAGACGGTTCATTGAAGGGTTTTCTAAACTTGCTAAACCTATGACATCTCTGCTAGAAAAGAATGCTAAATTTGTGTGGTCTGATAAATGTCAAGCTAGTTTTGAGGAGTTGAAGAAGAGGTTGACTACAGCGCCTCTTTTGGTTTTACCGGATTTGAGTAAGAAGTTTTCTATTTATTGTGATGCTTCTCGTCAAGGTTTGGGATGTGTTCTTATGCAAGAAGGTAGAGTTGTGGCTTATGCATCTAGGCAGTTGAGAAAGCATGAGTTGAATTATCCTACACATGATTTGGAGTTAGCAGCTGTTGTTCATGCTTTAAAGATTTGGAGACATTATTTGATTGGACATAAGAGTGATATATACACTGATCATAAGAGTTTGAAGTATATTTTCACTCAGTCAGATCTGAATTTGAGGCAACGCAGATGGTTGGAGTTGATTAAGGATTATGATGTTGAGATACACTATCATCCTGGTAAGGCTAATGTAGTAGCTGATGCTCTTAGTAGGAAAAGTTATACCAATGAGATAAGAACATTGTCTATGACTAGTGAGTTATGTGCTGAATTTGAATATCTGAACTTGGGAATTGTTACTAATGCAATGGAATTAGTAATAGAGCCTACTTTAGAGCAAGAGATCTATAAGGGTCAATTGAAGGATGAGAAACTAAAGAAGATAGCGGAGGATATAGTGATTGGTAAATCACCGGGCTTTAGAATGGATGATAATGGAATTTTGTGGTTTGGAAAGAGACTGTGTGTACCTGAGGATCAAGCTATTAGACAGGCAATTCTTCGTGAGGCTCATGAGTCAGCTTATTCTATTCATCCTGGTAGTGCTAAGATGTATTTGGATCTTAAACAGAAATATTGGTGGGTTGGATTAAAGCGAGATGTGGCTGAGTATGTGGCATTGTGTGATACTTGTCAGAGGGTGAAAGCAGAGCATCAAAGACCTGCTGGATTGTTGCAACCAATGAAAATCCCTGAATGGAAGTGGGAGGAAGTTGGTATGGACTTTATAGTAGGGTTACCGCGTACTCAGAGAGGTTATGATTCTATATGGGTGATAGTGGATAGGTTGACTAAAGTTGCTCATTTCATACCAGTCAAGACTAAATACACGGGAGCACAATTAGCTACCTTGTATATGGAGAGAATAGTATGTTTGCATGGAGTACCAAAGAAGATTGTGTCTGATCGGGGTACACAATTTACATCGCACTTTTGGCAAGCTGTGCATGAATCTTTAGGAACTAAACTGAATTTTAGTACAGCATATCATCCACAGACAGATGGACAGACTGAAAGGACTAACCAGGTATTAGAGGATATGTTGAGAGCCTGTGCATTGCAATATGGAACTAGTTGGGATAAGAGTTTGCCTTATGTAGAATTTTCTTACAATAATAGTTATCAACAGAGTCTTAAGATGGCACCGTTTGAAGCTTTGTATGGACGTAAGTGTAGAACTCCATTGTTTTGGGATCAGACAGGTGAATCTCAGGTGTTTGGTACAGATGTTCTTAGAAACGCAGAAGATCAAGTGCGAGTGATTCGTGAGAATTTGAGAGTGGCACAATCTCGTCAGAAGAGTTATGCTGATAATAGGAGAAGGGATCTAGTCTTTGAAGAAGGTGATTATGTTTATTTGAAGGTGTCACCTATGAGAAGTGTGAAGAGATTTAACATGAAAGGTAAACTAGCACCAAGGTATGTTGGACCATTTAAAGTTATTGCTAGACGTGGGGAAGTTGCTTATCAATTAGAGTTGCCTGAGAATTTATCTGGGGTGCATGATGTGTTTCATGTTTCACAACTTAAGAAGTGTTTGAGAGTGCCTGAGGAGCAGATACCTTTGGAAGAATTGACTGTTAAGGAGGATCTTACATATGAAGAGATTCCGATTAAGATTTTAGAGACTGCTGAGAGGGTTACTCGAAGTCGGGTTATTAAGATGTGTAAAGTACAGTGGAATCGATATTCAGAGGCAGAGGCAACTTGGGAAAGAGAGGATGAATTGAGGAAATCATATCCGCAGTTGTTTGAGTAAGCAATCCAATCTCGAGGACGAGATTCTTTTAAGGGGGGTAGAATTTGTAACACCCAATTTTTGAGATAACAAAATTTGAAGGAATTAGATAATAAATAATTATAAAACTAAAATAATAATGAGATAAATTTTTGTGTTGCATTCATGCTGTCGCATATGTTTTTATTGTGTGCTGCTATATTTGTTTTATTTTATTTTTATTTTGGTTTAGGAAGTATTTGAAATATATTTGGAAAACAAATTCATAAAAAAAAAAGAAGAAAGTTACCTGGGCTGCTGGCGGCCAGAGGCCTGCTCGGTCGGCCTGCTTCGCCTGATTCCGCGATGCTGGGCCGAATGGCCGAAGCCCGCTTGCTTTCTTCTCTGCGTCGCGTCGGGCCGGCCCAGAACCGAAGCTGCACGCCCCATCTTTCCTTCAGCCGCTGACGGGTGGGACCCAGGTGGCAGCCGCGTCTTCTACCTTCGGTCGTAACCGAGTAGAACTCGAACCGTAGAACACCGTCGCAATCCTCCGTGATATCCGGGATTTGGTAATCGTTTTCGGTCGCTTGAGGCTATAAATAGGAAGAGGGGATCCTCTAGTTTCCGTTTTTCACTTAAAACGTTAGGGTTGCCACAAGAGATCGGAGTTTTTAGGGTTTGGGAGTTCGTCGGGTTTCGGTTGCCGTCGGTGGGGCTTGCGGGGCGGTGCGAGCTCCTTTTCTTCGCGTTGGTGAGTTTGTCATCTCCTTCTCTTCCTCCCCGTGCTTTTCTTTTGGATTGAGATGTTTCGAATCGGGGTATTGGTGAGTTGTAAACGTCGGCAATGGCGCCGCCGCCCATTGTTGCGGTGCGTCGGGTGCGGTTCGTGTGGAAGGTTTTCTCTAGTGCTATTGAGTTCGCGTGAAGTTTCTCGTTCGATTGGTGTTGGTTGCGGAGAGAAAGGTGGTCGGGAACGGGAAAACCGACGTACTCCGGCGAGGTGCCATGGCGGGCGCGGTGGCCGGCGGCCGGAACCGGGGAAGAAGAACCGGAGTCGGTGACTGTAGACTTGCTGGTGATTGAGAGCCGTCCGATCGTGAATCAACGGATGAGATTAGAAGATACCCCTTCGCGGGTAATCTTTCTAAAGAGACCCTGCGATTTTTAGAAACTAACCCGCGGTCCCAAGGCGTAAAGCTGGGAATACGCTTTTGTATTTTGAAAACGTATTTTCAATCGGTTAATTCAAAAATACGTTTTCAGTAATTTACAGTTTTGCCACTAGAACTGTTTTAGCCATAAAAACTTCGTTTTAACTCCGATTTGATCCATTCAAATTGCGTTAGGTTCGTAATTGTGAACTCTACATGTTAGTATAATTTTACAGTTAGTTTTGATAATTTATTTTTCGAGTTTATAATTAAGTATTTATTGATCTATAGGAAATCTTAGAAAATTCATAACTTCTACGTTTTAACTCCGATTTTGGTGATCTGTGCGTCTGTGTGATCGTAGAAACGTGTAGAAGAGTTTTATAAACTTTTATTACTATTTTGTTACTGTTGGTGTACTGTTCTAATTATATCTATTTGTTTGCTTCGTGTATGTTTGATTGGATGCATGTATGTTGTTGATTGATGATCGAGTATAGAAGGTGAGCAGTATTTGGACGATTCGGAGTATTACTTTGAGCCAAGTCAGCAGTACTACTTGGAGAGCTTTGATCAAGGCAAGTATAACACAGGACCATCCTTGTTACCTATTCATCAAAATTATCATACATATGCATATGCTTACCTTGACAACCTTAGAGATTATAACTTAGTGTTTGATGTCTTGATTCCTTGTCAACCTTGGGTATGCATATGGGTAGCTGTGGCTAGTGCTTATACAAAGAACAATGATCTTGCAATATGATTAATGGATCAAGCAACCAAATATTAAGATGATTTAATTTTTGTTAAAAGGGGGCTAGAGCATGTGTATTATTTTTGATGCTCTAGTTACTCTCCGTAAGGACTTATCTGTACGTGATCATCCGGGATATACAGTACAGCTGTGAGGGCTATATGGCTCTGGCTTTAGTTGTTCAAGAGACCTTTTCTAGCTTGTTAGAGGTTACCTTAAATGGCGTAAGAATGGCTTGCCACGTTGGGTGTAGTGCGAGCCCCTGGCCTAGTGTGTATAGGCTGCGGTTGTTGTGCCACAGGGAAGGGGGGTTCTACATCTGCCTGCCGAGTGAATCTAATGGCCCTAACTTGTTAGACGAACTCTTGGGTGGCTTTATATGGTTTTTGGGTGTTTGGGCTTGATCTCCCCACTCATTTGGAAATCATGACTTACAGTGAAAGTGTACACCTCTGCGCAGAGTTAAAAACTGGTATACTAGCCGTGCTCACGGATACGAGCGGCCTTGGAACATCTACAGATAGATAATCACCATTGTTATATTATGTTTAATTATTGTTGATTAATATTATGCTCTTGTTAATGTTATTCGTTGTCATTATTGCAATTGATCATTGGTTCTTTAATGGGAAGTGGTTTATCTTGATGCTACTCAAATGTAAGTTATAAGATTAAAAGCTAACCGCAGTTAAACAGTGTCTAGCCATTTGAGCCTCATGAACCCTGTGTTATATTTGTTGAGTTCGACATGGACTCACTCTTGCTATTTCCACCATAACAGATGAAGATTATGATGAGGATTATCGTAATGAGTACTAGTCTTGGTGTCAACCAGTCAACCGTGTCCCTGTGTGGAGTTTCCGCTGGAGATTATTACTAGATATTATTATTTATTGTTCAAGACTATGTTTTAAACATATATTCGTTATGTAATAAGCACTGTGATGATACTATGTAATTTGTCTGCTTATGTGTGCGATCATGACCTGGGGCGCACATGAGTACTTTATGCATCCTATTTTTGTCCTTAAAAATGGGTGTGACACGTGTCGACACTGAACTAGTGAGGTATCCTAGCCTCAATATCATAGTTGCAATGTCTAGCAGCTGCCACAAGGTAAGAACATACAAAGTGATACTGCCTTGGTTTACCACAAGTGCATGAGAAATCTTGGAGGACTACCACATGAATCCTCGACTCTCAGACCTCACCATCAGACGTAGTACCACCGGTATGCTTCACCTCATATCTTCCTGTGGCGTGGTCAAAACATGTGACCTCATGTGTGCCAGCCCTCTCCTTCGCCTTGTCTAGATGTGCCTGTGGTGTTGGAGCCCAAATCTTACCTTCGCTCTGCAACTGCAATGCATGGGCGTGCCGATCGTTGAACCAGGCAACAAGCTTGTAGAATGTGAATTGCACGATAGCGTTCATGGGCATACCACGAATCCCCAGCAACAACTTATTAAAAGACTCAGCCATGTTGCTACACTGAAACTCGTACCTCCAACCACCTGCGTCGTGAGCTCTTGTCCATTTCTCCATATCTCTCATCAAACCTGTCAGCCATTGTCTACCTTCTCCATTAGATGCGGTTCTGACCTCCTCTAACTTCCTCCGGAAATACCTGTCCTCAAGCTGTCGAGCAGCCTCCTGAAAAAGATCAAAATTATCCTTCACACCATCCTTCCGGAGTATATTCTCAGCAAGGTGCCGAGTACACCAACGATGGTGCAAAGGTGCATACTCCTCTATCTCCTCTCGCACGACATTAAGTATGCCCTAGTGCCTATCAGATATGACGCCCACCTCCCTGTCAGGCCCAACCACATGTATCCAGACTAGCCTCAAGAACCATCACCAGCTATCATTGTTCTTTCTCTCAACCAAAGCAAATGCCAAAGGAACAAGCTTGTTGTTTGCGTCACACGATATGGCTATGAGAAGTGTGCCATGGTACTTGCCAATCAAGAATGTACCATCAATGGAGAAGACTGGACGGCAGTGCCTAAAGGCCTCGACACACTGAGGGAAGCACCAGAAAGCACGGAAGAATATCTGTCTCCCATCCTTCCATGCGTCTAGTCTAGGGATGTACTCATAATGCATGTCTGGATTCACTGCTTTGATTGCATTGAGAAGTACTGGAAGTTGCTCGTAGCCATCCTCCCAGTCCCCATATATCATCTTCCACACCCGCTGCTTAGCCCTCCAGGCTTTGCCATAAGTTATGTCATATCCTCCATAGACCTCATTAACTATTTTGATAATTGTCCTGACCTTCATGTTCGGCTCTCCCTGTAATACTTTCATCAACCGCTTGGCAATGAGGGTAGATGTCAACTGCCGATGCTTTGTGCTGAGGTCATGTGAAGCACAAGTATGTGGCCCGACAACTCTTGTGATCTTCCACTTTCCGGAGACCTTTTGCTTCCTTGCACAAACCCTCCATGGACAGCGTTCCTTGTCACACACAACCGTGTAACGCCGCTCCGCATAGGAATGCAGGACCTTGTACGGTCTCTTGCGTATCACTGCAAACGCCTGCAACCACCTCTTCAATGCAGGGAGGTCATTGAAAACCCTCCCCTTCTCTATCTCCATACTAGGACCAGCCTCTGGAGCTTCCTGCAGCTCATCATCACGTCCTTCGGCAAACGCCTGATATGAATGAGTAAGATCACTGAACTCACGAACCATAGGATCACGGCGGCCGGGAAAGATACGCCTCGGCATCTCAACGTCACTCTCCGTGAGCTCTCCAACGAGACGATCATCGT
Organism: Saccharum spontaneum; assembly: GCA_022457205.1. NCBI lineage: Eukaryota > Viridiplantae > Streptophyta > Magnoliopsida > Poales > Poaceae > Saccharum > Saccharum spontaneum. The sequence goes on from CM039595.1 coordinate 52,552,979, forward strand.
TAGAATCAACAACCCTTGCGATCTCATTTGGCTCTGAATCATTCATAATTTCAACACTATTGGAGGCGCGGATTCCATCTCCAATCTGGACTTGAGCATCAGCAGGAGGAGCGCCCTCATTATCGGGAACGTCTCCTGCAACATAGCCACAAATAAGAGGAGATAATAAGAAAAGTGGATGAAAAGAAGAGACTTAAGCTACAAAGAAAAAACGATGCCTAATTGACACTTACTCGGATGATTTTGTGTCAAAGGGATCTCCTGAGGAGGATGTGCCACATCATTGGGGGCAGATTGGGCATCGGGAACGGTAGGCGGAACCTTCGCATCCACATCACGTTCCGAGACGGGAGGGTCAAAGTATGCCTGCTCACCCATTGGCGGAGAGAACCCAAGAGGGATGGGATCAACTAGCACCCGATGCACAACCATGTCCAAACTTTGGAACTGGCTCTTCATAGCCGATCTCATATAGTTTTCCCACTGATCTGCACACCCTATTGGGATCATCTTCCTTAGCATATTGGGAGGGGAACCTAGGTGAAGTACACCCTCAACTACGATGTCATCATCTCCATGGCAATGTACCTCCTCGCGAGCCCTTGCAGCCAACTCACTAAATGATGGCTTCTCATTAAATAGCACAGGCACACTTTGCATGTCAACAAACTCAACATATCCATAGCGATCTCGTTCCATAGTGCCTCCATAATATATGCTCACTAGGTTGTCCATCTAGTATTCCATACACAAATACAAACACACCCAGTTCAGTCCAAAGTAGGTTTCATGTAGTACCTATCTAATACATACTAACTATAACCTAAGTAAATAGGTTAACAACTAAGTATATGGATATAATCTAACAACTAATTAGCTAAATCTTACCAAAATAACAACATATCTAACTACATCTAAATACATATGTATCTATGTATGTACCTATTTACATATTTATATCACTAAATCAATAAACTACCAACGTCATCACATTTACTATCAATTCACTACTAAATACTACTAAGCACTACTATGTCTACTAACTATCAAACTAACTATGTCTACTAACTATATCAAGTAACTATGTCAAGCGCTACTAAATATATAACTATTAAGAACAACTAACAAAGTCGTACCTTGCGCGAGGCGCGGCGGATGGCACAGGCGCGGGGTGGGTGGCGTCGGTGCGGCCGCGGGCACGGCCGGATGGCACCGGTGCGGCCGCGGGCGTGGCGGCCGCGCGGCGGGGCGTGGCGCGGGCGAGCGCAGCCGATGCGGCCGCGGGCGCGGGCGGCGTGGTAGCGCGGCCGGGCGCGGGCGAGCTCGAGGCACGGGCGACCTCGAGGCGACGTGGCGGCGCGGGTGAGCTCGAGGCGCGGCGCAGACGCGGGCAGGCGCCGCCGGTGCGATCGCGGTGGGGCGGCGCGGGCGCGGCCGCGACCGGGGGCGGGCGGCGTGGGCAGCGTGGCCGGGTAGCCGGGCGTTGCGGCGGCACCGGGCGGCATGCCGGCGTCACCGGGCGCGGCCGGCCGGCGTGGATGGCGGCTCCGGGCGCGGCCGGCGTGGCGGGCGGCTCCGGCGCGGCGTGGCGGCGGCAACGGGCGCGCCCGGGCGGCGGCTCCGAGCACGGCCGGCCGGCGTGGCGGCGGCACCGGGCGCGGCCGGGCGGCGTGCCGACGGCTCCGGGCGCGGCCGGGCGAGGTGGCGGCGGCACCGGTCGCGGGAGAGATGAAAGGAGAGAAAGAAAGAAAGAAAGAAAACAGTCATTTATGTTATTCTAGAGCTTGGCGCCAAGCTCCCTGCCACGTCAGCGCCACGACGTCAGGGTCTTGACGCCAATGACCCTGGCGCCATGCCGTTATATCTTAGCGCCGACGACTATGGCGCCAAGTTGATGGTCTATTTTTTAAAATCTTTCCGGCAGTGGCATATTTGAGAGAATCTTTCGAAAAAATGGCTAAAAAACAAAAAAGATGGCACAAGTGCTACCTGCAGATTATTCTCAATCTCAACAGGAGGATTTGGTGTAGATGTGGAAGCTTTTTTTTTTTGCCTTTGCAGCTTTCTCACATAATGCAAATATGCTGCTAGTACCCTTCACATCTAATGATGAAAACAGAACGAAAATACCCCGAACCAAACTGTATCGTTTTTCTGTATTTAATTCGATCAAATCTGTATTTTCATTTCCAACTTTACCGTTTTCGCTTTCGTTTTTTATTTCAAATGTAAAATAAAAAAATGGTTGAGGAGCTTTCCGACCGTTTTCACCCGTTTTCTACTTTTCTACTTTTAATTTAGAATATCCCAAATTCAAAATTTGGTTTAAACCGAATTTGGTTGCTGATCATTACTATCCGGGCAACTAGACAAAAGCAAGTGTGGAGCAATTATGTCCATAGGCCGCATTATATAGGCAGCTCACCCATCACGCCTCCCTGAGTCGCCGAGGTGGGGCTAATCACTTCGCACGGCGCTACATGCCTGTATCTAGTTTCACGCGATGCTGTTGTTGCGTTGCATGTGACTAGGCCGACCAAAAGAGAGACAGCTAGATGGAACAGGCTTGTTGCTATCCTTTCTGGTCCAGTACCGATGGCATCTCAAATTTCTCTTCTTTCTTTTTATGTTTTTTCTCTTGTAAAAGAAACCAAATTGATAAGTCTACTCTCTTACACTCAAAATTTTCCACAATAACATTTATTAATTGTTATGCATTGTGGATCGATATTCCGTATTGAATTTTCATATATGATCGTGTTCGACATAATTTCGCTTGAATTGGTTCATTTTCGAAATTCTCGATATTCCGTAAGTTCGAATTCGTTTTCGTGTCCGGCTTTACCATTTTCGCTTTCATTTTCATATTCAAATGTAAAAGTAGAAAACGGTTGAGAAGTTTTCCGACTGTTTTCAACCGTTTTCATCCTTATTCACATCACAGCGGTAGCCAGAACAAATAAATTAGAGGAGAAAATGAAATCTTTACCTAGCTGCCTGCTGCAATTGCGACAACGATGCACTGCTGCCTGTTGGTCACCGCCTCACCGGTCACCGGCCGCCCGCCGCCGCAGCAAAGATCAACGATTAGAATAAGCTATATCCTATTCCTTCGCCGCTATTATTTAAGCTAACGAACCAGCGGGGGCAGCCAATCTATGTACGCACAGCGTATGCCACACAGATGATGTGAAGATCAGCGCAGAGAGGACTGGTTGCGATCAATAAGCCTTGCCATCGCAACATGCAACCTGGACGAAAACGCTCAGCTGCTTGCAGCTACGGGCTCAGTGGCTTTCATCAGCCATTGCTTCTCTCTGCTCGTTCAGATGAGGCTCCAAGATCTTCCGGCAGTCTGAGTGGTATGTGTTTACCCAGTCTATCTCAACAGGAGTCAGAAGCTTGGTGTCTATCGGTTTGGTCTGGTACGGAGCTTACACATACACAGACAAAAGCAAAGAAGGAATTCATCAATAGCCAATAAAACAAATGACGCACTGCATTGTATTTTTAACAAACAGATGAATGCAACATTTCTTTGGGAACACATAAATATCACTAGTTTGTAATAGGTGAGAGGTGGTGTAAACCTTGCACTTGAGGCCCACTTTTAAAACAAGAGAAACAAACTAAGGGATGGCTTCCAATCTAGCAAAACCAGGCTAAGCAGGAGTAAAGTGAGCTGATTACTGGTGAAATGATTTTTTTTTTACTTTTTTTTTTGCGACGAACCGGTGAAATAATTAACAACTGGATACATACACAAAAGAAACTTCCTGAAGATCTAAACCTAATATTGGATTTTCCTCCCAAGTTCCTCTGGATATATCCATTTCATATAAATTTCTAAGTATATGCTTCTTCGTTCCATTGACACATAGGAATCTCTGTTTCTATGACACTAACATTACTACAGAATCCCTCGACATTTTCCTTTGTTTCAAATAGGTTCTGAGGTTAACTAGAATGCCACGGCATCTTTAGGAAGATTTCATTAAAAAAAATGCTCCTGATTAGAGATCTATAGTTTCTAGTTAACCCTGAACCTTCGGAAAGTTGTGTATCCATTAATGTATCAATTTTATATAGCATATGAACTTCATCGAACACTAAAAATATAATCCAAAACTAGACAGGAGACTAAATGAAGGAGAACAAAAGCACTTCAGAGAATTAATAAAAGTGACATGGGTATAAGATCATGTAACAATAATATTGAGCATGAGTGCATGACTGAATATAGTCAGATACTCTAGTCATCGAAGAAAGAAATCAAAGAATAAATGCTTACCCATGTTATATGTTCAAATGCCAAATAACCCTTATCTCCAAAATTAAATTTAGCAGTGGCCTCTTTGCAAATAAGTACATTCTCCAATCTTATACCAAAGCTCCCATCTTTATAATAACCAGGCTCTACAAGATTATGCAATTGTGAGTCCATAAAAATCTTTGATAAGAATATCAACATTGGCATATAATAGAAACTTGACAGCAAACCATAAATAATTTAAACAAATTTGAAGTTAGGCCAATGTGATTGGTGATAGGTATGGATATCTGGTGACTAGAGTACATGCTTAGTGATTGGTGATAGGCATGGATATCTGGTGATGGTCCAGTTTGTAAACCTAACCCTAGACAGCATTGCCTATATTTTCATGTACCTTGCACCCTCATAATCAATCTACTAATCCTTTATATGGCCGTGACCAAAAATCAGCAAAACAAGAGAAGAGGGGAGGTAGAAGAGAGAGGGGAGAACTGGAGGACTGGGAAGGCCAAGCACTTGTCTCTGCTCCATCCCCATCGGCTCCAGACGCTATGGCCGTCGCAAACTTCTGTGACATCAGACATCTGGGAGGGGCAGCAGCAGTCAGCAACTCTCTCTGGGATCTACAGGCGACTGGAGGGGATCTGGAAGGGGACGGCACCAGCAGTGAGGAAGGGGAGAGGAAGAGGTAGGGAGGAATGGTTGTGGGCAGCAGCAGCACAAATGGAGAACGGGAGAGGGAGGGACGGAGAGAAGAGTCCCGCACAGAGAGGGGCGGTGGCGATGGAAACCGAATGCTTGTTGATGGGGAGGGCTAAGGGAACAGATAGGTCACCAGGAAGGATATATGGGCTGACTGGTGGGCTGGGCCTTTCTTAGCGTTTTGTCCTCCTTCTTTTCTTCTTTTCTTTTTCTTTTTTTTCCCCTTCCTCTGTGCTGCTGCTTTGAAGTTTCTTATAATCATATGGCGTTGCCTTGCCTCGCCTTATGATCGCCTAGGCGATTGGAAGGGGGTGGCTCGCCACATCTCGCCTTAGCGCCTTAATAACTATGGTGTTGAGCACATATACACACAAAGTTCAGGCCAATCAATTTATTTGTATGAGAAATGAATTATATCTAAGCTCCTTTGTTACTCGAATGCCAACTGTGAAGTAATGGTCATTAGTAAACCGCTAAAACCATGGCAAAACAACCATAAATATGTGACTTCATCAATATTAGAGCCATGTTTCTCTAACAGTTCTGCAGATAGTTTCTTGCATGGATATGACTAAAGAGCCAAAAAAACTAACCTGTTGTCCCATTAGGAAACACAGCAATGTCTAGTGCGATGTGGCCTTTCAAGACCTATTTCCAACATTAAGCAATTCAGTATTGGAATCAACCACAGGGAACAAAGTGAATAAAAACTAAAGTGGAAAAAAAATCTAACATGAATTTTAATAAATTCAGGCATCATGGTGAAGTTCATTGTAAAGACAGATACAAAAAAAAATTTAAAAAGATAGCTGGCTGATTCAGCCATATTGCTAACTTTTTATAAAACATACTGGCTGATTCAGCCATATTGCTAACTTTTTATAAAACATAAGAAAAACAAGAGACGGAGAGAGGCTTTCGGAGTAAGAAAAAGTGGTGTGGTACTGTAAATCCTTCATTTTTATCCCCCAGTCTGTCAGAAACTGATGTTTTATTGAAACTGGTGGGCTTAGTGAAAGAATAATACAATTACTGTGGTAAATGAAACTATATATGACTGAAGTAATGATGGGAGTGGACAAGAGGCGGCGTGGGTTCCTTTGGAAGGGGCAAGAGCAGGCTAACTGTGGTAACTGTTTGGTTGCTTGGAATAAGTGCCAGCAGCCGTAGCAGTATGGGGGTCTTGGCATTCTTAACTTGGAAACCTTGGGCTGGACGCTGCACATCCGGTGGTTATGGCAACAAAAAACTGATCCCACCAAGCCATGGGTGGGGCTCCCTATCCAGGTTTCGCGAATTGCCCAAGCCTTGTTTGATGTTGCTGTTGAGTCTCGGATTGGCAGCGGTGAAGACACCAAATTCTGGACTGATCGTTGGCTGCAAGGTAAAACTGTCTCGGAGTGGGCTCCCAACCTTTTCAAGTCGATTCCTAGAAGAATTGCCAAGCGAAGGACTGTTAAGGAGGCTTTAACCAATAGAAGTTGGGTTCTTGATATCAAAGGGTGCTAGAGATTGTGATTCTATTGATTTGGGCTAACCCTAGAAGGGTAGCTATATAGTAACCATACATGGGCCACATGGGCCTTAGCCACATGGGCCTAATACACACATACTTCAACACCCCCCCCCCGCGCAGTCTGAACTACCGGCGCAGCGGAGTTCCAGGCTGAACAAGAACAAGAAAGAACACACACAACCCCCCACAGACGCAACTAGCCACCAGTGATGTTGAGGCTAGAGCGAAACTCGGCGAAGGTCGAGGACGGAAGGCCTTTGGTGAAGATGTCCGCGAACTAGGAGGTAGTCGGAACATGAAGGACCCGCACCTCGCCCATGGCCACCCGATCACGGACAAAATGGAGGTCGATCTCCACATGCTTCGTCCGCTGGTGCTGGATGGGGTTGGTGGAGAGGTAGACCGCACTGACATTGTCGCAGTAGATCAGTGTGCTCCGGGAGGGCGGAGTGTGCAGCTCAGCAAGAAGCTGCCGGAGCCAGGAGGCCTCAGCCACGCCGTTAGCGACAGCACGGTACTCCGCCTCAGCACTGGAACGGGAGACCACCGGCTGGCGCTTGGACGACCAGGACACCAGGTTGCCGCCCAGGAAGACGGCGTAGCCGGAGGTGGAGCGGCGAGTGTCCGGGCACCCCGCCCAGTCAGCGTCGGTGTAGACGGCGAGGTCGGTGGAGGAGGCCCGGTGGAGGAGGAGGCCGTAGTCGAGCGTGCCCCGGAGGTAGCGGAGGAAGCGCTTGAGAGCCGTGAGGTGAGGCTCCCGGGGATCATGCATATGAAGAAAGACCTGCTGAACTGCATAGGTGATGTCCGGCCGGGTGAAGGTGAGGTACTGTAGGGCACCGGCGAGACTCCTGTATGCAGTGGGGTCAGACATCGGGGGTCCCTCAACCTCGGACAACTTGCCCTGAGTATCGACCAGAGTGGAGCAAGGATTACAGTCAGTCATCCCAGCCCGCTCCAGGATATCCCGAGTATACTGCCGCTGGTGAAGAAGTAACCCGGCAGGACGGTACTCAACAGTGACCCCGAGAAAGTGGTGGAGCTCACCCAGATCCTTCATAGCAAACTCCTGCTGGAGAGTGGCAATGATCCGGCGGAGAAGTGGCTCACTGGAGGCTGTGAGGACAATGTAATCAACATAGAGCAGCAAGTACGCAGTGTCAGCCCCATGGTGGTAGACGAACAGTGATGTATCAGACTTGGCCTCCACGAACCCCATCCTCAGCAAGAAAGCAGCAAACCGGTGGTTCCACGCCCGGGGTGCCTGCTTGAGGCCGTAGAGAGACCTGTTGAGCCGGCAGACCATGTCTGGACGGGCAGAATCAACGAACCCCGCCGGCTGACTGCAGTACACTGTCTCGGTGAGAAGGCCGTGCAGAAAGGCATTCTTGACGTCCAGCTGATGGACGGGCCATGACCGAGCAAGCGCCAGCGAGAGCACGGTACGAACGGTGGCCGGCTTGACCACCGGGCTGAAAGTCTCATCATAGTCGACTCCCGGGCGCTAAGTGAAACCCCGGAGGACCCATCGAGCCTTGTAGCGCTCGAGAGTGCCATCAGCCCGACGCTTGTGGGTCCAGATCCACTTGTCGGTGACGACGTTGGAGCCCGGCGGCCGGGGCACCAACTCCCACGTCTGGTTGGCGAGTAGCGCGGCGTACTCCTCTTCCATCGCGCGGCGCCAGTGAGGATCCAACAGGGCGTCGCGGACGGAAGAGGGTACTGGGGAGACCACCACGTCACCGGTCGAAGCCGCAAGGGCACGAGGCGGCAGTGTGCCAGCCGCGTGCCGTGTCACCATCGGGTGAACATGTCGCGGGTGCCAGTGAAGAAGCGGCGGGTGGTAGACCGGCGGTGCACCTCGAGTCGGCGGGGACTGCGGCGGTGGTGTCGGTGTCCCCGACGGAGAAGGGACCGCGAGTGGCGGTGGCCGCGGCCTGCGCTGGTACACCCGTACCGGCGCGGCGTACCTCGACGGAGGTGCCGGGGCAGGTGCCGGGGCAGGATCCGGCGACGGCGACCGGCGCGACCCCCCAGGGCAGAAGCGGGGGACGAAGGCCCCGGGTCTGCGCCAACCGGAGAGGGCAGGGCCGCGCCAGAGGACGACGGGCCCGGACCCACCGGGGAGCCGGGACAGGAGGCCGGCAAGGAGCTCGGCGAAGCGGTACCTGCAGGAGACCATGGAAAAGGTGGCTGGACCACCGTGTCAGCGGGAAAAAGAGAGGGAGGGTCAGGAACCGGAGGGGTGGTGGTGCTAGAAAAGGGAAAGACGGACTCATCGAACACCACATGGCGAGAGATGAGGACCCGTCGGGAGGTAAGGTCAAAGCACCGGTACCCCTTGTGATCCGGGGAGTACCCGAGGAAGACACAAAGAGTGGAGCGGGGGTCCAGCTTATGGGAGGAAGTAGCAGCGGTGTTGGGGTAACACGCACACCCAAACACGCGGACGTGATCGTACCGAGGAGGGGTACCGAAGAGGGCGTGGTGTGGCGTGGGAGCGGGACAGGCAGCGGAAGGAAGACGGTTGAGGAGGTAGGTGGAGGTGTGCAGGCCCTCAGCCCAGAAGCGAGCCAGAAGAGAGGCCTGAAACAGAAGGGTGCGCACGGTGTCGTTGGTGGTGCAAATCATCCGCTCGGCCTTGCCATTCTGCGAAGAGGTATAGGGGCAAAACATGCGCAACTGAACACCGTGAGAGAGAAAGAATACTCGGGAGGTGGAGTTATCAAACTCGCGACCATTGTCACACTGGACGGCCTTGATGGTGAGGCCGAACTGTGTGGACACCCAAGTAAAGAAGTGAAGGAGCGTGGGAAATGTATCTGACTTCGCACGGAGGGGAAAAGTCCACGAATAATGTGAAAAATCATCAACCACCACAAGATAGTACTTATAACCAGAAAGACTGATAACAGGAGATGTCCATAGGTCGCAATGTACAAGATAAAAAATGTGGGCCGCATGGGAAGTAGAACTATGAAAAGGAAGACGAACATGTCGGCCCAATTGGCACGCATGACACAGTTGCTCATCAGGAGCCCGAGTACATGGAAGACCAGAACTACGACTGAGCTGCATCAGGGCATCACGTCCAGGATGGCCGAGGCGCCGGTGCTAAGTAGTGGAGGAAGTAGAAGCGACGAAGGCAGCTGACAAAACGGACGGCGGAGAAGACGAAGTAGCCGTCGGGAAGCGAAGGGTGTAAAGGGGCCCAGTGCTGTCACATCGGAGCAGAGGACGCCGGGAAGCCAAATCCTTTACAGTAAGACCAGAAGAGTCAAATTCCACAAAACAAGAATTGTCAGCTGTAAAACGATGAATAGAAAGAAGGTTGTGAACCATAGAAGGAGCAACAAGAACATCAGGAAGACGGAAGGAGCCATGAGCACCGGCGGTACCCACAGACGTGACTGGAAGACACGAACCATTGGCGACCATAATGGACGAAGGAAGAGAGGAAGAGGGAGAGTGGAGCGACGAAAGTATACCGGGGTCAGGAGTGGTGTGGTAGGTGGCTCCCGAATCAGCGATCCACTCGGGTCCGACCGGAGGTGTCAGGCCCATGGTACTGAACGAGCGAGCCAGAGCCGCCTAGTCCCAGCCGGCGACCCCAGGTGGAGTCCCGGAGGGTGGAGCCCACTGCGTAACAGGGAAGGCGCCGGGAGGACCAGCCGGTGGAGCTCCGGTGAGCATGGCCGCTGGTAGACGAGAGTCGGTCCCGGGGGCGTGGAAGGGCCACATGGAGATGCGCCCGGACCACGGGTTCTGGAAGGAAGGCCATGTTGCCCCCCCTGTGGTCCACCGGGTGCCAGAGCGTGGGGGTGACCACCCCGGCCGCCCCCGCGGCCTCCTCCGCGGCGACGACGACCGCCACGACCCCCCCACCCCCGCTCGGGCCGGAGGGAGGGGGCCCAGGAGAGACGGTGGCGGAGGAGCGGACGACCGTGGCGGAGCAGACGGGCGCGGCGGAGTAGCAGCCAGAGCCGTCGAGGAGGACGAGGACCCTGGGAAGTGGCGGACCCCGGCTGGATGCCCTGAGTGAGCTCCTCCATGACAAGGTCCTCACGGATCTGTAGGAAGGTGGGGAAGGGCCGCTGGCGGGTGATCCACGTCCTGAGGTGGGCGTAGCGGTCGCTGAGCCCGCGGAGGACGTTGAGGACGAGGATGCGGTCCTCCACGGGCCAGCTAAGGTCAGCCATGGTCTTCATCTTGCGGCAGAACTCGCCGACAGAGAGGTCACCCTGGACGAAGGTCCGGAAGCTCGCATCGAGCCTCAGAGCCCGAGCCTCGGCGTTGCCCAGAAACTGGCCCTCGAGCGCCAGTCAGGCCTGGCGAGCATCCGCCGTGTTGCGGACGAGGTCGTGGAGGTCGAGGGAGATCGTCCCGATGATCCACGAGAGGACGATGCTGTCAAGGCGCAGCCACGAGGGGGTCTGAGCCGCGACAGTGGCATCGGCGAGGACGTGATCGTCGAGGGCGTAGCGGCGGAGGGTGAGGAGGACCAGGTCCCTCCAACGGGCATAGGAGGGCGACTCGGGCTCGAGAACCACCGGGACGAGCAGGCGGATGTTCTGGACCCCCCCCCCCGGCCTGGTAGTGCAGCTGCGCCACGAGAGGGTCGGCAGGGTCGTGCCAGATGACCGCGGTGGTGGAGGTGCGGTGGCCCGTCGAGCCGGAGGAGGTGGCCCCGATGTCGTGGTAGACAGGAGGGACGAGGCGCTGCTCCACGTCGGCGATCTGGCGGGCCAGGGCGTCGGCCGCATCCCGCTCGCGCTCCCAGGCGAGGGCGGCCGCACGAAGACGAGCCTGACCCTCAGCGGCTGCAGCCCGGGCAGTGACGAGGGCAGCGGCGAGAGGCGAGGCGTCACGACCGGCGTAGAGGTGGGTAAGCTGTGGTGGAGGCGGGGCCGGGAAGGCCTGAACACCGGCAGGAAGGAGTCCGCCGGCATCCAGCCCGGCGCCGGGAAGATGGACGGCGTCGGCGGGCTGCTCTGTCAGGGCAGCAGCGGCAGCAGCCCCCCCATCCTCAGCAGGAACCCCCCCGGCGCCCCCTGCAGCAGCGGCGGCGGCAGACTCGGCGCCCCTTGCAGCAGCAGCGGCTGTGAGGGCGGCGGCAGCAGGGGTGAGGGGAAGAGGAGGGGCTGCGCCCAGGCCAAGAGGAGGGGGCCGCCCAGTAGCAGGGGAAGTGGGGGCGACCAGAGCTGTGCCGACGGCGGGTGGAAGGGCGGCGGAGGGGAGGGGCGGACGGGCCGCGCCTGGGAGACGGGTCTGGGCGGCAGCAGCGGCGGCTATCTGAGCCCAAGAAGACGATGGAAGAGGGGGGAAGGAGTGGAAATAGGAAGGAGGGGGAGGGGGAGAGCGCCGGCCAGCCATGGCTGAGCCAGGCCACGGCGCCGGCCAAGGTGGCGGCGGCGGCGGCGGCGGCTGCAGCCAGGGAGAGGGCGGCGGCGGCTGGAGAGGAAGGAAACCTAAGCTGCTGATACCATGCTAGAGATTGTGATTCTATTGATTTGGGCTAACCCTAGAAGGGTAGCTATATAGTAACCATACATGGGCCACATGGGCCTAATACACACATACTCCAACAAAGGGGCTTCAACTGTACATGTGATCCTTGATTACCTGACCATTTGGGGGCTAGTGGACAATCTGGTTCTGGAGCCAGCTGTCCCTGACCAGCACATTTGGCGTCTGAGAGTGGTATTTACAGCAAGTCAGCTTATGAGGCCTTCTTCTTTGGTGCAATAGGATTTTCTCCCTGGAGACGGATTTGGAAGAGTTGGGCTCCCCTGAAGTGCAAGTTCTTCATTTGGCTTGCTGTAAAAAATCGCTGTTGGACTGCAGACCACCTCGCGAAACGTGGTTTGCCTCACCCAGCTGTCTGCCCTCTCTGTGACCAGGCTGAGGAGACCATCCAGCACATTCTAGTGGCATGTGTTTTTTCTAGACAGGTCTGGGCAGTCATTCTTCACAAGCTTGGCCTTGGTTCCTTGGCACCCCAACCATCTGTTAACAGTTTCTCCGGCTGGTGGTGCAAGGCCATTAAAGGTTTGCCAAAAGACACAAAGAAGGGTCTGAACAGTTTGATCATTTTGGGTGCCTGGGAGATTTGGAAACATAGGAATCATTGTGTCTTTGAGGGAGGTAGCCCTTGTATTCAGCTGGTGCTCCAGAATGTGAGAGGAATGTGGTCTCTGGTGCTCTGCTGGAGCCCGAGGCCACAGCAGATTGCTATCCTCTTCTCTTGTGTTGAGCTGAGTTGGGTTGTGTGTGTTTGCTGGTTTACTCGTTTTTTTCTTTTAGTTTTGGTGCTGTGTGGGATTTTGGGATTGGTCTCTCGAGTCTCTACCCTCCCTTCGTAACATTCTGGTGGTGGGTTCAGGATTGGTCTTTTGACCTCTCCCTTGTAGCTCCCTTTTTCTTCTTCTTAATGAAATGACAAGCAGCTCTCCTGCGTCGTTCGAGAAAAGAAAATTACTTCTCAAAAGATAGCACTTACTGCTGCGTAGCATGACTTCTCATGTTCTGAGGGTTTACCAAAATGTACAGTTCTTGTAATGTCTGTTGTACCATCCAGGTACTGCATGTACACCATAATGAAATAAGTCAGCAGATTCAAAGAGATCCAATAACATAAAGCGACAGTTAAGGACTAAATATACTTAACCTGTGCCCCAGAGTCACGAAGATATATTTTATCAGCATCCATTTCTGAACACGTGCTTGCTTCAGGTTTATAGTGAATAATTGCTGCATTTGGTCCCACAGATGAAATTGTAGGAAAACTCAAACCTTTAAAGTTCTGCAGGAATATTGTAATTTGTCACATATTGCAGTGCATCAAGTGACTGTAGGCAAAAATGTTCACTAGCCTTTACAAAGAAATTCATTTTAGATTCTGCAGGAATATTGTAAGTTGTCACACATTGCAGTGCGTCAAGTGACTTAAGGCAAAAATGTTCACTGGCCTTTACAAACCAATTCATTTAGATAGTCATATAACATCAAAAGATATGAGAATAAAGTCCAACACCAATGCTTTGCTTTTATTTTACTGAATAGAAAATATCCATAATAAATAAACGAAGACAAATGAAGCCAAGAAGTTTTGTGATTTATCATTGACTCCGAACAGAGACAGCTAAAGTGCTGGAACCCAGTGTTAGCAAATTCTACAAATACTACTGAAGTGATACCTGTTGGGTCACTTCCAGGTTCCATAGTTGTGAGCAGTAACAGCAGCCATAGCAGATTTAAATGAAACATCTAGGCAATTATTTTAACTAAGCTTTAAGAAATGACGTTGCTGTAGCATACCTCTTTTGTTGCACGGAAGCCTTCAAGTTTGTTACTCACAGACACCTCAGTAAGTTTGGTTGGTCTACAGACAGAAAAGATATTCAAACATTATAAAACAACTAAATTTCGATTCGAGTCTGACACACAAATGTACAATAATGGAAATGTACAATGGAGTCTTGTAAAAAAAGATTTTTCTTTAAAAAAACAAATGGTGCATAAGCAAGCAAATCGTATGTATGCATTTGTAGGCAAGAGCTCCACATGATAGATAATATGCTGCCCAAAACAAACCAGTGCAATATAAAGATAAACTCACAGATTTTCCTTTTTGTGTGACCCTTTTATCTCACTGAAATAACCAGAAGCTCCATAGTTCTCCTGCATCTGAATTGGTAGGGGGGAAAGAACATCAGAACTAGTATGGAACAACTACTACGTTACAGAGGATAATTAGTAACCTTGCGAAATGAGATGTCCTTTGAAAAATGCAAATAAAGCTGGTAATACCAGAAGAGTACAGATGCAAAACATTTTCAGGTATATATGAAATTCAAATATATGTTCAGCAATATTTCAGTATGATGAGACATTAATCTATGCGGACCTGATTATCCAGTCAAGCAAGGTATTGTACAACAGCGGCACCATCTCGAATATGCGCCTTCCTCAATCCATCCAGTTCTGTGGGGTTCTACAGCATTGTTGCAAAAAAGAAAATTTGAGGAAACAAAATACTAAATTCCAAGAGTTACAATTTCAAAAGCTAATTATCTGTGGATCATTAATGAAAAGGAAAGAAAGTACAAAACTATGTTTCTATTCTTCCATAAATGAAGCTTTCAAAATGCGATCAAATACCAGCAATTACATCACATCACGTATAGTAATGTTCTTTCATATTTTTGTTTTGAACAATGCTGTCTTAATACCTTTAATAACACAGAATACAGATAATCTTCAAAAACAATTCAAAGTTAGACAGAACGAGTTCTAAAGTGACATGTACTTGAGAATTGGAATGCCAATAAGCCAATTTATAGTTTTTTATCAGCTAGAAATCTTTTAAAAGATGAATCCTGTACCAGGTAATCTAGCATCTTATTTTGCCACGCGTCATCTCGTTTTGATATTCGTTCGATCACTCTGGCAGTCCTAAATCGGGCGTCCACCTACTACACTGCTCGCATTTGGCACCGTTCCAGAGAGTTCGACGTTCTTCCCATCGGGCCTTCTTTTCTCCCGCTCTTGTCGCCCCCATTGTTGCCATCATGCCCTGCATCTGTTTATTATACTGACAAAATCCAAACCTGCTACTCCTCATCATCGATAACAACTTAGGGCCCCTTTGGAACGCAGGAATTTCACAAGAATTCTACAGGATTTAGTTCATTTTTCGCAGGAAAAAAGCAGGAACGGGAAAAAAATCCCGCGTTCCAAAGGGGTCTTTAGCCATCGATCACTCGAGTTCTGTCATCCCTCATCCTTCAGACCTTCACACCTCATTTTCAACAGCAAAGGCAACACTAAAACATCCTATATCTTTGCGGGTAAAGTACATTTTTCAACCTCCAACTCATATTGAAGTTCGATTTTCAACCTTCAACTATGAAACCGGGTAACAGACACCCTCCAACTGTCGAAACCGGACAAATTTGGTCCTCCGCTGGTTTCAGAAGCGGTTTTCTATTTTCTAATATAATAAAATCCAGTCCAATCTCTAGAAGTTCGCACAAAATCTGCAATGACGCATAGGTCATCGGTGGTGAACACCAACAAGATGGCTCTTTGTCAAGGACCACAAGGTAATAACTCAATTTTTTTCATTGTCATCGGTAAAGATCGATTAGTCAGCAATAGAAAGCAGCAGCCCTTCCTCATACTTAGCTTGTCCTGTCTTGATCAGCTAACAAAATACAATACAGCCAGCTAACAGCCTCAATAGACATGGGCTCATATTGTCGTATACTCCCTTCGTCCCTAAATATAAGGCATGCATGTATTTTAAAATTCAAACTTTGTTATATTTGACTAACAATTAGCCTAATTATCAAAAGTTTGTATTACAACAATAGTTACATTAGATTTGCATTTTGAAATACTTTCTAATGATCAAACTTTTGTTCCTGTAAATTATATATTATATGAGAAATTATAGGTCAAAATATATTATTGAAGATCGCACCAAATCAAATCGCGCCTTATATTACACGTTAGAGTCGAAAGAGTTCAGACTTAGTAGGACCAAGACCGAGTACATGAGGTGTGACTTCAGCGCGACTAGGCATGAGGAGGGAGACGTTAGCCTCGATGGGCAAGTGGTGGCCAAGAAGGATACTTTTCGGTATTTGGGATCGATGCTACAAAAGGATGGCGACATTGATGAAGATGTTAGGCATAGAATTTCAGCCGGTTGGTTGAAATGGCGTCAAGTTTCTGGCGTCCTCTGTGACAAAAGGGTGCTTTAGAAGCTGAAAGGTAAGTTTTATAGGACGGCGATTCGCCCGGCGATGTTATACGGTGCTGAGTGTTGGCCTACAAAACAGCGACATGTCCAGCAATTGAGTGTAGTAGAGATGCGTATGTTGCGTTGGTTTTGTGGGCACACAAGGAGGGATAGAGTCCGGAACGACGATATTCGGGATAGGGTTGGGTGGCACCAATTGAGAAGAAATTGATTCAACATCGGTTGAGATGGTTTGGACATGTCCAACGGAGACCTCCTGAGGCATCGGTGTGTAGTGGTGTTCTAAAGCGGACCGATAATGTAAAGAGCGCTAGAGGTCGACCTAAACTGACTTGGGACGAGTCCGTTAAGAGAGACCAATATCTCCAAGGATTTAGCTATGGACAGGAGCGCTTAGAGACTGGCAATCAACGTGCCTGAATCGTGACCTCTATCTGTCTTGTGCCCTTTATGTGTCTCCCTGTTTCTCGTCTCTTTTGGGTTTCATCTCTAGCCTACCCCAACGTGCTTGGGACAAATGACTATGTTGTTGTTGTTGTTGTTGTTGTTGTAGGGAGTAATCCTCAACACAAACACTAACATGAAAACCAAATCAAGGCTCTTCATTAGGGAGCGCAAGACAATAACTCAATTTTTACAATCTTCAGTAAAGATCGATTAGTCAGCAATACATAATAACGTTGAAATGTACGGTCAAAACTGGTTTCACAATTACAAGCACTCCACACAGCCACGCGGCAATGCCGCGCTTTGTTTCCTAGTTGCTACTATATAAGTGATCACTGCAGTTTCTAAGAAGTCCTAACATAAAGCATTTGCTCAGTGATGTATCATTTCTTCACCAGAATAGATGGTTGTTTACCATGATCTTCAACCTAACTTTAGCAGAATTTCTAGCATGGCATATTAGGACATAGTTTCTGTGTGATTAATGATTATAATATTTTACTAAACCATATTTCAAGTGAGATATAGTTACATTTCCCATAAGTAATGCTTTGCTCTCTTCAATTTCGACTTCCATAATCCGTAATCATTCTGATCTAACAAGAAAAGTTGGATTTGTGATAAATAACTAAGTATTGTACTCAAGTATTGAAAGTTTCACAGATGCTTTTCCACACAAATTCATATTGACACTACTACACTAGCACAAGAGAGAAGAAAGCAAATTCACCTTAACAGCCTTTGGAAGGCAATTGGTGATTGCAGCGCCAAAACTTGATGTGGACTCAACTTTGAGTAGAGTGCAAGGCAACATGAGCCAGAATCAATCCAAATTTTTGAACTCTCCACCTCATTCATATCCTTTTCCACATGCACAGAACTTTGTATCTTGCCAGATGCAAGCAAACTTGCATCAGATTGAACAGTTTCATACTCTCTTATTTCAATACCATTTCCAGACATGTATTTCTGAACCTGCATTATAGAAGAATCACATAACAAATATATTACATTACATAACTACAAAACCATGCATATGAACACTATAAGATGATAGTCATCAGAAAAAGGATATGTCCTTAGTTAATTAACTGACCTCGACAGTTACTTTTCTCTTATCAACATAAAAGAAAGCACTATAATGTTACAATAGCATAAGAGTGAACCACTGGGCTATAATCCACATCACTTCCACGAATGTTGTACAGCCAAGCAACCTAAGCAGTAAGCAACCATTACACAACAAATAAGAGTGAACCACTGGGCTATAAAGGAAATTATAACCATGGTAACTCCCACAAAAAATTTGAAATTGAACAACTTCAATAGAATGTATTGTACCTCATCAAGAGCAATTATTATAATGGCAGTAGCCTTTTCATGTGCAAGCTTTTCTCTCAGCTCCTTTATCTTTTCTGGTACACTACACCCTGCAAATTCTACTGGGTGTACAATTACAGGCCTAGGTTCAACTAGCGGGCAATCCTTCCATACTTCATCCACCAAGTCAGAAGAAAGCTGAAACAGAGTCTGGTGCTTCTTCGAAAATGTGTGCTCATATCTTTGAACCGAATCAACACTCAACAGAGATGCACCACGGATTGATTCCAATGACAGCTTCATCAGCCAGATTCTGATAGCACAACAACATTCTACAGATTAGCCAGGACAGTAGTATTCCACACAGAAGATAAAAAAAAATACTCAATCACCAAAACAATTTAAAATGATTTTTTCACAACACACCGGAAAACCTTAAGTAGCTACATTAAATTCAACAAGATGGGAACAAAGTTAAGGTTTTAACAGTGTCAATATTTTGTCTGACTTTGGGAGAAATAACTGCCAACAGTTAAATATCAAATTACTTCCACTCAGTTAAAGGCGGAAATTCAAATCTACTCGTAACAAAAAAAAAGTATATCTTATTGGTATCCCCACAAAGGTTTACATTCAAAAAAAGAAGGTGAGCAAGAAAACCATATTTGTATTTCTCAACAACAATAGCATGGACGAGTTCAAAACCAAAGATAAAGCACAATCATTGCCAAGTACAACTCATGTGACCAATGCTTTTATGTTGAACTTTAGAAGGTCATCACAAATTTGCTGCAGAAGGAAAGTCACTGCTTACATCAGCTATCCATGCTTCAACTGGTGGGTCTTCTCCCATGCACATTAGTTTCCAACGATTGCTCAGTTGCTGTGTCGCCAGCAAGAAGTAGCGTCCATCCGTCCACAACAATGCCTCTTTCATGGTAATAAGAGCCAAGCCTGTTTAAAATTCAATACGCACACTAACTGAGAAACCAACGCTACAACCAACAAACTGTTTAGCTCAACCAAATGCTTACACAAAGTATGAATCAATCACATAACATAAAAGACAAGAAGGAGGTTGCTCCATGTTCACGTCCAGCTACGGACTTGTCACAACAATAGACAGTGAGACAGATACATTCTTGTCCAAATCAATCATTAAATTCTATAAATTTTTACTATGGAAGCACCTTTCAAGCAAAGTCGAAACATATATAACTTTCATGTTTGCAAAATTCAAAAGTTTGAGTCTTGTGCAAAACATCAAGAATTTTGTTACCGGAGGTAGTATCTTTGTTGAAAGCTTGAGGAAATACTAGTTTCCCTTATGGCAGCATAAGAATATAATCAAAATCATTTCCCTTACAAAGTTCTTTTAGGGGGAAAATATTGTATCTTTATATGCAAAGAAAACACAAAGAAAGAAATAGGAAAATAATATGCTTGGTCATATAATCTACGTTTAAAAAAATTACAGAATCAAGGTAGCAGTAACACTCAAATGTGGGAACATGGCACTCCAATGGCTGAATAGCCTACCACGTAAATTGGAACTTTGAAAATTAGTCCCTTGTGCTGTGAATGTGGGAACTGAACAGAAGAACATTCAAATTCATCATAAAATGATTACATGAAGAGAAAAGAAACACTCCACTTGTTATCCATTGCATCTTCATATTTCTGTACATGGAGTTGTCTCTGAAGAAAACTCAGTATTCAGCTGTAAATGCAATTTATTTATCTATTTAACATCTGCCCAAGATGAGGTTTGCTTTCTGCCAAACACTAACACATAATCCCAAAAATAACCAGTTGTCCCATGCTGAATCCTTTAGTCAGTTTAGTGACAAAAAATCTAAAACTATCCTTGATTGTTCCAAAGGTTTCATAGTATTTGAATTTGTATGCTACAAACCTTGAGAAGAAATATGCATGCAAAACCAAAAGCCTGTAGAGGATTTTTTTCATGAAGCCATTTAAGATTCATATAAACCTAGTTGTACTAGCTGATCTGTAATTTCTGCAACTAAATGGCAGCAGAATTGCAGAATCAGTTCACACTGCAGAAATCACAAGCCCCATTTCGGCCACACTGCCACAAGGATCGAACAATTTGCAGCACTTCATTGCGAAAGAGCTAGCCTATCGAGAACATGGCAGAAGCACGATCATACCTTGTCATGTCATGCTAAGTGCTAACTTTTTAAAAAAAAAGCTTGTTCCTGGTTTTTTTTTCCTAACTGCTTCCACAAATACAGCATGTATCACAAATACACAATTTTGCCTCAAGTGCTTATCCAAGTATCTAACCATACCAAAATCACATGAACCTAATATTAAGTAGCGAAATAGGATGGACATGATTCTCTCAAAGATAAAAACTAGGCGATAGATGGATGAATTCAGTCAGCACGGACCAGCGCTCCCTGTGAAGCCGGAGATGAACTGCCGCCGCTTGTCCTGCTCCGACACGTACTCGCTCTGCACAAACAATCCACAGCCATCATCAGTACGCAGAACGAACCGATCAAAAACAAAACCCTAACGCTAGCCCGGCGGACCCCGACCGGAGATCCGATCCAGCCCCGATCTGCGCGGGCCCGTGGCGTGACGCGGCACGGACCTGATGGGCGTCCTCGGAGGGGACGACCAGCGCGTGGAGCGGCGGCGAGTGGGCCGCCATCAGCGCGCGAATCGCATCCAGATGCTCCTCCCTCGCCGGCGCCATTGTTTCGTCCGCCGGCGCCGCCGCAATCTGCACTCTTTCTCCGCTGGGCTGGTGCCGAAAGCGGAGCAGTTTGTTGGAGTAGCTTTCTGACGGGAGAAACGGAACGAAAAATAATATCTCCTCGGGACGCACAATGGAAGCCGTCGGCCTGATCTTTCAGCCGTGGATTTTTCGGCGGCGAGGATTGGTTTTTCTTTTTCTTTTTTTCGCAAGGTGGAGTGGAGTGGAGTGAACGCACGGGTGCTTATGTGGCAATCTATCGAATTGGAGATGGAGTTGGAGGCCCCCGAGTGGTGGGCATGATGATGCATCCAAATAATGTCTACTCGATTAGCTCGGTGACTTTCGATCCGGCATCGCGAAGGGTCAATAAAAGTTTGCTTTATCAGATCTTTTAGTTCTCTCTAAATTTTAGCAATCGGTGGTTTATCGAGAGAAGCAGTTGATTGACTTTTGATGCAGTGGTTCGAACCTCCTCCTCGTAATATGTTCTATATTAAGATTCGTTTAATCTACTTTGATGGCGAAGGTTTGTACTTTCTGCAGAGTTGCTCCGCCTAACACGATTCTCATAGGCACCTTTGGAACTCATCTTCTTTCTTGATATATGTTTTTCCAAAAAACGATGCTCTTGCTCTATCCGAATATCTACAATACCCTATTCGTTGTATACTCGGTAATTGTGTGTTATATTTACCCTGTCTAAATTTAAGCATATATTCTCACATAATATTTCAAATAACGGTAATTTTGAAATAGAGCATCCGCCCACCCTAGACGCTACCGCTGGTGGGCCACGACGCCAGCCTAAATGACACCCTCTTATCCTCTTGCATCGTAGTTTCTAATAAAAAAAAATCACCGCGCATAGCGTACGCTCCATACACGCAGCTCGCGCCAGCCGACCGGGGTGGAGGCCGCCTATGCTCGACCTGTGCTTGCCGTGACTACCCGCCCTCGTGCTCGCCGTAGCCGCCTACACTCATCTCGACCAGGGCGGAGGCGGCCTAACTCACCGCAACCGGGGTGGAGCTCGCCCGCGTGCAGCTCACGGCAACCTGAGCGGAGTCTGCCCACGCACATCTCGTGCTCCGCCTGCCCAACTCATCGTGGCTGGGGCGGAACTCATCCGTGCGCAGCTCGCGACGGCCGGGATGAAACTCGCCCACGCACAGCTTACGCTCCACCAGCATAGTGTGGAGACCTGTTATGGCCTTCTCCACCGGTGCGACGAGCTCCGCGTCACCGGCGAGCTCTACACCGGTGAACTCTACACGCCAATGAGCCTCCATTCTTTCAAGCAGCAAGGAGATGTTGCATTGAAACCGCACGTTACAAGCGTATATTTCAAGTGTTTCAGAGGTATGTTGCAAATGTGTTTATAGGATGTTGCAAAAGTTGATCGAGACGTTACACATGTTGCAATGGTTGTAAACGTAAGTTGCAAGTATTTGTTCTAAAAGTTTCATTTGTTTTGTCAAACGTACGTTGCAAGCGTGTTTATTTGTATGTTGCATATGTTTCATACATATTTGCAAGTGTTTTTATTCGGGATTTATATGTGTTTTGCAATGGACTTTTCAAGTGTTTTCAAGTGTTTTTTGCAAGTGTTTCAGACGCATGTTTCAAGTGTTTCATCTATCTTCAGACGCATGTTGCAAATGTTTGATCTCGATGTTTCACAAGTAGATCAGGTGTTGCTGCAGGGGACCCACCTGCCCGCCTGCTACAGCTACTGAGGCACCACTGACCGGCGCAGACGTCCGAGCATGGGAACCGGCGGGGCGTGAGCAATCCCCGCATGGGGTGGGGTGGCACGGTCGACGTTTGGGTGGCACGGACCAAAACGTCGTGCCGGTGCAGACGTCCGGACACACGCATCCATCCGAACGCTAGCACTGCCATTCAAATAAAGGGCAATTTCATACTCAACAAAATCTTTCCATTTAACTAGAGTATGGGTGTGTTGTTATTTTCAAATACTAATCATATGTGACACTTTTTATTGTTCTGATGCAATGTGCAGACATATTTACTATTAATTATTACTTATTAAAAAATAAATAACATGTCATGCAGTGCCCCACCACCCAATCGGTCGTGTCTGTAACGGAATCGTCCAAATTATAAGAACAAAAGTACAAAAAATAATCACCGGAGCAATTAGATTCCCGTACTTAAGCCCCTATAACTCCGGTAGTCCAATGAAATCTCGAGAGATTTCAAACCAACCAACGTACAAGCTAAGATCGTAGTGGTTCAACATAACAAGTCACATGC
Organism: Saccharum spontaneum; assembly: GCA_022457205.1. Taxonomy (NCBI): domain Eukaryota; kingdom Viridiplantae; phylum Streptophyta; class Magnoliopsida; order Poales; family Poaceae; genus Saccharum; species Saccharum spontaneum. The sequence continues at coordinate 52,576,011 of CM039595.1, forward strand.
TACATCCATTATTACAAGTAATTTAACATAGATCGGAGTTCCACAGAGTTATTACAACTCAAGTTCAAAAGTAGCGGAAGCAAAGTAGTTTAAAACTAATATCATCTTAATTCAAATACATGTCAGTACCAAGGTCAATTTCCAACAAAAGCATGAGAGACAATATAGCTCAGAAGGGTCATGTCCATGATCACACTCCGCCACTACAGTAGGAGCCATCCAATTCTTACAGTAGCTATGATACATCAGAACCTGCAACAAGTGAGAATAAACCCTGAGTACGAGAAGATACTCAGCTAGACTTACCCGTCATAAACCAGAAATAACATGACACCAAGGAGTATGTAAGAATTTTATAAGGTGGACTGGCTTGACTTGTTTTGTAGAAAAGCATAAGTTATCATCTATGAATCATTTAAAATATAAGCATCAACTTAATTATACCTGATTAATCTAAGTAAGCATCTATGCTAGAGCAACCACTTGATTAACCATTAACATCAAAGGTTATCATCTCAGGTTTAGCATTTCAACATCATCCACATAACCATCCGTGTTCCATCATTATTACTACGATGTCGTAGCTCAAGTCAAGTGCTCACTATCCAGAAGCGATGGTGATTCGAATCGATTCCTAACCAGTTGGTGATTTATTCCTCACACAAACCACGCTTCCCCGTCAGGGTCGCTTAGATCACCAATGACACTTTTTAAGTAGCCGCGGGATAACAGTCATGGACCGCACTACCCAAGGACCGCCTGACAGCCAGGACACACCTTGGGCTCACTCTTCGCGTCCCCGTCATACCCCTTCAGCACCAGTCTGCCAATCCGAGTTTATCCCGGCTCGAATAGTATCACTAGCTTCGCGGTCGAAAGGTACTTCATTCAGCCAGCTAAATGTGAGGCCTGCGTTCAACATGACAAGAGGGACGAGCAACGATCGGTCCTTAATCGACACAGACGAAAAACTAACAGCACCCCAGAACCCTATCTGGTTGCCTCTAACTTTTCCGTCCGGTCTCCAATTATCCATCAACACATGGTTAATTCTAGGATATCATTCTTTTCATAGCTAAATTCTTCCAGTAATCACCTATAAATGTAGGTGACTGAAAATCACCGATCGCTACCGGTCTAAGCAAGGCTAAGCAATTATTCGATCCTAACCTAACAGGGTAAAAAGGTAATAAGGTAGGCAATGATAGTAATAAATGCATCAACGGTTTCAATTAACTCCTACAACTTAATGCAACAATATATAAACTCATATATAGAAAGAATTGTTTTTATAAAGTATGAGACTTAAAATGCTCCGGAGCTTGCCTGAGATCGAACACTTAGGTTAATGTTTGACAGATGACACTCGCTTGGCGAGCATCTCCTATTCCGACACTTGCTTAGTCCTTCCATCTTTGGGATAGATCCATCAAACACCGTCTTCGGGTTTGGCTCCAACATCTCTGTGGCAGAACCTCCTAAATAATATGGCCCACATGTACTTGTCATCGTCTTAAAAGACCTCTAACAACCATACATGTGTACCACAAAACTTAAGAAGTCGGTCGGGTGTCCTCGGGAAACCCAAATCATCCATATTTTTCAACTCACACAGGATCAACAAAGGAGTAACTACAATATTACAGCATTTGTTACAAAACTTTACATCAGAGTGCGAAAGAATAACAACAAATTTACAAATCATGATTAAGTTAAATTTTTACAGACTTAACTTAAATGGCGGAAGTCGAGCAGAACTACAGAAGACAACTTAGGTAGAGCACCTAAGTTAGGAGGAGATAACCATATCATATTGAACCCACCGACATGACCTGATTAGCAGCACCAGTCAGCACCTGCAACAGGGGTTAACAAACCCTGAGTACTCAATTGTACTCCGTAAGACTTACCCGACGAAAGGAAAAGACTCCAAGGATATGCTGGCTTTAAGGGAAGTAGTAGAGCTAGAAAAGAGTAGTTTTGCAGAAAAGCTTTACTATAAGTGGATCCTTACTTTCAATGTTTTAGTCAAGTTTTAGCATCAATTTTTAGTGAAGTTTATCATAGATAGATTTGCACCTATTCTATCTCAATCAGTTGTATTAAGCATCACATCTCATATTTATCTCTTTGTCTCATTTCCATAATCACCATGTATCATTATTAACTACGATGATGAACATAGAATCGAGTCTCCATAACCGAGGAGCAACGACGATTTGAATCGATTATACCCAGCTGGGGATCCCTAACCACACGACATATATAGGACTCTAACCGACATATATCAACCTTCACTCGGATCCTCCAAAACATGACCGGGTCCAGCGCCACCCGAGAGTACAGTACACCTCCAATCCAGCCATAGGCTACGAGGGTACACACTACTCTCGCCATCTTTCCACTTCCAATGCGCGGTTGGCCGTTCACATGTTGGCATTACCGAGGTCTTAGGCTTACCGGAGTATGTGGCCAGTTGCAAAGTCTCGACGCACGCAATTCAATCAATGGTACGGTCCTTAACTGACTCAGTCGGAGACACTACATGGGGACTCCTTTCCCGATGCAAGTCCACCGACCAGTCTCAGCTTAATATTACCATATTCACATTCATATGCTCTCATGACCCGTCATTAGATCAGGAGAAGCAAAGGTAAACCTGTTTCTCGCGAACAATGAAACCACCATTCGACTTCTACCGAAGTCTAAGCATTACTAAGCATAAGAGATCGACTTACATACATTAGTGGGATATCATCCGGATATAAGTGTAGATCAAGGTAATCATGCAGCAACGGTATCGACCAACTCCTACTAACTTAATGCACATTACACTAGACTTAAAGTGTAATAAAGCATTTATGAAAGAGAAGAGTAGTTGTATGTCCGGGGCTTGCCTGCGTTGCAGAGAAGGTTAGTTCTCGTAGAAGTCAAGTTTGACACCAACACCTCGGGTGGATCACCTTTTCCGAAGCTTGATCGACACGATCCAAAACACTGTCTCGTACAAACTACACGTATACAAATGATGCGAGGCTTAATATGATGAAATGCATGCCATGATGCATGATGGTGAACAAGACATAGTATAAAAGGGACATCTAGAAAGGATAAACATTAGTTATTTACTTGAGTACAACTTTCCTTCGCGGTACAGTTGTAAGCCAACAAGGTTGATTTAAAGGTTAACTAACCATAACTTTGTTTTTACCCAAGAGGTTGCATCTAATAACAAGTAAGCCTATCGCAAGACCACTAACTAATTATACAAGAAATCATTAATCATTAATGATCTATGTTGACACATTAATTATTATTAACAAATCATAGTCAACAAGTTAATCATGAGCTCAAGCAATTCAATAAGATACCATAGATCATCACATGTTAATGACCCAAGGTCAACAATCAATCCAAAAGTCACACAAAACTCTAAATGATTAAACACTAATCATTCGATTAATTAATTAATTAGTTAAGCATAAATTAAGCATAAAATCAGAGTTATCCAATTAATCTCAAATTTTTATTTTAGATAGCTTATATTATAACTAAGTAGCAAAACAATTTTCACAATTTTTTTTGATAATTATATAAGCCTAGAAAAAATTATGTAAGGGTCACTTAAGAATTAAATGGACTAATTAATTAACCTACAAAAAGTACTTAAAATTGATATTTATTATTTTTCTTAAATAGTACACAGTACATAAAGGTTATTCAAAATTTTTCACAATTTTTGGAACTATAAATAATTTATAACAAAATAAACAAAACTAAAAATCATTTTACATTTTTGAAAAAGGAAAAAACAAAATTCCTTGCGGGCTGCTTCCTCTCTCCCTCTCTCTCTCGGCCCGGCCTGTTTCGCACGCGCGCGGCCCGTGTTCTCTCCCCGCGCGCTCGCCCGCTCGGCCCAGCTGCGCGGCCCGTCAGCGCGGCCCGGCCGCGCCCGTGCTCCCGCTCCCGCTCCCGCTCCCGCTGACGCACCGGCCCCGCATGTCATCCCCCACTCCCTCTTTTCCTTCTCTCCCGCGCGTGCGGACGCGCTACCGCGGTGACCGCCGACGGTGAGCTCACCGACGACGAGCCTCTGGAGTATCGGGATCGCTTCAACCACCCCAACATCATCACCTGAACCCCGCGGACCCATCTAAGGCACGAATTGACACTTCTACCACACGGAGGAGGCTTGACCGCGGCCATGGCGGCCACGGTGGCGACCCGAACGGCGACCCGACGCACAAAACGCGCCTACGGTACAGTAGCGACTAAAACAAGAGGAGCATCACGTTCAGGGGCTCACAGAGGTTGTGTTGGGCGATTTGGTGACGACAGAGAGGCGCTGGAATGGCCGGTCCACAGTGAGGCGGTCACGGTGGCGTCGCTGCCGGCCGTGAGGAAGAAAGCGGCTTGCGGGCTATTGCAGAGGAGGTGAGGCGCGATCAAGGGCTCCAGGAGCTGCGCGCACACGCTGCGGAGCTGGAGGCGAGAGCTATTGGATGGTGGAGCAGCAGCGGCGGCGAATTTGGACGGCGGATGGCGGTGGCCGGTCGCGGCGAGAAGCGGAGGAGAAAGAGAAATTGGCTTGGCCGGCGACGGTGGTATTTATAGGCATGGCCGGTCGACGCTGTGGCGACACGCGGGGCGTCCTGACCGTGACGAGGCGGTCGCGGGTCGTCGCGGGCACGCCTGGAAGCAAAACGAAGATCGCCGGCGTCGTCGGGAGGTGGCGCTCGGTTGTTGGAGAAGATTTCAAATAAATTACAGAATTGCCACTGGAGGAAAATTTCAAATTACTTTCAAATCTTCAATAGAAATTGAAAATATGTAAATACAAAAGTTGTTCCATTTTCAAAGATCTACAACTTTCTCAATATGAACATTTTCCAATTCGGCTTAGTTTTTGAAATTTGATTTGAATTCAAAAGGGGACATTTTCTAAAATTCTGAAAAATCAAAATTACTTTGAATTTTGTATTGAAACTTCAAAAACTCAAAATACCAAAGTTGTACATCTAGGATAGACCTACAACTTTGCTATTCAAAATATTTTCAAATTTTGCCTCCATTTGGAAATTGGATAGGGAAAATGAAAAGGGGACAATTTTGAGATTTGAATCTTTTCAAAATTACTTCAAATTTTACACTGAAACTTTGAAAACTCAAAACATCAAACCTGTAGCCCTTGAAAAGATCTACAAACTTGGTTGTACACTTTTCCCAAATTTTGCTTAGATTTTGATCTATTCCAAAAGGGGTAAAACTAGGGTTTTGCTTTTCAGGGTTTTCGGAAAGATTTTGAATTGAAACTTGATACCCTAGAAATGGGTGATTATTTAGTGATCAAATCATCATCCAAGAGCATCATTGAGTCAAGCATCACATGTTTGACCAAATGCCACTCTTGGTTGACCAATTTGACTTTTAAAAATCTTTTAATAATTCTCCAGATTTGAATTCAAATTCAACTCAGAAAACTTGTGACAAATTTTTTTATTTCAAAATTAAACTCAAACTTGAAGCTCCATTTTGAACATGTTTGACTTACAAATTTTTATCAAGCCTTGATCCCATATTATAAAGCACATTTACCATTACTACTTTTATTTAAACAAAACTTTAATTGTGTAAACCAATTCTCATATATAAATTTATAAAGAACCTAATGTATCAACATGCCATCATTTCATGGAATTAACTAAAATACCAGATTTGCAAAATGTGAACATGATAAAGAAACATATAAAACATGTCATATGGCAACATTACATATGCGACATAGACATGGTATATGCAACACAACAATGCTATAAATGCAACATACGATATCTACTATTGCAATATGAATGCATTTATGGCATAATACTTGATACTTATGCTTGATGATGCATCATTATCACATTTTAATTATTTCTTAACATCTGGGATGTGACAATCTCGTCCTTCACGTGGTGCATCTAGCGAACCTAAATGAGATGCAAGATGCATGTGCATGAATATGATGAATGGTAACACAAGATGCATCACATAAGCATTCAAACAACATAGATTATACAAGACATAGACACCAATAGCTAATTAACTAGCATCACATAACCAATTATAGAGGGCAAGCACACCAAGCATAGCGTAATTTTAACAAGATCACAAGTATCTTAACTTGACCATCATCAACGGCATAAGCCACACTTAGCAACAATGGAGTAAACAACTACAACTAGCATCTGTCCATTTCTGGACTGCGAACAACAGCTGCATGTTTGGATCATAACTAGAGTTATACAAATCCAATATCTATGCAACAAGACATTCTGGAAAGCTCATTAAATTTTCTACAATTCATCTTGAATCACCTTAGCATGATTCTCAAGTTAATCAAGTCAAACATGCATATTTACAGAATCTGGTCCAGAGATTCTAGAGAACAACTATTTCTGAAACCCAACTTGGAGCAGTCATAACTCACAAATTATAAGGTCAAATGTCACCAAAATTTAACACAAGCTAGATTAATGAATTATCTACAACTTTGTTATAAGCATGTTTCTCAGTAAACATCATTTTCATGGTGCAATTACCTAAGTCCTAGAAACTAGCCAGGAAAGCATTAATTGCAAGAATAAATATTAACTTATATTTCAAACATACATTTGGCCACAACCAATGTAACCATCATAAAGTACATGTTAAATGATCACCAAAAAGCATAGTGCTCATCACTAAATAAATTCTTTTAATGCATTTCTTAATTTATTTAGATGCCTAGGTGATTTAATGAACATATACCAAAAGTGCACCATAAATTCTACAAAAATTATAGTAGCTAGAATATTATCACAATAGTCTACTGTAAAAATTTCAAGTCATTTGGATATGTATATCAACCTCTATGAAAAAGACAAGTTGCTATTGCAAGAATTCATGTGAGAGCAAGATACACTAATAACTCACCCATATAGCAACCAAAATTCATGAATTTTTTACCACACATCAAACATCACATGAGTAGCATGCCACAAAAATTTCACTTCATTTGGAGCCCTACACCTTCAGTTATGAAAAATAACAAATTCAACTAGCTTTACAACCCTACTGCACAAATCTATTTTTACAGAGAAAACTTTAAACTAAAATATATCATATTATAGATCTAATGCATATATAATTTCACAAGGATTCCAAAAAGTACTCATTTGCTATTTTAAAATTTTTCTATGAATTACTATGTATTTCCAAAGTTCCTGCAAAATAAATACAAATCAGTCCTGAGAGCACTATTCATCTGAGTCTATGACAGTGCAGATAGGCCCTGGCTTTAGTTGAATTCAAAGACAAGGTTCCTGCGCGAACAAGAACAGAGGAGGGCGCTGAAGCTCTCGGTTCCGGCTGTTGGGGAGCTCGCCGGTGGCGACGAGGTGGCGGCGGAGCACCAGGACGTGCGCGCACACTTGTGGACGGCCTCAGCCCGCCCGGTGACGGCCCGTGGCCTCCTGGACATGTGCGCCCGCGTCGCACGGAGGCACAGCTCGGGCAGCGGCCTTCTACTGCAAGGATGAGGCCGAACGAAGGGGCGTGGGACGGAGAGGAGGAAGAGGCGGAGGCGTTGGTGCACGCAGCCGCAGCTGTGGTGGCTTGGAGCAGCGGGAACGGTAGCGGCGGTCGGAGCTCCGCGGTGGCCATGGTGTTCGCGCTCTCCGGCACTGAGCAGAGCGAGGGAGAGAGGAAGAGGGAGTGGGGAGGCGAGTGAGGAGCGTCAGGGGGCAGCTCGACATCCAAAAATGCGACGAAGGCAGTGGCACGCGTCGGAGAAGAGGGGCGCGAGGCGCCCATGCACTGCAGCCACATCGACATTAGATCGAACACGTGGAGTGCGAAGACATGAGCAAGGTGGGCGCTGGTTCGGGCCAGATCCAGGCCGAATTGGGACATGAGCCAAAAAGAAAAGTTTCAGCCCACGCGACACTCTATCATTTTCGTTAAGACCACTCTGTCATTAGAGCTATGGATTAAGAAACAATTGCATGCCAAGATGACCATGTCAAAACATTGACGACCAACAAGGGAACTCACAATTGACAATCAAAACATGGTCAAACTCAAGCCAACTTTTTGTATGCTCTTCTCCAAGATGTAAACTCCAACTTCTATTTTTGGATCGACTCAAGTTTCTTAACAAAATCTCGAGAACGCGACGTGCCAACCGTCTTGTCCTTGCCGGTCCAAGTCCATGAATATGATGAAACTAGTAGTTTTGGGAATTGATTTTGAAGGTCCAAACAAGCTCCAAATCTGGTGAGACTTGATCTATTGTTTCCTTCACAAGGCGTACTCCAACTTGTATTAAGGAATTCAATTGAGCTTCCATATGAATTTGGAAGATAAAAGGTCACGAACATAGCAACTCACTGCTGTCAATCCAGGACTTAGAATTATTTCCTAGGGCTGAAAAACAGCAGCTGATTCAAAATTCGAGCCTCTATTCGACTAGGTTAGAGACCAAACTATCTCTTGACCATTAAACAAAGTTTCTTCTCCATAATATTAACTACAACTTTCATTTAAGGTCCAACCTCAAAACTAGTATAGAACCTACTGTTATACTTTGACCAAAGTAGGATCATGATAAAGCTGAAATTATCCTTTTTGATCCATTGGAGCATTTTCGGGGCATTCGCTCAACACGAACCTTTCACGACTTTTGTTGTAGAGTCCATATAGAGTCTTTTGGACAAGGTTACAAGGTTTGGTTGACGATCTATATTTCCATTCACTCAATAGTGCAAAGGATGTAAATAACGCTTCCCGCATGTATATACTACAGTATTATATAGAGAGACCTGAGCAGCTGCCCGATCCAGCAAACGCTAAATGCAATCGGAGACTCAACTACAAATAAAGTCGAGGCGGCGTGTAGTGTGCAAGTAGAGGGCCGTATGCCAACTACAAAATTGCCAGCGTGTAGTTTGCAATCGGAGACTCAACTACAAAACCCTGTTCGTTTCGCTGGTTCAGCGGAATCAGCAGCCATCCAGCAGTGTTTTTCTCTCACAATAAACCAGCGAACAGTATTTTCAGCCACAATAATCCAGCGAAACGAACAGGCTGAAAACTGCCAGCGTTGCCCCGTCCGGCTGAGCCATAATCCGTGCAATGAGCACCAGCCAGACACATGGGATGCCAAAGGACCAGTTTGGCTCTATTTGACGAGTAGGCGACTGTGGCTGTGCTACCTACGACTGCCACACAAACGATGTAGATAACGCTAGAGAGAGTGCTGAGCAGCTGCCCGAGCAGAGCTAACGCAAAAGGCAATCGGAAACTCAACTACAAATCAAGTCGAGTGTGTGTGTGTGCGTGTGCGCAACAGCGCAAGTAGAGTATCTAATGGAGGAGGGTTCGGTAATGGCTGGGGCAGGCAACGGGAACGCGAGTGGTAGCCGCAGCTTGGTGGCGGAGATCGAGATGGACAAGATGCCGGAGCACTATGGTGGTGAAGCCAGCGAGAAGCTGATGGAGGCGTCAGAGTCAGACGCCACCGGAATCATGGAGAAAGGAAGCTGTTGTGGCAGCTGGGTGGTGGAGATGGAGAAGATGCTCGAGGACGCCAACCCCTCGGTGGAGAGCGCGCGGTGGAGTCGGCACTGTATCTATCGGGTGCCACAGTTTATCAAGAACGAGACCAATAGCCAGGCTTACAGCCCGCAGTTCGTGTCACTGGGCCCCTTACACCATGGCGAGCCCCATCTCCTACCCATGGAAGAGCACAAGCGCCGGGCCGTGCTGCACATGGTTAACCGGTCTCAGAAGCCTCTACAGGAATTTGTCGCGTCCATCGATGAAGTGGCAGATGAGCTCCAGGCTGCCTACAATGACCTGGATGACAAATGGCATGGAGCGAACAAGGGTCGCTTCGTGGAGATGATGGTTATGGACGGCTGCTTCTTGTTGGAGTTGGCAAGGACACAAATAAGCCAACTAGATGAAGATGTTCTGGTTGATTACGCGACCAACGACCCCGTATTCAGTGTGCGAACCTATAATAAATTGTGGGCAACCATACGGAGAGACATGATCGCTATGGAAAACCAACTACCTCTTATCATTCTGCAGAGGCTTTTAGCTGTTGACAGAGGCGAATTCCCGGTACGTACTTTTCTTCCCATGTATCTAGAACCCACTTATATTAGCTTGAGTCAACCTACGCGTTGTAAAGTTCTCTGTTTTTTTTTTTCAAAAATAGTATACAACAGTTATATTTGTTGTACAATTCGAGTAGCTATAAGTGGCACTTCGTACAATTATAATACCTATGTTTCTACTCTCGTTTATATAATATATATAAAAACATGAGCTTCACACAACGTTTCACGTCTTTCAATCCTGCTTTTCGTTTTCCAATCATCGATCGGTTTCTTATGTCCAACTTATTATTTAATTAAATTCCTTTAAGCTTAGAACACTACTATGTATTACACAAAAGATTTGTAGAGGCAGGTAGATACCTTTCATAAAGGCAACGGTCCACCTCCACCTGTCTCTATGAATCATTGATTTCTATTCAAAACATTTTTCCACACCAGCCGTCTTTGAAAAACATATTTTCAGATATGGTTCTTTTACGCGGTCACAACTAAAATCAATTATCAAAAGTTCAAATTTTCTCACCAAATTTAGAATTTCGTATATCAACACTAATGCCTCGCTCTGCTGGTGCCTAGTCAAGTAAAACCATTAGAGTAAAGTTCACTAATCATCCCTAAACTTGTACGTTAGTGTCATCTAGGTCTCTAACTCTCAAATTTTTTATTTGAGTCCATGAACTTGTGCATTGGTGCCACTTTGTTCCCCCAACTCTTTAATTTTGACATTTGGATCACATAATTAGTATAATAGTATCATCTAGGTCCCCAAACTCGAGGATCAACACAAAAATAGTACTGGCAATGGGGGATCTCCATGTATGGTCAATAAGAAAAAAATACTTAAAGAAAATGGACTGCTGCTTGAAAGGTACGCTAGGGACAGGGAGATGTATTTCTTTGTCAATCTCTTCGGTGCATCCTTCGCCTCCTTTCCAAAGATGGCATGAATGATTTTTACCATCTGGACCATGTGGTGCAATTCTGGCATCTCAATGCAACAGATTAGACCTCCGAATATTGCTCTATTCGGGAACTCTCACCAGCCAAAGATCAAGAGCAGACATGACTCTTCAAAGTGCGCACAATATATAGAGAAGTTGTTGGTAGGTGAAAAGATATATAAAACAAGTTTTATTCAAATGGCTATCCAAATGAGAATGTAGAGATTAAGTTTAGGAAAGACCCTTGGAGATGTTCTTACTAGATAATGGGAGTACACCATAGTTTATAGCCCCTATTTTTTTTCAAACAAATGTTCATATATAATTAATTACTTATGAGTATTGGGATGCTTGGGAAGTTGGATGCAAATAAGGAGGTCTCATGTTGTTAGAGCATCGCCAAGAGTTCTCCATATTTTCCCTCTTAGAGCCAAAATTAAGGGCATGTTGGCAGGGCTCCTCCGGAGGAGCCCTACCAAACGTTTTGTAGGAGCCATTTTTCAGTGAAAAAAAGGAGTCCCTCAGGAGGAGCCGTGCCAAACACCACCTAATAAGTTTATGTAACAAAAGTCACCCAACAATAGTTCCCCTATTCAATGTCCTATATTTAAGTGGTATCCCCCCCCCCCCCCTAAATTTGAGATGTCATGCCTATATGTTATTTGAGATAAGGCAGCTGTTGGAGTGAAACATTTAGGGAGGATTTCTATTAACATCTACCCGTATAGTAGGACTTGTGGGGAACTAAGTTTAAGAGAACTCTTAGAGATGCTCTTACAAAATGTTTTTAATTGAAAAGAACGTTCTGAGCAAAAAAAAAAACAGCTTTCATATCCATCTGCTTTGGCACATTACTCCAATATCTTGGCTCTAATTACTGTTTTTGTTTTAATGGTCAGCACAGAAAGCTCGTGAGATCAATATTATAGTGCAACTTCTTTTGGGTGTCCCATGCTTTGTTGAAGGCATGGACAAGCTAGGACTCCACTTCCTAGACATTTTTCACAAAAGCTACTGGGGCAGCACTCCGCCATGGGAAGGATCCGATAAATATGAGTCTCACACGCCATGCGCGGTTGAGCTGGCTGAGGCAGGGATCCGGTTCAATAAGAGCGACACTGACAGCATCCACGATGTTGACTTCGAAAATGGTGTCCTGAGCATGCCGCTCTTCGAGGTCTACGACAGCACGGAGATATATCTCCTCAACCTGATGGCATTTGAGTGGCTGCACCCAGATTCCAATTTCTACGTGGCGTCGTACATATCCTTTGTGGATAATATTATCGTGTCAGAAAGAGATGCGGCGCTTCTAAGATCCGAAAAAGGGATCTTTGCAAACCAGATAGGCAGCGACAAGAAGGTGGTTGAGATGTTCAACACACTCACAAAGTTAGCACGGATTCCAATGCCAGGCAGCAAGCTAGGCTACGTGACTTGGAAGGTAAACAGCCACTGCAAGAAGCGACGGAACAAGTGGCGAGCCATCTTCATGAATACTTATCTGAGCAACCCTTGGGTGATCACCTCCATGGTGGCTGCCTTCATCTTGCTCCTCGCCACCCTCCTGCAGACCATCTACACGGTTGTCCCGTTCTACACCAGAAATGGTTAACAAGAACTCTGTGGTTACCTGTCCTCTTGATATGTCAATATATGTGTGCTGGCCGCTATTGTTTCTCTCCACTATTATTGCGTCAATTTGGTGAGGATTATATCTTTTGTGAGTTTGAACCTATGTCTTTGGCTTTGTATATGTGTGGACCACTATTGTTCCCTCGGTTGTTCTTATGTGTACAACTTGGACAGAAATCATGTTACGGGAAGTTTGAGCTCTGCTTAATTATGTGACTCTATTCTGCATATGTGCGGACCTCTAAACTGTTTCTATTCATGTTACAATAATCATATTTTTTTTGGTGAAAAAAGTACTGTGTGTGTCGGAATAATTTGAGCGAGAAGAGAGATTCAACGGTATTAATTCCATGTTAGCACTGGTGGTCACAAATATACCTATAGGACCTGTTTGATTGGCTAATAAAAGCCTAAACTAATTATTAGTTAGAGTTAAAAACTGGCAAGCTAAAAGTTAATCAGCTAATGTTAGGAACAGAGATAGGAAGTGGAGAATAGAGGATAGAGCAGCATGAATAAGGACGAGTTCAGACGAATATTAGACAGAGGAGTGCTTGAGTTTACAACTGGTGTTCAAATTCTAGTTAATCCCTCAGTGCTCCCCATCGTTCCTCATACATCGTTCCTCATATACTACTCGCTCACGACTCTTCTTTAGCTTCGAAGTCTTCACGACCAAGCTGGGCCTTGTACCCGTGAGTTGGGCCGCCTAGGCCTGGAGCTCCTTCTTGGCCCAGCTTCGGTGTCGTTGTCAGGCGCGTGGACGAAGTCACTGCCTGCTCTTTCAAGGTTGCTGACATCCCCCCTTGATGAGAAGCAGCTTGCCCCCAAGCTGGCGCTCTAGGGAAACGTTGATGGAGCGTCTCGACGTCCTCCCATGTGGCGAGTGAAGCTGGCAATCCTGACCACTGGACCAAGGCCTGAAGACAGATCTCGGTCCCAGCCGACGCCACACGTTTCTGCAAGATGCATTCAGGAACCTGCAAACCATCAAGAGACTCCGGCAAAGGTGAGACCATATGATGGACTGGAATCACTGCCTTGAGCTGGAAGACATGGAAAACCGGATAGATGTGAGGCTGCATGCAGCTGCAGCTTGTATGCGATGGAACCCACTTTTTCAGTGATCAAATAGGGTCCAAAGAAACGATATGCCAACTTTTGATTAGCCCGAGCTGCCACTGAGGTCTGGATATAGGGTTGAAGCTTAAGATAAACCCAAGTGCCCACTTCGAAAGATCGCTCAGTATGATGCTTGTCAGCTTGCAACTTCATTCGGCTTTGGGCGCGAGCCAAGTGTTGCTGAATGAGGCTCTGCATAACAGACTTTTGCTGCAACCACTCCTCAAGAGACGACACTGAACATGCAGAGTTAGCATCCAGGCCAAGGTGGCGAGGAGATTCTCCATATAGCACGAAAAAAGGGGTTTGCTGCAGAGACAAATGCCAAGTAGTGTTGTACCAGAATTCGGCTAGGTGCAAGTAATCATACCACTTTGTTGGGGCAGCATTGGCAAAGCACCGTAGGAATGTCTCCATGCATTGATTGATCCGCTCAGTTTGGCCATCCGATTGTGGATGATAGGCCGAACTCATCCGCAACTCAACTCCGGCGAGGTGAAAGAGCTCATGCCAAAGCTTACTAGTGAAAATTTTGTCATGATCCGACACCATAGCAGTTGGCAGTACATGAAGCTTGTAGACATAACACATGTACTGTTTGGCCACTGACAGAGCCGTGAAGGGATGTTTAAGACCGATAAAGTGTGCATATTTGGAAAACAGGTCGACCACGACCATGATGCAGTCAACCCCATGTGAAGTGGGCAACCCTTCCACAAAGTCAAAAGAAATGACCTGCCAAGCTGCTGTGGGGGTTGACAGTGGCTGCAAGAGGCCAGGATACTTGACTCGTTCAACCTTAGCCTGTTGACACGTTGGGCAGCTGCGCACAACCTGTTCCACTTGTTTCTTGAGGCCAGGCCAAGCAAAGAATTGCTGTAGGCGTCTGGTTGTTGCCGGAATGCCTGAATGACCACCCAGCGGTGAACTATGGAATGCCTTGATCAATTGTTGCTGCATGGCAGTATTGTTGCCCACCCAAATGCACTGCTTGAACCTGATCAGTCCATCATGCAGAGAATAAGGAGATGATGTTGTTTGTGCTGACGCCAACTGTACCAACAATTTCTGGGCATGGGCGTCAGACTGATAGCCTTCCACAATCTGGGAGCACCACTGTAGAGTAGAAATGGAAATGGCGCAGCATATGGATACGCCGAGATAGAGCATCAGCGGCACTATTTTCAGAGCCCTTTTTATAGATAATTCTATAGCTGAGAACCAGGAGTTTTGAGAACACTTTTTGCTTCCAGAAAGTGTTGAGTCTTTGGTCATTGAGGTGGGTAAGTGACTTCTGATCTGTAAAAATGACAAACTTAGCGATTTGGAGATAAGTGCGCCATTGCTCTACGGCAATGAGGATTGCCATGTACTCCTTTTCATAAATGGATAATGCTTGAGTTTTGGGTCCCAGAGGCTTGCTAACATAAGCCAAAGGATGACCATCCTGAATTAAAACAGCCCCCACACCATATTGGCAGGCATCGGTTTCAATTGCAAAAGGCTGCGCACAAAGCTTGTTTCAGAGTGTCAAAACCAGTCTGGTGTTCTGTAGTCCATACGAAGAGCTGGTGCTTTTTGAGTAACTGTGTCAGTGGTTTGGCCAGTATAGCAAAATGCCGAGCAAACTTTCTGTAAAATCTAGCCAGTCCTAAGAATCCTCGGAGTTCACGAGCATTGGCCGGAGTAGGCCACTGCTGTACCGCTGAAACCTTATTGGGGTCAGTACTCACGCCCTTGGCGCTCAAGATATGTCCTAGATATTTAATCTCTCGTTGTGCAAAACGGCATTTCTTAAGTTTGACGACCCATTGATCAGCAGCCAATAATGATAGGACCTGATGGAGATGACTCAAGTGTTCTTCATAAGATGAGCTATAAACCAAAATGTCATCAAAGAAGACTAGAGCACACTTTCTGAGAATGGGTGCCAGAGTGGAATTCATGGTGCCTTGAAATGTTGCAGGGGCACCTATGGCACCAAAAGGAACAACACAGAATTCAAAATGGCCGACATGGGTGGAAAAGGCCGTTTTGTATTCCTCACCAGGTTGCAATCTAATTTGATGATACCCTGAGTGCAGGTCCGGTATAGAAAACCAAGAAGCTGTGCCCAATTCATCAATCAGCTGCTCAAATACAGGGATGGGATACATAGATTTGAGTGTCATAGCATTGAGGTAATGATAGTCGACACAAAACCGCCATGTGCCGTCCTTCTTACGAACAAGAGGCACTGGTGAGGAATAAGGAGACTTGCTGTGCTGAATTAACCCTTGTTCCAACATGGTGTTAACCTGTTTCTCTATCTCATCCTTGAGATTGGGTGGATAACGATAAGCTCTAATGTTGACAGGTGTAGCTCCATCCACCAAGGTAATAGCATGATCACAGGAGCGTTGGGGTGGCAGAGACGATGGTGGCTGAAAAATGAGAGCAAACTCATTCAGCAATGCCACAATCTCATGTGATAAATCTTTTGTTGCATTGTCACTGTCAGAACTCTCCACAGGCAATAGCTGAAACATCATCTCACTGTCAGTAGGTACTGTCAATCCTTGGATGCATATTGTTTCCCCATTATATGGGAAGACTAACCACTTTGCTTTCCAGTGTATCTGCATTGGGCTAAATTGCTCCAGCCAGTCCATCCCAAGTATTATATCATAAGAATCCAGAGGTAAGACTCTTAATTCATGCTGAAAAGCATAGGTACTCAAGAAGAATTGACAGTCAGGAATAGCATCAGTGCACCGGAGAAGGTGACCATTAGCTACCTTGACTGTGGCGGTCATGGGCACTCGCTGAAGATGATGGAGCTTGTCTGCAATTGACTTGGCAATGAAAGAAGCCGAGCTACCTAAATCAACCAAGACAGTTACTGTAATATCATCAATAGTGCCCAGAAACTGAATGGTGTTGCGGCCAGGCGCACCATTCTGAGCTTCATGAGAAATAGCCAAGAACAACTGCTCAGAAGTAGCACCAGCGGGTGTACTGTCATCAAAATGGTCTTCAGACTGGACTGACAACTGAAATAGCTCCTAGACCTCTTGCATTGCCTGCAATGAAATAGCGGGAGCACATTTGTGACCACGAACCCATTTCTCAGCCCAAACTTCACAAAGTCCTCTCGCCCGCCTGTACTTGAGAAGCGCTGCCATCTGGTCATCCGCAGCAGGTATCAGAGGTGCGCCCGCCGCCTTCGCAGTGGTTGCAGTTGCCTGAACACAGGGAACTTGGAAACCTGGTTTGGCCTGATACTTGGTGCTTGTTCCATGGTCAGCAACGGGGAATTCAGGCTTCTTAGTGTCAGCCGCGACCTCCTCCTACAACAAAGCAAGGGTATACGCAGTATCGAGATTGGAGGGACGTTGCATAGCGACCACTGCCCGAATATCAGCCCGGAGACCATCAACAAAACATGTGGTATAATAATGACGATCAGGATTGGGTTCATAAGCCTTAAGTTGATCAAAGAGAATTGCGAAGCGCTCCACATACTCAAGGACAGAAGTAGTTTGGTGGAATGGTTTACAGAAATCTGGCCAAGGTATGCGATCAGGTTTGTCTAAGGCTTCTATCCAGCGGGCCGCAGCGCCGCGGAAGTAATCCTCAGCTTGTTGAGCCCATAATCTAGTGTATTCACCCTCATAGGTGGGGAAATTCATTTTGGGCATGCGTCTATTACCAGGTGAGTGATGATCAGAGTGATGGTTCCAGGACTGATTGGCATAAGCATCACAATGATAGAAAGAATGAACAGGTGGTGGGTCATGCTGCATATTATTGGCTGGGATATGGAGGTGGGAGAATGCTCCCCCATCTCCATGAACCCGTGGAGTCATGTTGACACGGTGCTCGCTGGGCCGAGCAGCCATGGTTCCTGCAGGTTGGACACAGGGGTCTGCTCTAATGAAGATGGACCGATGTGGATCACGCCCGACGTCACCGCAGCGTTGTCGAGGAGTGATCTGTCCCAATACTTGGTGAGTTTGTCCACCTTCAGCTTGAGGTCGTCAACGGCGCCATCGGACTCTTGACACTAGCTCTGTAGCTCCCCCGCCGCCTTGGTGATCGGCTCGATGAGGGCGGTCTGGCGCTTCTCTGCCTCGGCGATGAGGGCAGTCTGGCAGAGCTCGGAGTCAGTAATCCGCCGCTGCCAGTCGAGATCGGAGTCGGTGCATCGCTTGGTGAAGGCGTCGTCGACCGCAGCGATACACTTGGTGATGTTCTCGTCCACGACAGCAAAGCGGATCTCGAGCTTCTTGTCGCTGTCGATGAAGCGTTCGTCGAGCTTGCGGCACAGTCCTCAATCCGCTTTTCAATCTTCTCCATCTGGGTCTTCTGCTCGGTGGAGCATCTTCGACTCTGGATTCATGGCGCCGTGGCTGCGTGCGAACCGGGTGAAGTGGGGATGCGGCGGCAGCGGCGGAGGTGGTGGTGTATGCTCCAGCGTAGAGACCATCGATCCGGAGTGCTAGCATGCCTAGGAATTACGGAATTTGATTGTGACAGCGTCGAATCGAACTCAACAACCTCAGGTGTTTGCTAGCACACAACGAATCGACCGAAGCACTAGATCAGAGGAGTAGAGAAAGGAGGAAAAGGGATCGCGACATCTGATACCAATTGTTAGGAACAGAGATAGGAAGTGGAGAATAGAGGACAGAGCAGCACGAATAAGGACGAGTTCAGACGAATATTAGACAAGGAGTGCTTGAGTTTACAACTGGTGTTCAATTTCTAACTTAATCCCTCAGTGCTCCCCATCGTTCCTCATATACTACTCGCTCACGACTCTTCTTCAGCTTCGAAGTCTTCACGACAAGCTGGGCCTTGTACACTACCCACGAGTTGGGCCGCCTAGGCCTGGAGCTCCTTCTTGGCCCAGCTTCGGTGTCGTTGTCAGGCGCGTGGACGAAGTCACGGCCTGCTCTTTCTAGGTTGCTGACAGCTAACTATTGGCCCTGCATGTTTGGATCTCCAGCTAATAAGCGTATACATATCTACCATAGCCCTTACTCTAGCTGGTTGTTTTTAACTAATGGGTGGTCTATTTTATGCTATTTCTCCATTCGAGATGGTGTCCGATGCAGATCTGGGCCACACCGCTGAGCCTGAGCTGCTAATTTCAATCTTCAAGGAATCGATGTCCTGATTTATTTCATAGACGATTATACTGTAATTTCCATTGCGCTGCCGTGTGAGCCCAAAGCAATATGGTATATTATTGAGGTGAAGGCTATGCTTGGGTCCCAGCTAATAGTTAGCTGGTTTGCTATAACTAGTGAGATGGTCGTTCTCAGTTGAGTATCCATCTACCAATTAGCTACGCCATTACTTAGGTGAAGTTTTTTTTAAAATCAAAGGAACAAATTATTAGCAACTAACTATTAGCTCTACGGATCCAAATAGCACACTAATGCCATCTTGTGTTGCTCCTCCAACGAAACAGAATGTGGTAGCCCATCAATTCAACACGCTCCAACAGAGGGCTCAGTGCCGCGTCAATGGATGTGCGGGGCCGGTCGCGGAGTGCCGCCACCGTCTCCAGTGCCGGACCCTACCACTCGCTAGAGCGCGAGGCCTTGATCTGCTTCTCCATCACGTGCGGTTCCTCCCCGGCCACGGCTATTGCCTGCTGAGTGCTGACTACCACGCATGCCTGTCTGCCGGCGACGACCAGTTATGCACTGCTCGCAAACAAATTCACGGCATTAATGGCAGTGGATCGAGACTCCAACTTCATATCTGTTTCGCCCCAAAAAATCCAGTCCCACTGCAGTGCTAGGCACTTGCTTGATTTTTCCCAAATACAAATTGACGACAAATTGTGCTGAATTGCTTGATTTCTCTGATTGAGCCACTGTCGGCCGCCTGCACCTCCTGTCCATCGCGTGATTTCTCCGTTTGACACGGACATGGTCGAGGAGTTTGGCCTGGACGCCGTCGGCGACCATTGTTCTAGCCTGCTTATAGAACATTAGCTCGTGACCACCGGCCTCCGGATGCTCATGCTCTTCTTTTGGGAGCGGCTGGCAGCAGGGGTGTCCAGAACTGCAGATGCAGAAATCAGACGCTCCTGCTCTTCTTACGGTCGGTGCGTGTGGACCCTTGCTCTTATTTTGCTCCTGCTTGGCTGCCATGGTGAAGGTCTGAACTCTGAAAGAAGACGAAGACTTGTTTCCTGCTTCAAAAACTACTCTTTTTGCTTGCAAGTGCTGTCAGCCCTTGTATCATAACTGGATGGTGGATTGGATAGGAACGGTAAAATAACGGCGTGACTGCTGAAGCAAAGTGACTCAATCCGGCTCCGTTGTACACAGGTATGCAGACTGCAAGTAATAGATAGACAGGGTTCAGTCTCAGTCTCATTCCTCAGGCAATATTCATGTTGCTCCAGTGCTATCATTTTATTTAGACAGTGCTAGCATTGTTGGGCTGTGGCAAAGCCCTGGGCCTAGTTAGCCTATCAGACATGGCCCAGGGAAAGAACATTGTGGGCATCTCCATAAAAATGGAAAGGAGACCCTGGCATTTTATTTTGGGTTATCTATCCTTTAACTTTATGGCTGTATACCAAAACACTCACTGGTGAGGCCACGGCGCCCACTTCCCCTCACTGTAACACTGTTCTAGGAATAGTGTCGGATCATGTGAACAGATCGCACCTGCTATAAATAGTAATGGATTCTACCATATTCCTACATACCATTTGCTGATCCCACATCGTCGGATCACATGAACAGTTCGCACCCGCTATAAACAGTAACGGATTCTACCATATTCCTACATACCATTTTATCTTATATGGGTGATGGCGGCTCATATCTAGTGGTGAAGCTCCGCGCACCCTCGTGCACCATTTTTGAACGCAAATGTTTTTGTGTGACTTAACAAATTTTGCTAGTTTTCTATACCATTAGAATTTTTTTGCCTAATTTCATACATAATCAAAATTTTCACTAAATTTTGTCAAATTAATCCAAAATAAAAATCTTACCAATATTTTTTTAATAACCTCAAGACCTCGCAACAGCAATTCTAGCATTTCGCACCATCCGAGACACACAATCCTACGATTCCTCGCACTAGCTCTAACGAGCAAAACCAGGGGCCATCGCTTACCCCAAAGGTCCTTCAAGTCTCCCTCCATTAGTTCTAGGGTGCTGCTTCATCTCATCCGAGATGGCATAAAGTTTCGAGGGGCTGTTGTTGGGGAGAGTACCTTCGACTTGATACCCCCTCGCCCGTTCAGTAAGTGCTTCACATTGAGTGTTCATTTGTAGGACACATTTCTGGTAGTGGACACGAGAAGTAGTGTGGTGAAGTGATCTTTGACGCCATACCGATCCTGAAAGACGAGCGAAGGAACCACCGAGGAGGCCTCAAGACCTCCGCTCGTTCTGGGGTGTGGTTGGAGCCAGCACACTAAAGGACTAGAAAGCCCCCGGATATTCCCTATGCATTCTTCAGCACCCTTATAGCCTGTAAATACAGGCGCCATTATAACAGTTCATCGAAGCACTAAGTTTTCATTTTGTATTTTGGTTCTACATTCTACCGTTTCTATTTACCCCTTGCTGGTGTTCGCTGCACAGGAACCTTGCTACCACGTGGCCAAAGGTTCTGAGTGTGTCTGAACGGATGGATGGGTTGCATATTAACATTAAAAAGTTAATGGTGTTTGCATTGCTTTTATAAGATATAGAGATTGCTTCACATTTATGATTTTCTAGATAGATAATCATGTACATTACTACTTTCATTTTATGATTTTCTTGAGAGGTTTACTACTTGCAAATGTGTCTTTGCAACAAACTGTACCCATGTAACATATTATTTCTAATGTTAGAGAGCTTGTCAAGTCTTGCACTCAACTTGTGAGAAGTAAGGTAAACAAATTGTCCATCGTCCTTAGTATGACGTACGCCCTGTTACTTTAGTCTTTAAACGATAGAACAATGAACTGTCTTGTTAGCCTCAGCCAAGTTGACCTTGACTAGTACTACATGCAGAACTGTAGTAGGTGCTATGATACTTTTCCTATCGGGGCAAGTTGTATTTATAAGCATGTATATCGATTAGAAATTGCATTGGTTGGTCAATTGTCTGTCCTCTGAATTTTCTACTTCGACAAAAGAAATTATGTTTTAAGTACTCCAAACTTTGAC
This sequence comes from Saccharum spontaneum, assembly GCA_022457205.1. Classification (NCBI taxonomy): domain Eukaryota; kingdom Viridiplantae; phylum Streptophyta; class Magnoliopsida; order Poales; family Poaceae; genus Saccharum; species Saccharum spontaneum. The sequence continues at coordinate 52,598,031 of CM039595.1, forward strand.
CACTAGTATTCTTTATTCTTTCTATCTAAAAATATAGAAAATGTATAATTTTATGGAACTATCTATCAAAAAAGTCTACATGTACCAATAATTACATGCATTCAGCGACCCTGACAAAGTAATTTATGCACAAACTATAACAAATTCCTTTTTTCCCATTTGTGGCATGTGGCGAGTTATGTACTCCCTCCATTCTAATCTATAAGTCATTCTGACATTTCTAGATAGATAACTTTTGTTACATATCTAAATATACATTATATTTTGATATATAAAGTTATATGTATATATATAAGCCAATTTACAATTTGAAATGAGGAGAATAAAAAATTTTCAGTACAGTCAATTACATTGCTTGACGAGTTATCAGTAATTAATTAATAAGGCCAAAACTGGTACAGTTTGTGCATATAATTACTAAGTCAAGGTCAACACTACGTATGAACGACGATGGACAACTTGGGTAGCTTATATCTCAACTAGCTGGGTCCAAAGAGATGCAAACCATTTTAAACCGAACAAGTTTTAAAAATCACTAAAAGAAATTAATTTTTGAAATCTTCTACGTTTCAAATTTAACATTTCAATTTGTATAAACTTTTCAAACTAAATTTTACTATTTTATTTGTGCATATAGAATAAGAATTAACCATGGCTTAACTAAGCTTTTAATAACTCATTTTGCAAACAATAAAACAAATGTGAGAAGCATGAATGCAACACACATTTTATCACTTAAGTTAATGTTAAATTGAATTTATATATTATTTTCCAACTTCTACAAGTTCTTTATTAAATCTAAATTACTTCTAACAAATTTTAGAAAATTATAAAAATCAAACTTTGTCGTGTTACTTAAAGCGTGGCTACAACTCATTAAATCGTTGGCACCAGGTAGCATCAGCTGGTTGTCAAATCTTTTCATTTATCTTGAGCCCATCATCCCACTAAATCATCAGTGTAGCTTTTCTTAGGGTTTAGGAATATATGCCTCAAGGGATCCATGACTGACATGTACTATTTAAAATTAACTAGTAGAACATAAAAATCAAGACATATGCGCTAAATAATTGAAAAATCTTGCTCTTCTACTCAATTTACATTAGGAACTCCAAAGATTTGCTCTAATTATAATTATAATTATAATTATTACAACCATGGAGGAGAGAGAGAAGACCAAAAAACTTATTAATCAAGTAATCTAGCACTAAACTTCAAGAGACACTTCCTCCAAGAAAATTAAGAGTAATGCCTTGGGTTGCTCCTGGAGCTTCCCCTTCTTCCTTCTTGAGCTACATTTCTATACCGAGGAGGAAGAAGGGGGGTGCTTTATATTTTTTTGTGCCATTTATAGAGGTGACTAGGAAAAGTATATTTACGGAGGTGACTCTTGTTTGCAGTTGTCTCTAAAAATTGTCATTTTTCGAGTGGCTACCAATTATATTGTAACCACCTCTAAAATAAATTTCTAAAGGTGGTCAAATTCATGTCCACCTTGCTAGGGCCTCCATAGAGGCGCTTCTTAGAAAAAAAAACGAAGCATCTCTGAAAACTGTCTGTAGCAGTAGGGATACGTATTCATGCCCAAATGCGGGGGCAGTATAGAGCGCCAAACTGCCAATTGGATCCCATATGTGTCTAGTAGGTCCGTGTTGCTTACATTACGATTCAGCGGTGAGCCAATTCCCTCAGTGACGTTAGAAATTATGTGCTTTCTTTATGTGCCATTGTAACACCCAGTTTTAAGAATAAAACCAGATACACACTATATGTGAGCTCAGGAAGTCAAATCTCACATATAGTAACAAATAAGGGTAACATCAAATGACAATGCTTAATATATAACGTACTTATTATAAAAGATATAACCTTAAATAGAAATCAACGGAAAGGAACTCCGATCTTCAAGTGAAGACTCCACTCCACAGGGACAACTGACTGGTTGATCACAAACCTAAACTCCTCCAATGTCTAGCAAATTGGTACCCATCCGGGACTTTTATCCAGAAATAGAAAATGAACAAGTGTGAGTACATTTCGTACTCCACAAGCATAACATGGGGATTCATGAGGCTCAAAAGGTAGACACGGTTTACTGCATTTAGCATTTTAGTAAGTCAAGATTTTATCATTGATTAGTGTCAAGTTATGCTTAAGCTCCTAGATTAACCCACATGATCATATACTAGAATCAAATAGAGTCATTGAACATCATTATAACATCACCATCATCATCATGAGTTAACAACATAACAAGTAACCATTTATTCTGAGTTTTTCGGACCGTTCGTGACCGTGAGCACGGCTATTATAACAGTTTTTAACACTCTGCAGAGGTTGTGCATCTTTACCCATGAGTCGTGTTGCCCAAATGCCCGAGGCCCGTCGACCCCCTAACACTCCCAAGGTGAGCAGGCAGGGTACACTATGAAGTCTTCATAGGTCTCTCTAACATGTTAGGGCCGCGAGGTTTCCTCGGCAGGCAGATGTAGGAACCCCCTTTCTATGGCACAAATCCTTCGCGGCTAGACACAAAAGAACAGGGGCAGTCCTATACCCAAAGTGACAAGCCCCTCTTGCGCCATAAAGGTAACCTCTAATAAGCTAGAAAATATCCAATTACTGTGCTAAAGCCAGAGCCATGTGACTCTCACGGTTGCACTGGCAATCCTAGCTTTTGCCGATAGATAAGTCTTTACGGAGGGTTTAAGGCACCATGACCAACGTCATTTGCACCTTCACCCTATGGATCAGTTGTTATAAAGCATGTTTCACCTTTTGTTCAGCAGGACCATTAACCATTGTATAGATCATGTTCAGTTAGAGCGCTAGCAATTTACCCATGTGGAATTTACCTGTACAAGTCAAGGTAACATGTCATCAAATACTAGGAAGTCCTTATGGTTGTCAAAATTAGGCACATGCAAAATGAGTGGATGATTAAAGTGAATAGGACATCAAGGTAGGCCCATGCTATACTTGCCTTGGTTAGCACACTCCTGCTGGTCCTGTTGGTCTTTGAAGTACTCCTAGTTCCCAATGTACTCCTCACCATCTGAACTCGACCAACATGGCAACATACACATTTCAAGAGCATTCATGCATAGCAAACAAACCTATAATTAGAACAGTACACCAGCAGTATAAAAACAAGATAAAAAGTTTATGAAAATATTCTACATCTCGCTACGATCACGTCAACGCGAAGATCACGAAAATCGGAGCTAAATCGCGAAATATATGAATTAAACGAGTTTTTCCTTAATCAAATTAATTAAACAAACCTAACCAAGAATTTTAAATGTTGCAAGCCTAAATAATAGTGGCATTAATGCATAGATTATGAAATTATGAACCTAACGCAAGTTGAACGGATCGATTTGGAGTTACAATGGTTAAAATATGATGAAAACTTGATTGAATTTTATCTGAATGGCAATTTTGTAAATACTATGAACTATTTTCAAATTAAATTAAATAAATTTTGGGATTTTCAATCTGATCAAGGACTATGGGTTTTAATACGAGAAAGGTGGGGGTCTCTTTAGCAAAAATCCCCACGAAGGGGTATGTTCTAATCCTGGTCGTAGATCTCAAAACCGATGGCTGTGAAAGGATGGGAGGGAGAGAGAAGGGGCTGCCGGCACCAGAATAGTACTTCGGTGCAGCGGTCCACCATGGCTGGCGGTAAGAGCTTGCCGGAGCGGGGGAAACAGAGCCTACGGGCCACCAAACCGACCACCGAGGCCACCGGGATGACGCGGGGTCGACGGCGAGCTCACCCCGGGACAAAATGCGGCCGCGGAGTGACCCGCGCGGTGTGCCCACCATGGCCGGTGGCGAGTGCTTGTCGTAGCACGCAGGAATGGCCCTAGAGACCACTAATCACGACGGCAACGGCTCGGGGAGAGAGAGGGGCACCGGGAAGCTCACCACGACGAAACCGAATGCGGGGAGGGAGTGGGTGCGGTGGACCACGGCGTGGCTCCTTGGTGGTTTTGCAAGCTCGAGCGGAGGGGAAGAACTGCAGTGGGGGTCAAGGCGGTGAAGGGGTCTGGCTCCCTTTTATAGAGGTCGGGGCACGGACGCTCCCATGATGCGGGAGGAGGTGGGCGCGGACGGTGGTTCCGCTTGACCGCGCGCGACACGGGAGCGGCGGGAGGTGGATGGCAGCACCGACAGGCGGGCCGGAGCTGCCAGCGAGGGTGGGAAGGGGAAAACAGCAGCAGCCATTGCCAGCCGCGGCTTGGGCTGGCCTAGGAAGAGAATGAGGGGGAGGAAAAGGAGGGCGCCACCGCTTGGGCTGGGCCTCGGCCAGTTAAGAGAGGAAGGGGAAGGGGGAAGGAGGCGTGCGGGCCGACGGGGAGCTGGGCCAGCAGGCCGAAAGCGAGGGAGGAGGGAGGAAGAATAAATCCTTTTTCTTTTTTTTTCCAGAGTTTTTCAAAACAATTTCAAACTGAATTTTGAATCCAATTTCAGATTTGGTCAAAACCAATCATCAAATAAATAAGTGTTCTGCAGCATGAATGCAACAACATGTATCTTTCCTTATATTTGATTTTAATTTCATCAAAAATATTATTTCCCTATGTTTAATTGTCCACAAAATACTTATTTAAATCAACTTAGCTAATTTGTAAAAATGCAAATTTTCAGGATGTTACAGCCAATGAAACTGCTGAATTTCCTTGTCAACCATTGCCAAAAAAAAAATCTCCTATATGGCACCTGCGACATGTTTTGTTAGTCATTTGATAAACAGAGGCATTGAAGAAGCATTGGAACAACTTGAAATGACCTTGCCGAATTAAGGGCAGCAAGGTCATTTCAAGTACTGAAGACTTGGTCTTCTTCAAGTTCATTTTCCACCACAAATAAATGACATTTTCATTTGTCGTGAGTCACAACTATTGCAATATTTATTATACTTTTATGTTAATGTATCTTCGAATACAGGAAATTTATATGTTTTTATGAAACTATATTTCAAAACAAATATATATGCTACTGAATTATTAAGTAGCTTACGGAGGCCGTATATGCTTAATTAAAATTTCCTTTCTGACTTTCCAATTTATGTACTTCTTACTTTTATGATCGTCTCGGGAACTTCTTTTCACGTGGTTTGCGTCAAACTGTAGCTCAGTCAAGTACCAAATATAGTGCTAATGTCAGAAAGCCAGGCATCTCTTTGGACGAACTTGTTGATATGTAAGCTAATAAGCAAGTTGCCCATCGTCGTTACTACGTACGTACGTCCTGTTAATTTAGTCTTTATACGATATACGTATAGAATAAAAAGATAATATGTCTGGGGAACCTCAGCCATATTGTTGACCTTGACTTAGTAATAATATGCACAAATACTCTGTAGCAAGTCCTATAATTTTATTTCCTATCGGGGCAAGTTGCATTATTAGAATTAGTCTATCAACCCGTGGGGACTCCATTGGGCCTCCCACTAGTAATAGTAACATATATCCGTTGGAACTTGATAGATCAATTGTCTAACTTCTTGATATTTTACTTCTTGCACGTAATTAATTATTGTCAAATACTGAAGACTTGGTCTTCTTCAAGTACATTTTCAACCACAAATAAATGACATTTAGGTTCGTCGTGAGTCACAACTATTGCAACCTTTTACTATAGTTTTATGTTAATATATTTTAGAATATAGCAAATTTATATACTTTTATGAAACAATCTTTCAAAACAAATATACATGTATCCTTTCCAAGAATTTGAACGCTACAAATAAAAAGTGTTTGGTACTCAATGTTTGGAATCATTGATTCATGACAACCATAAGACATTACTCTCTTCGTTTGAAATAAGTAGCGCGTATTAATACATTATTAGTGAAAACTAAAATTCATATCATTACATTCGTATTGAAGAGAATTTATTACCTATATGGTTATTTTTTGAACAGGAGGAGATACTCCAGTTCCATTAATGACATAACGGAAATACATCATTCCAAGAGTACACCAGGCAGAAAGAAAAAGGAGCTAGAGAGTTTAAGAGAACAGCTACAAAAGATGGTTTAACCCGTACCCCCAGCATGTCCCATCTACAGTAGATGAGATACAGAAAGGGTAATTAACCTGCAGCAGCAACACAGAACCTACAGAAAGCAAGAAGCCGTCCAAGAAGTATCATCAGGCATTACAGAGACTGTTTCCTATAATCCCTGGTCACAGAGAAACAGTAACTATTGGTCGTAATGAAACATGATACGCCTACAATTTTCAATCTACTTAATTGAGAGGAAATGGAATAATTAAACTGCAATTTCTCTAAAAAAAGTACTCAAATAGACAAGTTAGAGAGACATGATGCTGTAAGCTATGGCTAGAGCATGATTAGGTAGTACGTCCGGTTTATGTAGTCGTGGTGCGATAGAAAGATGGGTGCATGATTCTTGCCTCGATCATTTCAGTGGCATGACAAAGTAGTTTACGCTCAACTATAACAAGTTGCTATATATTTATCCCTTTTTGCAGCAAGTTGTGCAGGAATTTTTCCATGCCCAATTGATTTGTCAGTAATTTAGGTGATAGTCGACACTCTGCCCAAGGTCAAATCAAAGGGTCCCGGAAAAATGATTTGCCCATAATATATACGTGTGGAGCTTAGGGCAGTCCCAATGTTGCATTGATGATAGTTTCTATCCTCATTAAATGACTTGCCATATAGGTAAAATGCTGACATGGCAACGTAATTAATGAAGAAAGAGAGCAAAAATCATAGAAATGGTTTCTTCATGAAGAAATCAGGTCTACTCTTGACCCAATGCACCAAGATACCATGAAATCATCATTGGGGAGAAACCACCAGTTTCTAGAGAGCTCGTGTCGCACTTCCATTGGAGGAAGAAGATAGAGTTGGGAGGAGAAAGAAAAAATAATTATTACTCATAGAAACTATGGGTTGAAAAGCAGTATTTTTTTTGGTGCGGTATCCTATTTTATAGAAACTACTAGTTTTTTTCATTGGGACTGCCCTTAGCAAAAAGCACAGGCGCATGCTTAGATCCAGCTGGCCCGCATGTGCAAGCGGAGCGCTAAGGCACTAGGAAACTAGACAAGAAACAAAATCGAGGAGGTGTCTGTGCAAGACTGCTCAAGAAGAGGTTCCAGTGGGGGAGGGTTCGGTGATGGCTGAGCAGTGAAGCAAGGGTAGTAGCAGCAGCTTGGTGGCAGATGTGGAGATCTACAAGATGCCGAACCACTCTGTTCTTGATGAGAAGCTGGTAGGATAGGTTCCGTGACAACGAGAGCCCAGACGAAGGCACGGGTGTTGTCCTCAAGCCCACAAATAGGTTTAATTTTTACAGAATACTCGAACCTGAAACATTGAGCCTATTTACACCTTGGCAAACAAACTTCCTTACATCCCTAGTCTCCTAGTACACCCACCATGCATGCCATAAAAAATTGCCAGCATCGCCTCCCTCCGGTTGAACCATAATATAATGCATGGGAGACACATGGGATGCCAATGGGTCAGTTTGGCACTTTGGCTGTACCATGTGACAAGAAGCAGGCGACGACATACTAAAGGCGACGACATACTAGTAGAAAAGAGTACAACACCGATGCCCCCTTTTTATACCACAGGCGGTTTTAGTTATCACGCGCCTGTGGTATAAAAAGGGCGGTTCTACTACCAACCACGCTACCACACAAAACGTTGTAAACTAAATAACGGTTCGCGCATGTAGTATATAGAGGGAGCTGATGAGCAGCTGCCCGAGCCAACGCAAAAGGCAATCGGAAACTCAACTACAAATCAAGTCGAGGGTGGTGTGTGTGTGTGAAAGTAGAGGATCTAATGGAGGAGGGTTCGGTTTTGACTGGGGTAGGCAACGGGAAGGCTAGTGATAGCCGCAGCTTGGTGGTGGAGATCGAGATGGACAAGATGCCGGAGCACTATGGTGGTGGAGCCAGCAAGAAGCCGATGAAGGCATCAGAGTCAGACGCCACCAGAATCATGGAGAAAGGAAGCTGTTGTAGCAGCTGGGTGGTGGAGATGGAGAAGATGCTCGAGGACGCCAACCCCTCGGTGGAGATGGTGCGGTGGAATAGGTACTCTATCTATCGGGTGCCGCAGTTTATGAAGGACTTGACCAATAGCAAAGCTTACGGCCCGCAGTTCGTGTCACTGGGCCCCTTACACCATGGCGAGCCCCAAGTCCTGCCCATGGAGGAGCACAAGCGCCGGGCGGTGCTGCACATGGTTAACCGGTCTGGGAAGCGTCTACAGGACTTTGTCGCAACCATCGATGAAGTGGTAGATGAGCTCCAGGCTGCCTACAATGACCTGGATGACAAGTGGCGTGGAGCAAACAAGGGTCGCTTCGTGGAGATGATGGTTATGGACGGCTGCTTCTTGTTGGAGTTGACAAGGACAGCAACAAGCGTACTAGATGAAAATGTTCAGGTTGATTACGCGACCAACGACCCCATCTTCAGTGTGGGAAGCTATAATATATTGTGGGGAACCATGATGAAAGACATGATTTCTATGGAAAACCAACTACCTCTTATCATTCTGCAGAGGCTTTTAGCTGTTGAGAGAGGCGAATTCCCGGTACGTATTTTTGTTCCCATGTATCTAGAACCCACTTATATTAGCTTGAGTCAACCTACTCGTTGCAAAGTCCTCTGTTTTTTTTTTCATAGATAATATATAGCAGTTGTATTTGTTGTACAATCAAGTAGCTATTAGTGGCACTTCGTACAATTATAATACCTCTGTATATCTAAAAAGTTTCTATGCTCATTTAAATAATATAATAACATGACCTTCACGCAACTTTTCACGTCTTCCAATCCCGCTTTTCGTTTTTCAATCATCGCTCGGTTTCTTATATCCAACTTATTTGAATTAAATTCCATTAAGCTTAGAAACCTTTTAAACTGGCATGGGATCCCGATGATATCTGAGATCGTTATCATCAAGTTCTCTGCCCTTAATAGCATGGTCATTGTACCACTGCAAGAGAACATAATTAAAATCATGATTTATAACATAGACGTGTATAGCGAGTTCTCTGTACTATATAATGAGATGACCTAGTTACTTACATTCGCAGGGTGTCTCGAGTACCTCTCGGTGACCTTATGTAGTAATATTGTACTTCTAGAGCATTGATTGTGGCACTCCATTGATACACCATGTTTTGCATATTAAAATACCAAGTACTTTTGTAGAAACGTAACACATCAACAATGTTGAAGTACTAAAATATAGTGAGACATACTAGCCATTTTGTTTTGATATATAACTCAGTCGGCCTTTTTTAATTAAATTTCCCCTTAAGTCGGTTAACATAGTGCATGTATGCCAATCTATTTAACAAAGTTAGTATTCAAAACTCAGCATAGCAATTATATATGCATATCTTAGCTAATGAGATTGAGGATGGTACATATACATGTCTAGAGAAAGCATAGGAAGTCTTTGTAGGTCTCATTGTCCCTATCTAGTGGATCCATGACATGCCACAACTACCTTGACATCAATGACTACGCATATCCAGTGATTGCTGTATCAATTGAAGCACATATATAAAACAAAAGTTACAGTGTATCAAACCGAATATGTATTCAGAAACCACAATAGGGTACATGATAGAATCAAACATACTTACAGTGTATCCAATGATTGCTCTACTGTGGATTTTCTCTTTGCCATCCATGGTTGCTCTTGCCACTAGCTCTTTGCCATCGCGTTTCTACGTCCTTGGGTAATTAAAGGTTATCTATATGCAATTCTTGAGGGTCTAAGCACCCCGAAGGTGTCTTTTGAAGTTCCCTTGAAATGCTCATTTGCATTATGCGAATAATGTCTTGGGTCAATATATAAACATACTCCCTCTGTCCTATAATATTGTTGTCACACCCGGTTTTAAAAAACAAAACCAGGCTAGCTATATGTATTCCCAGGAAGTCCACACATACAATAACAGATTGAAAGATATCAAAAATAATGTTACTTAATAGCGTATACATAGTTATATCATCACTTATAACAAAGTATAGCGGAATGGTAGGTACTCTGGTCTGCAGGCTTCACCTTCACAGGGACAGTTGATTGGGGGTACATACGCCTTCTACTTGTAGAAATCTTCATATAACTCACTAGCTCCACTATCTTGTACCCATCCGGGATTTTTATCCAAAAATAGAAAATGAACAAGCGTGAGTACATTTCGTACTCCACAAGCATAACATGGAGATTCATGAGGCTCAAAAGGTAGACATGGTTCACTGTGTTTAGCATTTTAGTGAGTCAATGTTTTATCATTGATTAATCTCAAAATTATGCTTAAGCTCTCAGTTTAACCCACATGATCATATACTAGAGTCAAATAGAACCATTTGAACATCATTATAACATCATCATTTATCAACATAAATTAACAACATAATAAGTAATCATTTATTCTGTGAGTTTTCCGGGCCACTCGTGTCCGTGATCACGGCTATTATAACAGTTTTTAACACTCTACAGAGGTTGTGCATCTTTACCCGTGAGTCGTGTTGCCCAAATGTCCGGGGCCCATCAACCCCCTAACACTCCCAAGGTGAGCAATCAGGGTACACTATGAAGCCTTCCATAGGTCTCTCTAACATGTTAGGGCCGCGAGGTTTGCTCGGCAGGCAGATGTAGGAAACCCCGTTTCTATGGCACAATTCCTTCGCGGCTATACACATAAGAACAGGGGCAGTCCTATACCCAAAGTGGCAAGCCCCTCTTGCGCCATAAAGGTAACCTCTAACAAGCTAGAAAAGATCCTATTACTGAGCTAAAGCCAGAGCCATGTGACTCTCACGGTTGCACTGTCAATCCAAGCTTTTGCCGACAGATAAGTCTTTACGGAGGATTTAGGGCACCATGATCAAAGTCATTTGCACCTTCGCCCTACGGATCAGTTGTTATAAAGCATGTTTTACCTTTTATTCCATAGAACCATTAACCATTGTATAGATCAAGTTCAGTTAGAGCTCTAACAATCTACCCATGTACAATTAACCCAAAGGAGTCAAGGAGCAAGTCATCAAATAACTAGGATGTCCTTATGATTATTAAAGTTAGACACATGCAATGATTTGATGATTAAAGTGAATAGGACATCAAGGTAGGCCCATGCTATACTTGCCTTTTGCACTTGCTCATACTTTCTCAAACATTAGTATATGGTTAACACCTTCTAGTCTTCGGTGCTCAAGGACAGTCTTGCTTCTACTCGCCAATGGCAGCAACCAAGCACACCAACAAACATACAAGCAAACAAATAGAAACAACTAAGAACAGTACACCACACGAGAGAAAAATAACGTACTAAAAGAAAGCTAGGTCCTACGGTCACAAGATCACAAGAAATGTCGATAACGGAACTATCGTTAAAAGAAACGATAATTGGAGTTTTAAATTATAAAAGAAAGAAAAGACCACCTGTTTGATTTTTTTATTGATAAAAACCATATGAGTAACATTAACTTAGATTAGTTAAAACATAATTTAATCATGTTAAACTTTATTTTGCAAAAGAACAAATTAACATGTGAGTATATACATCTATACGAATTCACTATACATGCTTAAACTAAACAAATTTATAATTTAAAAGCATATTAATCTTAGCAATTACTCAAATTAATATTTTTTTCACATATAACACCGGAGTATAAAACCTATGTTTGCTTTTAATTATAAAACTAGTTGCATAAATATTAATTAAATTAATATTTAGTTTATAAATCACTCTAGCATGTAACACGTCAATGCCGCTGTTAGCACGTAGCAGAATAGACGGGGAACAACGTGGACATGCAGATGCTCACCAACTACAGAAACTGGACGATGGCCATGGCAGGCTTGGCAGAAGCAGGAGAACATGGCAGCACAGCTCAAACAGGGATTAGAGGTTCGTCTCGACGAAGATCCCCACGTCTACGAGTTCTTTGTCCAAGAAAGCAGCGCACGCGATGATATGATTGGTGCTCGGCATCCAACAGCTAAAGCGGGCGTCGATGGCCTGCTACACAGGCCGAGCTGCAGATACGCCAGGAGCTCCGGTCTCTTGCCTGCAGGACACGGCAAGACGTAGGTACAGAACTGTATATGTACATGGAGTACGTAGAGAGGTGATGAGGAACAGGCAACTGGTGCTGTTACGAGTCAAGAAAGAAGAAAAGGATTTCGAGAGATTTACCAACAGCTGTTTCATCCTTGGACGGACTGTACACATGGCCATGGCCGACTGCAGGGCAGGACAGTGCGCTGGCTTGCACGGCCAGAAGAAGACGAGGACGGCACGCGTTGAGCACGACTGCCAGAGCAGAAATGATCGTGAATAGGGGCAGCGCAGCCACGCTCACTGTGGAATCTGCGGCGGCAGCAGGAAGGCGTTTCCCCACGGCAGCGGCTCAGGGGGATTCCGAGCGCTGCGATGCAGTTGCGGTTTCTGCGAGCGCGCGCGAGGGGAACTAGGGAAGGGAGCGGCATCGGGGGTCTGGGCTTTATGGAGGCCGGGGCTCGGGGGATGCTCCCACGACGCAAGTAGTGGGCGCGCGGGCAGCGGCGGTTCACAAGCAAGCTAGGGCACGAGCGATATGGCGTGGAGGAGTTGGACTCGGGCTGTTATTTGGGCTGCAAGCTGGTGTTGCGAAGACGAGAAGCAGATCTTGTCCGCCTAGTGACAGAGGCATATGAGGTGGGCTGCTAATCAATGGTGCTTCATAGCCATGCCACATAAAACAACGGCAATGGATGACCGATGGCGATGAAATTGATGGCTGGGTCAAGCTGGAGAGGTAACAAACGGAGGATCATGATAATGAATTTTTAGAGCATCTAAGAATTAGATTTTGCTCTAGAATAAATGGGAAAAGGTCCTAAAATTCAGGAAATTCTCAGAGGACGTAGTAGAGATACATTGACAGGTAATAAACTTATTTAAATTATTTGGAGCAGAGGAAAAGATTTTGGGATGTTCCAAACGAAAAGATTAGGCTCAAGAAGGCATGAATTTGATTATAGAAAAAGACGAACATGGCGGAGATAGATAAGAAAATGACTTACTAAACGCGCTTTTAAACTTTTCACAATCACGACACTAGTCAAGCAACAAGCAAACATCACATCAATCAAGCCCATCAAATTATTTTTAGAAAATTTTAAAAATCACACTTTCCTACATCTAAACTTGTGGGAACTTAAACAGATATTGGAAACTTTATTTTACTTATTGTTTTCTATGCACAACCCAAAATTGGGAATTTTGGGGTGTGACAATAGTGCATTCTAACATTCAGAATTTGTCCTCTAATATAATGCATTCTAGAGGACATGCGTCTTTTATACATTAAATACTTTTCATTTATCAACCCATCACCGTTAATCTCGTTGATGATAGTGTCTGATTAGGAAATAAAATGAGGGTACATGCATCTTTTATGTTCTCTCTTAATTTGTCTTAAAATTCCTAGAATGCACTATATTACAGGATAAAGGAAGTATACACACACTTCTTAAGATTATAATTTTTTCTAATGGAGAGGCAGTTGCACCACGCATGGATCAGATTTGGGTTTCCATAAAGGATGCAAGCCAAAAAAATTGCCTTGGTGTTGTTAGAGTCAAAGGCAATTGATCCCACGGGGCCTCCAAATGTGTTTTTTTTTTGGGAATTTGACAAATCATATTTATATGTATTGAAAGTGCACGCAATTAACAAACATGGAATGTCTTCATTCCACGTGGACATAATTTTAGTGCCCAGTTGGGTAGGAAAATCTTGCCTCTTTTATAGTTCTTTAGGTAATCCGGCTTATCTTTGATGGCCTCCATAGATGGATACTTCCTCTTAGTGCCTTGGGCAGTCTACCATTTGCTGGTGATGACTTTCTCAGCATGTGGGGTTTTTCCTTGTTCTTGTGCATGTCCATTGCTAGCTAGTTAGACACTCCTAAGGCTTCAACCTTCTCAAAGGGCCTCATAATCACCGACACCTTCTGGTGCATGAATTTTTTGTGCTTGTTATTGTTGCTACTGCTTGTCATGTAGGGCCTTCTCATTCTCCTAGCAGCTATTTCTGGTGCTTGTGCTCGTCTTTTGCTCGATGAGGTTGGGAATCCGGAGACTTTTGCACCTCAAGCAACTGTTGGTCATGAGGCGGTGTTCACTGATGATCCTTCTCTTCAAGAGAATGCATTGCCACTCAGGCAGCATAAGCCGAGATGGTGAAGGATCAGTCATATGATATCCTTCTTGTGCCATAGGATGAACATGTTCATGCATCCTCCGAGGAAATGGAAGTCCTCGGGAGTTAGGTGGTCTATCATCCAGTTGTAGAACTCAGGATTCATGGTGCACACCTTCACCCTGGTATAGTCTAGTGGGATCAGATGACAGTGATTCATGCCATCCGGACGATATACCTCACTCGTGGCCACCTCAACTATTTCTCTAAGCTTGGCCATCATAATAGTCAACACACAGGGAGTTGATTCCTGTATAGAATGAACTAGCGTGTGCGCTGCTATGGAGCCCACGTTGATTGGAATTTCAACAGGGGCCATTAGCTGTGCTAGCGGAGTCATCATTACTGACTTGATAGTGGGGGCAGCACTAATGCCTCTATCTGACGTCTCAACGAAGCAGATTAGATCACCAAATGTTGCCACGCTCTATTCCCGAACTCTTACTAGCCAAAGATCGAGAGCAGGCATGGCTGTCCAAAGTGCGCACAATATATAAAGAAGTTAGTTGTTGGAAGATGAAAAGATATATAAAGCAATTTATATTCAAATGCCTCTCCGAATGAGAATTGAGAGATTGAGTATAATAAAGACCCTTGGAGATAGTCTTAGTAGCTAATCAGAGTACAATAGTATATAGCCCCCATTTTCAAACAAAGGTACATATATAATTACTTATGAGTATTGCTATGCTTCGGAAATTTGATGTAAATAAGGAGGTCTCATGTTGTTAGAGCATCTCCAAGAGTTCTCCATATTTTAACTCTTAGAGCCAAAATTAAGGTTTATGTAACAAAAGTCACCCTCCAGCAGTTCCCCTATTCAACATCCTATATTTAAGTGGTAATCGTAAATTATCACACCCCCTAAATTTGCAATGTCATGTTGTTATCCACCCTATATGTTTTTTTTATTTGAGATAAGGTAATGGTTGGAGGAGTGAAACATTTAGGGAGGATTTTCTGTTAGCATGTACCTGTATATCAGGATTTATTGGAATTAAGTTTAGAAGAACTCTAAATATATAATTTTAAGGGACAAGAACATTCTGAACAAAAATAAGCCACCTTTCTTGTCCATCTGCTTTGACACATTGCTCCAATGCCTTGGCTCTAACTACTGTTTTTGTTTCAATGGTGGGCATAGAAAGCTGTTGAAATCAACAAAATGGTGCAAATTCTTTTGGATGTCCCTCGTGAAGGCATGGACAAGATCGGGCTCCACTTCCTAGACATTTTTCACAAAAGCTACTGTGGTACCACTCCGCCATGGAAAGGATCTGATAAATATGAGCTTAGCACACCATGTGCGGTTGAGCTGGCCGAGGCAGGGATCCGGTTCGAGAAGAGCGACACTGACAACATCCACAATGTTGACTTTGAAAATGGTGTGCTGAGCATGCCGCTCTTGGAGCTGAACGACGACACGGAGATACATCTCCTCAACCTGATGGCATTTGAGTGGCTGCATCCCAATGCCGGCAAAAATGATGTGGCATACTACGTAGGCTTTGTGGACTCAATTATTGAGTCAGAAAGAGATGTGGCACTTCTAAGATCCAAAGGTCTCTTTGAAAACCTGATATGCAGTGACAAGAAGGTGGTTGAGATGTTCAACACCCTCACCACATTAGCACTGTCACCGGAACAAGGAAGCAAGCTAGGCCATGTGCAATGGATGGTGAACGACCACTGCAAGAAGCGACGGAACAAGTGGCGAGCCAGCTTCATGAACACTTATCTGAGCAACCCTTGGGTGTTCACCTCCATGGTGGCTGCCTTGATCTTACTCGTTGCTGCCCTCATGCAGACCATCTACACGGTTGTCCCGTTCTACACCAGAAAGGGTTAACAAGAACTCTGGACATGGTTACCTGTCCTCTACATATATGTCGTTATGCGTGCTGACCGTACGTATTGTTTCTCTCTACTGTTATTGCGTGCAATTTGGTGAGGAATTATACTTTTTGTGAGTTTGAACCTATGTCTTTGGGTTTGTATATGTGTGGACCACTATTGTTCCCTCGGTTGTTCTTTGTGTGTGTACAATTTGGATAAAAATTATGTTATGGGAAGTTTGAAATCTGCTTAATTATGTGACTCTATTCTGTATATGTGCGGAGATCTAAACTGTTTCTATTCATGTTACAATAATCATATTTATATTTTGTGAAAAATTACTGTGTTTTGAAATAAGTTTAGGGGAAGAAAGATTCAACGGTATTCCATGTTATAAGTACTGGTGGTCATGATTATACCTATATATATTGGCCCTGTTTTTTTTCTGCTCAAACTAATTATAAGTTAAGGATAAAAATTAGCAAGCTAAAGACTAGTAAGCTACTATCCTCCATTCTAAATTATAAGATGTTTTGGTATTTCTAGATGCATAACTTTTACTCTATCTAGACATAATGTATATCTAGGTGTGTAGCAAAAGCTATGAATCTAGAAGAGCCAAAATGTCCTATAATTTGGAACAGAGGGAGTAACTATTAGCCCATTCATATTTGGACCCCCAGTTAATAGGTGTATACATGCCTAGCAATGAGCTACTATATTAGCCCTTACTCTAGCTAGATGTTTTTTTTACTAATGGGTGGTCTATTTTCTGCTATTTTCTGTTCCAAGATGGCTTCCGATGCAGGTCTGGGCTGTACCGCTGAGCTTGAGCTGCTAATTTCAATTCTGCAGGAATCGATGGCTTGATTTCTTTCATAGATTATACTGTAATTTCCATTGCGCTGCCAAGTGCACCGGAGCAACATGCTATAATATTGAGGTGTAGTCCATGTTTTGGATTAATTAGTTGCTAATAGTTTGGCTAGCTAATAGCTCAAAGCTAATATTTGCTAGCTGACTATTAGCTGCTATTATTTGGTTTCGCACAACCAGTGAGATAGTTGTTAGTTGAGTATCTAGCTAATAATTAGTTAGACTATTAGTTGAATTTGTTTGGATCAAATGAGCTAATTTTTAGCGCCTACTATTAGCTCTATGGACCCAAATAGAGCTGAAGACCAGTAGCACTGCACACTAGAAATGTCACCTTGCGTTGCTCACCCGTTCTCCCTGCTGTGGCACCATCTTGGATTGGCCTTTTTATTCGCCTCTTGTAGTCCTTCTCTATGCTTGCTCATTACAGTTTATATGTTTTAACAGTGTTTTATTGTTTCTACAGGTATGCAGACTGCAACTAATAGAATATGACAGGGTTCAGCCTGAGGCATTGTTCATGTTGCTCCAGTGCTGTCATTTGTTTTTTGCGAGGACAGTGCTAGCATTTTTTTTTAGAAGAAGTGCTAGCATTGTTGGGCTGTGGCAAAATGTTGGCTTAGTTAGCCAGATGGAACATCAGATATGGCCCAGGAAATTAGCTGCGCATCTCCATAAAAATCGAAAGGAGAGACCCTGACATTTTTTTTTGGGTCGACGGGTTATGGGCTTATGGTGGCTCATATCCCAGCTGGTTGATGACGATGAAACATCAAACAAGATGATGAAAGAAAAGGATGCCAAGAAGTCGGCACGAGAGCAAAGGAAGAACAAAAACAAAATATGGGGCCATAGATCGATAGATCGATAGATAAATAGATAGATAGATAGATAGATAGATAGATAGACAGAACTGACTAGAGTTCAAGTTAAGCCGACAAATCTTATGAGTGACAAAATCGCTATAAGAGTCTCGTTGTCGATGTGTGAGTTGTCTACTATTGAAAGAACAACGTTGCTCCATGAAAATGCAATACTATATGGTTGCTGAATCTATTTTTTTTAAAAAAACGTGAGCTAATCTTCAAATAATCTGACAGTATTTAGTATAGAATGTGATTACTTTATATAAAATGATCTATATACACGTGCATACCTATCAACCATCGAAGGGACAGGCGGCAATAAGATACACGTGAAATCAAATCAGCCAAAGCCAATACACGTTGGGAGGGGATTGGTGGGAGAGGATTTGGTGGCCGGGCTGGGATCACCCAATCCACGCGTGGGTCTGATCACTCGTGGATGAGTTCCACAGGCAGCCAAACGAAGCGTAAGTAAAGGGAAATGACAAAACTATCACTTTATATGATATACATCATGTGTGTATGGCATGGCCCTACAAAAATCGTCGGCACAATAATGCATAGCTAAATTTACTTTACAAATCTATATACGAATACATCCTTGTCTAGCTGTAGGACTAGGGCAATAGTAACCAGTTTTTTGTTTGAGGAACAATATTAACCAGAAATGACACAGCACGTACATAAAGGCAAAAGTTCAGATTACATGGCAAAATAGCACCCTATTTATTCTGGCGCTTTTTTTAGAAAGATTTATTCTGGCGTTTTATGAGGTCGAGTGTGACTCAAGCCCACACGGATCATTGTTGGATCTGTTCCATGCATGTCACGCTGTGGCCCAAAAGGGAACACGGATAGAGTAAGGCCCACTATGTTGCAAGCAACCTGCATGCGCACAACTTGGAGTGTATTGTGGCTTGCCACCAATATATGTTTCCATGTTCTTTTTTTTTGCGAGGAAAAGAGGGGCTTTATTTAACTAGGCCGAGAGTTACGATCAATGTTAGGGAGGTCAATGACTCACGCAGGCGCTTGCCTCAGCCATGTTGCAGTATGAATGTTACGCCTAGCTAAATGAGCAAGTTCGTGGGGAACTTTGTTACATTCCCTCCTAACCTTCCTGATCTTCCAGTCAGGCAAAGTCTGTAGATATTCCTTAGCTTCTAAAATTGTCCACCTTAACTCCGAGCGATCCTCATTATTTTTCGCCAAAGCAGCAACCATTCTGGCGGAGTCTGATTCCAAGATCGTTGGTTGTGTGGACACCATTGCGAGACTAGTCGCAGCCCTTCTGCACATGCTTGTCCCTCCACATCCTCAGCCAACTCACAACAGAAGAGAACACGCCAAGCCGTGAGAATTACGTCGCCCTTATGATTCCTGACGACAACTCCCACACCAGCTGCACCTGTTTCACTCACAAAAGAGCCTTCAACATTTACCTTTATCCAGCGATCTGGTGGAGGATCCCAGATTTCGATGGGAGCAGGGGCAGCTGCTCGGCTGGGTTTGGGCACAGGATTCCAGCACGCTGACTACCCTTTTTTACTCAGTATACGTTGTTGTCGGATCTGAAATAGTACATCTCAATAGCTTAGAAGGAAAGAAACTGAGTCAGCGATGCTTACTGGGCCTGATTCATGCGTTATGTTGTTGTGTACCGACCAAGCCCGCCATAAGATGAGGATAATCAAACCCCCTTGCTCTGGTGTGCATTTATCAAGAAGCAAAAGAAACCAGTCAGGTCCTGATTTCCTGAACACCTCCACAGCTGGAATCGACCAATGTCACTATAATACGACCTACATTTGCCGACACTTTTTAAAGTGGGCAAAGGGTACCTTTTCCGACAGTTAGCCTCCCACAAAAAACTTTGCTGACAGTTTAGAAACAGTTGCGGTAGAAGCAGTCAGCGAAAGTTTTACCGACAGTTAAAAGAATCGTCGACAGTTATAGTGTAGCTCGATGGTATACTACGCCGACAGTTAAAACCTTTTCCGACAGCTAAACCTTTGCCGATAGTTAACACCTATGCCGACAGTTAAAACCTTTCCCGACATTTTGTATGTTGGCGAAACCATTTTCATAGCTTGTTTAGGAAGATGCCCTAAGTGGCATTTTAACTGTCGGCAAAACTATTTTGTATGTTGGCGAAACCGTTTTCACACATATTGCTGCAATATCTTGGCTCTAACTACTGCTTTTGTTTTAATGGTGAGCACAGAAAGCTAGAGAGACCAACAATATGGTGCTACGTCTTTTGGATGCCCCATGCTTTGAGGAAGGCATGGAGGAGCTAGGATTCCACTTCCTAGACATACTTCACAAAAGCTACTACTGTGGCACATCTCTGCCATGGGAACCATCTGATAATTATAAGCCATGTGCGGTTGAGCTGAACGAGGCAGGAATCAAGCTCAGGAAGAGTAACACCAAAAACATCCATGATGTTGATTTCAAAAACTGCGTGCTGACAATGCCCCTGTTCAATGTCCAGAGGCAGAGTTGCTCAACCTCATGGCATTCGAGTGGCTGCATCCTGATGCCAATTCCTTCGTGAGGTCATACATATCCTTTCTAGATAAAATTATCGTGTCAGAAAGAGATGTGGCACTTCTAAGATCCCATGGGCTCTGTGCAAACTTGATAGGCAGCGACCAGAAGGTGGTTGAGATGTTCAACACCCTCGCAGAGTTAGCACACACGCCAATGCCAGGCAGCAAGCTAGGCTAGGTGATTTGGAAGGTGAACAGCCACTTCAAGAAGCGACGAAACAAGTGGCAAGCCAGCTTCATGAACACTTATCTGAGCAACCCTTGGGTGTTCACGTCCATGGTGGCTGCCTTCATCTTACTCGTCGCTGCTGCCCTACTGCAGACCGTCTACACGGTTGTCCCGTTCTACACCAGAAAGGGTTAACAAGAACTCAGGACGTGGTTAACCTGTCCCTGGCTTTGCATATGTGTGGACGACTATTGTTCCCTCGGTTGTTCTTGTGTGTACAACTTGGACAGAAATTATGTTACGGGAAGTTTGAGCTCTGTTTAGTTATGTGACTCTCTACTCTGTATCTGTGCGGACCTCTAAACTGTTTCTATCATGTTACAATAATCATATTTATTTGGTGAAAAAGGTATTGTGTGTGTTGGAATGATTTGAGGGACAAGAAAGATTCGATGGTATTAATTCCATGTTAGCACTGGTGGTGGTCACAAATATACCTATAGGACCAGTTGATTGGCTAATAAAAAGCCTAAAACTAATTATTAGTTAGAGTTAAAAAATATATAGGGAGCTAAAAATTAATCAGCTAACTATTAACCCGTGCATGTTTGGATCTCCAGCTAATAAGTGTCTACATAGCTAGCATATAGCCCTTACTCTAGCTAGTTGTTTTTAACTAATGGGTGGTCTATTTTCTGCTATTTGTCCATTCTGAGATGGCGTCCGATGCAGATCTGGGCCAAACCGCTGAGCCTGAGCTGCTAGTTTCAATGTTGAATGTAACGATGGCCAGATTTGTTTCATAGATTTATACTGTAATTACCATTGCGCTGCTGCCACGGAGCAATATGGTATACTATTGAGGTGAGCTATGTTTGGATCCCTGCACTCATGAAATCCAGGAGATTTATACTGCAATTACCATTGGATATTGATTGTATTTTGAGACCAAATCCAGGAGCACTCATGAAATTTCAAACACCTTGCGCACGGAACATGGCGGTAAACTTTGCGATGAAGTGTATTTTAATTATATAAAATACAAACAACTTCCGAAAATCAAGAAACTTGACGGCACGTCTTGAAATCACATGTGGAGGCTAGGATAAAAATTTGAAAACGTTTCGCGCATGTTGCAAACTAAGCTTGTTATAAACCTAGACATCTCACATGCAATAACAGTGATCAACAAAGGAGATGTCTAGGTTTCTAACCCTCGTACGGGGCAACGTGCATGAAACATTTTTAAATTTTTATCCTAGCTTCCACATGTGATTTCAAGACGTGCCGTCAAGTTTCATGATTTTCGGAAGTTGTTTGCATTTTATATAATTAAAATACACTTCATCGCAAAGTTTGTCGCCATGTTCCGTGCGTGAGATGTTTGAAATTTCATGAGTGCTCCTGTATTTGGTCTCAAAATACAATCAATATCATCAATATCATTTTTTGAATCGCTAAGTTTCACTATTGTATGAACTTGCAGTTCAAACTTGAATTTTTCGGAGAAATGTAAATAAATGAACTAAACTCAAAATATATAGTAAAAAACATTAAAAAAGGTGTCAAATTTTAAAATTAAAATATTAGTATTGCAACATGCTATCAAAAAAAAATGGATGCGAAAACAAAAAAAATTAAATTCTTTGCGGAGAGCCCAGAAATAGCCCTTGGCAAAGAAATTTCTTTGCCAAGAGCCTAACTGAGGACCCTCGGCAAAGAAATTTCTTAAGAAAGTGCAAAAAAAAGGAAAAACCTTTGCCGAGAGCAGGATCGGGGGCTCTCGGCAAAGAAAATGCAAAAACACCTTTGCCGAGAGCCAGATCAGGGGCTCTCGGCAAAGAAAATAAAAAAAACTTTGCCGAGAGCCAGATCAGGGGCTCTCGGCAAAGAAAATGCAAAAAAAACTTTGCTGAGAGCCGGATCGGGGGCTCTCAGCAAAGAAAATGCAAAAAAAAACTTGCCTCCGCAAAGTATTTTTTTGACCCTGCGTTCGCGCTAAAAAAAAGAAAATGCCACGCAGACAGCATAGAGATGAGAAGCGGCAAAAAAAACCATATAGGAAAAAGTGCTTAAACAATATCTAACACAATAGATGATTGGTGAATAAATATGTATATAAATATATACATGTATAAATATGTATACAAACTTGACCCCGCCAATATATTTGCTCTAAATGGACATACTTATATTTTTTGTGAATTAATTAATATAGGCATTTGCATATGCATCTATACCTAATAATAAAGAGGCAAAATTTCAGGCTCTTTTTTTTTCGTCCAGCCCATTCAATCTGACCTACCATCCAGCCACCCGCTAGCTTTCGGCCCAATTGCAGCCCATTCGCTCGCATGAACTCCCTGCGCTCCGGTCCCGGTCGCTCCCATCCCGTCGTTCCTCTTGGTTCGTCAATAAAAAAAATCGCCCAGGAGCTGGCAACGTGGAAGAAAAGGGAGGGAGCGGCGGCCGGCGATGCTCCCTCGGTGTCTCGGCGAGCCTCGTGAGCACTAAGGTACGGCCCCCTTGCCCCTCGGCCCTGCACGTTCGTGGCTACGATGTTGCGCCCAGCCCAACCCCGGCACCCGGCGGCGGTGACGCCGCGACGGCCAGGGTTCGGCCCTCCCCCTCCGCCGTTGGCCCCCTTCGGCCCTCCCTGTCCCATGCTCTCCGGCCCTCCCTGTCCCAAGATCCCAGCTCGAGTCCCTCGGCCGTCGCAAGGTGAGCACAGCAGGGTCAGATCCCTTAATTCAGAGTAAAAATTAAAGATTTCGTTTTCTAATTTCCTTCTATTGAGATTTAGAGCAATCTGCAGCTAGCGCTTTTGGAAGCACGTGACACGGGTGGCAGCAACGGCCGCGCAGAGGCACTGGACCCTGATGCGGACGCCCCGTCCCTCAATGACATTTGCGTCTTGCCACTCGAGTCTGCTCATTCTCCGTTTCTGCTTCGCCACCAGAGATCGTGTGCCATACGCCGCTGCCGCTCCTCTGCGTGCACGTGATGGACTGCTACAGACCCGATCCCATGTAGGAACCAGAGCCCTCGGCCTCGTGCTTGGCCCTATTGATGCTGACCGCTTCAATCCGTGCAGCGCCACTGCACAACAGCATAAGTTGTCGTAGTAGTCTGCTGCCTTTGTAGCTCCTCCACTGTGAGCACAATGTGGGCGCGGTAAACCTTGGCCCGGCACACCTTGGTGAGCTCAAGGTGAGGGAGAGCACCCGGCCTTGCCTCCTCCAAGCCCGGTACAGTTTAAAAGGACTACTCTTCTGGTTTCCTTGTGAGCATCATCTTGGTGTGTTCAGTTCTTGAAGGAATTTCATCGGAGGTTTTTTTTATTCATCCAGTTTCATGGGGTCCGTTAAGAAAATCCCACAAATAATTGGAAGCCTTGTGCTTCTACTGTACTGCACAAGTGGAGATGATAATGTATTGTTTGCTGATGATCTGGAAACTAGAAGGTAAAAGTACAACTTTTCATGAGGTTGTTTTGTACTTTGAGAGACATGGAAGCAACGATAGGACCTAACTTGTTCTATTGCCTTTCAGTTATGCACTCACACTGATGGATGTCAAGTCCCACAAGAGTTAGTAGAAAAAGATTAGGAAGCTGTTTGAGACCCTACTCCCTCCTTCCAATTATGTTTCATTTTTTTAATTTTTTTGGCAACCTGAAGCTTTGATTCCTCTACCGGAGAGATGAACATGCAGGCAAGGTACGGATTGAACCCTGATAAGGAGATACTGGAGATCCTGCAAGCTGCATCCAAGTCCAAGCAGGTAATATCTCTACAGCAGCTACTGACTTGTTGGTAGAATTTTCTGTTATATGCGATCAAGGCATCACGCAACTTCTTCACTCTTTTTCAAGGGTTGTGCTAGATGATTAAGCTAGAGGATGGAAAGTGTATTGTTGCTTAAAACAGAATGCATAGTTTGCACCTGATACAATCAAAAGTATTTTTGTATATAAAAAGGGCAGCACAATAGCAAGGGCTATGGCCTAAATTTCAAACCTAAAGCTGCAGAACTGAATAATATAGTTAGGACCCCATCAAAATTGTATCCAATAAGAAAAAAAGAGAGACACTCAAATTCTCATATAAATTTGTGTTGTCGGAAGTCAGATCAATTGTCATGAAGCTATATATGATTTTATATCATAGCTTCCCTAAACATCAAACTAAAGATGTATTTTCTTCAGACATTAGTGCCTCCTGTGTTAAGTGTTATGCTCTAATAGTGTGAATACACATGCAAACCAGTCAGGAACAAAACAATGGGGCGAACACTTCCCAACTATTAAACAACCTGCAGAATTAGTAAGGGTACTGAGCAGCTGACATATGAAAACATACAGCCAATAACTCTCCATGGCATCCCCTTGAGATTATATACACGGCTTTTTCAATGGCTGCTTTTTTATATTTTGGTAAGACTAAGGCAACAGCAACATTGTAAAAGGCACTTTTGAAGGTTACCTGTCGCCTGCCTTTCATTGCTCTAACTATCTACTGTGTTATTTTTATTTTGGAGGCAACAAAAAATAATATTTGTATCCAAATATACTATTTAGTAAAATGTTGCTTCTATGTCGGCTTGATCATGTGGAAGTACTAGCAAATTACTGGGCGATGCGAGGGAGAAACTCTGTGTGGCAGTAGATGATCTCAAGGTGGACTCCTTTGTGCTTGGTTGCCGGGGCTTAGGGCCACTGAAAAGATTAACATCAAACCTCTCCTCTGTCAAACTACGAGTGCTTAGTCTTTGGCAAACATAGCTCCCTCGTATTTTACATTTCATTGGATCTCAATGCAGGGCTCTCCTTGGAAGTGTCAGCAATTATGTAGTAAAAAAATGCAGCATGCCCGGTTACAGTGGTACGCGGACCAATCATTTCCCAATCCCCCTCCTGTTCCTTGCAGGCCTTTTCTTTTTCTGAGAAGACCCTGATCTAGATGGAGAACAATATGCAAGTGAATGACGCCTAAATAGTTTCTTTGGTTACCTTTTTCTTCACATGTCGTCTGCTCTGTGGGGTTTGCGATGGATGAACTAATCCAGAATTAGGATGGCTTGGCATACTAATCATGTCATGTACTTGTGTCTACTATTTTCTTCTTAACTGTTCTTAGAGCAAGTTTACTTCACAGTCCGCGTTAAAACAAGGAAATGCATCTGCTACAGCTCATATTGATTCATTTTAATAATATAATTTTCAGGGTTCAAGATGCTCTAAACATATTCTGACTATGTTTTAGTTTTGAGATTGAGATTCTATAAGTCCATGTCATGCGGATAGAAATTCATTGTTTCTTGTACATCCAATTTCTACTACATCCAATCAGTCATGGCTTCTTTAAGAAACAACCCCCGCCCTAACAACGGCCTTCCAAATAAAACAGGAATTAGTTTTAAAAAATGCTAAAATCCCACGAGCATATTTAGTAGTAAAATAAAAAATAGAACAAAAAAACAAGGAGAAACACACGCACACCATTGCCCATGGCCCAATACAGCCGAAGACCATTCCGTTCATCCCTATCCTACACGTTCGTACTTCTCCTTTTCCCGAACGCACGCACGCACACATCCGCCGCCGCCTCCACCTCCGCCTTCGCAGCCATGCCATCTGCCGCCGATTCAGCGCCTCCCTAAGCTCCTGAAGTCAGATCCGCACCTCCCCAAGCCCCCTCGTCGGTCTATCCCTGGTCACGGCCCCCTCCCATGTGTGGCCTGGGTCCTCAGGCCGCCGGCACCGGGTGCCGACTGCTGGGACCTCTCCTGGCGCCGAGCAGGATTGTAGGAGCAGAGAGGTACGAGTACTATCCTTCAATGCCATTACTCAAATCCAAATGTTAGTTACTCTCGATTGTGTACAAGATAGTCATGGCTTTAGTTCTTGCTTGTTGCCTGAACTTGTGTGGTGGCAGTAGTAGTACCCACTCTTTTTTTTTTCTCTGAATTTTTTGTGGGATTTAAGTGAATCTACTTTTTCTACGTTTCCTCTACTGATTAGCGCTGTTCACTCCAGGAAGCAAAACTGTCAACATCAGCAAGTTCAGTAGCAGCCATTTCTCAGAGAACTGAACAGGCATGTTTTTTTCTCCTTCACAAATTGACATGTTTCTACTTCTATCTGTAATGCAGATTCTTATGGCTTGGTGGATCTATTCTTGTGTGGATAATATTTGTATGTAAGGGTCTAAGGTTCATTTTTTCTCTGTCCAGTCTACAATGACCAATTAGCCGGTTAGTGATAGGCTTCGATCTGTGATGTGCCTGCATATATAAAACTATGAACTAATTTTTTTGTCTCTAGTTTGACTAGGACTCTGTTCAGCAAATAGTCTATCGTCTATGTTTTATCCATGTGAAAGGTCCCAGCAGAGGCTTGATCTAAAAGTATGAGAGCTCTCTAACACTATGTAAGATTGAACCATTTGATAGGACTACAAACCAGTCTGTGTCCCTCCAGATCTGGCCATTCTATTTTTTTGTGAGATCCTGTTATTCTACAGTTTATTTGAGTGTCCACTTATATGCTTTTTGGAATATTTATGCTTTCATCCAAAAAAAAATGGAGTTGCCATTGTAGTGATATCTAACTATTTGTGTGTCCATGCTGCAGTGAAGATTTTGGGCTAAGCGGAGTGCTGCATTGAAGATTTTGGGCTAAGGAAAGAGTGTTGTCGTGGTGAGCTCTTATTTCTGATGGATTTGTGCATGATTGGGGATCTAGGGTTAGTACTACTGATGGATTTGTGCATAGACGTACAAGTGATTGACAATCTATTTGCCATTAGCAATTTGCCACTGGAATTTGCAATTGAAATTAGGATATGCCGATGCAGCAAGCCTTTTAGATTAAACTATTAGGGCTCTTATGTCTTCAAGTATCCGATTTAATAAATCCATGCTGTCAAAATAGTCTTTTACTCGTTTGATTTTATTTTTTAGTACAATTTACAATGAAAAAGGTTGAACCTGTCATAATCAATATAGAAGCCTATAGTTACGTAATCCCATGAAAAATTAGCTACACATACTTAATGCTGAAATTCAGCTGTTGTAATGCTGAAATTGAATGTTCAAAACAGAATGTGTGATTGTGCAGTCCTCTTTTCACCAGCGTTGCCACACAGGGCTCGTAACTTGGACTGGAAGCTTCCCTGTTCTTTAGTGTTTTAGTGTGAAGAAACTGAACAACGCTGCTATACATAACAGCACACAATTATTTTATTGTGAACTACTACCTTGCATCTTCAGAAAAAGAAAATGTTTGCCACACATCTTCTAAATATGCTTTTCTGCAATATGACATAGGCAGTAGCATTCAGTGATTTGTGTACACACGTAGATGGATGACAGTAGCATCCATTGATTGTATAAACTCAGTGACAGTAGTATAAATACATGGAATGCCATTGCTTGGACTTTTAGTTGCTACAATTAATTGGGTCATGTAATCACTGGAAGTTTATAAAAAACTGAACTGTACTTGAGTGTATTTCTGTATATGCGCCAAGTTTGGTTAGCATTTCTGAATGATGGGGAACCATGATAATAGTTTAAGTTCAGCATCCGGAAGCATTGTGTGTTCTTACTAGTAGTTTACATGTTGCTCTTCTAACCTGATACACATACAGTAGACCAACTGCACAGACTTTTTGTGTGCTGTAAAAAAAACTATAGGCAATCAGCACAAGGCAGCAGGATCAAAGGCTCCCTAACTCTTCCTACAGTTTCATGACAGATGGCTAGATGAAAGTGCAGTCTGCATTAGACTGTCACATGTTTTATATCTTGTCATTTTTGAATGGTCACTTTGTAGCCTTGCATTGCTTCAGCTTAAGTTATGTTTTACTTGTTAGAACAAGTCATCTTATTGTTACAGCAAGTTAACAATAGTTTAGGAAGTTCAAGGCGCTTATTCTATATATTCTGTATATGACAAATTAGTATCTGCTGTCTTCACTCATAGAGAGGTACCAATAAGAAAGTTTGTTTTTGGTGTCTTCCTAGCTGCTAGATTTGCAAAGTTCAGGTATTTCTGGCTTACTCTGTGGTTAGCTCTAGATGTCTGTTTTGTAAATACAAATACTTCTATCAAGTAAATTCTGTATTGTCTTTTGTGTCAGCTAGCACAATCTGTCGTTTGGTGATCCTACTTATGACAGGCTAGCTGTTTCATAACCTGGTTGATTTTTTGCTGATCCATGACATGACTAAATGTTTTTATTAATGAATTTATGTTTGCTGTTTTTTCATTGTGCTATCCTGAACGAATGACTGAAATACAATTGCACGTCAGGAGTCCACCGCACATCGACTCGCCAGTCGCCACTGCCCCGCTAGGTTGACTCCACCGCCACCCAAGGTATAAATAGCCTCTCTTCCTTATCGTTGTCGTAGATCGGTGTAACCTAGTTAGGCGTCTTCCATTCGAAAGAGATACGGTTGGAAGTATGTAGATCTCTGCATATGTAAAACCGTATCTGTTTCGGATTGTCCACGTTTTTTGGATAGCCCGCGGATGCGTAGACGAGGTTAGTTTCCATGGTCAGCTCCGATCCGAGACTGAGTTTCGGCATCACCTCCTTGTTGTTCTTCGGATACACACTCTCCTTGCCAGGACGTGTATCTGGAGAATAGCGGGGAGGTGCTGCCGAAATTTTGTCTTGGCTCGGAGTAGAACATGGAAACTAACCTCGTCTACGCATTCGCGGGTGGGATTAGGACCTATCCTCACCTATTAGATAGTAGGAACACCACGTAGATGCAGTTGATAGTTACAGCCGTTGTTGATATCTATTTTAGAGGATGGATGACCGTGAGTGGATGTACACGGGATATAGAAGTCAGAGTGATTTCAGCACTGAATGGGGGCAGAAGACAGAGGCTTTCCTGGACCGTGCATTCAGCAGCGGTGTGAGTCCGGTGCTTGTAATGAAGTGTCCCTGCAGCAAGTGTGCAAACATGAAATGGCAAAAGAAGGACACAATGGGTATACATCTTCAGAAGCATGGCTTTACGCCAGACTATACCCGGTGGATCCACCATGGTGAAGCCCACAGGATGAGAGAGGAGGTGGTGAGACGACGCCTCGAGCATGTTGATGATGATGGCGGGGTTGCGGACTGGGTAGATGACTTTCAACAAGCACAGATCCCTGATGGACGTGTGAATGAGACGGAGGCAGCCGTAAAGGCGTTCTACGAGATGATGTCTTCAGCGCAGATACCCCTTCACGATCGGACAACGGTTTGTAAACTCGATGCCGTTGGACGCGTGATGGCATTCAAGGCTGATATCAACATGAGTCGATAAGCCTTCGATGGTATGTTGGCCTTGTTTGGTAGCATGCTTCCGGCGGGTCACGCTATGCCAACTAGCCTGTATGAGTGCCAGAAACTCCTTGATGGACTCAAGATGCCATACGAATAGATACATGCTTGTCCGAAAGGTTGTGTCCTCTTTAGGAAGGAACATGAGCATGAAAAGTACTGTCCAAAGTGCAAGTCCTCCAGGTACCTGGAGGTAGACTCTGGGGATGGCAATAAGACACAACTTATCGTCCCGATGAAAATCCTACGGTACCTCTCGTTCTTGCCGAGGATCCAACGACTATACATGAGTGAGGAGTCCGCTAAACAGATGACGTGGCACAAACAGGGCAAACGATACAATCTTGAAAAGATGGTACATCCGTCCGATGGTGAAGCATGGGAACACTTCGATGCCGTTCATCATGAGAAAGCTTCAGAGGCTCGTAACGTACGTGTTGCTTTGGCAACTGATGGGTCCAATCCTTATGGTTTGATGGCAGCCCCGTATACATGTTGGCCTGTGTTCGTCATCCCCCTCAATCTCCCCCCGGGCGCCGCCTTTCAACGTCAGAATGTGTTCGTGTCGTTGATAATTCCTGGACACCCGGGGAAGAAGATGGGTGTCTTCATGGAGCCTCTGATTGATGAATTGGTCAGTGCTTGGGAGGATGGGGTTTGGACATACGACCGAGCTACAAAGACCACTTTCAAAATGCACGTTTGGTACCAGTACTCCATCCATGACTTCCTAGCATATGGGATATTCTGCGGTTGGTGTGTTCACGGGAAATACCCATGTCCAATTTGCAAGGAAAAGCTAAGGTTTATTTGGCTCAAGAAGGGTGGCAAGTATTCGTCATTCGACAAACATCGTCAATTCCTCACTCCCAACCATCCATTCAAGCAAGACACCGTGAACTTATGAAAGGTGTCGTAGTGACAGAGACGACACCGCAGATGATGACTGGTCCCGAGATTCATGCTCGGATAGATGCTCTCATAGAGAAAGAAGCAGGTGGTGGCTTCGTGGGATACAACGAGGACCATATGTGGACTCATAAGTCAGGCTTGACAAGGCTCCCCTATTTTGATGACCTTCTTGTGCCACATTACACTGATGTCATGCATACAGAAAAGAATGTCGCCGAGGCACTCTGGGGAACACTCATGGACACTGAAAAGTCAAAGGACAACCCTAAGGCTAGAGTGGATCTAGCAGAGTTGTGCGATAGACCACTTCAAGAGATGCGTGCTCCTAGAGCCGGCAAGAATTGGAAAAGGCGGACGACGAGGAGGACGAGGAGGGCATCGCGGAGGGAGCTACTGCTTTCTCTAGTTCGTCAGGTGTCTACCTGCGAGGTCCCTCCACCCTTCCTAAGAAGCCGCAAAGAGCTCTACGCCCAGTGATTCGCCCAGTGGGGCAAAGGCAAGTGACTTTGCATGTTATCACTATTACTTCATATGCTACGTTCGAAATCGAAAGACACTAATATGTTTTCTTAATCACTTGTGCAGCGGGTGGGAGGTTGTGTCGGGGAACACTACCTCCCGCCATGTCAATGGCATCCTAGGTCTCCTATGCAGGACCCACTTCCCTGGCATAGTCACGCATGCTGGGAAGGACGAGCCCACCTACACGTTTGCCCACTACAAATCCGAGCCAGACGCGGAATTTGGCAACATGGGGGCGCTCGTCATTCATGAGTTTTGGGTAAGATAAAAATCGCATTACATGGCTCAATACAGCGCATTCATTGT
Source organism: Saccharum spontaneum (assembly GCA_022457205.1). Lineage (NCBI taxonomy): Eukaryota > Viridiplantae > Streptophyta > Magnoliopsida > Poales > Poaceae > Saccharum > Saccharum spontaneum. Next base: position 52,629,701 of record CM039595.1, read on the forward strand.
ACTCTACTTGAAATAACTAATGCATCGTGTCTGTATATGCAGGACTACTTCAAACTGGACAACGGATTCGAGGGCACGGCGGAGGCAGTGGCTAGGCGAGCTTACAGGAAACGCGTCGTCGACGTCCATCACGAGGCATGACTCCAGGCCATCATAGATTACCATGTGACGAAGCTTGGACAAAAGATCACCAAGAAGGACATCCGAGAAAATGACATTACACTCACCAAACCACAGTTCCTTGAGGTAGCTAAAGAACATTCAAATTGGTTGCTTTTGAGATTACGTATGAATGACTGACTTGATTTTCTAATATGTCACTACTTGATGACGTGTAGGTGATTCCTTGGTGGTGCAATGCGTGGCCCGAGGCTTGGGAGAAGATGGTGGACAGGTGGTTAAGTCCGGAGTGGGCCGCTCAGCATGAGGCTGCCCGGCAGCGGCGTGCATGCATGCAAGGCATACCACACCATCAAGGAAACCGCAACCTCTCCGGATACAAAAAAGCATGGGTACGTGGTCATGTTTCTATTCTTTTTGCTTTCGTTCAACTCAGCAAAGAATTGTAATCATCTTGTTTTTGTTCTTGCAGTCAGCGGCACATCAAGGCCAAGAGTGCTCCAACTTCGCCGCATGGTCCATGTCACACAAGGGCAAGGCGACGTCCGACGTCTCCTTCAACCCAGATGACCCGCCCGAGGCATACACAAGCTCGACCGCCTACGAGAAAATGATGGCATACACGGAGTCGTCAAGGTCGATCCATGGGCCGGAGTATGATCGACGGACCGACAACATTGATGCAGAGACCGTCATGAGGATTGGACAAGGCAAGAAGCATGGCCGCTTTTGGATTGGCGACAGCGTGATCGGCACGGCCTCTACTCCCACTCTCTCCCATATCCGAGCACGGACCACAAGCAGCTCCTCACTCCCAGAGATACGCACGCGGCCTAGCACTGCACAGCACCGGGTCGAAGTACTTGAGGTTATTCCTGTGGCACTGGTCATACATTGATCATTAAACAACTTTATTTCCTTTGCAATATTGTATCATTAGCTTTGCACCAATTTGTAGGCAAATGTGGAAGAAGCAAACCGGAGGGCCGCCGAGCTGGCGTTGGAGTTGGCGGCCGAGCGGGCAGCGCGGGAGGCCCAGGACAAAAGGATTGCGGAAATTGTCGCCTGGATGCAATCTTCGATGGGTTCCCCCGTGCCTCCAGGGTTAATGGGTCCACCGACACATCCTAACCAATCTCCCCTCAAACTCCTGTGAGTCACACATGCAAGGAATTGCAACATTAGCTAATCAACCAATCTCCTCTGATGCAAACTCTTCTCATGTGTGCAGCTTCCGTCGGCGGGTTTGAACAACCCACTTCTTGGCGCTCAGGGCGACCAAGTGTTTCTATCACTGCCGTCACAAGGTTGTCAAGGGCGACCGGCGCAGTGAGTAGCACTGGTAGTTTCGTGTCTTGTTTTGGTATGCATGCATGTGGATGAACTATGCACGAACTTGTTATGCACGTGGACTTGTATTTGAGACAGTTTTATGTGATTTATGTGAACAATTGTGACATATGGTGCTGGATGTGAGTTATGCGATGGATGTGATATATATGGTGCTTATATATACATTTGTCGTGTTTGCAGGGATTGAAAACAAAAACTAAAAAAACAAAAAAAAATTGGTCACTTTACCGAGGGTGACCCTCGGCAAAGGCTCTTTGCCGAGAGCCTTTTAAGGCAGGCTCTCGGCAAAGCTGGACAGTGGACAACGAAATGGCAGCTTTGCCGAGAGCCCTCTTGGCCGACTCTCGGCAAAGACCAGCTCTTTGCCGAGAGCCGACTTAGAGGGCTCTCGGCAAAGAAATTAAAAAAAAAAAGAAAAACCAAAATCTTTGCCGAGGATCAGGCGCCGGGGCTCTTGGCAAAGAAATTATTCAAAAAAAGAAAAAAAAATCTTTGCCGAGAGCCTGCACCGAGGCTCTCGGCAAAGAAATTATTAAAAAAAGGGGAAAAAATCTTAGCCGAGAGTCGGGCACCTGAGCTCTCGGCAAAGAAATTAAGTAAAAAAAGAAAAAAAATCTTTGCCGAGAGCCGAGCACCTGGGCTCTCGGCAAAGAAATTATTAAAAAAAGGAAAAAAAATCTTTGCCGAGAGCCGGGCACCTAGGCTCTCCGCAAAGAAATTAAGTAAAAAAAAGAAAAAAAAATCTTTGCCGAGAGCCGAGCACCTGGGCTCTCGGCAAAGAAATTAAGTAAAAAAAAGAAAAAAATCTTTGCCGAGAGCCGGGCACCTAGGCTCTCGGCAAAGAAATTAAGTAAAAAAAAGAAAAAAATCTTTGCCGAGAGCCGAGCACCTAGGCTCTCGGTAAAGAAATTAAGTAAAAAAAAAAGAAAAAAAACAATCTTTGCCGAGAGCCGGGCATCTAGGCTCTCGGCAAAGAAATTAAGTAAAAAAATTTGAAAAATTCTTTGCCGAGAGCCGGGCCGGTAACGGCGAAAAGCTCCTAACGGCTACTTTTGTTTACCGAGAGCCGCCGTGGCCCTCGGCAAAGCTTTGCCGAGTGCCCGAAAGAAGGCTCTTGGCAAATGCCCCTTTGCCGGACGCCGCTTTGCCGGCAGCCCTTTGCCGAGAGGGTCTCTCGGCAAAGTCTTTGCCGAGAGTAAACAAGTCTTTGCCGAGTGCTTTCGGCAAAGCCTGTCTGTCCAGTAGTGTTGGATCATAACTGGATGGTGGATAGGAACGGTAAAGTCACGCCGTCACTGCTGAAGCAAAGTTACTCAATCCGGCTCCGTTTGTACACAGGTATGCAGACTGCAAGTAATAGAATATGACAGGGTTCAGTCTCAGCCCTCAGGCATTATTCATGTTGCTCCAGCGCTATCATTTTTTTAGAGGACAGTGCTAGCAATGTTGGGCTGTCGCAAAGCGCTGGGCCTAGTTACCCATCAGATATGGCCTGGGGAGAGCATGTGGTGTGCATCTCCATAAAAATTGAAGGGAAAATTAGTTCCATAGCACTCAAAGATCACAAGAATCAGAAAATACCACCGAAAAAACTCTACTTGAAATACCATCGAAAGATAGAACTGCTGAAAGTAGCATCCTCGGCCTCGGCACCACGGATCTCCGTCGATCTAATAAAGATAAAAAAATAAAGAAAAAACAAAAACAAATCCACTCCAGCGCCTCACATCTGTCGATCGAGGTCCCTGTCAGGTTCTCTCACCTCCAGGCAGCAGGCTCCGGTGATCCAGCCCCTTCTGGAGGGCAGCATGGTTGGCGTGGCCGGCTGGACTCTCAGCGTAGACTGCCGACGGAGACATGCTTACAGCAGATGCCAGCAGGACAAGCAGTGGTGGGCTCGAGACCTTTTGCGAGGTCGCGTGGGCTGCGAAGTGTGGGAAGCAGCTAGCTATGCCTACGCGCGAGAGCGAGGGATGCGAACGGAAGGCCGGAAGCCGTGGGCGTCTTGCGGAGCGAGCGCAGCGGGACTCGGCAAGCTACCATCTGCGAATCTGCGATAGGAGCCGTTCGTGAGCCGGCCTGTTCGTTGACACTAGGTAATCCACACTTACAGGAGAGGCCAGGACAGGAGGACTTCGCAGGATCCGTGGCCTTGATGCTGGTGCCCACGAAGAGGCGCGGGGGTGCCACCTGACGAGGACTGCATAGATTACACCGCAAAGCACGGCGGCGCCACTGTCCAAGCTCCATGACCTTGACGACTCGCCACCGCTTAGCTCAGCCGGACCTGCCACTCCTCGGGCTCACGCCACCGCCGGATCTAGCTCAACCCAAAGCTCTGCCGATCTGCCTGGACTCCATTCTGCATGGATCATCCACCTACGCCGGAGCTCAGGAAGAAGAAGGGGATATGGGGATGGAATTTCCACCGGTACTCAGCGTGGGAAGGAGAAAGGAGTAGTTAGACGGTATGGATTCACGTCGTTAGCACAAACCATCACAGAATGCTAGTTTTGGGTAACAAAGTGACCTTTAAATGGTAATTTACGTGTCATACATCTTTTAGTGGCATTTTCCGAATTCGGCCATCTTTGGGTGCTATGAAACCAATTTTCCCAAAATTGAAAGGAGAGACCCCGGCATTTCTTTGTTATATGGGTGATGGCAGCTCATATCCCTAGTCACCGCGTTCCCGGGTCGACCGGGTCGAGGAACGGGAACGAGGAACGTGGTACGCCGATTTTCAATACTGTTTGGAACGATGAGTATATAGCTTCAGCACATCCCAAATTAACATGGATTGAGATCCAAGTTAATTTGGGACGACGTTCCCGGAACGACGAGAAGGAACGAGGGACGCGAACCCATGTTGTATGGATCGATACTGTTTGAAACGATACTTCAAATGAAAATTAACCAAATATCTTGGCTGACAGGTCACAACGACATACTCTTAGTTTGTATATAACATAAAAAATTAACTGACTAAATTGTCTGATACTCAAAGCTAGAAAAAAAAATAGCAGCATGATCTATGACTGAAGACTGATCACCGATGGACTCCTCACTCCTCAGTGACTTGAACTCCTCGTGATAAACCTTCTTCTCTCCTCCTGAAGACTGGAGCAGAGAAGAGGGACGAGGGAGAAGTGCAGGAGCAGATCCACCGTTGACGGACTCACCTAATAAAGCGCAAGCAGCTTGGCCTTCCGCCTTCCAGATGTTGATTAATGGGGGCTGACCGCTTGCGCTTCGCCTCCCTCGTCTTGCCCCGATGCAGACGCGCCGCTTGGCCTTCCTTTCCGGGTGCGGTGGCGTGGTCGAGTTCCCTTGGCGGCGCGTCGAGTTCCCACGGCAGCGCGGTCGAGTTCCACAGGCGGCGCGGGCGGGCGGCGGGGTCGAGTTCCGCCGGCGTTCCAGCAGCTGTCCCGGCGCGTTCCCGTTCCGCGATTTGGGACGACGTTCCCGGGGACGAGGATCGCCGCATCGACCCACAATCCCGGTGACTAGGCTCATATCTAGTGGCGAAGCTCTGTGCACCCTGGTGCATAATTTCTTAACGCAAATGTTATCATATGACTTAATAATTTTTGCTGGTTTTCTATACCATTGGGATTTTTTTTGCCTAATTTCATACAAAATCAAAAGTCTCACTAAATTTTGTCAAATTAATCAAAAATTAAATTTTTACCAATATTCTTTTCTAATAACCTCAAGACCATTTGCACTAAAGAATTATTATATGGCTAGTAAAGAATTTGTGCACTACAACTTCTGAAAAACAAGAAATGGACATAAGTAATATGGGAGGGCAATAATAGAGGTGTATTGGATTGGAGAAAACCATTCAACTAGAACTAGGATGCAAAAGGGCAGAGATCTCCGACATCCTAGATCGTATGGCAAGGATGCATTAAGCTAAATTAAAGGTGCGGCCGTGGAAAAGTCTAAGCTAAACAGATGGGAACAAACTAATCAATGTGTGGTCGTGGCAAAGTCGAAGCTGGACGGATGAGAATGAACTGAGAAATTGCAACCGCGAAGTAGGAGGCGGTGGCTGTTGTTGCCTAGGGTAAGGCAGCGTCCTTGAGAGAACAGTGTTAAAGGATGCCGTGCCTATCTCCTCCTTCGTGGTTCGGTTAGGATGTACCGTAGGTGTCTAGTATGTGTCTAGATACATTGTCCAGGTGCATTCTCTGTTGTACTCTAGATTATAGCTCACGGTTGCACGTATGCATGCCGCATAGGATAGAGTTTGTTCATGAGTTTGCTGTACTCGTGATCTTGTTGTACAAGCCACCATGGGGGGCGGTTCCCATGCCACATAACACGAAGCCGAGTCCCCCAACGGGGCAACTCGTTCCAGCCATTTTCACATGGTATTCAGAGCCCTCTTCCTAGCGGATTTCTGTCATGGCGTTAGTTTCTTCCTCCTCCATAATGTCTGCTGTTCAATCCATCGCTACCTTCCTCCGAGTCAGCGAGAAGCTGAACCACACCAGTTTCCAATCGTGGAAGGCCCAAGTGACGTCCGCCCAAAAGGGCGCCCAGCTCGCTAAATTCTTTGACCCGGCAGTGAAGCCGCCGGCGGCGTTCCTTACACCGAAAGAAGATGACAAGAAGGAGTCGCCCATGTCTAACCCCGACAACGAGTTGTGGGTTGCAAAGGACCAGACGGTCCTCAACTTCATCCTGTCCAACCTTTCCAAAGAGATCCTATCTTAGGTCTCCAGCGAGGTCACCGCCGCCGGCGCTTGGGTGACGATCGAGGGGCTGTTCGCGGCACAGTCCCGCGCTCATGTCATCAGCACGAGAATGACACTTGCTACTGCTTCCAAGGGTGCCTCCAGCATCAACGAGTACTTCGTGAAGATGAAGGGGTTAGAGGATGACATGGCATCCGCTGGCTGCAAACTTGAGGACAATGAACTCGTCTCCTACATTCTCACCGGGCTGGATCTTGAATTCAACCCGGTGGTTTCTGCCGTCGCTGCCAGGGTAGAACCCATCACGGTGGCCGACCTCTACACCCAGCTGATAAGCTTTGAGCAGAGCATGGAGATTCATGGTGGCGGTGGTCACCAATCCTCGGTGAATCTGGTCGCCAAGGGAGGCTTTGGCCGCGGCTCCAAGGGTGGTCGCGCTGGTGGCCGTCCACAAGGAGGAGGCTTCCAGTCTGGCGTCTTCTACCAGCTATGTGAAAAGGAGGGGCACACCGTCGTCAAGTGCTTCAAAAGGTTCCATGCTTCATTTTCAGGACCTCCACAGAAGTCAGCTTCATCGGCAACTACCTCCTACGGAGTAGATACCAACTAGTATATGGATTCGGGTGCCACGGATCACATACTAGCGAACTCGAGAAGCTCACCGCACGCGACAAGTACAACAGCGGCGAGTAGGTCCACGCAGCAAACGGAGCTGGTATGGAAATTCATCACATCAGTCATATTACGTTCCCCGACTAGAAACATCCATCTAAACAACGTTCTTCATGTTCCTCATGCCCATAAAAATCTACTGTCTGTTAATCGTCTTGCTAAAGATAACAATGTTTTTCTTGAATTTCATCCAAATCATTTTTCCATTAAGGAACAGGTGACGAGGAGAATGCTCCTCACAGGCCGATGTGAAGGCGGCCTTTATCCTCTGAAGCTTTCATCGAGTAATCAAGCATCCACGAATAAACAAGCTCTCGGTGTCGTGAAGCCATTGGTCTCCTTATGGCAGTCCAGACTGGCCATGCTTCAAACTCCAGTAGTTCAGCAGGTCCTTTGTCATCACAAGCTTCCATTTGTTAGAGTTTGAATAATAAAGTTGTATGTGATGCATGTCAACAAGGCAAGAGTGATCATTTGCCTTATCCTAGGTCGTCTAGTGTTTCATCTAGTCCTTTGGACCTTATATTTTCAGATGTATGGGGACCCGCTCCAACCTCAGTTGGGTGCCATAACTATTATGTGAGTTTCATCAATGATTACAACAATTTTACCTGGATTTACCTTTTGCACCATAAATCTGAAGTGTTCCAATGTTTTCATGATTTCCGAAATCTTGTTGAACGTCAATTTAATCGCAAGATTCTAGCAATACAGATAGATTGGGGGGCAGTATCAGGCTTTGAACTCTTTCTTCAAGCGCATAGGTATAGCACACCATGTCTCGTGTCCTCATGCTCACCAGCAGAATGGTTCTGCAGAGAGGAAACACCGTCGCATTGTTGAGGTGGGACTCTCCTTGCTTGCGCATGCCTCTGTTCCCTTAAAATTTTGCGATGAGGCTTTTCTTACCGCTATGTTTATCATCAACCGGCTCCCTACTAAAGTAATTGACAATGACACTCCCTTCAATCACCTCCTTGGAACACAGCCTGATTACACTTTTCTTCGCACTTTTGGGTGCGCCTGTTGGCCAAATCTTTGGCCATACAATGCGATAAAACTCCAATTCCGTTCCAAGAGATGTGTGTTCTTGGGCTATAGCAATCTTCACAAGGGGTTCAAGAGTTTGGATCCCACTGAAGGACATGCCTATGTTTCTAGAGATGTTGTCTTCGATGAACAAGTTTTTCCTTTTTCATCTCTCCATCCTAATGCTGGCGCTAGGCTTAGATCTGAACTAGCTCTTTTACCTGATGTTTTGTTAAATCCATCATCTAGCTTCGGGGACATAATACTGCATGATCGTGAGTTGAGTTCTCCTGCCTCCACTGCTACAGAAATCTTAACCGAGGTGGGCGCTTTTGCTTATCCAAGGCGGGCAAAGGCGTCTGCCGCAGTTGTAAGGTCACGGTTAATAAATTAATCGAGGCGGGCGCTTAATGATGCCCGCCACGGTTAATGCTGATTAACTGAGGCTGGCAGCCTTACCCGCCCGCCTCGGTTAAAGTTTTCACCGTGGCGGGTGAGTTAAGCCAACCGCCTCGGTTAATCTCTTTAACCGCGGCGGTTATTGTTATTTGCCCATCTCGGTTAATATTTTTTTTTAAAAAATAAAATACAGCAGTGAGTAGATTATATATATTCAGAAATACAGAATTCACAAATCAAACAGGTTTAAATATATAAGACATCCATACAGACATATTTATAAGACATTTATACATTCATGTAGTTCTTGTCCATACATGAAACCGATGACCAAATAGTTAAAGTGTTAACACATACATCTTGATGAAAGTAGTTAAGTTACATGTCCATAGGAAGCTACTTCTTTTTGCCTAATCCAAACAAATCCGAAAATGTGTAATCCGAGATATGTGGCATGGTGCTCCAATTTCTGAGGTGGTCGTATTCAGGAAGCAACCCTAACAGAGTGTCCTTCTTGAAGAAGGGTTGCCCTCCATGCATGCATTGGTCCATGACAAACTTGCAAATGTCTGCTACTGTTTGATTGAAGCAGTGTTGGTTCACCTGTTCCCTTTGCCACCAGTCCATTGACTTCTTGAGCTGCTGCCAGCTATGGCTGAACTTCCCACACGCACTAAGGTACTCACAGATGTAGTACCCAGATAAAAGTGTTCCATCCAGCTGTTTGGCACACTACACGATACAAAAGCATTAGATTAGAACATATATATATATATATATATAGAGAGAGAGAGAGAGAGAGAGAATGGTAGGTGTAATAACATAAACAACTTTTGATTTACATACCGGGAACTCACGCCTGAGTTTCAATTTGTTCCCATGCTTCGTCTTAAACTTCTCAGATCTTCTATCATAGAAATCTGGATCTTGCAAGTATAGCGTATAAGCGTTGTACGAACAACACTAGTGTTAACAACAAATTTGAATGCATATGATAACCGTAAATGAATAAGAAGTTCTGTCACTTGCAATCTCAAGCAGCTTTCAAAGTGCTTGTACTCGGCTTTGTTTGAATTCCGCAATGAGTCAAATATGCAGGCCCAGCCATCCTGAGGATAGATGATAAAGGCAATCCAGAGGCCTGTGAGGCCTGAGCTGCTGGGCCGCCAGGATACACCCATTTCCCTTGATCTTCTTCATTGCTCCATATATGTATGTTGCCACCGCCAACTTGGAATCATCGAGCTTTTCTTTCCGATATTTGTCTCTCTGTCGCTTGGTCAAGTCCACCATCTCTGGATGGGTGTCCAGAAGCTCGTAACCCATGATGACTATCTCACTAATATGCATTGGAGAGAGATAGAGAATACCCAGTGACATTTCCTTGCTTACATAGGCTGAAAGCCTACAAGGACATGTCGTGTCGTAAGTAGTCTTGACGAAGTACCTATATATGGATGCAAGGGATGAGTGAAAGTCATAGTTCACTTACAGAGCAAACAAGGTGACTTGAGCGATGTCAAGGTCGTCTCATCGCAGTAGCCTATACATGTCGTGGAATTCCACGACTAGTCTAGCATCGTCGGGCAAGTGGAAGTACTCCACCAGAATCTTGGTGATGAAACTTGACAGGTCAGCTTTTGCTGCTTCCATATACCATAGATGGAACCTCCTTATCTCCCACGGCTCCTCATAGTTGAGTTGAGCCCTAGTTATCATGAACTTCCCATTCTCGAAATGGCCGGGGCAATCATCCGAGATGGGAAACAAATGAAGTGGGGTTTTCGACCTGGAACAACGAGGTTTCAAAGGTTATGGTGTCAAAACAAGTAGGTATTAACATAACATAGTTTAACTATGCTTGCCGGTAGCATACCTTTCAAATTCAGTTGAGAATGCAAGCTCTGGTATGGCCTCCTGCTTATCGTCCTTTGTCAGCGGGGGAGGACATTGGCTTGTACTTGGTTGGCTTCGAGGCGGCTGTTGGGCATTCTTAACGTCATTACCAAAAGTAGACTTAGTTTTCTAATTCTGATAACGGCGCCAAAAATGCCGAACCTATCCCTCATGCCACTTAAGCCAAGTTGTCATCCCCAGCATGACATGAGAGACGCGGTATTGAAATATGCAACTGCTCTTCTAAATAAATAATAAATAAGATCTGCAAGCGCACAGATTAATACCGATGTAGCATTTTAACCGGGAAGTATTCCAGGTATCGTTATTTATATTTTTACCATTGGGAAGGGATTACTAACATCAATGTTGATTATGGAATGAAATATAGGAATGAGTATCAATCATTGTATGTATAAGTGAGAGCATTCATCTATCTCTTGCATACAGGGGTAAGTGTCACATAAAATATAGATAAAGTATGAATGGTGACAAAGATAATTAATCTGATCAGCTAGCCACATATAATAATGATAAGCACCTCAACAGATATTCTAGCAAGTCATTAGCATGGTATTAGGACGAACTACAAGGATATTTCCTAAGTTATTCTTAACTATAAAGTCTAGCATATCATAATTAGTGCAAGTACACTTGGCAATCATTGTGAGAAAGGACTATGCCCATGCATAGTGATATTATCAAGGAAGATGAGAAACATAGCAATCACTCCCCTGTAATAATGTTGCTCTGCCTGCCTTACACACAGGACGGGGACTATATAAGAACCAACGAAGGTGTCACCATCGCGGACCACCCCACGATCCGGCATATAAGGTGCAATCGCAGATAAATATGGTCTAAGCACCACGCCTACACAATATTTATCATTTACCCATGGATCCGATGGATAAACGCTATACGATCCTAAACATGTATATAATTCCAATCTAACTAAGCCAAGCGTATAACTACGATAAACTAAGAACAATATAATCGCAAACATAAATAAGTAGAGCATAGTCATAATCAATATATTGAAATAGAACAAAGTTGTATTCATAATATTGAAGAACAAAGATGAACAATGAAGAACAGTAAAGGAATTACCAAGAATCCTCTTGACAGATCCGGAAACCAATCGAAGATTGAATCCTTCTAGTTCTAATCCTATGTAGCTATGCTATACTAGAGATCTAGTTGATGTGGTGGCTCTAGGGCTTGATCAGAGACTCTTCTCCTGAGATTAGGGTTTGAGGAATTGAGAATGAGGGAGTGCCTCCTCCAGGGGCCAGGGGTCCTGCTTATATAGCCCCCTCAAGTGAACGTGGGCCGTCCGATCAAACCGACATTAATCGCACGGTTTTCCTTGATCCCTTAGGTCGGTGGAGCATAATCCGCGAGACGGAGCCTGATTGGCTCTCAGGCCAGGGCGGGCGCCCTAGGGTGCAGGGCGGGCGCCCTGCCTCCGGGCCCGTTCGGCCTCCCGTTCGATCTCGTGGCTTCTGGAGTCTTCTAGATGATAGAAAATTGGTGAACACGTTATTATCTCTATGTAAACCCGACGTGTGGGCCTTTCCTCCGTATTTTCTGATAACCCCCTGCAGAAACAGACAAACACCAAAACTCGTGGAATTCTGTCAGATAAAACCCTAAGTCTAGGTGTTGGTTGCATTTGGATCCTTTTCTTTATTTATTTGATAACTATATTTGGTACTTAAGGACCGTCAACAAACTCCCCCAAGCTTACCTCTTGCTCGTCCCTGAGCAAGGATAGACTCATTATGGACCAGAAGTTGCTGCAACGCCTTTGAACGTTGACGGTACATATGCTTTCAAATAAGGTCTCATCCCTGAATTAGAGTAAACTGTCAAGACTTAAAACTTACTCATTTTACCTTTCACCATGGGGCTTGCAACCGTCACCTGCATCTTGAGTGGTTAAAAGATAGAACGGTCTAGTCAAACGTCATGTCTCTTATTCTTGATCAGCTATAGCTCTGGAGTTTTTTGCAAATTTTTCAAATAAAACTCAGAGATTCCTTGTATGACTTTCTCGGGTCTCTCTTTTGTGGTATTTCTGGATCCTTACCAAGGCAGTAATGGTATATGCCTTCTCTCTCAAAGTATGTGGTATTTATGGTATAAGGCGTAGTGACATTGCCTTCTCTCTCACCCTACTCTAATAAGGCTTTGATATTTGGAGCTCATAGGTGGGAGATACAGTATACATACTCATAGAACATTTATTGCATAGTCAAACCATGGATCCAGAGAAACAAGTCAATAAGTCAAATCAAGATGTGCATGTGTGGTGAATGAGTGGTGTATGGTGATAACAAAAGTCTAATGCTCTTTTTGAGGGAATACATACCTTTCTTGCTTTTTAAAACTTTTGAGGGGAATGAGATGCTCTGTATTTTCTCTTCTTTTTTTTCAGGTGGGTATCTTGTACCCCTAATTCTACTGTCGGAGACTTGTCCATTTTTACCTCTCGTCTCACTTTTTCTTTCTTCGAGGTTCCGAGCACTTGCTCCTTTTTATTTCCTCGTTTTTATATTTTTTTAGAGCAAATCTCCCTCTTGAAAATATATAGCAAGTGGTAGTAGAAATGACTTGAGCATTAACTTCACAGGGAATAACAGGAATGGGATAATGTTTTTGGCTATTCTCTCTCGGGTCAGGAGTAGAATAATTTTGGGTGAATCTGGAGATGGAAATGAGTGGATATTTGTGGATGCGTACTTCCAGAGTAGAAGCAGCATGTATGAGTGAACGTGCAAGTGAATCTTGATTTTAACCACATGACAAGTTCCTAAGGGTCTACACAGCTTGACCACACTCAATGCCCATAAGCAGTAAGTAGTAAAAGTGCGGCTCTTATTCTAACAAGCATGTATATATGGCTGTGGTAGGAATTTAAACTCTCATCATACAGGAACTCATCATGCAACATTTTAAAGATTTTTAAAGATAAAATTCTCCAGAATTCTAGCATCTCTAGGAACAAATAAACAGCAGCTCAACCTTCCCATATCATATCCGCTAACAACTTAGACTTCAGATCAAGTTCTCTTCCCACTAGTTCAGGTTTAGAGCTAGTTTTAAATTATAACAGTTATGTCTAAACTAGAGAGAGAACAAATTTGAAAATTAGGCAGAGCAACTATTCATCATATCCATGCTAGAGTTTTATTTTCAAGATTCAGTTTAACATAGCTACTTTATTTATTTATTAAACTAAGCAAATATATATAAACACAAAATATTTATTTGGGTTTTCATGATTATGCATCTTTTTATTTTAATAAAGCATAGGTATAAATGTAGATAAAAATACTTATCGGGATAAATGGGGGTGCTCTTCCCCAAGCTGGATCTTGACGTAATTTCTTCTGATGTAGCTAGCAGGTGCAGAGGTGTATTTGAATGTCGGCAGCACCCTGACAACGATTAGGATATCCTCCGTCTGCTAGTCTTCCTGAATTCTGTGGAGCTCAAATAGACAACAAAGCTTCGTGAAACTTGATTAAGCGTTAGCATAAATATCTAGCATTTATCATGTTTGAGCTTCCTTGATAAATGTCACTCTCTATTTTTATTTTCATTTTTATAGAACAGAAAAAATATATTATTATTATTATATTTATTTTTTTATGCCACCACGGTGAATGTACTTATGGGTTTTATGCCACTCGCATACTCACATGGGGCTTACTGTTTTCAACATTTTTTTAGACAGAATGAACATGATTAATTGAGCAATAAATAAAGAAAAAATAATAACTACCAAGTTTACCTCTTGGCACGACGTTCGGTGTTTTTAAGTCCTCCGAACAGGACTTCTTTTCTTCTTAGTTGTCCTGGGATTTGGGTGGCGTAGACGGTGGTTCCGGTAGCGCCTCCTCTTCTTGTGTAACTGTCTTCGCTTTCCATACCCGACTTGGTGCTTCGGTCTCCTGTTGTGTATCCTCGGGCCTTATGACCTCTCTTTCATAGTCTGCCCATACGTCCTTGATGGTTTGCCTCCTTTGGTTACGGTTACGTCGCCTTCTTCTTGTCCTGACTTGCTTAGAATCTTCAACTATATAGTTAGGGTCATTAAAGTAGCGGCGTACCTTCTCAGAGGGGAAATGCATATGGACTTCTCCGGTTCCAATGTAGATGATTGCTTTGACGGTGCCTAGGAACGGTCTTCCTAGGATGATGGGTGGATCGTACTCGTCGTCTCCCATGTCAATGACCTGAAAGTCTGTATGGACAAAATGATCGTTAATTTTAACAGGGACATCGGTTACTATACCTTCGACCTTTCGGGATGTCTGATCTGCCATCTGGAGCTGAGTGTATGTTGGTTTTAAGAGCATGGTCCCGTACAAGAGCTGATAGGTGACTGTGGCCATTATGTTGACGCCTGATCCAGTGTCGCAGAGTGCGTTCTGAAAGGAGTTTTCATTGATTGAGCACTCAATGCTTGGCATACCTGGGTCGTCCTTCTTGTTCAGGAACGACGACTTGAGTCGACCATCTTGACCTCCTTGAACTGCAGTGACCATCTTAGCTGATTCGGTCCATCCTTGGTTGTTCTTGTTCTGCTTGTTCCTCCTGTTGGTCCTCTTCCTTGGTTCATGTTGGGGTTGCTCTGGGATTTGTGTAATCTTGTTCTTGAAGAAAAACGTCTCCTTCCTCCCCTTGATGTTGAAGTTGATCTTTGCAGCGCTGGCGTAGATGACAGCTCCCGAGGTGTTCAAGAATGGCCTTCCCAGAATAACTGGTGACCTTTCATCGGACCCGGTCTCTATCACCACGAAGTCAGCTAGAGCATATGAGGTACCAACTCGGACACACATGTTCTTTAATATTCCTTTAGGAAAGCTTAGTGTCCGATCTGCAAGCTGCAAACACATAGTTGTTTCTGATAAAGGATATGTAAAGAATTTTTCATAGAGTACCCTGCGCATAATGTTGACGCTGGAGCCAAAGTCACAGAGTGCTTCTAGGAAGTCCACCATGCCGATGGAGATCGGGATGACGGGGCGTCCTGGATCGCCTCTCTTGACTGGCAGAAGGTCATTATGTACTCCGACAGCGGGATTACTCCAATAGTTACCTGCATCAAACATGTCTACAAGATTTGCAGATTCTAATCCTTCCGGTTGTGATGGTATACTGGGGTTAGTAGCAGGAACAGCAACAGCTATTTGATTTAACTGAGATTCAATCATTTTATTAAAGCTAATTTAGTTTTTGATGGCAGTAGAGAAATTATCCATTCTATTATTTATGTTTTCTAGTATTTTATCATTGGATGCCAATTTCTTAGACAAGTTATCCATTAGCTTTGCTTGATTAGACACTAACTCTCTCAGGGGTGGAAAATTATTATTGTTGTTGTAAGAGTTATTACCTTGATAATTACTTGAGTAGTTACCTGAGTAGTTAGGCCTCTGTTGATTCCAACCTTGATTTTGTTGAGGACGGTTGTAGTTGTTGTTGTTGTTGATGTACCTTGCATCCTCAAGCATCTCAGGGCAGTGATTGCCTGAGTGTCCAGTGTCTCCACATTCCTCACAAGTCATGTGAGAGTCGTAGACGTTCATGCCTTCTCTTTTGTCTCCAGCTTTGTCATCGAGCTTTTTCATGAGTAGGTCTAGCTTTGCAGACAGCATGTCTACCTCCTTGAGCTGGTGCATACCTCCACCCTTCTTGCGTGTTTGAGTCCTCTCTTCGTTCCAACCTTGGTTGGACGCCATCTTCTCCACAAGGGCTGTAGCTTGTGGTATGATGAGTGATAGAAATGCGCCTCCAGCTGCAACATCCATGGTCTCACGAGCACTAGTGATGAGCCCATGATAGAAAGTCTGCATAAGTAGCCAGCTTTCCATTCCATGATGGGGACATTCTAGGATGTAATCTTGAAAGCGCTCCCATGCTTCTAGAACGGATTCATCATGTTGTTGCTGAAAACTTGTAATCTTCCCACTGAGAGCATTGGTCTTGCCCATGGGAAAGAACTTAGCCAGAAAGTTCATAGAGCAGAGTGCCCACGTAGTGTTCTTATCCTTCGTCGCGTAGAACCACTGCTTCGCTCTCCCCAATAGTGAGAATGGGAAAAGACGAAGTAGTATGGCGTCTCTGGGAACATCTAATAAAGTGAATGTGCTGCAAATCTCTAGGAAGTGTTGGAGATGAGCACTTGCATTTTCGTGCGGCTTCCCACAAAACTGGTTGGCTTGTACCATGTTGATGAGCCCTGGCTTGAGCTCAAAGTTCTTGTCGATGGCCGCGGCAGGTCCAGTGCGGATGTTGTCCGTAGTGGGAGCTGAGAACTCGCGGATTGTCTTGTTCGCCATGGCTGCGAACTCTGTTGACAAATTTCGGATGAAACTTCGGCGGTCTTCTAGATTGGATGAAGTGTTGCGTCGAAGTGTTGACTTCTTGAGCTTGGCTCTTGCCTCTCTGATTAATGCTTCGGGGTTGTCAACAAAATTTTCTGGAAGATGTTCTCTATTCATACATCACCCTGCAAAACAATAAGAATGGAAAAAAATACAGGAGTAAATCTGTATGGGAGAATTGATGATCACAATCACTTAATGATGCGAATGATGACTCAAATTCCGTATTCATTCCTTGTTAGTAAATCAACCTTCCCCGGCAACGGCGCCAAAAATGCTTGTTGGGCATTCTTAACGTCATTACCAAAAGTAGACTTAGTTTTCTAATTCTGATAACGGCGCCAAAAATGCCAAACCTATCCCTCATGCCACTTAAGCCAAGTTGTCATCCCCAGCATGACATGAGAGACGCGGTATTGAAATATGCTACTGCTCTTCTAAATAAATAATAAATAAGATCTGCAAGCGCACAGATTAATACCGATGTAGCATTTTAACCGGGAAGTATTCCAGGTATCGTTATTTATATTTTTACCACTGGGAAGGGATTACTAACATCAACGTTGATTATGGAATGGAATATAGGAATGAGTATCAATCATTGCATGTATAAGTGAGAGCATTCATCTATCTCTTGCATACAGGGGTAAGTGTCACATAAAATATAGATAAAGTATGAATGGTGACAAAGATAATTAATCTGATTAGCTAGCCACATATAATAATGATAAGCACCTCAACAGATATTCTAGCAAGTCATTAGCATGGTATTAGGACGAACTACAAGGATATTTCCTAAGTTATTCTTAACTATAAAGTCTAGCATATCATAATTAGTGCAAGTACACTTGGCAATCATTGCGAGAAAGGACTACGCCCATGCATAGTGATATTATCAAGGAAGATGAGAAACATAGCAATCACTCCCCCGTAATAATGTTGCTCTGCCTGCCTTACACACGGGAGGGGGACTATATAAGAACCAACGAAGCTATCACCATCGCGGACCACCCCACGATCCGGCATATAAGGTGCAATCGCAGATAAATATGGTCTAAGCACCACGCCTACACAATATTTATCATTTACCCATGGATCCGATGGATAAACACTATACGATCCTAAACATGTATATAATTCCAATCTAACTAAGCCAAGCGTACAACTACGATAAACTAAGAACAATATAATCGCAAACATAAATAAGTAGAGCATAGTCATAATCAATATATTGAAATAGAACAAAGTTGTATTCCTAATATTGAAGAACAAAGATGAACAATGAAGAACAGTAAAGGATTTACCAAGAATCCTCTTGACAGATCCGGAAACCAATCGAAGATTGACTCCTTCTAGTTCTAATCCTATGTAGCTATGCTATACTAGAGATCTAGTTGATGTGGTGGCTCTAGGGCTTGATCAGAGACTCTCCTCCTGAGATTAGGGTTTGAGGAATTGAGAATGAGGGAGTGCCTCCTCCAGGGGCCAGGGGTCCTGCTTATATAGCCCCCTCAAGTGAACGTGGGCCGTCGGATCAAACCGATATTAATCGCACGGTTTTCCTTGATCCCTTAG
Source organism: Saccharum spontaneum (assembly GCA_022457205.1). Lineage (NCBI taxonomy): Eukaryota > Viridiplantae > Streptophyta > Magnoliopsida > Poales > Poaceae > Saccharum > Saccharum spontaneum. The sequence continues at coordinate 52,647,849 of CM039595.1, forward strand.
GTCGGTGGAGCATAATCCGCGAGACGGAGTCTGATTGGCTCTCAGGCCAGGGCGGGCACCCTAGGGAGCAGGGCGGGCGCCCTGCCTCCGGGCCCGTTCGGCCTCCCGTTCGATCTCGTGGCTTCTGGAGTCTTCTAGATGATAGAAAATCGGTGAACACGTTATTATCTCTATGTAAACCCGACGTGTGGGCCTTTCCTCCGTATTTTCTGATAACCCCCTGCAGAAACAGACAAACACCAAAACTCGTGGAATTCTGTCAGATAAAACCCTAAGTCTAGGTGTTGGTTGCATTTGGATCCTTTTCTTTATTTATTTGATAACTATATTTGGTACTTAAGGACCGTCAACAGCGGCATCTTCTCCCCCGGTGCTGCCTCTGTGCCTCCCGCTTCATTGCTCCGGCCTATAGGCTGACTAGCGGGAGGTGAACTATTTAGAGGAGAAGGGCTTCTGGGTGGGCCTCCATTCTTGCCCTTGTCATCGTCGCCAACATCGTCATCATCGCCACCACCGTCAACTGGGTCTGGGGGAGAAGAGGCATGCTCTGAGGGCTATGACACCGACGTCGACAGCTCCAGCAAGATGTCCTTCTTATTCCACAACACTTTAAGCATATGGCAGCTCCAAGGAATCTCACCCCATTTGGAGTGGGAATCTTGAGACCATGTTCTTCAAACCCTGGCGCCGCCCATGATACAATAACAACGGCATAGTCGGCAGGGATCTGGTCACTGGCGTAGTTGGTGATTTCATGGGGCGGTATTGCAACACCCGCGCCAACTTCCTTCTTCCTCGAACCCCTGTCGTATGGCACCAGGAGCATGTAGGCCATCTGTTTCACGATGTCATTGACCGGGTACCTTGGGGGTGGTGGTCCGATCATCGGCACTGTCTGCCTTTGCACAGGTGTCAGCAACACGCCAGCCTGGCAAAGCATCTATGGCCTCATCTTCACCATCTTGGGGTCTTTGCTCGTGAAAGCTTCTTGGATCGACTTGTTGATCAATTCTTGCATGACTTCATCGCGGCCTTCCTGTCTGAGGCCATCCTTGTACCTCTGCCTCGTGTAGTACATGTTCATGTCGCGTTGCCATGAATCCACTTCCTTCCAGCTCATCCTCTAGGACATGCCACAGACTCGACCGCGGTGCTCCGGGTTTCCCAGCGCTGCAGTCAGCTCGTCCATGCCCCTGTGAGGTTGGAAGCTCCTGCTTTCCTTGGCCTTAGTGACTGCAACAATAGCCTTCTCCGCCTCCTCGATTTTTGGCTCATTGAACTTCTTTCCCTCCTTTAGTTTCTTTGGCTTGCAGCCTTTGAGGAAGTCCTTTGCCCTCTCATCCAAACCTTCCTATGGATCAGGCTCCCCTGCCTCAGCTCTAGCCCATTCTTCCGCCCGCCACCTCGGCTTGTGACCAGCATACCCAATCATGCCCATGTGGTGGGGGTGCTCATTCCTCTTCGTGAGTGCTATGAACTCCTTGCTCTTGGCCTGTGCTTCTGGGGTTTGTCTTTGTGTGGCGAACATGTAACGCCCTAGAGTCCAAATGACTCAGATCCACTCTGCACTCTGAATGAACCACACCTACCCACCATCCCACTTACGCTTTCGTCCTCGTTCACGTAAAAGGATTAACCCGGGGATGATGAGATGGACTCTAGAAGCCTTATATGTTGGTCTATCCCACTCTAAACAACCAAGGTGAGACTAAACTCTCCACAATATCTCATAACATTCACATGGGCCACTATGGGCCAAATTCCAAATTGGGCCGGATGTGACATACACCCCTCTCAAAGAACCCGACGTCCTCGTCGGGCCCAACATACCCACAATCAGGCAAACGATAACCAGGAACGTTCCCTCTTAGCACACGCGACCGTGTGCCCAGTGTCGGCACATGTGCCACGCCGTGCACTCCGTAGAGCCTACACGCGCAATGAACCCCATGTCCAGCCCCTGGCCCGCACGCGCCCGTGGCCGCGAAGGTCGGCTCCGATACCATTTGTAACGCCCCAGAGTCCAAATGGCTCAGATCCACTCTGCACGCTGAATGAACCACACCTACCCACCATCCCACTTACGCTTTCGTCCTCGCTTCGTGTAAAAGGATTAACCCGGGGATGATGAGATGGACTCTAGAAGCCTTATATGTTGGTCTATCCCACTCTAAACAACCAAGGTGGGACTAAACTCTCCACAATATCTCATAACATTCACATGGGCCACTATGGGCCAAATTCCAAATTGGGCCCGATGTGACAGAACACTTCCCAGTCTTCACGCTCCACCATGTTGTATTTGACAAATGGTCTTTCCTTTCTGCAGGAACTCCTTGTTCAGCATGTACCTGAAGTTCCTGAGAGCTTTTCCTACCACGTGCATGACATGCTCCCTGCACTTTGGCATATTGGCGTTGTCAGGATAAGTGAACTGCCTCAGCACCTCTTTCCACACATGTTCTTTGAAGTCTTCTGGGACATCCCGCCAGTCGTTATACGAGATAGGCACCTTCTCCTTCACTAGACAGGAGCACTAGTTGCTGAACTTGCCGATGACTGATGTTGGTAGCAATGGCTGTCCTTGCGGCCCCACCTTAAGAATAAGGTGGACATCACTGTGCTTCCTGTGCCTCCTGTGTTCCTCCTTCTCAACTTTACTTCCTTCGTCTCACCGGTAGGTGCGGTTGAAGAGGTCGTTGTGGAGGGAGCAGGGGGTTCCGGGTCCCTTTCTTCTTCCTCCTCGTACTCCAAAGTCTGCATGGGTACCTGTTGAGTGCAGAAACTTGCATTAACTACACAAATCATTAAGGGTACTCTTAATTGACGTGTGCAATGAAGCAAGTACCCTATCATCTCCTTCCTTCGAGACGATCGTTATGTTTCGCCCTTCGGGTCGAAGTCTGGATTGTCTTCCTCCAGTGTACGACGTTTCTTTGTGGCCCTCGGTGTGATGGTCACGCCGAACTCGTACTCGGTGCTACTTGACCCTTCGTTGTCACTGCTATCAAGGGTAGGCTCGCGCCACTTGAGTTTCAGAGCCTCCGATTCTTTCACCATAAGAAGCTACGAAGAATAGAGTTATTTGGACATCTCACTTGCAATGAAACAATTATAGAAGATAAGGTACACATTGATCGAATACAAAAAAGTCATTTACATAGTTGGCTCAGATTTGCCCCATGATAATCACATTGCTTCTAAACTAGTTGCTTGTATATGGTATACAAGCCATCCTAGTTCAGAAGCTTACAAGTAGGGGGGCATTCGATCATCATAGCCGCTGCCTCATCATAAAAGGGTTTACATCATTGCATATATGTCACTGCCTCAGCATGAAAGGGTTTACATCTTTGCATGTATATGCCACTGCCTCACCAAAATTCATAGCAGTACAGAGAGATAGTAGTACATAGTAGTAGTACAGAGAGATAGTAGTAGTACAGAGGTAGTAGAACTAGACTAGCTTACAGCCACTAAGAAAGAGTAGTAGGAGGAGTAGTAGTAGTACAGAGACAGTAGGAGAGCAGTAGCACAGAGGTAGTAGAACTAGACCAGCTTACAGCCACCATGATAGTAGTAGGAGTACAGAGGTAGTAGTAGTTAATCAGACTTCTAAGAACTGATCACAAGAAGGAATAGAAGCTACTACTGATGCTTATTAGACAGAATACAACATCCAGCAACTACTGCTACCAAAGACATGATCATCACAATATTCCAGTTATGGGTGCTCATCAAGGACATATTTCTTGGTAACAAAAATTCTGTTAAGATTATCTGCTGCAATATGTTTGGGTCCACCCAAAAAATAAGTAACCAATCACCAATTCTATAGGAGTGTGCTCAAGATGACAGGGAAGCACACTACTTCATCTAAGCTATAATTAACTGAAATCAAGCTAGGGCATCACTGGAAAATCCTCGATCAAATCAAGCTGCTAGAACAATGTACATAGTTATTCAGGATGTCCAACAGTAATAAGTAACCAGGAAGATGTGCATTTTACTTTTATAATAGCATCACATTGACACCATTTTCAAGTGAAATCAAATTGTGGCTCAGAATTTTTATCTCCAAATAAACTCAAATAAACTCAAATCTGACAAAATCAGAGCCAACAAGGATCCCATCCTTCACTAAGTGAGGCCATTCATTAATTTCAGACAGCAAAAATCCTGCTAGGGCAGTGAAAAATCATCGAAAAAATCAATCTAGGGCATCATTGGCAGTGGCACATGCTCAGTAACAAATCACATTGCATCACAGGCAGCATGAATCTAAGGCTAACATCACAGGATTAGGGACTTAGCTTGGGGAGGAGGACCTGGGAGGATCGAGCTGCATGTATCACAAACCACGGACGGTGGCACAGCGGCCGCGGACGTCTGGGCAGCGGATGATGGTGGCGCAGCGCCCACGGACGTCGGGGCCGCGGAGGACAGAGACCGGGGTCGCGAAGGCTGGTACCGTGGAGGATGGAGGCTGGGGTAACGGAGGACGGAGGTCGGGGTCACGGAGGACGGTGGCGCAGCGGCCGCGGACGACGGAGGACGGGGCCACGGAGGACGGTGGCCGGAGCTAGGGTTTGCGGCGGGTAGAGCCTGGCATGGGGATAGAGACGGAGGAGCTTGTCGCGGGGGCAGGGACAGGGACGGGGGCGCGGATGGAGGAGCTGGGCATGGGGAGCTTGGCTGCGGCGATGGCAGCGGCGATGAAAAAATCCAGCAGCCCTTCGGGGTCAAAATGAACCGAGCGCAGGACTTAGAAAAATTCAGGGCGAGTGAACTAGTATACATAGGCATCGATTTACCAAGGCGGGCAGGTTATGGTGCCCGCCTTGGATAAATTTTTTGACCTCACACTTAGCACCAGAGCACAGCAGCCAGTTAACATGTAGCACTAGAGCAGTTACAGAACACTTAAGAGAAATGATCGATGCATTAAATAATTCAGTTCCTCAATGACATGCATATAATTAACAATAAGTTACAAAACATGTCTTCAATGGAGTCACTACATTATTACATATCACGTCTTCAACGGCTTCACTGTAGGCGCTTTCACGGACCTCTTCTCACCGTCTGGGAGGGCCCACGGCATCATTTTGGTCTTGTTGAATTGTTCCTCGACGGTCTTGATCTTCATTGGATGATCAGTAAATAGCTAGACCTCTTTGTAGTTGTTGTATTGTTCTGGACTTTGTACCCCATCAGCTCCCATGATTCCTTGCTTTCTTGACACAACCACGTGCTTTTTGGTGTCCTCTAGATAGACATAGTAGGCTACTTGCGCGACATCGGTTGCAACTACCCACTGATCATCTTTGTAGCTGATACTTTGGAGGTCCACGGTGGTTAGACCATAATTGTCCACTGCAACCGCTTTTGGCTTGACCCACTGGCAGCGGAAGATGGTTATCCATAGCTCACCGCCATAGTCAAGTTCCCATATTTCTTTGACCTGCCCATAGTATGGCCTTCTACGCCCCGTGGACTCATCGATGCCCTCATATCAAACACTGTAGTTTTGTGCCGCACTCTTCTTGTCCTTCTCCTTCATGTGGAACCTGTACCCATTGACATCATACCCTTGCCACATGGTGATTTGGGTGGACGGGCCTGATACAAGCTTCTTAACGGTCTCCGCCTCATCAGATCCTCCATGGGGTATGTCCTGCTCTTTGAGCCACTCAATGAAACTGCTCTTGTGCTTCTTCTTGACCCATGCCTCGGTGCACTGCCCATCATGAGCGGTGCGGATCTCTTCCAAGTGCTTTTCAACGTATTTGTCCATAGCCACTAATTGGTGAAGGATGCTGTAATGAGCTTCTTGCACCTTTTCCCTTGGTACATTGGTGCGTACTTTCTGGCCTGTGCACCTGATCCCTGAGGTTCTACCTTCATGCGGATGTACTGGTAGCCCAATCACCCTCCCATCTCTTATGTACTTTGCGCACCAGTTCATGGCCTCCTCGGTTGTGTATGCCTCGATCATAGAGCCCTCTGGGTAAGCACGGTTATTGATGTATCTGTTGAGGGTGGACATGAACCGCTCGTATGTCCACATCTGGTGTAGGTACACGGGGCCTAGTTGCTAGATCTGATTGACCATATGCATCATAAGGTGTGGCATAATATCAAAGTAAAATGGTGGGAAGCACATCTTGAGCTAGCAAAGAGTCTCCGCAATGAACTATTTCAGGGCAGGTAGCTCAGCTTCATCGATGACCTTTTGGGTGATACGGTTAAACAAGTATGACATCCGTGTGATCACCATCTTCACGTACTCTGGACCGATAGCCTTGATCACAATTGGAAGGAACACCGTCAGCATGATGTGGCAGTCGTTTGAGCTCAAGTTGGTCACTGTGAGGTCTTTCATCGAGACCAGGCTCTTGATGTTCGAAGAGAAACCGGTCAGCACCTTGACACCCTGAAGCAACTAGCACACAACCCGCTGCTCGTCTTTCGTTAGGTTGTAGGCCGCACCCAGGATTTTGACTTTACTATTCTAAGGTTGTTCTGGGTGAAGGTCCTAATTGATGTCCTGGTTGACAAGATCCATCCATGACTTGTAACCATCCTTCATCTTCCCCTTGATGTCCAGCAAGACACCGATAGTGCTTTCAAAGACATTCTTCTCCAGGTGCATGCAGTCGATGGCATGGGGTGTATCTAATGTTTTCCAGTATGACAGATACTTGAAGAAAATTGACTTCTTCTTGAAAGGAACGAGTCAGGTAGGCGGTGTCTCTTCTTTGTTTTGGTTCCGCTTTCTCTTCTTTGTCCTGCCGGTCCCCTCTTTGACTTTCTTCTTTTTTCCAAACTCGACCTCCATGTCCTTCACCAGTCCAAACACCTTATCCCCGTACCTTGTTCGTGCTGGTTTCTCAAGCTACGGCTCGTCCTGGTTGTCATAGTATTTATTCATAACAACTTTTATGTGTCCTGTTTGTCATAGTATTTATTCATAACAACTTTTATGTACCTGTGACCTTTGACGAGGAACTGTCTGTGCCTCATGTACACCATCTTGTTGGATCCCTTAAGGTACATGTAGCAGGTCCCGTTGATGCAAACCACACAGTCGGTCTTCCCTTTGATCTGCCTCGACAATGAAAAAAGATCAGGGTAATCAGTGATGGTGACAAAGATGATGGCTTTTAAAGCGAACTTCTCCTTGCGTGACGCATCCATCATCTCGACCCCATGGTCAAACAGTATCTTCATGTCTTCCATCAACGGCTCTAGGAACACATCTATATCAATGCTAGGCTGCTTCGGTCTGGAAATGAGCATGGTCAGCATAAGGTACCTTCGCTTCTGGCACAGATATGGAGGTAGGTTGTAGATGGTGAGGACAACCGGCCAAGTGTTGTGTGAGCTATTGAGGTCACCAAAGGGGTTCATCCCGTCCATACTCAGCGCAAACCTAACATTCCTAAACTCTTTGCCAAACTCCGAGAAGGCGACGTCGAAATCCTTCCACTACTGGCCATCAGAAGGGTGCCGCAACTTGCCACTACTAGGACATCAGCTAGGCATCCTCGGGGTTCCCAAATAGAACCCGTAGGCGATCGATGACAGGCAGGTACCACACCGACAGAGCAGGACTTTTCCTCTGCGTGTAACCCTCTTCATCCTCATCCTGCTGAGACACGATCTGCTTCTCCGCAGTGCTCTTCTTGGCCCCCCTTTCTTCTTCTTCGGCCCACTCCGCAAGGCTCCCTCATCGTCCACATCCACACGACAGCCAGCATTCCACTTGTATCGACTCACGCCGCAATGCGAACAACTTGTCAAATTCTCATACTCCTTGCCCTGATATAGGATACAGTGGTTAGGGCAGAAATCAAACTTTCTAAGTTTCATTGCCACTGGCCAGATCAGCTTCTTCGCTTGATACGTATTGGCGGGCACCTTGTTAGGCATTGGGTACGTGGTAGCAAGGAGACTCAAGAGCTCATTGAAGCTAGTGTCATACTAGCCTACTGAGCCTTCAACATCAACAACTGGAGGTTAAAGTGCAGCGCCGTGCACTCTATAGGACTGTCCTTATACAGAGGATCAACTGCCGCCTGGTTCATCTCATTGAAATTCTGCAGCCACCTAGGGCAACCAAACAGAATGTCATCTTCATCGAGGTGGTTAACTAAACTCTCAAGAAGTTCCACATCTTCGGGTTCCATCACAGTAGCCTCCTCACCATCCCCCCACCACCGCTGTCGTCATCGTTAGCTATGTCATTGAATATGTCCTCTATTGTGATGTAATCACGACCACCTTCGCCGTTACCAGCTGATGCCGCTGATGATGATGAGATGGGTTCTTGTATAGGATCTGCATTCACCGGTGCCGCTGTCGTTGTCATCGATGAGTTCCCTCCAGACGCACCACCACTTGGATCTACTTTTTTGCCATGAAAAGTCCAGACCGTGTAATCCTTGACAAAACCGAACCTAACCAAGTGAGACTGCATTGTGCCATCTTCGTGGCATTTCAGGTTCTTGCAGTGAGAACATGGACATATGGTTGTCGTCCGATTCAAACTCTCATGGTGAGTTTTCACAGCGGCAACAAACTTTCTCCTTGATCTAGGTACCGCAGATCATCCACTCTCGACCACCGATACATCCATTTGGACCTATCGACCACCATACCTGCGAACCTTATACACAAGCACAGAACAATGAGGAGAATTTCAAAGAAAATATCGCCATAGAGAAAAATACACACCTCTCTAGATCATCTAAAGAAAAAATTGAAGTTTTGTCGCTCCTACAAGAAAATGGATCTAGATCTACACCAAGAGCACCCAAAATGATCAAGAAGAGAGAGGATGGATGGGAGAGAGCCTTATCTATAATATATATAGATCTAAACAAATACATGTTTTCTCTCTCCTCCATGAAAATGGATCTAGATCTAGATTTAGAGCATCACCCAAATTGAAGAGAGGAAGGAGGATGAGAGAGCCTTTATTTACCTCTTGGGGTGTCCAAATCACCCAAATCCAAGGTCTAAACCTCTCCTCAAGAATTTGTTAATTTTTAGGGCAAAACCTCCCCCCAACTCAAAGGAAGAGGAAAGACCCATGGGGAAGAAGGGGGCTGGTGGCTATGCTTATGTAGCAGCGAGAATAACTGAGGCGGGCGCCCTAATAGCCCGCCTCGGTTATTCCCCATTATTCGAGGCGGGCCCTTGTAAGGTGCCTACCTCGGTTAACATATTAACCGAGGCGGATGCCTTACATGTGCCCGCCTCGGATAATGGGGATTAACTAAGGCGGGCACCTGGTAGGCCGGCCAGCCTCGCCGGCCACGGAATAACCATGGCAGGCCAAAATGGCGCCCGCCTCGGATAAGTTTAGGGAGGCATCACGCGAAATCAATTCTGTAGTAGTGCTCTACTGACCCTTTGTCAAGTTCCAGTCAAAGCCTTGATCCTGCTGGAATAGACGCGGTGCAGAATGGTGAAGAAATGGTGTCAAATGAGTGACATTTTATGTGCCAGTCGGATGGAGGCAGCACATGTCACGAGATGGATTCTCCCGCTGCTGCTGTCCCCCCATCGACAGGTGCCACCGCATTGCCCTCAAAGTCAGTGCTGAATCCCCTGTCGCCATTACCTACACCCGCGCGGCAACGACAGCCTTCGGGTTCCACGGCGTCAGGATCTTCTGCGGCTGATCACGTGGTCTCTCCCTCACCGGACAGCTTGACCTCGCCGCATGCTGATCCGAGCGAAGGGGGGACCAGCGCACCTGTCCCGGGTGCATCAGCTTCGGGATCCGGTGTGGTAGCGCCTAGATCAAATGTGGTTGGTGGATCTACTGCATCTCCTGCATTGCTTGTACACCAGCAACCTATTACTCGGCTTAAGCAAGGTATCACTAAGCCCAAACACTATACCGATGGGACTGTACAATGGTGTATGTCCTGGATGACTTGTGTAGATGAATCACCTTCTGTTGATGAGGCTTTTGGGAACAAGAATTGGGTAGAAGCGATGAATGCTAAGTATTAAGCTCTACACCAAAACTGGTCTGGACCCCAATCCAAGAGGCAGCGGTAGCCGAAGCCTGCAGCACCTGGTGTTAACACAAAAAAGGGACAGGCAGACGGATCGACGGACAACAGAAATCTAGGCGGCGGACCTTCAATGAGATGGTGCACTAGACGGCGAGTCGGGGGAGGAGCATGGTTGCTTGCATGCCACCGTGAACTCCATCCCCTTTTCCCCCTCTTAGATCCGAGCACGAGCTTCGCCGCAGTGGATCTCCACAGGTCACGGCGGGCTGTGCAGGGGACCACGCGAGAACGGCTACACCAAGCCTTGTGACGGACTGCCAGGTAAGAACACGCCGGGCTCGGCGTGTACCACGGCGGTGATCTCACATACTCCGCCGAGGACGGTGACCGCAACACCGTGCCACCCTGCGCTTGATGAGGAGCGGAGAGGAGGCCGGCCCCAGCAACGGGACATGGCCGGAGACGACCGAGGCCGGGCATGGCGCTTTGCAGCCTCCCCAAGCCGGAGGCGATTGGAGAAGGCCCGATCTACGACCTCCATGGCCAGATCTATGTCGACGCAATGCAGATCGGTGGCGGCAGCATGCTACAGCGGCTCAAAGAGACACTGGGAGACTGGTGGTTATGGTTCTCAGACTCCTAAAGCGTGGAGTGGAGGAGCACATGAGGGAGTGCGGCGGCTGCGGGGAACGGAGAAATGGGAGGGACGGTTAGAGCATCTCCAGCAGTCTTCCTATATAACTCCCCCAATAAGTTAGTATTGGGGTAGCCCAATATCACTTTCTAGATTTATTAGGGGAGATGCTACAGCAGTACCCCAATATATCTCCCCCAATACCCATATAAAAGGTGGGTTTCACAGAAGTGTGTGAGAAAATATGGCTGAAAAGTGGTAGTTAGGATGGTCCCCATAATATTGGGGGAGTTGTATCTCCCCTTTCTCTGAAGGGAGATAAGGAAAATATTGGTGGTCACAAAAAAAAGGAGAGGTGTTGCGAAACTGCTGCAAGAAAAGAGTATAGCTGTCCCCAATATGATAATTTTATAGGGATAGGGGGAGATATTAGGTAGCCTGATGCATCTTGACCATCGGTTTTCATCCAACGGCACAGGAGCGCGACTGACAGCAGGCCAAGAGAGAAAGGCCGACGTGCAGCGTGATTTGCTGGAACAAAAAGGCCCAAGGGCCATAGCAGTACACCTATAATTTTTTTTGTTTATCTTTAGTGCAAAATATGTCTAAATTTTAATAAATACGGTCTACATAAACCTTACGTGCCCCAACATAATTTTTATATTGACTAGAATACAGAAGTAGTGTTATGTAGGATTTTCAGACATTTTCAAAATGGTTTGCTATTTTCAAAGGTTTAAGTCATTTTTAGCGTGACAGTACGAGGTAATTAGAGGTTGAATTGAGAATACTCCGAAACGATACAAAATGGTACCAAAATTTTGTAATTACTCTCATATGATCCAATGAAATTTTTTTTGAGATCTACAACTTTCATTTTGGTTGCTTCTCCATTCGAGGAAGTTTGAAAATTTTAAATTACAAATTTCAGAAATTTAAACATAGTTTTTGTTGACAAAAAGATTTCAAATAAAAAGTTGTCAATTACAAAGTTCTATAACTTTTTAAGATCTACAACTTTCATTTTGGTCATATTTTCATGTGACTTTGTTTTATGACCTCAAAATTTGAATTTAAAAAAATGTCAACTTGAAACAACATTTTGAAAGAGTAAATGATTTCAGCTGAAAAAGTCATCAACATAAAAGTTGTACAAATCATCAAGATCTACAACTTTTATTTTAGTCATTTATTCATCGATAAATTGGTACTATACATTGTTCACAAATTTACATCTCTCTTATAGTTTCAAACTATAAGAGAGATATGTAAATTTGTGAACAATGTTACTATCACTTTGTCGGATGAAAAAATGATTAAAATAAAAGTTGTAGATCTTGATTAGTTCAATAACTTTTATGTTCATGAGTTTTTGGTTGAAATCATTTACTGCTTCAAAATGCTGTCTGAAGTTGCTATTTTTTAAAATTCAAATTTTAAATTAATAAAACAAAGTCCCATGAAAAGATGGCTCAAATAATAGCGGTAAGAACACAATAAATTGATAGAGCAAGATTTTAGAAAATTTTTGCAAAAAAATCATCAAATTTGAAGTTAGTGTGAGAGAGAAAGACTAGTTGCAAGTTTTAGCCAGAAATTAAAAAGAGAAATCAGAGTTCTTCAACAATTTAAAAATTAAATTTCAAACAACATTTTGAAGCAGTAAATGATTTCAAATGAAAAGGTTGTAAATAACAAAGTTTTATAACTTTTTAAGATCTATAACTTTTATTTTAGTCATTTCTCCATCCAAGATCATTTAAAAAAATTCAAATTTTATTACTTAATTCAGCACCTATTCGTATTTTAGTACCTAATTTTTACGATCCAAAACGGGCCAAATTTTTATACTCAATCTCACGAGGCCCAGCCAACCGATTTTGGTGGAGGTGGATGAAAAATTATATTATTTTTGAAGGGGTAATTCAACCTCCTTTTTGTAAATGGCACAGGATTCCGTGTGTCTCAAGTATAGAATATATAAAGTGCACGAAAGTGCACAAACATAGGATTGGTGCACGTCTTCTTTCCACTGCAGTCTTGAGTTCTTCGTTCCTACACGTTTTTTTTATAAAATAAAATTTCCGTGGTCGCTGGCTCTGGTTTCTGCGCACATGAAATTTGGATCCCAGCGAACGGGCTGATTGTTTAGCCTGTGGGGGCTCTTGGGCTGCGCTGTATGCGAAGGCAGGCCGGTTGGGTTGGGTTGATCGAGAGGCTCATGGTCTCTTGGGCCTCGCCGTGAGGGTTTGGAGATGACTGGCCTGCTGCCTCAGCCTGGTTTCGGCTTGGCTTGGGCTCCTAGGCCTTTTCTATTTTTCTTCCTATTTCATGTGTTGCTAAAAAAAACATGAATATATATATAATCATGTATATACATGTATATGTGCATCAGCAAGCATGCATTATTTAAGGCTTTCGAATTTTTTTTTTGCCAGCCCAAGAATGATCTTCCCAAGTAACGAGTGCATGACTATCTAATTCTGAACTAACGAGTCATCCAACACAAGGTAGATAGAATATATGATCCCAAAAATGATTTGCCCATAAACAAATATGATACATGACCTCCATTTCAGTAACAGCACACTACTACTAGTTCCTCCCGTCCATGGTTCCATGCTCTAAGCTCCAAAATTCCTGCAAGTCATGGTTTGGAACATGCCAACATGGACAACAATATTTAAAAAAACAAATAAAATTATTTTGTGACGAACAAACTCTGTCATAGGTTGATGTCATTTGTAAATTAGCCTTTGTGACATATAAAATGCCTCTGTGACATAGAAAATATCGTCACTGGATGGAATTGGACTAGTTGTATGACGTTTTCTTGTGACATACAACTTTTTACTGACCCTAAGTCAAAGTGCCTAAAACATAATGTCATAAATCGGATGATATAATGACATTTTGACCTATTGTCATACTAAATACGTCAAAAAGTCACACATTTCTTGTAGTGATATAGAGCCCTCTAGCCCCCTCTCTGAGGCCATCCTAAAACCCTAATTCATATCCTCTTAGTCAAGATCAATTGAGAGGTGTCCCATGAAAGGACTATACTCTCAGAGCCAGCTATCAAGAGAAGATTAGTCCTCATTACGATCTAGTCTTTATAAATAGAGAGATGGAGAGAGAGGGAAGAGTTTGGAGGAGGTGCCGGCCTGTCGGTGCTCTCTCTCTGGCTTGTACCTTGGCGGAAGTTAACTTACGTCTGAGATTTCTCTGTTAATCTACTTTTGATTTAAGTAAGCAACGTGTTTATATTGTTCTTTTGATTTGCGAGTCTCTTTTGAGTGCTTTAATCTATTGACCTTAAGATAAAATATAATTCGTAGTGTAAGCGTGGTGCTTAGATATGGTTACTCTTGGATGTACCCTATTTTTCGGATCGGTGGTAGCTCGCGAAGGTGACTCTTATAGCTTCATTGAATCCTCTGTAGTCCATTGCTCGTTAGTAGGCCTAGCAGGATCTTGGTACTTAGAAGAGCATACTCTGTTTGTGTTCTTCCTTAGTAATTTGCCTAGATAGAATAGTAGATGGCATAGCTTACCGAGATTAGAACTAGAAGACCTTAGTGATCTCCTCTATACTCCTGACTTTCTTAAGTCTTGTTGCTACTTCAGGTTAAGTTAGACCGTTTAGCCTCACACATTTCCCTATAGATACGATACTTGGAATACCTCCGGGTGAAAGCTATAACGGTATCCGTGCACTTGCGGATTTATCTATGTGCGTCTTAATTATACCAACACACGTAAATCCGCAACAGGACCAATGTGGGAAGACTTTAAAAGACTCCAGGAGGCACTCTACCAATGCAGACCCCGAGCCTTAGTCATGTGGGGCCGGCCGGCCCCACCTACTGGCCGGCCGGCCTATGGGGTCCTCGATCAGCCTCTCCTCGCTACGTCGGTTCTCCACCGCCTCAACGATCACATCTACGCTGTCCTTTTAAGTCTGTTTGATCCCAGGGTCCAGGATTGATGTACCCCCGTATATATACATGCCTGTACCCCCTCCTGCAGAAGACATGCAATCATCCTAAGAGCCTAAGGCTAGAAACCCTAATTCATATTTCCAACAGGATTAGAGCTAGCAATTAAGAGAAGATTAGTCCTCGATAGGATCTAGTCTTGTATTAGAAATAGAGAGATAGAGTATGAGAGAAGAGTTTGGAGGAAGTGTCGGATTGTCGGTGCTCTCTTTCTACGGCTTATACCTTGGCGGAATCAAGTTCTTCTTGAGCTTGCTTCTGAGATTTCTCTAGTAATCGACTTCTAATACAAATAAGTAACGTGTTTATATTGTTTTTCAAGTCTGCGACTCTCTTTGAGTACTTTGATCCTTGTAGCTCCTGGGTTAAAGTAGTATTCGTACTGTAAGCATGGTGCTTAGACTCAGTTACTGGTGGATGTACCCTACTTTCTAGATCGGTGGTAGCTCGCGAGGGTGACTCTTATAGCCTCGTTGAATCTTTTGTAGTCCACCTCCCATTTGTAGGCCTAGCAGGACCTAGTTACTATAGGAAACATACTTTGCCTATGTTCTCTTTAGTAATATCCCCAGAATTGAACAATAGAAGACATAGTTTACCAAAGTTAGAACTAGAAGACCTTTGCGATCTTCTCTATACTCCTGTTATCTAGCCTTGTTGCGAAGTTGGGTTAAGTTTAGAATTAGTTGTTCTCACACATGTTTCCTTGAGTTCGATATAAAACTGGGTACTTCTGGCGAAGTGCTACATCGATATAATATGCGTTCGCTTGCAGATTATTCTGTGTGCATTAATATATACCAACAGTAGCTGTTATAGGTTTCAGTGGCAGGCAAGTATAGAGCTTCTCTTTCGAAAGGCACACTCACATAGAAGTACTCTTAGGAACAGAGGCCGCACTATACCCAACGTGTTAGACCCCTTTTGCGCCTTTCGGTAACCACTAACAAGCTAGAAAAGGTTCTCATACTTGACTAAAGGCAGAGCCATGTAGCACTCATGGTTGTACTATAAGTCTTGGATGATTGCTTACAGATAAGTCCTTAAGAAGAGAGGAATCTAGAGCATCACAAAAACTATGCTCTAGCCCCTTGTTCCTTGTTGCTAAAAAGCATCTTTTAGTGTTTATTGCATATACCATTAGTCATGTTACAAGATCTTGGTCGTTTAATTCGTGCACTAGGAATATACTACCCAAATGCATAAACCCATAGGAATCAAGGTAAAAGGTAACAAAGTACTAGAAAATTCTTAGAGGTAACCAAGGTAAACACATGCAGTATGAATTAAATGATTAAAAATGAGTAGGTGTCAAGGATGATCTCATGCTATACTTGCCTTAAACTCAGATCTTCTGCTGGTTCTTAACCTCTAAAGGATTGCTTCTTGATCACCAACGCAAAGCTCACCGACTAGACATGATCATAAAGGACCACATAAGCATCCACATAGACATACATACCATACAAATATAGCTATATTAGAGCAATTCACCAATCAGTGAAAAGGTTTGAAAACTAATCTACGCATTGCTATGAACACACAGACGCGAACAAACACGCTAATCAGAGCTACGGTTTAATGAATACAAATGGTCAAGGTATGAAATTTGAATGATTCGAAGGAGATTTTCATGTAAAACTAATATATGTACACCATTCAAATTAATATTTTATTTGATCATTTATTTTCATATCGTTAGAATGGCATAGAAATATTATTATTATTAATAATAATTTCTAATCCTTTACAACAATATAAATTCAATAAATACCAAAAGAGGATTTATTATACACAAGAGGAACATGGCTATTGATGAGCTCTGAGAAACATATGATGAATTGATGTAAGAAGATAACTTGAATTGATCTAGAAGAGACGGAGTAGATGAGACATGTAGACGTACTATATCACACAGGCAAAAGTAGCATGTGGCAGAGTAGTCAACGCAGAGAGGAAGGCATGGAGATGCTCACCAACGAACAACTACGAATAACAGGCAGCATCGTTGATAGCCCTACATGGCTAGACGTGAAGATCATGCAGGACGTGAAGAAGGCAGCAGCTGGAATTTCATTCACGCGGTCGTGTGCCTCCATCAGTGGTTCTGCAGCGGCCGGCGACTCTAGGGTCCAAGCCACTTGCGAACTTCGACGGGATGGGCAGCAGCCGAGTCTCTCACATCACAGCAACGACAGTTTGAGAAGAATACGAGTCAACGAGTGCCGTCGGCCGGGGAAGACTCGTCGGTGGTGCGTGGCTCGAAGAGGCGGACGGCTGCTTCCTGGAACCACGGCAGTCGTGTGAGCAACAGAGACCGAGAGGGAGAAGGTTATGGCACCTATGGCTTTTCACCTCAAGACGAAGGGCGGTGGATTGCTTTTCAATGACAGCACGGCCGGCGAGCACAGCAGCGGCAGCTTCAGCTCCAAACTCGGTGAGATCCAAAAGCAGGGGCAGCGCGGGACTAGGGCGAGAGCGACGGCTCGCAGATGCGGAAACGGGAGCGCAGATGAGGCCCCGGGCTTTATAGGATGCCTAGGCGTGATCCTCATGTGGGGAAATCCTGAGAAAGCGGGATCGGGCGGTGGTGTTTCCATTGGACTGGAGTCCGTCTCGGCTATGGGAGGAGGAAGACGCGGCTGATATGCGGGGCCAGGCTAGCAGCGACAAGAGACACGGGGTCCGCGCAGCAGTGAAACAAAGACAGGGACAGGGTGGCTCGGTGTGGGCTTCTGCCTTTGGGCCGAAGTTGCTTTCCTGCAGGGTGGGCAGCTGGGCTGGGCGAGCTGGGCGGGCAAACAGGCCAGCAGGCCGAAAGAGAGGAGGGAGTTATTTCCCTTTTTCTTTTTATATTCTCAATTCTATTTTCAAATGTGTTTTTAAAAACAGTATTGAATCAGTTTAAATTTTGTATCAAATCACTCCTTGCAATAAATGAAATACACCAGCATGTATGCAAAAACAAGTTGCTAAACCTTATGATAAATTTCAATTTAATGAAAATTTTTATTTTCCTATGTTTTCATGAGCAAAAAAATACACAATTAAATCATTTTAACCCTATTTCAAAAGGAGCAAATTTTAGGGTGTTACAATAGCAATCACAAATGACACAGCACGTACATAAAGGAAAAAGTTCAGATTACATGGCAAAATGCCAGCCTATTTGTTCTGGCGTTTTATGGGGTCGACTGTGACTTACTCGAGCCTACATGAATTATTACTGGATCTGTTCCATGTATGTCACCGTGGCCCAAAAGGGACAACGCATAGAGTTAGGCTCACTACGTTGCAAGTAACCTGCATGCTGAATTGTGTCTTGTTGCCACCATCCATGTTCAAGGTTAATGGCATCAAAATCCCGCACCACATTATACGTCATACACGCACAAAATTTGCATGTTCAAATTTCCAAAATAAGGCTCACTAAGGAGCTCACCACTTGTCACAGCCTCGCAGGCCACTAAGCTTCACTTCACTACTGACTACAACCGTTCATTTTTTCACAGACCACCTCAATGACATATAGTCGACGTTATTAATCCACATTTGCAGAGGAAGGTGAACCGCCCACCAGTCAATCATCCATAAATTTTTTTTAAAAGGGTCAATGCACCATATGGCCATCGGGGTCCCACTACATCATCCAACATGAGACCTCAACGTTAACGTCTCCGCCAGCGCACATACTAGCTAAGCTAACACACGTGATTATAACCGACGCTGTGCACCAGCGGTCCCTAAACTTGCGTTGCTGTGTCATCCCGGTCCTTAAACTCGCAAATCGACCATTTAGGTCCTCAAACTTGTTCATCTGTGTCATCTCGGTCCCTAAACTTATTCGGCTGTGTCATCTCGGTCCCTAAACTTGCAAATCGACCGTTTAGGTCCTCAAACTTATTCAATTGTGTCATCCCGGTCCCTAAACTTGATTTTGGGTCTCATCTAGCTCCAAACTGGGCGATCTAAAAACTTGATATCAAACAATAATTCATAACTTTTTCATATGAACTCAAATGAGGACAAACTTTATATCAAAATTATAGCCCTCGACGCGATCTACAACTTTGTAGTTGAAAAGTTTTTGAATTAAAACTATTTAGAGTCCCAAAATATTGTTGTATGTTTATAGATTTTGAAATTTCAAATTTCAAATTATCAAACAATCTTGGATATTAATATGGTCTATATGAAAGTTGTAGTTCTCAATATTATCTACAACTTTGTAGTTGAAAAGTTTTTTATTTGAAGTCATTTAGTATTCCAAAATATTATTGTATGTTTTTTATTTGAATTTTAAATTTTAAAATCTGTAAACTTACAATAATATTTTAGAATACTAAACGACTTCAAATAAAAAACTTTTCAACTACAAAGTTGTAGATAATATTGAGAACTATAACTTTCATATAGAACATATCAATATCCAAGATTGTTTGATAATTTGAAATTTGAAATTTCAAAATCTATAAACATATAACATTATTTTGGGACTCTAAACAGTTTTAATTCAAAAACTTTTCAACTACAAAGTTGTAGATCGCGTCGAGGGCTACAATTTTGATATAAAGTTTGTCCTCATTTGAGTTCATATGAAAAAGTTATGAATTATTGTTTGATATCAAGTTTTTAAATCGTCCAGTTTGGACCCAGATGAGATCCAAAACCAAGTTTAGGGACCGGGATGACACAACTGAACAAGTTTGAGGACCTAAATGGTCGATTTGCAAGTTTAGGGACCGGGATGACACAGCCGAATAAGTTTAGGGACCGAGATGACACAGATGAACAAGTTTGAGGACCTGAATGGTCGATTTGCGAGTTTAGGGACCGGAATGACACAGCAGCGCAAGTTTAGGGACCGCTGGTGCACTTTACTCTTCTTTTAACTACCCAAATTTGAAACTTATATTGTATATTTGACACTCCGAATGATCTCAAATAAAAAAGTTATAAACTGTAAAGTTGTAGATCGGGTCGAGTACCACATTGACTTCATCTCCATTAGATATTATTAATGATCTCAAATTTGATTTGAGAAATTATATGTATACTAGCAAATATGCTTGTGCGTTACTCCAGGATAAGGATTTTGTGGTTGGGAACTGTCTGATCTTTCTTCTTCCTTGTTGGCGCTGACCCCACCCCTGCTCTCGCTTGCGCACACTGCCTCACGCACCCCTCAGTCGCCAACCCCTCCATTGGTCTTCTAGCACCCACGGTCAGCAGCTGACACAAGATCACTACCCCACCAACCTTCCACGCCGCCCTACCCTGACCACAGGGCTCCTGTCGATTACTCCGGCACGATGCCCCTGCCGCCAGCCTGCACAAAATGCCATCTCCCACTGCCCCCGCGAGAGGTGCCCACGTCGACTTGGCCACCATCACTGCCATGTTGCGACCACCAACCCAAACCCTCTTGTACATTTTTCTGTTAGTGAAATCTCTCCTAGAACCGTGATCCCTAGTGCTAGGTGGCTCTTCTGCCTCTCCCGGGGCGCGAACGCTTGACCGATCACGTGTCTGAGTTTGCACTGGGAAAAATAATGCGTTGTTAAATACGAGTCGTGGTTACTTCTATGAGCACGCATCATGAGTCCAGACTCTCATACGGGAGGACACTGAGGGCGTGAGTGTATTTGGAATGTAAAGAAATAGGCTCATAATATATTTATTATTTATTATTTTTGTTTATAAGAAAATGTGGGAGATAAAAAAAAGAAATGCGAGTTATGCTGTATGAGCATGGACAATAAGTCCGGACTCGGCACACAGAGATAAGACGACTAATCGTTTCATGTATAGATAGATCAAAATTCCTACGGTAGGTCAATTTTCGATAATCATATTCGGACTTGTAAAAAAATTATTAACAACGGCGTCATGTACTATCTTGGTTTTCCTGCCCATCATACCACGTAGGGTCAAATCATCATCGGCTAAAACATTTTGCAAGAGGACTTTAGTCCAACAGCTTTTTTCATCACCGTCCAAAATAAAATAGAACTCTAATCTGGTTACGTACAAATTCGTAAGATAGAATCGGAGATAATCCCAATCCACCTAATAGAAACAAAAAGAAAAAAGTCACATAACGTGCAGTATGCACGAACGTTCAACAAAAAAAAACCCAGAATAGGCAGGATGCATAGACGCACGTACGGAGTAGAACGAAAAAAAAACAAGGGAGAAAACCTTATAGAAAAAAAAGTCACATACGTTCAACCAAAAAAACCCAGAATAGGCGGGATGCACAGACGGACGTACGGAGTACAACAAAAAAAACAAGGGAAAAAAGGCACACGGAAACACAGCACGGATGAAAAAAACGGACGCAGGCAGCACGGACGGACGTTCCTTGCCTTTTGTTTTCCTTCTATCTGTGTTGTGTCCAGTTTCCTAATTATAAAATAATTTAAATAGTTTATGCAGGTCAATGTAGAGGTCGTACTTAAGTCATGTTCCTAAAATAAACGTATTTGAGATTGAATCTTGATTTTAGGAGGAGCCTTACATATTATAAGGTATAGATTTAGACTTGTAAAACCATCTCAAATCTAAAGGTTTGTCAACTACAAATTTTCGATCTCTTTAAACTCTATAATTAACTTTGATATAAAGATTATCTTAATCTGATGTCATATGAAAAGTTTATGAATTTTTTGTGCAAAACAGGCTATCAATATGGGTTCGTGGCTTCAACCACCGTTTGACTTAAGTTTCAAAATTATTTTTTGGGACAGTTGGCTTAAGTCTACCACCACTAAAAAACCTTTTCAGTGGTGGTGGACCCAATAAAATCAGTCTTAAAAATAGATTTTAAAGGCAGTTGTTTAAGAGATTCCTGAACATCGATTTCTAGTAACAGTTTTAAAACCGCTCCTGAAAATCACTTCTTTTACTATCAATCACATAGTAACGGTTTTTAGAACTGGCCTTGAAGATCCTTTTTAACCGTGAGGAAAAATCTTTTCTTTACTAGTGATGGTCGTTGACTCAAAAGAAGACTCTTGCTTGTTTTGAAACATGTATAGTTTTCGACTTTGGGTTGGCTAGCTGGTTTGCTTTCGTCTATTTCTTCTATGCTTTTATTTATTTTATTCTGGACACATTGTTTATGTGTCTCTTGTTCATTTGCCATATACAACACATAACACCTCCTAGATTAAATGTTATTTCTTGGTAGCAGGGCTTTTTATGACAGTTGCTTTACGTCATCATTGCATTTTCATTATGCCTGAAGGGCCTATTTGGTACAGCTCAGCTTTACTATTGAAGTAGTTTTTTTTTCCTTTGGTTTCATAAAGCAGCTTCACCAATGAAGCTAGAGTTGTTTTTAGAAAACATTTGGTAAAACAGCTTTTCAATGAAGATAGTAGAGAGAAAGCTAGAACAAGCTTGTACTTTTAGCTTCACCAAGCTTCACCTGGAGAACTGTGCAAAAGCTATTAGGGAGAAGCTCTGGGCCTATTTGGTAGGAGAAGCTAAAAAATTGCTTTGTGAAGCTGGTGTAAAAAAAAGTTAAAAAAACAACTTCTAGGGAGAAACTCTGTACCTGTTTGATAGGAGAAGCTAAAAAATAGCTTTTGTGAAGCTGGTGCAAAAGCCCTACAGGAGCGAAGGTACTTTGCCCTTGCTTTGGCTTGAAGCTGTTTGTTTTGGGTTGATTACAATTTTGATTTTGATCATTTTGGAATTGTGACCAATGTTAGCATCTTCTTTCGCTCTTCTCTTTTGATTTGCCTCACAGTTGCAAAAATTCTTTATGACCACACCATATAGTTCAGACACTGATTGAGGCAGGGACGGATCTAGCGGTGGGATGGGCGGAGCTCTAGCATCCCTACGGCCGCCGAACCCAAGGAGCCCCTCGTAGGAATTTTTGCCATACACCTTGAAGAGAGGCTGAAGCTGTTTGGACGTTGAAGAATCCCCCTGGATATTTTCCTTGGATCCGTCGAGGTTGTCGTCCTCGTGGTGCTTCGCTTTTGCTATCGAAGGCCCCACCTGAAGCTTCCTCTATCTTCTTCCAACTATGTTTTCCGTAGCGAAGCCAATCACTTTGTCACACTACAAATGCCTTGCTTTATTAAGGCGTTTGGGACGCCTTTGTGAACCAGTTCGAATCGCCGAGCGCTCTGTTTGTGCTAAGGCATTTTCTGATTCTTATCTTCATACGTACTTATCTCATCAAAGTTTATTCCTGGCCTCTGTATCAAGCATGCCTATACGTCCGCAAGAAACTGCCGATCTCTCCAATTCTATCTATTTAATTATATGTAGGGCGTATATATCGCATTCGCACCTGTTTAGACAGTGAGTTGGGTGCCACTGCTGGCATTAGGAAACCACAACATCGATCGTGAGGACTGAGGAGATTCAGATCATGCACGGGGAGCGTGTCCATGCTAGTTCCAGCCCAAGCTGGGTAGTGGAGATGGAGAACATGCTAGTTGGCACTGGCCGGTCGGTGGAGAGAGTTACTCGAAGTCGGGTTATTAAAATGTGCAAGGTTCAGTGGAATTAGAGTTGGAAGGGTTTTGGTATGGGTTTAAATAATTTAGATAATAATTAATGGGGAATTAAAATTTAAAATTTTAGATGAAATACTTGATGATGCATTCATGCTGTTGCATTTATTTTATTGAGTGCTGTGGTTTTTATTTTATTTGATTTGGAATTTCAAATCTCTTTAAATGGTTTTGAAATCAACAAATAAAAAAGAAAAGAAAAAGAGAAGGGCATACCTGTGCTGAGGCGGCCTGGAGGCCCGCTCGGCCGGCCTGCTCCCGTTTTCCCCGCTGCTGGGCCGACGGAGCCGAAGCCCGCTTGCCATTTTCTCCCCGCGCCCGCATGGGCTGGCCCAGGCGAAACCACACGCTCATCTCTCTCTCTGGTGTCGCTGACGAACCGGGCCCGCCTGTCAGCCGCGTTTCTTCTTCCTCGTGCCGTGACCGAGCCGGACTCGAGCACCGTAACCACCGAATCCCCACCGCCTAAACTGGGATTTCCTACCCGAACACGAGGTTGTGGTGCTATAAAAGTGAAGCCGTGACCCCCTCTTCCCTTTTTCCATCTAAAAACCCGAGTTTGATCCCGTGAAATCGAGCCTAGGAGCTTGGAACCCTAGGAGTGTTCGGTCGCTCGTCGTCGTAGCTTACGGGTGGATTTGCGCCCTTTTTCTTCACTTGGGTGAGTTCGCCATCTTCTTCTCTCCCTCCCCATGCTCTTCTTTTAGATTGCGGTGCTTTGAACCGAGAGATTGAAGCTTTCCCGTGTGCCGGCAATGGCGCCGCCGTCCTTCCCGAGCCGCGTCTCGTCCATGAACCGTCATAGCTCCCCTAAACCGCTTAGATGGGTTCGCGGTGACCTCCTCTTCCGATTGGAGTTGGATGCGGGGTGAACCGTGGTCGGAATAGGGGAGCCGAAGCTCTCCGGCGAGCCACGGAGGCCGCGCCTCTCTCTCTCTTCCCACCGGAGTTGATGATAGTCGTCCATCCTTAGATCAACGATCGAGATTAGAACTTACCCCTTCGGCTTGACTTATTGCTAAAGAGACCCTGGATTTCTTTAAGGCTTAACCCGCGGTCCTTGGCGTATTATCCGAAGTCTGTTTCTTCGTTTTGAAAACGTATTTCTTCTCGGTAAATCAAAAATACGTTTTCTGATATTTACAGTTTTGCCACTAAACTTGTTTTGGTCATAAAATCTTCGTTTTAACTCCGATTTGACCCGTTCAAGTTGCGTTAGGTTCGTATTTGTGAGCTCTATATGTTAGTATAGTTGTATGGTAGGTTTGGGAAAATTAATTTTCGCGTTTATATTTAAGTAATTATTTATCTATAGGAAATCTTAGAAAATTCATAACTTTCACATTTTAACTCCGAATTTTGTGATCTTTACGTCTGTGTGATCGTAGGAATGTGTAGAAGAGTTTTACAAACTTTTTATACTGTTTTGTTACTGTTGGTGTACTGTTCTAACTTTGTTTCTCTGTTTGCTTCGTGTATGATTGCTCGGATGTTTGTGTGTTGATGCTTGATGATCGAGTATAGATGGTGAGCAGTTTCTGGACGATCAGGAGTATTATTTTGAGCCAAACCAGCAGTATCATCAGGAAAGCTTTGATCAAGGCAAGTATAACATGGGCCTATCCTTGTTACTTATTCATTGAAATTATCATACATATGCATGTGTCTTCCTTGACAACCTTAGAGATTATAATCTATTGATTGTTACCTTGATTCCTTGTCAACCTTGGGTATGCATTTGGTAGCTATTGCTAGTGCTTAATTATGAACAATGATCTTGTAATTTGACTAATGGATTAAGCAAGCAACCATTAAGATGATTTTATTACTGTTAAAAAGGGGGCTAGAGCAAGGAGTTATATTGTTGCTCTGGTTTCTCTCCATAAGGACTTATCTGTATGTGATCATCCGGGACATACAGTACAGCTGTGAGGGCTATATGGCTTTGGCTTTAGTTGTTTAAAGGACCTTTTCTAGCTGGTTAGTGGTTACCTTAAATGGTGTAAGAATGGCTTGACACGTTGGGTGTAGGACAGCCTCTAGTCTATGAGTATAGCTGAGAAGGAATTGTGCCATTTGAAAAGGGGTTCCTACATCTGCCTGCCAAGTGAATCTAATGACCCTAACTTGTTAGACGAACCTTTAAGTGACTTTATATGATTTTCTGTGTTTTGGGGAGTCGTGAACCCATGCATTTGGAAGTTACGACTCACAGTGAAAGTGTATACCTCTGCGTAGAGTTAAAAACTGGTATACTAGCCGTGCTCACGGATACGAGCGGCCTTGGAACATCTACAGATAGTTGATCATAATTGTTGTATTATGCTTAATTATTGTTGTTATTATTATGCTCATGTTAATGCTATTCATTATCCTTATTACAATTGATCATTTGTTCATTAACGGGAAGTGGATTATCTTGATGCTACCTAATTGCTAATTATATGATGATTAAAAGCTAACCGCAGTCAAATAGTGTCTAGTCTTTTTTGTGCCTTATGAACCCTGTGTTATACTTGTTGAGTTCGACATGGACTCACCCTTACTATTTCCACCATAGTAGATGAAGATTATGAGGAAGATTATCATAATGAGTACTAATCTGGGTGTCAACCAGTCAACCGTGTCCCTGTGTTTGGAGTTTCCGCTGGAGATATACTACTGGTCACTATTATTTATTGTTTAAGACTATGTGTTAAATATTTATTCGCTATGTAATAAGCGCTGTGATGATACTATGTAATTTGTCTACTTATGTGTGCGATCATATTCTGAGGCGCACATGAGTCTTTTATGTATCCTATTTTTGTCCTTAAAAATGGGTGTGACAGGTGCAAAAGCCCTACAGGAGCGAAGGTACTTTGCCCTTGCTTTGGCTTGAAGCTATTTGTTTTGGGTTGATTACAATTTTGATTTTGATCATTTTGGAATTGTGACCAAGGTTAGCTTCTTCTTTCGCTCTTCTCTTTTGATTTGCCTCACAGTTGCAAACATTCTTTATGACCACACCATATAGTTCAGACACTGATTGAGGCAGGGACGGATCAAGCGGTGGGATGGGCGGAGCTCTAGCATCCCTACGGCCGCCGAACACAAGGAGCCCCTCGTAGGAATTTTTACCATACACCTTGAAGAGAGGCTGAAGCTATTTGGACGTTGAAGAATCCCCCTGGATATTTTCCTTGGATCCGTCGAGGTTGTCGTCCTCGTGGTGCTTCGCTTTTGCTATCGAAGGCCCCACCTGAAGCTTCGTCTATCTTCTTCCAACTAAGTTTTCTGTAGCGAAGCCAATCACTTTGTCACACTACAAATGCCTTGCTTTATTAAGGCGTTTGGGACGCCTTTGTGAACCAGTTCGAATCGCCGAGCGCTCTGTTTGTGCTAAGGCATTTTCTGATTCTTATCTTCATACGTACTTATCTCATCAAAGTTTATTCCTGGCCTCTGTATCAAGCATGCCTATACGTCCGCAAGAAACTGCCGATCTCTCCAATTCTATCTATTTAATTATATGTAGGGCGTATATATCGCATTCGCACCTGTTTAGACAGTGAGTTGAGTGCCACTGCTGGCATTAGGAAACCACAACATCGATCGTGAGGACTGAGGAGATTCAGATCATGCACGGGGAGCGTGTCCATGCTAGTTCCAGCCCAAGCTGGGTAGTGGAGATGGAGAACATGCTAGTTGGCACTGGCCGGTCGGTGGAGAGAGTTACTCGAAGTCAGGTTATTAAAATGTGCAAGGTTCAGTGGAATAGATATTTAGAGGCAGATGCAACTTGAAAAAGAGAGGATGAATTGAGGAAATCATATCCGTAGTTATTTGAGTAAGCAGTCCAATCTTGAGGACGAGATTCTTTTAAGGGGTAGAATTTGTAACACCCAAAAATTCTAAAATTTAGAATTAGAAGAAAAATTAGAGGTGGAAGGGTTTTGGTATGGGTTTAAATAATTTAGATAATAATTAATGGGGAATTAAAATTTAAAATTTTAGATGAAATACTTGATGATGCATTCATGCTGTTGCATTTATTTTATTGAGTGCTGTGGTTTTTATTTTATTTGATTTGGAATTTCAAATCTCTTTAAATGGTTTTGAAACCAACAAATAAAAAAGAAAAGAAAAAGAGAAGGGCATACCTGTGCTGTGGCGGCCTGGAGGCCCGCTCGGCCGGCCTGCTCCCGTTTTCCCCGCTGCTGGGCCGACGGAGCCGAAGCCCGCTTGCCATTTTCTCCCCGCGCCCGCATGGGCTGGCCCAGGTGAAACCGCACGCTCGTCTCTCTCTCTGGTGTCGCTGACGAACCAGGCCCGCCTGTCAGCCGCATTTCTTCTTCCTCGTGCCGTGACCGAGCCGGACTCGAGCACCGTAACCACCGAATCCCCACCGCCCAAACTGGGATTTCCTACCCGAACACGAGGTTGTGGTGCTATAAAGGTAAAGCCGTGACCCCCTCTTCCCTTTTTCCATCTAAAAACCTGAGTTTGATCCTGTGAAATCGAGCCTAGGAGCTTGGAAACCTAGGAGTGTTCGGTCGCTCGTCGTCGTAGCTTACGGGTGGATTTGCGCCCTTTTTCTTCACTTGGGGGAGTTTGCCATCTTCTTCTCTCCCTCCCCATGCTCTTCTTTTAGATTGCGGTGCTTTGAACCGAGAGATTGAAGCTTTCCCATGTGCCGGCAATGGCGCCGCCGTCCTTCCCGAGCCGCGTCTCGTCCTCGAACCGTCATAGCTCCCCTAAACCGCTTAGATGGGCTCGCGGTGACCTCCTCTTCCGATTGGAGTTGGATGCGGGGTGAACCGTGGTCGGAATAGGGGAGCCGAAGCTCTCCGGCGAGCCACGGAGGCTGTGCCTCTCTCTCTCTTCCCGCCGGAGTTGATGATAGTCGTCCATCCTTAGATCAACGATCGAGATTAGAACTTACCCCTTCGGCTTGATTTATTGCTAAAGAGACCCTGGATTTCTTTAAGGCTTAACCCGCGGTCCTTGGCGTATTATCCGAAGTCCGTTTCTTCGTTTTGAAAACGTATTTCTTCTCGGTAAACCAAAAATATGTTTTCTGATATTTACAGTTTTGCCACTAAACTTGTTTTGGTCATAAAATCTTCGTTTTAACTCCGATTTGACCCGTTCAAGTTGCGTTGGTTCGTATTTGCGAGCTCTATATGTTAGTATAGTTATACGGTAGGTTTGGGAAAATTAATTTTTGCGTTTATATTTAAGTAATTATTTATCTATAGGAAATCTTAGAAAATTCATAACTTTCACGTTTTAACTCCGAATTTTGTAATCTTTACGTCTGTGTGATCGTAGGAATGTGTAGAAGAGTTTTACAAACTTTTTATACTGTTTTGTTACTGTTGATGTACTGTTCTAACTTTGTTTCTCTGTTTGCTTCATGTATGATTGCTCGGATGATTGTGTGTTGATGCTTGATGATCGAGTATAGACGGTGAGCAGTTTCTGGACGATCAGGAGTATTATTTTGAGCCAAACCAGCAGTATCATCAGGAAAGCTTTGATCAAGGCAAGTATAACATGGGCCTATCCTTGTTACTTATTCATTGAAATTATCATACATATGCATGTGTCTTCCTTGACCACCTTAGAGATTATAATCTATTGATTGTTACCTTGATTCCTTGTCAACCTTGGGTATGCATTTGGTAGCTATTGCTAGTGCTTAATTATGAACAATGATCTTGTAATTTGACTAATGGATTAAGCAAGCAACCATTAAGATGATTTTATTACTGTTAAAAAGGGGGCTAGAGCAAGGAGTTATATTGTTGCTCTGGTTTCTCTCCATAAGGACTTATCTGTACGTGATCATCCGGGACATACAGTACAGCTGTGAGGGCTATATGGCTCTGGCTTTAGTTGTTTAAAGGACCTTTTCTAGCTTGTTAGTGGTTACCTTAAATGGTGTAAGAATGGCTTGACACGTTGGGTGTAGGACAACCTCTAGTCTATGAGTATAGCTGAGAAGGAATTGTGCCATTTGAAAAGGGGTTCCTACATCAGCCTGCCGAGTGAATCTAATGACCCTAACTTGTTAGATGAACCTTTAAGTGGCTTTATATGATTTTCTGTGTTTTGGGGAGTCGTGAACCCATGCATTTGGAAGTTATGACTCACAGTGAAAGTGTACTCCTCTGCGTAGAGTTAAAAACTGGTATACTAGCCGTGCTCAAGGATACGAGCGGCCTTGGAACATCTACAGATAGTTAATCATAATTGTTGTATCATGCCTAATTATTGTTGTTATTATTATGCTCATGTTAATGCTATTCATTATCCTTATTACAATTGATCATTGGTTCATTAACGGGAAGTGGATTATCTTGATGCTACCTAATTGCTAATTATATGATGATTAAAAGCTAACCGCAGTCAAACAGTGTCTAGTGTTTTTGTGCCTCATGAAACCTGTGTTATACTTGTTGAGTTCGACATGGACTCACCCTTACTATTTCCACCATAGTAGATGAAGATTATGAGGAAGATTATCATAATGAGTACTAGTCTTGGCGTCAACCAGTCAACCGTGTCCCTGTGTTTAGAGTTTCCGCTGGAGATCTACTACTAGTCACTATTATTTATTGTTTAAGACTATGTGTTAAATATTTATTCGCTATGTGTCGGTGTTCGGACCCGAGGGGGTCCTAAACCAACGAGTAAATGCTGCGTGTCCCTTTCCTGGATGGTGATGCAAGGAGAACACATGGGGGTTTATCCTGGTTCGGGCAAGAGAAGGCCCTACGTCCAGCGGGGGGGAGAGATTTGTATTTCCTTGCACCGAGGTGCTTGCGTAGGGGTTACAAGCTTGCGAGAGAGGGTGGTGAGCCCAGGTCTCAAAGAGGAGAAAAAGAAAATACAAGATGATTGCTTGAGATGTTGATCTCTAGATTGTGTATGGCTTGTTCTTTCTCTCCTTTCTCCAGTGTCCTGGCCTACCCTTTTATAGGGCGAGAGGCGGCCAGTATGACGGGGAGTCTTGAGATGATGTTTTGTCGATCCCTGTTGAGGTGGCTGTAGCGACGTGTTCTAGAAATGGAAGGCCATCCCTGGACGCCATGGTGTTGTAGAGGACGGGACGCCGAAGTGACCCGGAGCGCCGTGCCAGGCCGTTCTCCCTTCCCTGTTGAGCCGTGTGAGGCGTCGAGGCCGGGTCGAGGCCGGGTCGAGGGCGAACGGATAAGTCCGAATCCCCGGGATCGCGGTATACGGACTTTGTCGTATCCTCCCTCGAGTGTAACTGGTGACGTACAGTGTGTGGTAAGGTGGGTACAGTGACGGTTTTCACCTCCCATCACGGTATGGGCGGTAAAACAGTAACGACTGATACTGGCATTGTTCCCACGTCGACCATGCTCGCAGCCACGCCGGTAGGTGGTAGTAGGTAATTGCATTAAATGCTAAGGCTTTTGTCCTGGGGTAGGTGAAGAGAGGGGGCCGAGCGCCTCGACCCGGGCTCACGCGAGTCGGAGTGCAGTCGAGGCATTCTGTCGTGCGGGACGGGGCGCGGTCGAGGTCTCCCGTCGAGGGGGCCTCGTACGAGTCGGAGACAGGATGCGGTCGAGGCATTCCATCGAGCCGGTCTCATACTAAGCGGACCTGACGCTTGATTTTTGGAGCGGGCCGTGTTTTGCCGCGGCTTAGTCGTTTTGATCTTTATCATCGTTAAATGTGGCTACCCTTATACTATTGGTACCGACAGTAGCCCCCGAGCCTTTAGGTGAGTGTGTGATCACTCTCCTAGAGGCTTTTCGTTAATGAACTGGAGTCGTAGCGACATTGACTTCTCTGATGGGGGCGTGCGAGCGCCTCCTGGGACGTCTATGGTGGGGGCGCGCGAGCGCACCCACCGGGTGTAGCCCCCGAGGCCTCGGTGGAGTATTGAGAAAACTCCTCCGAGGTCTTTTGTTCGTTCTATTGGGGAAAAATTCGTTGCGGTCGAGCCCCCGAGCCTCGCGCGCACGAGGTCGATCAGAGTCCCATCCGTCTTTCATCGTGTGACCCTCACGCTCCTCCTTTGGAAGGAGGAGGAGGGGTGCGGAACGCCGTACTACCCCTGTTTGGGCAAATTCCAACGATCTCCGGCGAGCTGCTAGCGGGGAGATTCGAGTGAGAGTCCGTGCTCCAGTCGTTAGGAGTCGGCTCGTGGCCCGGAGGCGCTCTCAAGAAATGCCAAGGAGTGGTCGTGTGGATGTCGGTTCCCTGCGACAGGATCCGAGGGCTCGGTGCCTCCCCCGAGGGGATTCCTACATCGACCTCTTCCTACAGCCTCGAATACGTCTTGGGGTGCCTCGAGAGCGCGGCTCGAGCCCTGGCCATGTACGGGCGCACCCTTGGTCGTCCCTTGCTCTGTCGCTCGAGGGCAGCTGTCGAACCCAGGTCGAGGGCCAGCTCCCGCTCCCTCGAGACTTATAGTGGGCTCGGAGCCTGTTATAGGGATATGGGAATATCCATCTGTGGATCTCGCCCCGCCCGTTAGCCAGGCGCGCCTTTTTAGGGCGAGATCGGCGCGGTAGTGGGCGACGTGGCGTTCGGTTACGGCGCGGGGGACGGCCACGTGCCTGGTTCCTGTAAGTCGTGGGGGACGGTTAGGTGAGCGCATTTAATGTGGGAAACTGCTCCTACCTTTTCGCACGGCCGTTGGGCTTCCCTCGGGCATATAAAAGCAAAGGCCCGGGGGTCTGAGTCCCCCACCAGTTCCTTGTGCCTTTGCCATCTCCCTACCGTGGACAGCCCTTGCCTTCTCGCGCTCTCCGTCCACATCACCGCCGCCGCATCTTCTCCGCCCGCCCTTCTCCCCACAACACCTGATGGCTGGAAAGAGCCAGATCCTCCCTGCCGACGACTGGGCGGCCTCCTCGGTGACGGAGAGGAGGTTGGAGGAGCTGGTTGAGGACGGGCTGCTGCGGCCGAGGACGAGTCGGTCGCGGCCGGAATGGATCGCGCCGCCGCTGGCCCACCGGGAACCGGCGCCCCCTAAAGGGTACGTGGTGAGCTTCGTTTGCTTCCACGAGCAGGGTTCCGACGGCATATAGCAGTTTCTGAATTTGTGGGTATCGAACCTTAGTTTCTGAGAGCACCTCACTGATAAAATAGACCGGCCTCTGGACAAGCAAGGTATGCGCCTCCTCGGCCCGTTCGATAACCAGGACCGAACTGACTACTTGTGACGTCGCAGCGACATAAAGTAGGAGTGGTTCCCCGGGGGTCGGAGGGACGAGGATTGGTGAGTTAGAGAGTGTGGCCTTAAGTTTTGTGAGAGCTTCCTCTGCTTCGTGGGTCCAGGAAAAATACTCCGATTTCTTCAAGAGGCGGTACAGAGGGAGCGCTTTCTCGCCGGGGCGCGAAATGAAACGGCTAAGTGCTGCTAGGCAACCCGTGACCTTCTGTACGCCTTTCAGATCTCGGATGGGGCCCATCTTGGTTATCGCAGAGATTTTTTCAAGGTTGGCCTCGATGCCGCGTTTGGATACGATGAACCCTAAAAGCATGCCTCGAGGAACGCCAAAGACGCATTTCTCAGGATTGAGCTTGATGTTTCTTGCCCGGAGGCATTTAAACGCGACGTCGAGATCGCTGACCAGATCGTCGGCTTGTTTTGTTTTGACAACGATGTCATCGACATAAGCCTCGATGGTCGAGCCGATGTGTTCTCCGAAAACGTGCTGCATGCACCGCTGGTACGTAGCCCCCGCGTTCCGGAGACCGAAGGGCATCGTAACATAGCAATACATGCCGAATGGGGTAATGAACGAAGTCGCGAGCTGGTCGGACTCCTT
Organism: Saccharum spontaneum; assembly: GCA_022457205.1. NCBI lineage: Eukaryota > Viridiplantae > Streptophyta > Magnoliopsida > Poales > Poaceae > Saccharum > Saccharum spontaneum. Next base: position 52,680,852 of record CM039595.1, read on the forward strand.
CATTTTGATCTGATGGTAACCAGAATAGGCGTCTAAAAATGAAATAGTTTCACATCCCGTAGTGGAATCAACGATTTGATCAATGCGTGGCAAAGGAAAGGGAACTTTCGGACATGCTTTATTCAAACTAGTATAGTCTACACACATCCTCCACTTCCCACTCTTTTTCTTAACTAATACAGGATTAGCTAGCCACTCAGGATGATGAACTTCCTTGATGAATCCGGCCTCCAGTAACTTGTGGATCTCCTCGCCGATGACCCTGCGCTTCTCCTCGTCGAAGCGGCGCAGGCGTTGCTTCACCGGTTTGGACCCGGCCCGGATCTCCAAGGCGTGCTCGGCGACCTCCCTGGGTATGCCCGGCATATCCGAGGGACTCCACGCAAAGATTTCGATGTTTGGCGGAGAAAGTCGACGAGCACGGCTTCCTATTTCGGATCGAGGGTGGCGCTGATGTTCAGCGCCTTCTCGTTGGGATCAGCGGGGTCGAGGGGCATGAGCTTGACGTCCTCCGCGGGCTCGAAGCTGCCGGCATGGCGCTTTGGGTTGGGAATCTCATTGGCGAGACCGTCGAGGTCTGCAGCCAAAGTTTCTGATTCCAAGACAGCCTCGCTGTGCTCGACACACTCGACGTCGCACTCGTAGGCATGTTCGTACGAGGGCCCCACAGTGATGACACCGTTTGGGCCTGGCATCTTGAGCTTGAGATAGGTGTAGTTCGGTACAGCCATGAACTTGGCGTAGCACGGGCGCCCGAGGATAGCGTGGTATGTCCCACGGAACCCGACCACTTCGAAGGTGAGGGTCTCCTTTCTGAAGTTGGCCGGTGTGCCAAAACAAACAGGCAGATCGACCCGTCCGAGGGGTTCCGCCCGTTTCCCTGGCACGACTCCGTGGAAGCCCCCGACGCTAGGTTGAAGGTGCGCTCTCTCGACCCCCAGAAGGTCGAGGGTCTGGGAGTAGATGATGTTGAGGCTGCTCCCGCCATCCATGAGCACTTTGGTGAGGCGCGTGTTGGCGATGACGGGATCAACGACAAGAGGGTAGACCCTCGGATTGGGGACGTAATCAGGATGATCATCACGGTCGAAAGTGATGGCCACCGCAGACTAGTCAAGGAACCGAGGGACCGCCATTTGTACGGAAAAAACCTCACGCCACTCTCGCTTGCGTTGGCGAGCCGAGAGGCGGGTCGAGGGTCCTCCGTAGATCATGAAACAGTCGTGGATCTCGGGGAATCCCTCATCCTTGTCATCACCCTTGGGGTCTTCCTTCTTGTCGGTGTTTTTGCCGCCTACACCCTCGAAGTACCTGCGAAGCATGTGACAATCTTCGAGGTTATGGTTAGTGGGTCCCTTGTGGTAAGGACACGGTTCTTTGAGCATTTTGTCGAAGATGCCCCCACCGGGGGGGCCTCGAGGCTTCTTGCGCTCGGTAGCGGCGACAAGCTCATCGGCCGGGGCCTCGAACTTGCCCTGCTGGCCTTTCTTCTTCTTACGGTTGTTCCTCTTGGAGCCCCGGGTGGAGCTCGCGGGATCGTCAGCCTTCTGCTTCCCTTTGTCCTGCTCACCGCCGAAGATGGCACCAACTGCCTCCTCGCCGGCGGCAAAGTTGGTGACGATGTCCATCAATCCGTTGGCAGTGAGTGGGGTGTGACGGCCCAACTCTCGGACCAACTCCTTGCAAGTGGTGCCAGAGAGGAAAGCCATGATCACGTCGGAGTCGGTGACGTTGGGGAGCTCGGTGCGTTGCCTGGAGAAGCGCCGGATGTAATCCCAGAGGGATTCACCCGATTTCTGCTTGCAACTCCGGAGGTCCCACGAGTTGCCGGGGCGCATGTAAGTTCCCTTGAAGTTTCCCTCGAACACTCTCACGAGATCATCCCAGTCGTGGATCTGTTGGGGCGGGAGATCCTCGAGCCAGGCTCGAGCGGTGTCGGAGAGGAACAGGGGGAGCTGTCGGATGATGACCCGGTCGTCGGTGGCCCTGCCCAGTTGACATGCCAAGTGGAAATCAGCGAGCCAAGGTTTTGGTTTGGTCTCGCTGTTGTACTTGGCAAGAGTCGTGGGAGGGCGAAACCGTGCCGGGAGTATGGTTTCACGGATAGCCTTACTGAAGACCTGAGGGCCCGGAGGCTCGGGTGAAGGGCTACGATCCTCTGAGCTGTCGTAATGCCTGCCCCTGTGCACGTGGTAACCTCGAGCCACGACGTCGCCGTGCTTGCGCGTGCGGCACTCGACGATGTTGCCAGGGGTGTCTCGAGGCCCACGGTCGTGAGTGATGGGCTCAGGGGCGAGAGCCATCCGGATCCATCGGGCAGGTTCGGGATGAACCGAGGCCTCTCTCTCCTGTCAGGAGGGCTCTGCGAGCCGCTCCGAGGCGGGCTCGCGTCGCCTCAAGGCAGAGCTCTCGGCCTGCTGCAGGGCGGCGGTCTCGAGGAGTTCTCGGATCTCATCTCGAGCCCGGCGGGCATCGGGATTTGACGGCTCGGGCATGTTGCGGAGGAGCATGGCGGTGGCGACGACGTTCTGGCTAGCTCGAGCGAAAACCGGGGGGTCGGCCGCCCGGTCCTCGTCAATGCGACGGTTGACGTCGCGAGCTCTCTCGCGAGCTCTCCCGCCAAGTGCGCGTTCCGCGCGCTCACGCTCGAGGGTTTGTTGAAGTAGATGCAGGTTCTCTCGTTCCTCGTTGAGCCTCTCCTGCAATTCGAGTATTTGCTCGAGCTGCATTCCTTGATCGGCAAGGAATTGAGCCTCGTCCCGCTCGGCAGGGAGCTCGACATGAGGGGGCGTGTGCCTTCCTTCGACCGGCTCTTCTTCCTGCGATTCCGACGTGCTTTCAACTTCGACGTTGAAGCATTCGTGGGTCGGATCGTAGGTGTCATCAGCCGAGTCGGAGTCAGGAGCGCCAAAGTAATAGTATGATGGGGGAATGCGTGGCCGTTGCAAATCGTCACTGGGGTTGCAGCGTGGGGAAGCGGTCATGCGGGGTTCTGTTTCTGGTTCCTCCGTAGAGTCTGGGTAACCAGAAGCCGGCGTGGACGCAACGAGGTCCAGAGTGGAGCGTAGATGGTGCCCGGGGAGTTCCTCATAAGCGCTCATGCAAGTGCTCACGGAAGAAGCGTACACCTGGGCAGCTGAATCTTGCCCAAACGGGAACGGCGAAGGAGATGTGGCTGTCCACGCCGGAGCGGGTGCTCCGGACAGCGGTGTCTCACCGGACGGGGGAGCGGCGGGATTCTCCGTCGGCATGTTACCCTCGGCCAAGCTTATCCTCCCCAGACCTTCTATGAGGAAGTCTGGGTCGGCGTCCGGCTGGGGGGTGCCGGACCGGGGGATCCCTTCACCCTCCGCGAGATAAAGACGGTGGTTGCGCCGGGCTCGTCGTCATCGGGCGGCTCGCGCCTGCCTGGAACGACGGTACCGGCGGATTGCTCCCCCGGGCTGGGAGAGCTCGTAATCCTCGTCGGTTGGGTGCCTAGGTGGGAGTAGGACCATGTCGTAGCCATAGCCGAGCGACATGAACTCCAAACTCCCGAACCAGATCACTGTGGCCAACGGGATAGGACGATTGGGGTCAGCCATCCAGGAAAAAGGTGGAAAAGCGACGTCGGCACGCAGCGATCCCCTACCTGGCGCGCCAACTGTCGGTGTTCGGACACGAGGGGGTCCTAAACCAATGCGTAAATGCTGCGTGTCCCTTTCCTGGATGGTGATGCAAGGAGAACACACGGGGGTTTATCCTGGTTCGGGCAAGAGAAGGCCCTACGTCCAGCGGGGGGGGGGAGAGATTTGTATTTCCTTGCACCGAGGTGCTTGCGTAGGGGTTACAAGCTTGCGAGAGAGGGTGGTGAGCCCAGGTCTCAAAGAGGAGAAAAAGAAAATACAAGATGATTGCTTGAGATGTTGATCTCTAGATTGTGTATGGCTTGTTCTTTCTCTCCTTTCTCCAGAGTCCTGGCCTACCCTTTTATAGGGCGAGAGGCGGCCAGTATGACGGGGAGTCTTGAGATGATGTTTTATCGATCCCTGTTGAGGTGGCTGTAGCGATGTGTTCTAGAAATGGAGGGTCATCCCTGGACGCCATGGTGTTGTAGAGGACGGGACGCCGAAGTGACCCGGAGCGCCATGCCATGCCGTTCTCCCTTCCCTGTTGAGCCGTGTGAGGCGTCGAGGCCGGGTCGAGGGCGAACGGATAAGTCCGAATCCCCGAGATCGCGGTATACGGACTTTGTCGTATCCTCCCTCGAGGGTAACTGGTGACGTACAGTGCGTGGTAAGGTGGGTATAGTGACGGTTTTCACCTCCCATCACGGTATGGGCGGTAAAACAGTAACGACTGATACTGGCATTGTTCCCACGTCGACCATGCTCGCAGCCACGCCAGTAGGTGGTAGTAGGTAATTGCATTAAATGCTAAGGCTTTTGTCCTGGGGTAGGTGAAGAGAGGGGGTCGAGCGCCTCGACCCGGGCTCACGCGAGTCGGAGTGCGGTCGAGGCGTTCTGTCGTGCGGGACGGGGCGCGGTCGAGGTCTCCCGTCGAGGGGGCCTCGTACGAGTCGGAGACGGGATGCGGTCGAGGCATTCCGTCGAGCCGGTCTCATACTAGGCGGACCTGACGCTCGATTTTTGGAGCGGGCCGTGTTTTGCCGCGGCTTAGTCGTTTTGATCTTTATCATCGTTAAATGTGGGTACCCCTATACTATTGGTACCGACACTATGTAATAAGCGCTGTGATGATACTATGTAATTTGTCTACTTGTGTGTGCGATCATATTCTGAGGCGCACATGAGTCTTTTATGCATCCTATTTTTGTCCTTAAAAATGGGTGTGACAGGTGCAAAAGCCCTACAGGAGCGAAGGTACTTTGCCCTTGCTTTGGCTTGAAGCTGTTTGTTTTGGGTTGATTACAATTTTGATTTTGATCATTTTGGAATTGTGACCAAGGTTAGCTTCTTCTTTCGCTCTTCTCTTTTGATTTGCCTCACAGTTGCAAACATTATTTATGACCACACCATATAGTTCAGACACTGATTGAGGCAGGGACGGATCTAGCGGTGGGATGGGCGGAGCTCTAGCATCCCTATGGCCGCCGAACCCAAGGAGCCCCTCGTAGGAATTTTTGCCATACACCTTGAAGAGAGGCTGAAGCTGTTTGGACGTTGAAGAATCCCCCTGGATATTTTCCTTGGATCCGTCGAGGTTGTCGTCCTCGTGGTGCTTCGCTTTTGCTATCGAAGGCCCCACCTGAAGCTTCGTCTATCTTCTTCCAACTAAGTTTTCTGTAGCGAAGCCAATCACTTTGTCACACTACAAATGCCTTGCTTTATTAAGGCATTTGGGACGCCTTTGTGAACCAGTTCGAATCGCCGAGCGCTCTCTTTGTGCTAAGGCATTTTCTGATTCTTATCTTCATACGTACTTATCTCATCAAAGTTTATTCCTGGCCTCTGTATCAAGCATGCCTATACGTCCACAAGAAACTGCCGATCTCTCCAATTCTATCTATTTAATTATATGTAGGGCGTATATATCGCATTCGCACCTGTTTAGACAGTGAGTTGAGTGCCACTGCTGGCATTAGGAAACCACAACATCGATCGTGAGGACTGAGGAGATTCAGATCATGCACGGGGAGCGTGTCCATGCTAGTTCCAGCCCAAGCTGGGTAGTGGAGATGGAGAACATGCTAGTGGGCACTGGCCGGTCGGTGGAGATGGCGCGTTGGAGCAAGCCCTCAATCTACCGGGTCCCGGAGTGGATCAAGAATATGACCACCGACGGCCAGGCTGCCTACCGGCCGTTTTTGGTGTCACTAGGTCCCTTCCACCATGGCGAGGATCACCTCGCCCACATGGAGGAGCACAAGCGCCGAGCGGTGCTGCACATAGTCAAGCGGTCCGGCAAGCCGCTCAGAGAGTTCTCCGCCGCCATTGAGGGGGTCGCAGACAAGCTGCTGGACGCAATCGACAATCTGGATGACAGATGGCGCAAAGCAGATAGACACCTCTTTGTGAAGATGATGGTGCTAGACGGCTGCTTCTTGTTGGAGATGTTGAAGGGGCTTTCAATTAAGAAGGCACCTGATGACTACGCGCCCAACGATCCAGTCTTCAGCGTCCATGGCATGCTTTGTTTGTGGGTAGGCATCCGCTGTGATATGCTCGTAATTGAAAACCAGATTCCTCTACTTGCATTGTATAAGCTTGAAGAAATTTGGCGCGGCACGGAACCTCTGGTATGTACATTGAAGTAGCACTCTCTGGCACATATGAAGCATAAGATTTATTGGTACTATTATGACACCACTTCAAGTATATATGTACTACTATATTCATTAATCTGGTTACACCAAATAAATACATTTAGTTTATCATGATTAGTGAGTGAGACAGAATCTAGCATAGTTTTTTTTTATGAAACTTGTGCTCCTTTTTTTATCATGCAAATGTTGAGCCAATTAAATTTGATGGCTGCAGCCCTGCACTTTTTTATAGGGATGAAACTGGATCAGATAGGAACATATATTACTAAAACAGAATACGTGTACTTGTTTATTTTTTGGATTTTAAGTCAAATACGGATAGTGCCGGATGCATCCGATATTGATATCTATTCCTTATACGTATCGTAAATCCAGATTTAAGTATTCAGATTCGAAGTTTCGGATATAGTGGATATTACATGTCTAGATCCATATAGGGATTACTCATATAGTATTTAAACCCTTTTGGGAGAAACCGATATAGAGAAATATATGCCTAGTTTTCATCTCTACTTGTTTACAGTGCTGACGATGATTATGGTCCAGGTTCTTTGGATGCTAATGCATCTGCACTATTGTTAGAACCTGATACCCTCTAGTTATATGCAGCAACCCTTGGATATTATTTGAATATGAGTGTAACAAAACCTTACACAATATCAGAAATGATGTAGACGAATCTTATAGAAAACCATTGATTAGGAGTTACTATCCGTGAATTCTCTCGCTAAGCACAATTCTTAAAGAGTACAAGTGATTTTCACTATCCCACAACAATACTTGACCCTCCTGGACGCTTTGATTCTTTCCGTATATAAAATTATAGTGCAATAGAAATGTCTAGCCTAATCCTCTTGAGCACTCCTAACTTCTCCACACAAGCCTTGGATGAGACCCTTGTGTTGGCTTAGTTTATTCCCATGGAATCAATCCCCTTGTTTATATATATAGTCCTCTCCAAAGCCCCCATACATACAAGTAGGAGTCCTATTCCTAGTAGGATTCTACACAAGTCCTAATAGAATTAGGATTTCTAAGAGCATACCTCTGATTCTTAGTCCAAGTTAGTTTTGAGTCACCATAAAACAATCTTCACCTGACTATAGTCCTTTGAAGTCATTGTGCTCCTCCAAGAATTCACTCCAAGTCGGTTCCCTCCTTTTTTCCCCACATTGGGAGTGGCCCCACCATAGGGGGTCCCTGCACATCACCATGATGTGTATCAATGTCTAGCTAGGCTTGAGTACCCGGACCGTCAACCTGAGACATTATTTGTGTGTTTTGGTTAACTACACCATCTTCTCCGATGGTTCTCCATGCATGGTTGGTGCCACCACATCTTCTTCCTTCTTCCAACCACTCGTAGGTTCTCCTCTATGACCTCTAGATTTTGTAACCATCTTTGCAGCCTTTAACTTGACCACAATTGAAGATTAAAGTACATGCCATTGACCAGATGACTTCCTTCTCCTAGATAGAAATTTTACCAAATCTCCATATATTTGCACCACTCTTAAGATTTGCTACTTGATATCCTCCATTAATCTAGATAATTTTCACAATTATATGCCCTTTGCACGTAACTCTTATGAGTCCACCATGAAGCGATAAGCTAGAACTTGGGAGTTCTAGCGACCTCATGAATATTAGATTATTTTTCAAGCCCATGATGTAACTAACTCCCATCTGTGTGTAATATGTTCCATTATGCATGTCCAATGTAAGCGTTCCCACCTTACTGACAACATATCCTTGCGATCCGCTAAGTGAATAGTTGCATTCGCCAAATGTAGAGATCCTTCATCAAACATCTCCCTCAATGAAAATATATGGAAGCAACTCCTTGAATCTAGTATCCACTCATGAATAATACCTGGTTGACTGATGATAAGTACATCACTCATATCCTCACTTGTCATTGAGCATGCTCCTCTCATAGTCTTCAAACTTGGACAATCCTTTATCATGTGACCCTCCTTGTTGCATAGATAGCATCTATGGTGTCCTTTTCTCTTGCATTTGTTCTTTCCATGATTCTTGATTTACCTACTTAGACAAATCTTTATCGCCTGAGAGCGAAGATTCTTGCAAACAGCCTATTGGTGCATCACCTTCCATCCTTCATCAGTTTTCTTGTCCGGCTTGGTGCTCTCAAGATCATCAATCAATCTTTGTTGTACAAGCTTCCCAGCCCTACCTATCTTCTCACAAAATCAAATTAGTCCAACCAATTTGACACCCTAGTTATGTGCAACAACCCTCCGATCTTTGAAAGGATATTGTCAATATAGCACAAGCTTGCACAATATAAAGAACGACATAGAAGAATGTCATAGAAAACCCTAGATGACAATGTTAAAGAAACCACAACAAAATATTAGGACTCTATTGCCGTAAAAAAAAATGAGGACTCTATAAGCACAAACTCCAAAAAGAGTAAAGTGATTGCTGCTCTCCCATAACCCCACCACTCTGATTCTTGCCCTATACAATAATATAGTGCAATAGAGCTATCTAGCGTAATCCTCTTGAGCACTCCTAACTTCTTATTAGAAGCCTTGGATGAGACACTTATGCTGGCTTAGTTTATGCCTATGGCCTCCACCCCTATTTATATAGTTCCCCAAGGCCCCATACATGAAATTAGGAGTCCTACTCCTGGTAGTATTCTACACTCAAGTCATAATAAAATTAGAATTCATAATAGCACAACTTTCTTGACTCCTAGTAAAAGGAGGCCTCTTAACAAGCTCATTACTATAAATCAATTTCCTGAGACAAGCTGTCTATTTGACTACTAAATGATTATGAAGGTGCTAGATCAATAGGTTTGCCACTATAAATCAACTCCACTATACCCTAACATTGTTTTTGGTAGTGCTGGCTCTATTCCTTCAAATTAGGCTTTGTTCCTTTATTGCATAAACCATGTGTTTCTGTATATATGTGGATGAAACCAAACACAAAGAATGGGAATTGAGTGTTTAGCAATGACCCTCAAACCAGGGTCCCTATTTTTTATTCGAGGGTTCCTAATTTCAGTGTCCATGTTTCTAGGACATAAGTTTAGACACCTCAGTTTTTCAAGCCCCTAACTTTTCTTTGGGTATACAATGACGTATGAGGTCACCTTTCAATAGTACATATTTTTATTATTTCTTCTTCGATAGCCTCTTCCATCTCATCCACATGTACCCCCATTTTGCATAGTGCGGGTAAACGAAGTTGTGGCACACATTCTTGACTTCCTCTAGATTATTAGTGGTTGCATACAATGGACAGGGGAAGGTTGAGTCAAGGTCGAGCTTAGGAAAGCAGTGGACCTATGCCATGTTGGGGCGATTAGAGACTAGAGGTTAGGGTTGAGCTTGGGTACACTACTACAGAATTTTTTTTGCGAGATGTCGCCCTGGACATGACCGAGGCGGGCAGCCTGGTCGCCCGCCTCGGTTATTCAGGGCCCGGCCGAGGATGGATGCATGCACGTGGACTACGAGGGTGCTCGATGGCCGGTGAAACAAGCCTAGCCAACCGATGACAACCCATAGTAGAGCACATATCCTAAGCTAGAGTTTTGTTAGACCCCAAATATGATGCAGAAAATTAGTCATTATGGTACGGATGACGTGTGTTGAGGATCATTCAAGGCTGTGGGGCAGTGGGATCCAGCCGGTGGCTGCTGTTAGGAAATGGTTGTGTGGGATGGGGGGGGGGGGTGCATGGGCTAGAGGGAAAATGACAGAATCAGAAAAGTTGGGGGTCGTGGAAGAGCCTGGAAATGAGGTCTGGCGGTTGATTTGGGGCCTCCAACTTTGAGAGCTTGAATAGGGGTAGTTTTCAATAATGGTTCTAGTAATACAAATCTTATTTTTGTCAAACTGTTTGATTTTATTCAGAAATTGATGGTCAAAATTATCAGAACAACCCTATATGAACTTGCATTATGATCAAATGTAGTAGCATGTATGTAACCTTGGCTCTTATACACCCCTTGTCAACCTTGATGACAGAGCGAGCAAGAAATCAACAATTTGGTGCTTGATTTTGTGTGGGACCCTATCAAGGAATACAGGCCCAGGGATCGCATCGTCGTCGACAGACTATGTCTCCACCCCCTGGACATTTATCACAGAAACTTCTGTGATCTGCATGCAGCCACATCTAGAACAGAAACGAGGTGGCAGTCGAGCATGCACTGTGCTGTGGAACTGGAAGAAGCAGGGATCCATTTGAAGTGCAACAACAGTCGTTTCATTGATTACAAAAGTCGTGTGCTTAGCCTACCAACGATCTCCATCTACCGTGAGGGCACAGAGAAAATCTTCCTTAACATGATGGCGTTTGAACGGCTAGATAGTGACGCCGGGAGTGATGCGGCAGACTATATTATATTCATGGACAATATCATTAATTCTGAAAGAGATGTGGCACTGCTGAGATCCAAAGGGATCATCAGAAACTTGTTGGGCACTGATAAGGAGGCGGCACAGCTGTTCAGCAACATGAGCAGGAGGGCAATATTCAACCCATACAGCAGTCTGCACGATGTGCATCGAAAGGTGAATGCCCACTGCGCGAGGCCTTGGAACAGGTGGAGGGCCATCTACATGAGGAACCCATGGGTTTTCATTTCCCCCATCGCTGCCCCAATCCTCCTCATCGCCACCCTCCTGCAAACCATGTACTCTGTCGCCGCGTTCTACAAACCCTGAAGGACTGAGCATACATGCATCACACGATACCACAGTCTTGGTTTTGTATCTTAAATTCATATGCACACGCATGTTGTCATCAAACTTGCACTCTGTATAGTCTACTGTTTGTGATGCAATACATGGTGAGTGAACTCTTGTGGCACAGTATGAGCCTGCAAGACTGCAACGTGATGTTGTTTATGTATATCAATTATTCAGTAAGTGTAATTTCGTGATGAATTCTAATGTCTCAATGAAACTTATAGCTGAGTAAAAATCAAAACTTATGTACACGAACAAGGTTCGATTAGGGCCAATTTCGTATATATAACTCAAATTCCCAAATTCATGAGCTAGGAGCTTAGAATATATGGAGTATCTATTAGGTAGTTTCCCCAAGTACTTTATTCTTCACAGATACGGATCGGATATCTGTCCATATATTTTTAATATGAATGTGAATTCAGGAGGAGAAAATAATGAAAAAAAATATTTTGTCATCTATATTTGAATCATATATGGATACAGGACATATACATTAACGTTTTAGGGCCCGTTTTGAAGCCTTTTGTTTTACGTTAAAAACATGTATAAATTCTTGAACTCGAAAACTCAATGTCTTGTCAACCCACTAAGGTCATGTTCGGATACGATGTATTTTTACTGTTCTAGAAAATACAATGTTCTTATGTAATACTTTGGTTTTGAAAAGTATAAGGCGTTCGGATGTAAAGACCCTTCTAGGTTTTAAAGCAATGCTAAAATTCTAGCCTTTTTTCGGAGTTTTAGAACCTTTTTTGTGCTGTAGATCTCTTTATTTTTCTAAAAGGTAGTTTTTTACATCTCTTGTACTAAAACTAAGTTTGTTGGTTTGTTGATACTACGATTATCAAAACCAATACGTCCAAACAGTGCCTAAGTTTTCGCTTGTATGGGACTGATCCAGTCAGAAAATAAAAACCAGCTCCCTAAACTCCAATCAAAATTCAATGGATATCAGGTGCTTGTTTGCTCACGTCGTTCTCATCACCCCCGTCCATGACACGAGCTTCTCTTCCACAGCACATGTTCTCTTCCTTGGTCCTCCTCACTTACCCTCGCCACCTGGCTAGCTCTCTCCCTCCCTTCTTCCAGGATGTCTCTCCCCTGCGCATCAGTTTCCACCAACAGCCAAATCCATAGGTGCAAACGCGATCCATGCTTGGATCCAGCATCTATATTTAGTGCGTGTGAGGACAGTGAGGACTTCGATTGTGGAGGTTTCACGCTAGCTCCGTTGAGTCCAAGGTCACAATTCCATGTCCTTGTGCTTAATTCCGGCTTTATTGGTTTTGAGAAGTCCACACTAGATATTCATATTCACCAGCATCCAAGTTGTCTCAAGACTTCCATACCACAGACAAAAACCTTGTCCATGTGGCTGTGGCTATATGCCAGCGGGAGTGAGGTCAGACTCGCTGAGCCATCAGACTTGTGGGTGAGCTCACGACGCGACCATACACCATGGTGGCTGCCGGTGCTCGTGGAAGAAGTGTTGGCTGCCGGTGACCAAAAATGCTTTACAGATGAAAGAAATTATAGCTGTCTACTTATGCACAGGGGTGGACCCACCCTATCAGCAAGATGGGGCGCCCACGTGTGTTAGTAGCGTGCCACCAGTACAATACAAGGGACAAGAGGCTCTCAGCTGTTTGGTCGAGTGAAGGCAGTGGAGATTGTTAGGTTAATCTCCACCAAGTGGGCCTTTGGTCAGCGCCCAGATCGGGGGCATCAAACCCAACAGAGGTTGGTGGGCCCCGTCGCACAGTGCCTATAAAGAGGAGTGGGGCCTACGGCTCAAGTGACAAGGTTCGCCCTAGCAGCCACCAGTCCCAACCCTAGTCTGATCCCAAGGGTGGCACTGCCAGTGGCGGGATGCCCCACCGGCGGCGCCACTGCACCGCTTCTCGCCACCGACACCAACTCCATGACGGACTCCTCCTCCTCTCAGGCCGATGGTCGGTAACGCCTCCCCATTCCACTCTCTCTCCCTCTCCCTCTCTACATCTGTGAACTTTGTGTTGCTTTATCCTAAATGGAATAGAGACACCCACTGTTCTGCACCTAGACGATCCAATAGACTCCAACAATGGTATCAGAGCCTCACTAGTATGTAGAAATGAGTCGTGGGATTGAAAATCGAATGAAAATAGAAAGAAAAGATGAATCGATCAAATCGGATCGGGACAGAAACACCAAACCCTAACCCTAAAGAGGACGGAAACAGGAGGAACCCACCTAGTCTTCCTCGCCGCTGTCGTAATCACCATGAGTGGGAAGGAAGGCTTGGCGCCGGTTTCACTGACGTACAAGAAGATGAGCTGGGCCGCCGTCGTCGTCACGCCGATACACGGTCATGGGCTTTGGGCACCGATGCGGGGCCACTCGACGGTGGTGCGCTCTACCACGGGGGAGCACGCTCGCCAGCGAGAGGGCCCGCAGCAGCGCCGCCCCTTTTCCCTCCGTCGGCCGCCATGGATGGCCGCTGCTGCTGTCATCTTCGGTGCGGTGCAAAACAAAGAGAACGGGGAGAAGGAATGAAAGAAGATGCTTGGGAGCAGGATTTGCTCCGGCTCGATTTTCCCCTCGACGGCGCGGACGTTCACCATGGCCGCTGCCGCTGTGGTCGCCGGTCACGGCGAGAGAAGGGAGGAAGGAGACGAAATGAATTAGGGTTTGGATGAACACTGGCCGACGGTGGGGTTTTATTCCTCCGAAATTGCCTCCCTGCCGTCGGATGGGCTTTGACGGCCGAGATCGAGCGGCTGTGTGTGAGCGGGCCAGACCAAAGCGCCGAGCTGCTGCCACATGCTGGGCTGCAGGCGGTGTTGGGCCAAACTGCTCCACGGGCCAAGCTGGTTTCTAATCGGGGCAAAATCAAATAGAGGCCCGGGCTAGCAAGGGGAGAGGTGAGCAGCGCTGCTGGCCCGCCATGGGCTGCCCTGCCGTCAGCGCTTGTGGCAAATGGATGTAGGCCGAAACCGGTTTTTGGGCCATTTTCTACAAAAGAACAGTAAAACGATAAGAATTTCATTTTATATTTTCCAGAAACAATTTTTTATGCATATTTTGAAGAGTTAGAATTGATTTTGATGCAAATTTCAGTATAATTTTATCCAACGATAATTTTGTTCAGAAGAACAGTAAAGTAATTTAAAAGTTTCTGGAAAATAGCATTATGAGATTTAATTAAAGTTTTCGCTGCAAAGTTAAAGATGGTTGTCTTCTCATTAAATCCGAACCAACTGGAGGATTTAATTTGAAGAACAGATATAGTTATTCAATGAATGATGAAAATTTTATCTTTCGGTTAATGTTGGAACCAACGGGAAAATTTTAATTGGAGGGATAGTTAGTTTATAGTTAAGATAAATTATAATATTATTATTTTCTGACCAACGTTGATGATAATAATATTATAAGTTTATTAATGAGTTTAAGTTTAAAAAAATTATGATATTGTTATTTTCTGACCAACATTGATGATAACAATATTATAATTCTATGAGTTTTATGTTTAAATTTTAAATCTCTGATAAATTTTGCATCAAAGTGACCAATTTTCAGAGAATGGATAAGAAATAAGAGATGCTCTAGAGCGAGCAGAATGTAATGTATTTTTATGTTTCCACAGCAAATATGATCTTCTAAATAAATTCAAACCAACGGGAGAATTTAATTTTGAAGAGCAGTCATAAGATAATTGAGTTTTCTATATGTTGATTTCATTTCTGCCCAACGGTGATGTGGAATTAATGTAGAAGAATATTATTTTATTCTATTTTTGTCCAACGGTGATATAGAATACAACATAAAGTTTTAAAAGCTTAATGTGCATGTTTTTAACTAGACCAACGTAGGGTTATTTTCATGCTCATTATTGTTGATTATTGATTAATGTTTTTCAAACAAAAAACTTGATGCTTTCATTCTTGAAGAAAGAAAAGAGAAATGAGCTGGGTACTTGTGACTCAGATGATGAAAGGCCTAAGGGCAAGTTATGTATGAAAGAATGTCATTGCTTAAGGGATCCTGTTCTCTTTAAAGAATGGCTTGAAAAAGAAAAGTTTTCAAAGATTTCGGGGATATTGATCCAAGAAAAGAAAATAGAACGATAAGAGTTTAGTTTAAAAAAATGCATTTTATGTACTCTTTATGAAGAAGAATTTAGTTTTTAGTTTTCATCATCATGATAAGAGATGTAATAAGTAATATAATTTTTTAATCTTAATCATCATGATATGAAATGTAATAAGTGACATGCATGTTTAATTTGACTAACGTCGGATTAAGCATGTTTGTTAAAGAGTATTCGGATGTATTCCTAAATTTGATGATTGAATATGAGTCAATCCTGGTATTTATGTCCTTTCAAGGGAATTATCTCCCATGGTGGGAAAAAGTTTGTGAAAGTACCCGCATGGCGGGAATTTTTTTTGAGAAAATACCCACGTGGCGGGGTAAAGTTGGCATAATACTTATGTTAATCTATCCTACATGGTGGGAGAAAGTTATGATTACTTATGTGCTTGACAGTACTCTTCTATTGTGTTATAGTAATTAAGCACTCAATGAGTTTAAGGAGAACAGAAATTTGCAAACGAACCTCAAGATAAGAATGGCATGCAAGCGTGACTTGCGAAAGTATTAATGATAAAAGACTCTGTTGAGTTTTTAAAGTGAAATGAGAAAAAAGTACTTCCATACGAATTAAGAAATAATTTTATTTTGCACGATGTAATCATGTGGATGAAGTAAGTAATCAAAGTTTCCTCATTCACAAGAGTTCTGAATGGTTTTTGAAATTATGGTAAAAAAGTTCATACCACATTTCAAGGGGGGAAATGTGAGATAAATTAAGAAAGATACTTTCCCATACTTCAGATAATGCGATGCATACTGTGCATTGAAGGCAAGAGTGATCTATAAAAGATGAATGTGATCGTCGAGGGAGCAAGACGGTTATAATAACGATACCCCTAAAGTAAAGGAATAGCTAAATTCCTAGACCTTTTTACAGTTCCGATAGGAAAATAGCAAAGTTGGCCAGTATTCATACTGGACGACTTCAGAGTTATTAAGGCGGTGCTAAACACACCATATGAGTTTTAGCAGATTAAACCTAAAATAAGAAAGTTTGAAGATGAGACAATCTGGGGGAGCATAGTAAAAAGAGACCAAACTCCGCAAGGAGGATGAATAATGTAAACAAAGATCTTGTTACATAGAACCTTGTAGAATCAAGTAGCTGAGGTCCCAGAAAGTCTCAAAATATAATAAAATCAGATATTTTTGATTGACTATAAAGTCTATATTAGTGAAATTCAAAGGGAGGGTAATCCCACCTAAATTGAAGAAGCCATGAAAGGCGTTCACTCGTCTAAATGGCAAAAAAATTCCTAAGGAGCCAAAATAGTAGGATGTAATGGGTCTACAAGACAAAATATGACTCCAAAGAGAATATATAAAGATGTGGAGCACGACTTGAATCAAAAGATTTCGCGCAAAGCGAATGAATAGATTACAATGAATGCTGGTGGCACATCATGATCTGAGTTACATCAGATGAAAGTAAAGACAGCATTTTTCAATGGGATTTGTATGATAATGATTACATGGTATAACCCAGAGGTTTTGTCATGGAAAGAAAAGAACGTAAGGGATGTCACATGTAGAAATCTCTTATGGACTAGAGTAAATCTCTAGACAGTGGCATTTAAAGTTGAAGAGTCAATTAGAAATTTTGGGTTAAAGAGAATGAGAGGACAATTATATTTGTACAAAGTTATAGAATGGGAAATTTATTTTCTAATCCTGTATATGTAGATGACATCTTACTTGTTAGTAGTGATGTCAATCTACTGCATGACAAGAAGAAGCTCTTGTCCTCAAGGTTCAATAAGAAAGTTCTCAGTGAAATGTCTCTCGTTATAAGAATTGAAACTCACCGAGATAGAAGAAAAGGGGTATTAGGACTATCGCATAGGCATGCTAAGAAAAGTTTCTAAAGAAATAAAGTACCTATGCGGGTAAACATACGCCTGTTTCCATGGTCAAGGGTAATAGTTTTGGAAACTTTAGTGTTCCAAGAAGCAATGTGAGATTGTTATAGATGGACGTTCTATATGCTTCAGCTGTAAGATCTTACCCTGACATAGTTCATGTATCCGGGTTATTTTGGCAAAAGTCCAGTCCAAATATAGCTCACTGGAATGGAGTTAAGAATATCAGCCTCATGCTAAGAAAGAAAGAACAAGTACTCTTAAGTAGTTGTGGGTACAAATGTTAAATTTTGACGAGATGTTTAGTGAAATCCACATAGTAGCTAACACTCGCAGTTGAAGTTTTATTGTGGAAAAGCTCCAAAGAAATACTTTTAGTATCACTGCAAAGTTATAGTATAGCATGATATGAGGCTGCGGGACAGGCAAAATGGTTAAGGAACTTGTACCCGGAATTGATAATGATTGTCAACAGCAATAACCATTTAAGTAGTTTGCTCCTATGACAACAAGTCAAGTGTGCTGCCAAACACATTGATATTAAAGTTATACATTGTAAAGGAGGAAGTCCGGAATCATACTAAAAGTATTGAACATAAAAGTAACAAGCAAGTGCTTACGGATCCGTTTACCAAAGGCTTACCACCCAGTGTGTTCATAGAACACGCAGTCGACATGGATTTTACGAGAAAGCCTATGATTTCCGAGCACTCGCGCTGGGTGGCCCAGCTGTCTCCTTGCCCAACGGCCCCCAGCTGTCATTGGTGCACCGGTGTCATAGTTGCCCAACAAGCCGTTGAGGCAAAGAGCCCAAAATGCGACTTACGCAGTTGGAGAAGAAAGCAAGGTATAGGCCAACGGCCCAGCCGTCCAGTTGCCCAGCAGCATAGCCTCCACACACGGCCACGGAGTCGTCGGCCGTGCCTTCAGCACAGTGCTTCTCTCTTATTATTGATTGAAGCCTTGGCATGACAATGGCCACAGCTGTTCACGTCAACGTCAATGGACACGCAGGTGGGCATCACGGATTGGCTTGCGGCTTGCTCGAAGTGGAGGCTGGATCGGCCGAGCCGCTTGGTCGCTGGTGCGCTGGTGTGGCACTGGATGCTGGGAGAAAAAGGCGGGAATCAGCCCGTGAGTCACCTGCCGACCAGCGCACGATTGTTGCGGATTATGTCACGGGCCTAGTCTCGACACCGGCCCAGCCTGCTGACGGCCTCAACAAAGGCTCACTCGAAGCGTGGGGCCTGTTTTGCAGCCGCGCCAAGGTGGGCCGGATGCGTACGATGCGTTCCATTTTTATCTTTTCTTCTTCCTTGCTTCTATTTCTTTTTTTTTCATTTTCTTTTATATGGTTTTCTTCATTAATTTATTTTTTCTTTACTCTAATTGACTATTTTATTTGTTTTGTTTTTTATATTGATATTATATTTTTTTCGTTTACCTTTATTTTCCTTTGTTTTTCTTTATCTTTTATTTTTATGTTTACTATAGATTTTCTTATTTGAATTTATGTATGTTTTCATTTAATATTATTAGCTATTTTCGTTTTAATAAAATTCTTGTTTTACTTTTAATATTTATTGTATTTCATGGAACGCATATGATGTTTAAATATTAGATATGTGATTTTGTGATGTACTTTTGTTTATTTATGTAACACCTCAAGTGTTTAATCCATAATTGCATTGCATTTGCATAAGCATAAGCATGCATAACTCATGTTTGTTATTTTATGTGAGGCAACACATGTGATTGTTCTAGGAGTTTTGTTTGGTTTATATCTTGGAATACTTGATAGTTGGTGTAACAAAAAGGTAGAATAGCCAATTATGTTCCATAACACCTTAGTTATACTTAGGGTAACTCTTGGAGCAAGGTTCATGTTGATCAAAATTGCAAAAATGCCCTCCAAGAGATGGTTGACCACCATTTGACCCTAGAGTGTTCTAATTTGACCAATTAAAAAGTCTAACTTAAAGACCTTGCATGGAAGAGCACCCTTAAGCAAAGTTGTAAAGAATTTTATGGGGAACAAAAATCTCAATATGACCATCTCATGAAATTGATCAGAACATGCTTAAAAGTGGCCCACAAGTCAGCTAGAGGGGCTGCCTCAACACTTAGAATTTTCTAAGTCCTCAAATTGACCCTCCAGTTTTGCTGAGGCCTACTTTAGAGGCTTGTAGTTTGCAAACCAGGCCAAACCAGCTTCCACTCATATTGACAAACTTGTAGTCCTCATGTAGCTCTACAACATTGCCAACATCACCCAAGTCTGGTTCTCCATAGTTTTTGAGTTATGATGTCATGAAGTTGGGGTTTCAGTCGGTTTAACCACTGAAATCACATTTCAGTTTCACCGAGCACCACTTGATGTCCCTGTATCTCACCAACTAAACCGAATCAGCTCTTGATGCCTGTTACAAACTTGTAGTGCTTACATCGGTCTACAACTTTGTTAATTGGGGGTTCCACTGAAACGAGCTGGATTAGGAGTTAATCACCTCCAAAGTCGCTCTGTCAGTCGATCTCGATGGCACCTTTGCACCGCGATTCAGTTTCGTCAGAGGGAGAAGTGGCCGATCGACCACAGGGCCTCACCGACGTGTGGACACGCGGTGGCGGCCGTACGCCGGCCCTGGCCCCACCGGTCAGACCGCGACGCCTTCAAGACCGCCACGACGCGTCGAGCCGGCCTCCATTCCCTCCGCCTCTCTCTTCCGGTTTCAAATCGCCAGACCGAGCCGCCATTGCCGCTCCACCTCCGGCGAGCTCGCGCGCGTGTTCCACTGCATCACCGGCCACCAAACGACGCCATTTCCTCTGCCTCACCGCCCTCCATCTCCTCAACCCACCGACAGCCTTGATTGAACTCAAGGTGAGCCGCATTGCTACCTCCGCCGCTTCCGAGAGGTCACCGGAGCTCCGCCATGGAGGCTCACCGTGGCCGGGGTAGCTCGGGCCTCTCTCCGTCCTCCCTTCCTACCTCAATAGCTCCGCCTAGCTTCAGTGAAGCTCGTACCGAGCTTAGCCGGGACCGTGCACCCTCACCGGCGGCAGTGCACCGCCACCCGACCCTCACCGGCCGCCGCTCGCGGTGACGAGTCCTTTCCGCTCCAACCCAACCCCTCCCGCTGGCAAAAATCGACGCACCGGGTGACGGAGAACACGAGGGTGTGCTTGGTTTCCCGAGCGAGCTCCCCTCCGACGAGCTTGAGCTCGTCGGAGCTCGCGGGTCGGCGCCCCCTCTGCTCCCGGTCGCTGACTTCGGGGGCCCGCATGTCAGCGCCATGCGTGGGCGGGCGTCCGAGCGGGCCGCGCGCGCCGTCGTGGGCCGCGCCTGTTCCCGGGCCGGCCCAGCTTTGCATTGGAAATTATTCCCTTTAATTATTTGTCACAGATTTTTGTAGAAGTTTGAAAAATGTAGATCTAGGGTTTTACTTACCCAAAAATCATGAGATAAATTTTGTTAGGATCTACATGATGTGTAGTATTTTATAAAAATATAAATCTGGTATGTGATGTTTAAATTCTGTAAGAATTTAATAGATCTTGCAAATGTGTTTTTAAATGCATGCAAATTTGTTAAATTTATAACTGGAGCTGTAGTGTCCCAAAAATCATGAAATTTGGTGGGTAGGTTACTTTATGCTTGCCCTAGCTCTGGTAAAAATTTGGGCAACAGTGCTTAAGTAATTTTCAAGTTATAAGGCTATCATGTTATTCTAGGAAATAATTGAATGAATTTTAGTAATTTTTCTACATGTGCAATGTTCTTGAAAATTTTTGGAGAATGTCTTGCTAACCATAGAGTATCTAAGAAAAATATGAAATCTGTTGTTTGATACTTTTCAATATGATGTATTAATTATACAAAAATCAGCCTTTTGGACTTGTGAATTTTGTATAGGGAGGTTCTTTGAATAAAATTTGTTCAAATTTTTACAGTGGTCTCTTTTTGGGTCAGAGAGCCCCCTGTAATTTTTGTAGAATTTTAGGAGCAGTTTACATATATGTTTAAAATTCCACCTAATTAATTAAGTAAATTAAGAAATGAGTATAAATAAATGTTCTAGGTAGTCACTCCCTACTTTCTGGTGTTTTTGTACCCCATGTGAACTTTTGGTAACATTAGTTTGGTTTTAGGGGACTTTGGCCACATCAATAAATATTTAACCCTTGTAATTTTAGGTTTTCTGGACAGCTGGTAGTATTTCTAAGTTTGGCCTTTGATAAAAATGGTTGCTGGAAAACTTGTAAATACCAAAGTTGTAGTAAACTTGATAAAATAGATTTTGTCAAAATTTAGGAGCATTTGGCTTAGTAGTTTGAGAGTTATTATTGTTTAAAGTGGCAGTTTAGAATCTGCTACTCTCTGTTTTGAGAGGACAGATTCTGGAACTTATGAAATTTGACATGGAAAACTTAGGAGTTTAGGGTTGAGGGATGAAAATGAATTGTAGTGTATTTCTTAGGCTTTCCAGATTGTCTTAGATCACATCTTTTGGATTTGGAAATCTCTAGTTATGATAAAAACAAGTAGCTGCTGTCCAGGATGTTTTACTGTGGTATTTTGCTGATTTGTTGTGGTGTGGTATCCTAAGAAATGCTACTCTTGTAATTGTTAGGTGTTAGTGCCTTAACTGAAGAAGAGCAACTTTATCTTAGGTTAAGTAGATTAGGTGAGTACTTCTCTACCGAAGAGGAAATTTACACCTACTCTTTTGAAGTGATTTGAATAGAGCTTTAAAATTGTTGTAATGCATCCATTCCGAGCATACTGCATCTTTCACTATGCATTCATGAGATTTATTATGCACTCATGCAATAGGTGTTCCGGAGGGAGTAACACTCCTAGAATTCGAACAAGTGATACCGGAGGAGGTGCAGAGTCAACCGGAGGAGTCAGCAGAAGAACCAAACGTCGGGGAAGCTCCGGCAGAAGATCTACCCGAGTGTCCGGACCACAGACCCGCAACCTTTCTCAAAGGCAAGCCCCGGTGCATGCTGAACCCATCGTTTATAAATATATCTTGAGTACTTTTAATTGTTTATTGCATTAAGTAGTAGGAGTTGTATGAAAACAATTGTTGCATGATACCTGTCCTTGTCCAGATATTGTACTTAAATCCTATATTAGGTTTAGGCACGTGTCAATGCTTAGCCCTGCTTAGTGCGGTAGAAGTCGGGTGATTTCTGCTCATCCGCGAGATATAGGATTGGGTCGCGAGTGGCTTATGGTTATCGTGATGGAACCATGCTTTAAAATGAAATTGAGACCGGGCGGGAGTTCGATGGTACAGCTGCAAGACACTTCATGTCTTGGCTGTGGAGCCATGCCCGTCTGAGTCGTTTAAGGACCGATTCGCTGTACGTCCTTGAGTCATGTTGAACGCAGTCTAACACTTAGTTGGCCGGATAAGTCGTTCCGACCGCGAAGCCGAGTAATGTGATTCAGGCCGGGAATCGAATGGTAGGTTGCTTCTTGGAGGAGAGAAAGGATGTGCTTGGGGACATTGGCGTGAGACCAAGGTGGGGTTAGAGTCCCTATCACCTGGCAGAGTGTCGCCCTTGGGGTTGCGACATCATTCGGACCCGCGATTCCTGAATCATATGAAAAGGTGGCCTGTGCGACCCTGGCAGGGGTCTGCACGGTGAGTGTTAGAAATACCCCTCCAGCTGGATAGGAATTTGATTCGAATCGCCGTCGCTCCCGGTTAGTGAGCACTTGACTTGAGCAGCGGCAACGTAGATCTCATTAATTGAACAGATGGTTAAGTGAATGATACAATGTTGCCACAATTTATACCTGCTATGGAAATAATATGAATAATTGTTTGATGATAATCAAGTGCATGTTTAGTACAGGTGCTAAGATAGATGACAGGTAAATGCTAAAAATAACTGCTAGTACAGGTTATAAGAGTTTCAACTACTTATGCCTTTATGCAAAATGTGGTGTCAGCTAGCCCCTTGTGTAAGCCTTGCATAATCCTTGGTGTCACATTATTTCTGGTTTATGACGGGTAAGTCTAGCTGAGTACCTTCCAGTACTCAGGGTTTATTCCCTCCTGTTGCAGATGACATGCTTTATCAAGGTTTCTGCAAGACGTGTCTCCACCCTGCAGGTGATGATGACTAGATCACTAGGGCGTGATCGTCTTTATGTACTTTCCTCATGCTTTTGCGGGTTGTCGATCTTCAAGACTGGCCGTAATTAATCAACTAGTGTGTGTGTTATGCTTCCGCTACTTTCCAAACTCGGTTTGTAATATTTGCTACTCCGTGGTGTAAACTTATTTCAGAACTACTTGTGAAATGTAACGTACGATGTGTATGTTGAATGATGCGATCCTGGTTGTAAGCAGTTTGGTTTGAAATCCTTCGTGATTTCGATTGACTACCGGGATTATATGGGCTCAAGTTTGAAAATTTGAGCGCTTCGGTGCTTGTTTTCGTACTTGTGCTCTTATAATTTGGTCGGTTCTGTTACAATTTACAATACTTTTTTCTTTTCTTCTATTCTTTCTTCTTTCTCATTTCTTTTCTGTTTTCTATAGATTTTCTTATTTTCATTTCCTTTATTGTTATTTTACTCTAATTAATTGATTTTCTCTTTTTCTTTTCATGTTTTACTTCTTTTATTTTCCATATTCCATGATATGATGCTCGTGTATGTTTATTTTTTCAACTCAATGATGGTCATATTTCTTGCTTTCTTCTATTCTTTTCCCTTTCAATATTCTTTGGGTTTTTATTTCATTTCCTTGATCATTTTTATTTTCCTTTAGTTCTTTTTATTTAACAACAATTTAATCCTTTGTCTTCTCCTTTTTTTTCTTGTTTCTTTTTCCTATTAGCTACTTTCAAATTTCCTATATATACATGGGATATATATATATATATATATATATATATATATATATATATATATATATATATAGATGTTCATGTAGTATACATGTAATGTTTTACGATATATTTTCTAATATTCTCATAGCATAAGTGAGATGTTCCATGATTTTCTTTGAGTGTTCACATCGTACTTGTGAGATGATGTTCCATGATATATTTGGTAATTATTCAAGTAACTAGATGAATTCCCCGCGCGTTGCTGCAGGTAGTCAAGAGAAAATACAGATGGGCAAGCTTACATAAATAAGAGGGCAACAAACGGTTTAGCTGCTCAATTCCTAATAAATGCATTTTAGTGTTTATACGATAGTGGCGGTGGGGCCATTGTGATGACGTGGCTTCATGAAATCGCAGAGAAATAGGATAGTTGGGTTTACTTTTATAAGATATATAGATATCTACGGATGTTCTTTTTAACTTTCCTCTATTATATGTGTTTTATTATTTTTCTTTTCCCAGATGTCTCGTTGTGAAAAGATGTCCACATAGTATACATGTGGTGTCCTATGTTGTATTTTGTGATGTTTGCTTAGTATAAATTAAATATTTCAAGATTATGTTTGAGTATTCACATAGTCCCCACGAGATGTTCTATGTATATTTTAGGTTGTTCTAATAGTATTCGTGTGATATTTTTTGTTTTTATCACATATTTTGCACGTTATTCTGTATTATGTTTTTATTTTATTTATCCTTCAACTTATTTACATTTGATTATTGTTGTTTTTACGTTGTTCTATATTATATTTTTTTCTTCCACTTATTTACATTTGATTATTGTTTCCTTTTTTATTTTATTATTTATTTTTTGTTTCAATTTTATTTCCATCGGTACATGGCTTCTTTTCTTGTTTGTTTTCTCTATTACATATATTTTTCATATTTTATGAGATGTCCCATAGTATGTTTTGGCAAAATTTTTAATCATACTTCAATGATTTCATAAATTTAGTAATAAAATATTTTAAATATAACATAAACCAAACTGTGGTGTAGTGGTAGGAAAATAACATTCTTATAAGCATCGTGTGTTCAATTCTTCCACGCATGCTACTTTTGCTCATATTTTCTCTTTACTTTTTCTATAAACTATCTAAGCAACACGTCATACGATTACCGATGATGTTTGGTTGGCTTGTATGTAGAACTCAATGGTGAACGTGGAGACAACGATTTATATTCAGGTTGTTGAATAGCGTAATACCCTAGTATAGTTAGACGTGTAACTTAGAATTGGATTGTTGTGTATGAGATGATTACAAGGGGGTGATCCTGCCTCTCTTTATATAGAAGCTATTCGGCTAATGGTTTCAGCAGCTGATAAGCCAGTTGAAGCTGTTTTGTTATGAGAGAAAAACAATGTATCATGGCTGATAAGTCTAGAGGGAAGGCATATTGATCAGTCCTAAGTCGAATACGACAGAAGAGTCCTAGTTCTATTACAGAAGCTAACTTTCCTAGAATCCGACTAGGTTGGTCCTACTTACCATCTTTGTCTCATGCCAAGTTGACCGTGGGCGGCCCAAGATCCATGTCGACTAGTCAACCTGGTGAAGAACCATTAGGATCCTGGCCCATCACCCTATCTATTGGGTTCGCTATGGGCCGCTCTGTTCTTCCCTGACTATTCAACAGCGGCACCTATGGCCCGTCATGTCCTGCTTCTTGCCTTCCACCTCACTGGCTCTCATTAAGCATGTGGGCTCTCACCGGGTGGCAGAAGCCAAAGTGGAGGAGAGTAGGAGATGGACGGAATGAGGAAGAGGATGTTAGAAGATTAGGCAATTTCCATGTCATTTTAATTCTACAAATTAACGTTATGATGATGACATATAAAAGATTATTAACCATTGAAATCATGATATCAAACATATCTATAACAATATGGAACATGTGATCAATTATCATGTGAAGCATATGATTATTAAAACACATGAAAGCATGATATATGAAGCATAACAGCAAGGCAAGACATATATCTCATAACAGCGATAAACATGAGGCAACATGTGAAACGACGTGACAGAACTACTGAAACATACAGGCAACAGCGTACGAAACAACTTGACTGAATCAACGAAACAAGTAGACATGGCATATATCTTATAGCAGAAACAAACACAAGATATAAATAGAAACGATATGACTGAACATACGAAACAGACTCATAGTAGAATTTAAAACAACATGGATATATAACTGAAACAAACATGATCAGGAAAGCGTAAAATAGCAGAGAGATGAACCGATCATACCCTCCCATGTGCTCCGAGGATCCTGATCCTTGGCCAACCTCCTTCGTCATGTCGTAGAGGATAAAGATGATCTCTCCACCGGGAAGAAGAAGTCCGCCCGCGTGAAGAAGACAATGATGACGAATGGCGGTGGCACAATGTTCGGGGAAGATGACGATGAACAGCAGCAGTGGTTTGGGCAGTCGCGTAGACGCTCCCCGAAAAGCTAATTGCTGATCCCTCATGCAAGGTCTCGAACGGCAAGGGCTTCGGAGGCACCTGCCCTCTCGCTCCTCCGTGCGCGTGGAGTTGTGAGATGGGGATTCCTCTGTTGCGACTAAAATGTGGTTCTGTATTCTCTCACATGTACCGAAGAGACAGGGCTCTCCCCTTTATCTATGCGGCTAGAAGAGGAAGGAGGAGGGCAAGGGTCTCACGGCTGGCTGTTCAGGGGACGGGCATGTGAAGAGTTCAACTCCCAGTTGAAACTCTCGCGGTTAGTGAGTGCTAAAAATTAACACAACCATGCCTCACTCGCTCGCCGCCTACCTGCTTGCTTGCCTCGCCTCGCCTCGCCATGCCACGCCCACGCCCACGCCCATGGCCCGGCCGACGGCGGTGCGCACGCGCATGTGGCACGTCTTTGTCCGTTTCTTTACTTCTCAATTTAAGCAGAATAACTCCCACCATATAAGTCAAGTCAAGAACCCTTGGAATTTTAATCCGGTACAACTAATATTGTCCATAATTACACACCATAGAGTTTATTGATTTATTAAACTTAAATGGGCCTAGCCTATAATAAATCCAATAATCCCCACCAAACTCTAGAGTTTGTAACGATGAAGTATCAGAATCATAATTCTTTGATATACCAGTGTTTCGATGGAGACTGTTAAGTTGAACATCCAACTTGAACAAGAGTTTCACTTATTCACAACTGAACAATGGACTAAGCCTTGAATTGACAGTTTTGTGCGAGATGAGATTCGCTCAAGTCTTTTGTTGATACTAGGCTGCAAAAGGCATCCCTATTGTTTGAAGCATATAAGTCACACTTCAGTGCCTTTCATGAATATTTAGGGATTACCCAAGTCCCATAGACTGTGACCAGCAGTTTGACTCATATAGGTGTACTCCTCCAAAGATGTTCTGTAGGATAACATCTCACCTTTATAAGACTCTTGGAATACATTAAGGTAAATACCATCCTGCCTTACAGATAGGAAAGATGTGCATCAGAAATGAGTCAAGAAAGGGATCTTTCCTCTCAATCTACTCCTAGCTTGTTTCACCACTCTACTTCACGGGATCTCCAATCACATAGAGCAGGTTACCACTATAGTAGATTTCATGTGGGTCTCATACCCATTTCTCTCAATGCACTTTCTATCACATTGCGTGACAGACCCTTAGTGAATTGATCTGCCAGATTATTTGACGTGTGGACATAATCCACCGTTATAACTCCGGATGTTTTCAGCTTTCTGACAGATTTTAATCTTCTCTTAACATGCCTTCTAGACTTCATGTTGTTCCTAGAACTGTTGACCTTTGTAATCATAGTTTGGTTGTCACAATTCATGGAAATAGCCAGTATCGGTTTTTCAACTACCGATAAATCCATTAGGAGATCACGAAGCCACTCGGCCTCAGCCCCAACAATGTCTAATACTATGAGTTCTGTTTCCATTGTAGACTTCGTTATGATAGTCTGCTTGCAAGACTTCTAGGAAACAGCGCCACCTCCAAGCAAGAACACATATCCGCTTGTGGCATGAAGCTCATCAGCATCAGAAATCCAGTTGGCATCACAATAGCCTTCTAGCACTCTTGGGTATCCAGTATAATGAATACCATATGTCATAGTACCCTTCAGATAGCGCAACACTCTCTCAAGAGCACGCCAATGATCATCTCCTGGTTTTGAAACAAACCAGCTCAGCTTGCACACAGCATAAGAGATGTCAGGTCTTGTTGCACTCGCAAGATACATGAGTGAGCCAATGATCTGAGAGTATGTCAATTGATCCCTTGCAATTCTTCCATTTTTCCTCAATATCATGCTAGGGTCATAAGGTGTAGGAGCAGGATCACAGTCACTAAAACCAAAGCGACTCAACACCTTTTCCACATAATGGAATTGTAATAAAGTTACCCCACCATCACCTTCTCTAATAAGCTTGATGTTTATAATGACATCAGCTTCTCCTAAATCTTTCATATCAAAATTGCTCGATAGAAGTTTCTTTACTTCCTCAATCACATTGAGGTTTGATCCAAAGATCAATATGTCATCAACATAAAGGCACAGCATAACAGCCTCACCCCTACCATACTGATAATACACACACGAGTCTGCTTCATTCACAACAAAACCAGCAGCTGTAAGAGTATTATCAAACTTTTTATGCCATTGCTTAGGTGCTTGTTTTAGGCCATATAATGATTTTAACAACCTGCACACTTTGTTCTCTTGACCATCCGCAATGAACCCTTCTGGCTGATCTATATAGATCTCCTCATCCAACTCTCCATTTAGGAAAGTTGTCTTAACATCCATCTGATGAATGATAAAACCATAAGAAGCTACCACAGCTAATAATGTATGAATTGTAGTCAATTGAGCCACTGGTGAATAGGTGTCAAAGAAATCTTCACCCTTGTTCTAGGTATATCCTTTGGCCACAAGCTTTGCCTTGTACCTCTCAATTGTACCATCAGGCCTAAGCTTTTTCTTGAAGATCCACTTGCAGCCTATAGGTTGACAACCATAAGGACGGTCAACGACCTCCCAAGTTCCATTAGACATAATAGAATCCATCTCACTCCTTACTGCTTCCTTCCATAAGTCAGCATCAGGAGAGGAATATGCCTCTCTAATGGTGGTTGGTGTGTCTTCCATAAGGTACACTATAAAGTCATCACCAAAAGATTTTGCAAACCTCTGTCTCTTGCTCTTTCGAGTGACTATAGCATCATCCTCCTCAAGGATGTGCATGTGAAAATCCTCAGCATGATCTATAGGAATAGATAGTTCTTGCTCATGGGAAATTATAGTCTCATGACTTGTTTCACTAGATGTATTTTTCATTGGAAACTCATTCTCAAAAAATGTAGCGTCTCTTCACTCCATGACAGTATCAACATACATATCAAGCACATCAGATTTTATATATAAGAACCTATATCCAGTGCTGTGGAAAGAATAGCCTAGGAATGCACAATCAACAATTTTAGGCCCAAGTTTACGCTTTTTGTTGATTGGCACATTTACTTTAGCCAGGCAACCCCAAGTGCGCAAATATAAAAAATTTAACCTTCTCTTTTCCCATTCCTCAAATGGTGTGATCTCTTTGTTCTTTGTTGGAACTCTGTTCTGGACATGACATGTTGTCAAAATTGCCTCTCCCCACCATTCCTTGGATAATCCCGCTGTACTCAATATGGCATTCACCAAATCAGTTAGAGTGTGGTTTTTTCTTTCAGCAATCACATTGGATTGTGGTGAGAATGGAGGTGTCCTCTCATGAACAATTCCATGTTCCACGCAGATCTCATCAAAAACATTAGAGAAATATTTTCCACCTCAATCGGACTTTAACCGTTTTATTTTCCTTTTAAGTTGGTTCTTAACTTCAACTTTATAGGTCTTAAAATAATTAAACGCTTCATCTTTTATTTTTAAGAGATACACATAGCAAAATCTGGTGGAGTCATCTATAAAAGTGAGAAAGTATCTTTTACCGCCTTTTGTCAAAATTCCATTCATCTCACATAGATTAGAATGAACAAGTTCTAGAGGTGCCAAATTCCTCGCCTTAGCTGCCTTGTGGGGCTTGCGGGGTTGTTTTGATTCAACACACACATGACACTTAGTCTTTTTGACCAAGTTGAAATTAGGAATTAAATTTAGATTTGCTAACCGCATAAGACAACCAAAACTTGCATGACAAAAGCGTGAATGCCATAAATCCGACTCATCAGAAATATCAAAAGAATTCACCAACTTATTACACACATCATGCAACGATAAATGGAATAAGCCTCCGTAATCATATCCTTTACCAACAAAGGTCCCATGTTTTGACACAACACATTTATTTGACTCAAGAACAACTTTGTAGCAATCTCGACATAACATAGATGCGCTAACAAGATTCTTCTTTATGGAGGGCACATGTTGCATGCTCTTCAATGGCACCGTCTTCCCCAAAGTAAACTTCAGAATGACCGTAGCAATACCAAGAACATGAGCACGTGACCCATTCCCCATCAACAAGGCGCCATACCTCCCGACTCGGTAGTAAGAAAACAAAGAAATATCAACACACACATGAATATTTGAACCACTATCCATCCACCACTCAGGTGAATTACAAACTGAAAGAACAAATGGTAAAGAATTATCATACCCAGATGTTCCATCTCCAGTCTTAGTAGTCACAACATTGGCTGATTTCTTGTCCTGTGTGAACTTGCGGTCAAGGCACTCTCTTGCCCAATGCTGATCACTTCCACAGACAAAGCATCCTCCCTTTCCCTTGTTGTTGGTGTTCTTCTTCTTAAACTGTGCTGTTTGAACAGGCTTAGGTGTATTCTCTTGCTTGTTCTAGTTTTTCTTCTTGTTAAACTTGTGGAATTTCTTCTGCACCACATTAGCAGTAGAGGTCTCAAGACCTTTCCCATTGTCCTTTGCTCTAACCCTCTCCTCAACATCAAGAGTACCAATGAGTTCTTCAACATTGAAATCATGTCTCTTACGCTTGAGGGAGGTGGCAAAGTCTTTTCAAGAAGGTGGTAACTTAGTGATTATACCGCTAGCCATAAACTTGTCAGGCAAAGGACAAGGAAACAGTTCAAGTTCCTTAGCTAGTGACTGAAACTCATGAGCCTGTTCCACTACAGATCAGTTCTCAACCATCTTGTAGTCATACAGCTGCTCCATGAGATACAGCTCGCTACCAGCATCGGTAACTCCAAACTTTCCAACAAGTGCATCCCACAACTCTTTTCCTGTAGGGAGAATGATATAGCTTTTCTGGAACTTTGTGTCAAGTACGCTAATCACTGCACCTCGAAAGAGATTGACATCAGCCTTAAACTTAGCCTCATCCTCAGGAGACAAGTTAGCAGGCTTGCCCTCAACGGCATGATAACATGACATAGCAGTTAGCCACAATTCCATCTTAGCTTTCCAGATCAAGAAGTTTTTACCATCAAAAGGATCAGGCTTCAACACAGCAACAAAACCTCTGACAGAAAAATGCCTATAATTAGATTTTTGGATTGTTAGAAGATTAGGCAATTTCCATGTCATTTTAATTCCACAAATTAACATTATGATGATGACATATAAATGATTATTAACCATTGAAATCATGATATCAAACATATCCATAACAATATAGAACATGTGATCAATTATCATGTGAAGCATGTGATCATTAAAAACATGAAAGTATGATATATGAAGCATAACAGCAAGGCAAGACATATATCTCATAACAGCGATAAACATGAGACAGCATGTGAAACGACGTGACAGAACTACTGAAACATACAGGCAACAGCGTACGAAACAATTTGACTGAATCAACGAAACAAGCAGACATGGCATATATCTTATAGTAGAAACAAACACAAGATATAAATAGAAACGATATGACTGAACATACGAAACAGACTCATGACAGCGTTTAAAATAACATGGATATATAACTGAAACAAGCATGATCAGAAAAACGTAAAATAGCAGGGAGATGAACCGATCATACCCTCCTATGCGCTCCGAGGATCTCGATTCTTGTCCAACCTCCTTTGTCATGTCGTAGAGGATAAAGATGATCTCTCCGCCGGGAAGAAGAAGTACGCCCGCGTGAAGAAGACAATGACGACGCTTGAAGATGACGACGAACGGCGGCGGCACAGTGTTCGGGGAAGATGATGATGAACAGCAGCAGTGGTTTGGGCAATCGTGTAGACGCTCCCCAAAAACCTAATTGCTGATCCCTCGTGCAAGGTCCCGAACGGCAAGGGCTTCGGAGGCACCTGCCCTCTCGCTCCTTCGTGCGCGCGGAGTTGCGAGATGGGGATTCCCCTGTGAAAGGATCAAGATGCCCAAGAGGGGGGGTGAATTGGGCTTTTCTAAAAATTAATTGCAAGAATTAAATCCTACAAGCCAGAATTCACCCCTTATGCCTACTTGTGTTCCTAGAGATTCTACCGGTAAAAGTTTTGCACCCTAGTTTCCAACCCTAGTCTAGCATGGCAATTCTAGGAAAGTAAAACAAGCAATGAATGTAAATATGAGAATATAAATGCTTGAAAGTAAGGGCAAGGAACACAGCGATGTTTTTCCGAGGTATCGGAGAGTCGCCACTCCCCACTAGTCCTCGTTGGAGCACCCGCGCAAGGGTGTAGCTCCCCCTTGATCCGCGCAAGGATCAAGTGCTCTCTACGGGCTTATTCTTCGACACTCCATCGCGGTGAATTGCCCAAAACCGCTCACAAGATGAGTTGGATCATCCACAAGCTCCGCCGGATGATCACCAAACTCCGAATCACCACCAAGCCGTCTAGGTGATGGCGATCACCAAGAGTAACAAGCTAGAACTCTCACTTGACCACAATGAGCCTAATGAGAAGGTGGATGCACACTTGCTACTCTCTAATCGCTAGTGAGGAACTCTCAAGCTTTGATTCTCAAACCACAATCCTCACTAGAGCTCTTGCACTCCCTTGCACTCCAAAGGTGTTTCTCAGCTGATCAAATGAGCAAGAGACCTCTAAAAGAGGTGGTGGGGATGTATTTATACACCCCATAGTCGAAACGAACCGTTACCTGCCAACTCAGCAAAATACGGGGTGACCGGACGCGCCGGTCGAAGTGACCGGATGCGCCGGTCGCCGTAACAGTCGAAATTCAGAAATCTCGGCTGAGTGACCGGACGCACCGGTCAGGGGTGACCGGACGCGTCTGATCGTGCAGGGAGCTTACTGTAACGAGACCGGACGCGCGACCGCGTCTGATCGGTGATGACCGGACGCGTCCGGTCGTCGCAGGACCTTACTGGAACATGACCGGACGCGCCGATCACACCCAGGTCGCGTCCGATCGGAAGGTTTCCCTCAAGTGACACGTGTCAGCCTTGACCACCGCGTCCGGTCCTCGCAAGGACCGCGTCCGGTCGTCAGCGTCGAAACGCAGTCGTGGTTTTGAACTGACCGGACGCGTCCGGTCAAGCCGAGAACCGCGTCCGGTCAAGGGAAAACCCTCTAAACTTTCCGAAACGCGACGCAACTTGAACCAAGTTGCTTCCAACTGAACTTTGAGCTATTCTAGAGCTGCCTAGTGCTAAGTTTGATAAGTGTGCACCACACCTAAACATAAGACTTACCTAGGTCAGGCTATCCGCTCATGCTCCCCTTTATAGTACGGCCAAAAGGGAAAACGAAGATCCTAACGACTATTCCGAATGTAACTCAACACCTCGACATCCGGAACTAACCGTCCTTAATCTTGACGTTACTCCTTTGAAAACCGAAACGATTTCCATTAAGGGGCATGAATACCATGGTGCCCAAAGCAGTTATCACCTCCATGACCTAACTTACCAAAGTTTCTGCAAAACACACGTTAGTCATGGTAATAAAGCATTGTCATCAATTGCCGAAACCAACTCTCGGGGCCTAGATGCTTTCAATCTCCCCCTTTTTGGTGATTGATGACAACACTAAGATTCAAAAAATAGGAGTTGAGGTTTTCGAGCATGCTTGGTTCACATTAAGCAGAAAGCAATAAGCACAAGGGGTTAGGAATTGCTTATGTGCCCCAAGCCAAAAGTGTGTACTCATAAGATAAGACATAAAGCGTTATTACACAAAAAGATATAGCTCACAAGAAATCAGAGTAAGGCACGGAAGCACAACCTTAGAGCTATAATCAAACAAGTGACATGATTTAAAATAGTGACTAGATAAACCATTAGACTCAAAGTATCTCACACGACCACATGTAACACGAATGCAATGACTGTAGAGTAAACATGATGCATGAATGTAGCACACAAAAAAACGAAAACCCTCTATCAAAACTCCCCCTGAATCTACTCTCTCCTCCTTTGGCATCAAACGCCAAAAACTAGTCTTGGGATCGGACGGGGGAACAGACGGAGTCGTGTCGGGTGCCGAGGTGCGCAGAGTAATCACGAAGTGCAGAGTGTCTTCCTCGGAATCGGAGCTATCTGGCTGACCCTATGAAGAAGCATGCGACTGTGAAGCGGTCTGGGTCTGAGCAATAGAAATAGGTACTGACGTAGTAGCAACAAGTGGAGCAGTCTCTGTGACCTGAGCCTGTAGTGTGCCAATAGCTGGGGGATCGTTCGAGACAACTGACGAAGGAACTGTCTCTGTAGTGCACGTCCCTGTCACAGGAGGAACAACTGCCTCTGAAGCTGACAACCCTGAAGAAATAGCAAAGGTAGTGTGCGAGGGCGTCGGCTGACCAGTCAACTCGCTGTATGTGGCACTGAAATCAACGAATGGTGTGCCTGTCAGTAGATGAGGACGAGGCTGGTCTGAAGGAGTGAACCCCGTCTGAATAGGCATGTAGCTCAGGGACTGGAACGACTGGGGGACCTGCTGCTGTGGAGAGGTGAACTGAAAACTCGGCTGTCCCTAACTCGATGGACCAATGGACTATAAAGCTGGAGTCAGGACAAAAGCAGGTGGAGGAACCCCAACAGTGACTAGGTGACGCAGAAGGTCCAAGTACTGCTGCTGGCTAGCTGCACTCTGTCGCTGCATCTCATACTGCTGATGCTGCATCTCGACTTGCTGGCACTGGATCTCAAACTACTGTCTCTGGAACTCGTCCTGTCGAGCCTGTATCTATGCAAACGCTGCAGCTGTGTCCTAAGCCTGTCTATGTATCTGCAGCTCCTATCGCTCCTGTGCCTGGGTCAGCCTCTCAAGAATAGCCACCATGCCTGGATCTGAGCGGGAGGCTGAACCAGAGCCACCGGCCTCGTGGTCGTGAGGCCGAGGAGACCGATACCTGGGGATGGGCTGATAGTCCTCGTCAGTGCTGTCAGAGGCCTCATCCTCAGCTAGATCAGTAGGCTGAGCATCAAGATCTGCAAGCTCTGCCTCAGCGAGCCCCTCAACGGTGGCGTCCTGCTCAGCTGCTGTCTCTGGTACCTCAGGTCTCTCGCGCTGTCCTGGCACTGGGGCCTGCTCTCTCGTAACGGAAGCCCATAGCTGACGGATATCATACTTAGGAAAAGCAGTGGTAGTATTAGATATCTCAGCTCTAATCTCTGCAGGAAGCTAAAGTGCAGACCTGATGATGAAGCAAATCCAGTGAGCATAGGGAAGCTGACGATGTCCCTTGAATCCCTCTGCCAGGGTGTCCTCCATCTCACTAAGCATAAGATCCCAAATGTCAAAAGGTGTCTGTGAGAGGAGGTGGTGAACAACCCATAGCTGCATCCTAGTCAATCCCTCTCTGTAGCCAAGCCTGGGAAGAAGAGTGCGCCTGACAATAGCATCCAGGACTCGGGCTAGCGGTGTCAAACTGGCAGGAGTGCGACGAGACCCTTCACCAAAAGGCTCACGGAAGCAGGGTCGAATCAAATCTGTAGGTGGCACTGTCCCGCCGTGAGGGCGTCTGGGTGGAGTCTGACCAAAGCAGAGCTGATGAATCTTCGTGTCTGAAGCTAGGAGTCTAAGAATCTCCCGCACTCTAGTGCTGTACAGCCTGCGGTCGTGGCCTCGGAAAGCAAAGTGTATGAACTCATGGGCCGGATCAATCCATAATGAAGCATAGAACTCTCTAACCCATGTGCCGCAATATGCACCTGTCCGTCCAAGAAAATCTGACAAACCCGGCAGAAAGGACAGGTGCGGAAGAAGCTGCTCACCTACAACCTCAATAAGAGACTCGATGCGACAGACCCTCTGTGGTCGAAAAGCAATGCCACTATCAACATAAGCTCTGTAAAAATCCTCCTGTAGAGGAGTATAGAAACCCTCTGAAGCTCTGGAGTCCCTCTGAGGTGGGAACCACCGACTGACCTCAACGAACCTCAAGCCTTGCACCTGACGTGCTGTAGCAGCCCTCAAGTCAAAGTGCTCGACCGGGGGTGAACCTCTAGCCCTAGGAGGTGGACGTGCTCCACGACACTGACCCTATGGCCTAGGAGTCACCTGAGCTCGTGTGCGTGTGGAGCGGCGACGCGATGGAGTCTGAACTGGCTGCTCCTCTGTCCCCTCTGGAGCCTCTGCAGGGGGATCGATTGACATAGCATCTGCATCCTGTGTGCCCTCTGTGCCCTCAGTGGCCTCTGTAGCCTCTGTACGAAGCTGTCGACCTTCAAGATGAAAGCGACACTCACCAATACGAATACCACTGCTCCTGCCTCCCCTCTCTGCCTGCTCTGCTGCATCTACAACTGCCTGAGCTATCTCTGCATCTGTAAGTGTCTTCTTCTTCTTTCTGGCCATAACCTTGATGCGCTTGCCACGCGCAACCTCAGACAGACGAGGAGGACTGTCGTCCCCGTCACTAGGAGCACCACCGGCATTCTTGCAACGAACCATGCTATCAAACTGTCGGAAAACCTCTGAAAGATGGTGTACTGACACTCGAGAGGCTTGGCCTCAATCCATATCCACAGGCTTGGCCTCGGATTCAGCAACCGAACTGTGATCACCCCGATACACCGACAAACTCGCTGAAAAGACGGAAAGAGATGGATCTACTATAAGAAACATATATAAACTACTAGGTGCGAAACCCTAGAGATAGCAAGCATATAAGGTAAGATATGAATCGAAACGCGATAGCTACCTCAGATCGACGAGTAGACGGTGAAAAGGTAAGACGACCTAGTTTGCGAGACTTCCCGAAATACGCCGGACGAGCTTTGATTTGCCGAAACAAAAGTCAATTAGGATAACAATAATGAAATTTCAGCAAACCCTAACAAGAGTACAAAGGAGATGCGTAACAACCTCGCAATGAAGATGTCGCGCGACGAAAGTTTCGACGACGAACGAAGGAGACGTCGCGGCGCAAACCCTAGGGTTAGGGTTAGGGCGATGCGCGAAGACCGAGATCGAAGATGGTCACGAGGATTGCGAGGATTGGACGAAAGTGGCGCAAGTGATGGAGGGCGCGGCTCAACGACGACAGCGGCGCACGGCGGCGATGGAAAGGCGGCGAGAGCTGCGGCGGCGCGGGCACTGGAGGGGATGTGCTGCGCGGGCGAAGCAGAAAGGCGCGGCGAGTAGCGCTGCGAAGCACGCCGGAGAGGAAGGAGGACAGGGCGCGGCACGGACTCCGGCGGCCAAGGCGAATCCCGGCGGCGGAAAACGGCAAGTAGAAACGGCGGCTAGGGCACGGGCAGCACGGCGGTCGGATGAGAAAAAGATGAAGGAACACGAAGAGTTATATGAGGGGTTAGATCCGCTCGTCACGCGATGACCGGACGCGGTGGTCGATATGACCGGACGCGGTGATGCAGCCTCCGGTCACACTCCAGTAAGCACCTGGAGCGACCGGACGCGTCCGGTTAGGACTGACCGGACGCGGACAGAGTCCGGTCAAGGGTTACCCGGGAAAGTCATCGCGAATGACCGGACGCGGTGGTGGATACCGGGACCGGACACGGTGGTCAGCAGCAGCGCGTCCGGTGCAGCGTTAGGTCACTAGATCAGGAGTTGGTCTTCTGGATGACCGGACGCGCTGGTGGTCGCCGGGACCGGACGCGGTGGTGAAGCATCACTGCGTCCGGTTAAGCGTCCGGTCTAGCGTCCGGTCACAGTTTTTCGCCCTTCTTCATTCTGAACTTCGACGCGACTTCTCCCAATCAAGTTCCAATTCAAAAAGACACAAATAAACACCAATTGGAACCTAATATGAGTGACCTCACTCAAGCCCTCAAGATTTTCAAAATAGATTGCCTTAGGCTAGTATTATTTTTAAGAAAATAGGCAATAAACACACGAGGAGCAACATATGGCCATGCAATCGAGTTTTTGAACCCTTAGGAGCGTCAAAATGCTCTCTCTACCCATGGACGGACACAGAGGTTGCTCAAAGCTAAACCAAAGAGAAACGACAAAGAAACAACCATGCATATGTAATGCAATACAAGAAAGTAAAGCTAGGTTGCTTGTCAAGTTTGATCCACGGTTAGGCTTCTTCACTCCTCCAAAGGAGGGTTATCGTAACCGTGTTAGCCAAGCCCTAGATGCATTGCGGGTAATTAAACATGGCATATAATACAATGCAATGCAAGGGACAACACAAGCTCATTTTTTAAAGTTGCTAGAATCAAGCACATTGAGTTCACTTCTTAACCTACAAAAGGTGGCCTCATCCAAAGGTTTAGTGATGCTAATTGATTTTCACTTCTTACACCTTCTAGTGATATATCATTTTTAGCAACGTGATCTCTTAGAAAGTGATGGCGGATATCAATGTGCTTGGTGCGAGAGTGTTGTACCGGATTGTTAGCAATTTTAACGGCACTTTCATTATCACATAAAAGTGGCACCTTTTCAAGAACAATTCTATAGTCTAGGAGGGTTTGTTTCATATATAAGATTTGTGCACAATAAGCCCCCGCGGCAATGTATTCCGCCTCGGCGGTGGACAAAGCCACACTATTTTGCTTTTTAGATGACCAAGATACTAAAGACCTCCCAAGCAAATGGCACCCTCCGGATGTGCTTTTTCTATCAATTTTGCAACCGGCGTAATCCGAATCGGAATAGCCAACTAGTTGGAATCTAGCTCCTTTGGGATACCAAAGACCAATGCTTGGGGTGTGCTTAAGATATCTTAAGATTCTTTTTACGGCACTTAAGTGAGGTTCTTTAGGGCACGCTTGAAAGCGAGCACACATGCACACACTAAACATGATATCGGGCCTAGATGCGGTAAGGTACAACAAACTACCAATCATAGAGCGGTAGAGAGTTTGATCAACCGGTTTACCTCCCTCATCTAGGTCGAGAGGTCCATTCGATGGCATTGGGGTCTTGATTGGTTTGCATTCTTCCATCTTGAATCTTTTGAGAAGATCCTTGGTATACTTTTCTTGAGAGATGAAAATCCCTTCTCTCATTTGCTTGACTTGAAAACCAAGGAAGAATGTGAGTTCACCAATCATTGACATCTCAAACTCCTTCGACATCAATTCACCAAATTCCTTGCAATAATCTTCATTTGTTGATCCGAAGATGATATCATCAACATACACTTGACAAATGAAGATCTCCCCATTAAGCTTCTTGGTAAATAGTGTGGTGTCGACCTTCCCAATGGTGAAGCCCTTCTCAATGAGGAAGTCCCGGAGGCGCTCATACCACGCTCTAGGGGCTTGCTTGAGCCCATATAGCGCCTTGGACAACCTATAAACATGATTAGGATATCTAGGGTCTTCAAACCCGGGAGGTTGATTAACATAGACTAGTTCATTTATGAAGCCATTCAAGAATGCACTTTTCACATCCATTTGATATAGTTTCATATCATGATGTGATGCATATGCAAGGAGGATACGAATGGCTTCAAGTCTTGCAACGGGTGCAAAAGTCTCTCCAAAATCAAGACCTTCAACTTGAGAGAACCCCTTTGCAACTAGTCTTGCCTTGTTCCTCACTACTATGCCTTGGTCATCTTGCTTGTTGTGGAACACCCACTTGGTTCCAATGACTCTTGCACCTTTAGGATGCTCTTCAAGTGTCCATACTTGATTGCGGGTGAAGTTGTTCAATTCTTCATGCATAGCATTCACCCAATCCGGATCTTGAAGAGCTTCTTCTACATTCTTAGGTTCAACACAAGAGACAAAAGAGTGATGTTCAACAAAAGAAGCAAGCTTTTGAGATCGAGTCATTACTCCCTTAGTAGGACTCCCTATGATGAGATCTTGTGGATGAGCTTGAAGTAGAGGTGAGTTTCTTCTATCAACCACTTGAGGAGGTGGACGGGGAGCATCAACATCTTGAGCTTGTGCCTCGGCTTGTTCATGAGAGACATAAGTGTATTCATTTTCAACTCTCTCATTCTTGTCATCATCTTGAGGCACATGTGATGAAGATGGTGGATCAACAATTTGTACATCGTCATCATCATCTTTTGGCTTGATGTCTCCCACGGGCATGTTCTTCATGGCCTCCCTCAAGGGTTCATCACCTACATCGTCACAATTCTCAATTGCTCCTTGGGAGCCGTTAGATTCATCAAATTCCACATCATATGTTTCTTCAACCAAACCGGTGGCATGGTTAAATACTCTATATGCTTTGGACTTTGATGAGTAACCAACAAGAAAACCAATATCACAATGTCTTTGAAACTTCCCGAGGTGTTGACCCTTCTTGTAGATGTAGCATTTGCAACCAAACACCCGGAAGAATGAGACGTCCGGCTTCTTCCCATTAAGCAACTCATAGGGGGTCTTGCCAAGAAACTTTTGTAGGAAGAGGCGATTTGAAGCATAGCATGCGGTGTTGATTGCCTCGGTCCACAACTTTTCTGGAGTGTTGTACTCATCTAGCATTGTTCTTGCAAGGGTGATCAAAGTCCGGTTCTTTCTCTCAACCACACCATTTTGTTGAGGAGTATAGGTTGAAGAGACTTCATTCTTGATTTCAATTTCATCACAATAAGCTTCAATGTTTGTGTTGTCAAACTCTTTGCCATTGTCACTTCTAATCTTCTTTATCTTGACTTCAAATTCATTTTGAGCTCTCTTTGCAAACTTCTTGAAACAATTTGCCACTTTGGATTTGTCATGAAGGAAGAAGGTCCAAGTGTACCTAGAGTAGTCATCCACTATCACAAGACAATAGAGATTACCACCCAAGCTCTTGTAGGTTGTAGGCCCAAATAAATCCATGTGTAGAAGTTCTAGCACTCTTGAAGTTGACATGAAAGCTTTGGTTGGATGAGTGTTTGCAACTTGTTTACCCGCTTGACATGCACTACAAGGTTTGTCCTTTTCAAACTTTATATCCTTCAATCCTCTCACTAGTTCTTTCTTCAATAGCTTGTTGAGAGTGTTCATTCCAACATGAGCAAGCCTCCTATGCCAAAGCCAACCAAGTGAGGTCTTGGTGAATAAACATGTCATCAAGTTTGCATCTTTGGAGGTGAAGTCAACAAGATAAAGATTGTTGTATCTAAAGCCTTTGAATATCACTTGCTTGTCATCTATCTTTGAAACTACCACTTCATTTGGTGTGAACAAGCATTGGAAGCCAAGATCACAAAGTTGCCCAACGGATAATAAGTTGAAACTTAATGAAGCAACATAGAGCACATTTGAGAGTGAGTGATCATTTGATATTGCAATCTTGCCTATACCCTTAACTTTGCTCTTTGAATTATCTTCAAATGTGATCTTCTCTTGACATATCCCATTCTCTTCAATGGAGGTGAACATACGAGGATCACCGGTCATATGTTGAGTGCAACCACTATCAATAACCCAATGAGATCCACCGGTCTTGTAGTTCACCTACACACAAGAGATCAAGCTTTTTGTTTAGGGACCAAAACTTGAGAGGGACCCTTGACTTTCTCAACTAGTGACTTGGCAACCCATATTTTTTTTGGCCTATTCTTGTTTGGGGGACCCAAGAACATAACTTTCATCTTTCCATTAGAATCTTTTCTTAGCATGTAATGAGCATTGAAGGCAAAGGGTCTAGCATGCTTGGGCAAGGGTTGTGGTGGTGGAGTTTTGCATTCATGAGCAAAATGACCTTCTTGTCCACACTCAACACATCTCTTTGGCTTGGGCTTTGACTTGCTTTGTTGTTGTTGAGCTTTTGCCTTCTTCTCTTGATTTGCCAAGTACCCAATACCACTTCTATCCATCTTCATTACGGTGTTCATGAGTAGCTCACTTTGCAAATATTGACCTCTTGTGAACTTGCTTAGGCCGGTCTTGAGATGCTCTTTTTCTTGCTTGAGCTTTTTGTTTTCTTCAATGAGTGACTCAT
Source organism: Saccharum spontaneum (assembly GCA_022457205.1). Classification (NCBI taxonomy): domain Eukaryota; kingdom Viridiplantae; phylum Streptophyta; class Magnoliopsida; order Poales; family Poaceae; genus Saccharum; species Saccharum spontaneum. The sequence continues at coordinate 52,723,027 of CM039595.1, forward strand.
TTGTTGTTTGCTTCTCAAGAGCCATCAAACCTTTTAGCTTCTTGTTCTCATTTGCAAGCTTCTCATTTTCACTCTTGATCTTGGCATAATCATCATAGTTGCTTGACTCAACCACACTTTTGCCTTTGCTACTAGAACCTTGCTCAATGCTTTCAATGATCAAGTCATCACATGATGTAGCTATATCACACTTAACAACATTGTTAGTAGCATCATGTGTCTTAAGAGCAAGTTCATTAGCAACCACAAGACTATCATAGTCAATTTTCAATGTGGTGTATTTGTCTTTTAGAGAGTTATGTCTAGTGATGAGCTCATCATGCTTCTTCTCAAGTTTATCATGTTGATCTTTAAGCTCTTTATTAGAAGTTTTGAGCTCCTTGAGATTGGAAGACATAACTTCATTTTAATCTTTAAGCTCACCACTAGCCTTTTGAGCACTTTCAAGCTTAGATGAGAGAGATTCATTTTCATTTTGAAGTTCATCATTTTCATTTCTTGTCCTTCTTATGACTTTAGTGTATTTGTTCAACAATTTTACAAGTTCATCATAAGAAGGTGCATCATATTCATCATCACTATCACTATCATCATCATCATCACTATCATGGTTTTGTACCTTTCGTTCACCCTTGGCCATAAGGCATAGGTGAGTAGTGGACGATGATGGTGAAGGAGGCGGTGAAGGTGGTGATGAGGATGTTGGTGAAGATGATGGCCCCATCACAAATGCGGCAACCTTCTCTTTCTCATCATTGCTTTCATCTTCGGAGGACTCACAAGATGATTCAATATCAGTGAGTCAATCACCAACAATGTATGCCTTTCCTCCCTTCTTCTTCTTGTGGAACTCCTTCTTGCCATCCTTCTTCTTGTATGGCTTGTTTTTCTTCCTCTCTTCTTCTTCATCACTTGAATCATTTTTCTTGCCCTTGTTCTTGTTCTTGTACTTGTCTTTTGGTGGTCTAGGGCATTGATGAGCTAAGTGGCCAAGTTCACCACAATTGTAGCAATCCATCTCCGAGATTGGCTTTCTCTTGCTACTTGTGAAGAATTTCTTTTTTTTGCCATCGAACTTGATGCCACTCTTGTTGAGCTTCTTTATCATTTTGGTGGTCTTTCTCACCATAAGTGCAAGTGATTCATCATCAACATCACTTTCACTTGAGCTCTCTTGCACCATCATGGCTTGGCCTTTCTTCTTCTTCTTGTCATGGCTAGCTTTGAAGGCCAAGTCTTTCTTCTTGGAAGATGATGAGCCCTCTTCCGGAGTGATGTGCTTGTACATCTCATGAGCATTGATCTTTCCCAATACTTGTGTCGGTGTTGCGGTGGAAAGATCACTTAGATGAAGCACGGTGACAATGTGACCATACTTCTCAACGGGAATAACACTTAAGATCTTCCTTGCAACATCCGATTGGCTCATTTGAGTGAGCCAAAGAGCATTGAGGTCCTCTACAAGAACATTCAATCGAGTGTACATGTCATTAGCACTTTCTTTGGGAAGCATCTCAAAAGAATTAATTTTGTATAAAGCAACATGATAGCGTTCCTCACGCTCACTCTTAGTTCCCTCATGGAGAGCACAAAGGTTTTCCCACAATTCATGGGCATTCTTTGCATTACGCACACGATTGAAGATATCCTTGCCTAAGCCCCGGTAGAGTGCATTTTTGGCCTTTGCATTCCACCGGTCGTACTTCTCCTCGTCACCAATGGGGTTTGCGGGATCCTTGATAGCGGGAAGCCCTTGGGTTGCGGCTCTAAGACACCCAACATCTATGGCTTCGAGATACGCCTCCATACGGATTTTCCAATATGGAAAATCATCCCCCTCAAAGGTGGGAGGTGGTCCTTCCCCGTTAGACATCTTGCTCTAGGCGGTAAAGCCTAAATTGGGAGCAACTCGGCTCCGATACCAATTGAAAGGATCAAGATGCCCAAGAGGGGGGTGAATTGGACTTTTCTAAAAATTAATTGCAAGAATTAAATCCTACAAGCCGGAATTCACCCCTTGTGCCTACTTGTGTTCCTAGAGATTCTACCGGTAAAAATTTTGCACCCTAGTTTCCAATCCTAGTCTAGCATGGCAATTCTAGGAAAGTAAAACAAGCAATGAATGTAAATACGAGAATGTAAATGCTTGAAAGTAAGGGCAAGGAACACGGCGATATTTTTCCGAGGTATCGGAGAGTCACCACTCCCCACTAGTCCTCGTTGGAGCACCCGCGCAAGGGTGTAGCTCCCCCTTGATCCGCGCAAGGATCAAGTGCTCTCTACGGGCTGATTCTTCGATACTCCGTCGCGGTGAATCGCCCAAAACCGCTCACAAGATGAGTTGGGTCATCCACACCACCAAGCCGTCTATGTGATGGCGATCACCAAGAGTAACAAGCTAGAACTCTCACTTGACCACAATGAGCCTAATGAGAAGGTGGATGCACACTTGCTACTCTCTAATCGCTAGTGAGGAACTCTCAAGCTTTGATTCTCAAACCACAATCCTTACTAGAGCTCTTGCACTCCCTTGCACTCCAAAGGTGTTTCTCAGCTGATCAAATGAGCAAGAGACCTCTAAAAGAGGTGGTGGGGATGTATTTATACACCCCATAGTCGAAACGAACCGTTACCTGCCAACTCAGCAAAATACGGGGTGATCGGATGCGCCGGTCAAAGTGACCAGACACGCCGGTCGCCGTAACGGTCGAAATTCGAAAATCTCGGCTGAGTGACCGGACGCGCCGGTCAGGGGTGACCGGACGCGTCCAATCGTGCAGGGAGCTTACTGTAACGAGACCGGACGCGCGACCGCGTCCGATCGGTGATAACCGGACGCGTCCGGTCATCGCAGGACCTTACTAGAACGTGACCGGACGCGCCGATCACACCCAGGTCGCGTCCGATCGGAAGGTTTCCCTCAAGTGACACGTGTCAGCCCTGACCACCACGTCCGGTCGTCAGCGCTGAAACGCAGTCGTGGTTTTGAACTGACCGGACGCGTCCGGTCAAGCCGAGAACCGCGTCCGGTCAAGGGAAAAACCCTCTAAACTTTTCAAAACGCAACGCAACTTGAACCAAGTTGCTTTCAACTGAACTTTGAGCTATTCTAGAGCTGCCTAGTGCTAAGTTTGACAAGTGTGCACCACACCTAAACATAAGACTTACCTAGGTCAAGCTACCCGCTCATGCTCCCCTTTATAGTACGGCCAAAAGAGAAAACGAAGATCCTAACGACTATTCCGAATGTAACTCAACACCTCGACATCCGGAACTAACCGTCCTTAATCTTGACGTTACTCCTTTGAAAACCGAAACGATTTCCATTAAGGGGCATGAATACCATGATGCCCAAAGCAGTTATCACCTCCATGACCTAACTTACCAAAGTTTCTGCAAAACACACGTTAGTCATGGTAATAAAGCATTGTCATCAATTGCCGAAACCAACTCTCGGGGCCTAGATGCTTTCACTCTGTTGCGACTGAAATGTGGTTCTGTTTGCGGCTGGAAGAGGAAGGAGGAGGGCAAGGGTCTCACAGCTGGCTGTTTAGGGGACGGGCATGTGAAGAGTTCAACTCCCAGTTAAAACGCCCGCGGTTAGTGAGTACTAAAAATTAACACAACCACACGCCCGCTCGCCGCCTGCCTGCGTGCCTCCCCACACCCACGGCCCGGGCGGCGGCGGCGCGCGGCACGCGTTTTCCGTTTCTTAACTTCTCAATTTAAGCAGAATAACTTCCACCATATAAGTCAAGTCAAGGACCCTTGGAATTCCAATCTGGTACAACTAATATTGTCCACAATTACACACCATAGAGTTTATTGATTTATTAAACTTAAATGGGCCTAACCCATAATAAATCCAACAGAGGAGGTTTAGTAGCACATGATGAGATAGCCGAGCGAGGATGGAGAGGCTCGCTATTAGCGTCTACGGCACCTTGAGCGGCACCTCGTCGACAAGGGCTGCACAACGCCTCAACCTCCTCGACGGCAATAGGGCGCGTTTCTGCCGCTACAGGAGGAGGTCATCTGGATCTAGGAGTCATGGGAAGGCAAGAGGTTGAGCGAGGGACACACACAGTCACTGTAATTGAGTGTAATTTCCAGGGGAGGCATTGGGGCAACAATAGCAGAACCGATCCCAAGAACGCTGGGCGGAGCCATTGCGCAGGGGAGGCAATGGGAAATGAGGTGAACGATTGCGAGCATCTCCAAGAGTTCCTCATATCCCTTTCTCATCCATATTTTTTTGTGAAAAATAAGAAATACTCATCTCCAAAAGTACTCCATATCCTTTTTCCATCTTTTGGCAATCGCAAAACCATCGTCACTTGCACTTAAAAATGTGCGTGGCCTAAGAGTGCATATCTGGAGTTTCCCCTCGCCGTCATCTGCTTCGCACGCTTCACCGTGTCTATTTCCCGCGGCTTGCCATAGCCGAGCGTGCATCCGTCGATCGTAAGCCATGGATCTACTACTTCCACTTTGCCCTAGAGTTGTGGCATAGCCGAGCGTGCGTCCGTCGATCGTCCGCCGCCTGGAGGCCATGGCCGTCCCTGGCCACGTCACACGGAGGCTACCGCTGATATCTAGCAGGTGCACGCGCATGACTGCTCCTGCTTGTCTGCTTGCTGCTGGGCGCCTGCTGCTGGATGGCCGCCTGCAGCAGGGAGGAGGCGGCGGTGATGAGATAGACGAGAGCGAGGAAGGGCTTCCCGCGACGCAGCCAAGTCACGTGGAAATAAAAAAATTGCTGAAAAAACAGGCTGTGGGACCAAAATTTTATTTTTTAGAAGTTAAATATGGGATACTCTTGGAGTTGATCTTCTTTTTTTCTCCTAATATCTTTTTGGGAGTTGGAAAACATGAAGTTTTTGGGAGAAAAATATGGGGCACTCTTGGAGATGCTTAGGATGCTTTTTGTTATTAATTATATATATAGGGAAGAGATATCTCAGTGCCTGGACGTGTACACCCCGGTACTGCTGCTGTCCCTCCGAGCACGGCGTTGAGTGCTAGCACACTCCGTCGCGCCGTTCTCCTCTCCGTACGTCGGGACGTTCGTAGAGGTGCCGTTGCGTTGCGCACTGCATCGTACGGTATGACTACTTCCTCGACATCGACTACATCGACTCCACGCGTTCTGCCAAGTCTTCCGCTGCACCGTGCGTCAGGAAGGTATAATCTATGATCATCTACGTGCAAGTGATCATGTTTTTACGTGGTCATTAATTTGTGCTACCGTGTAGCTACCCGCGTGACCTAACAGCGTGGCACCTCCTTGACAAGAGCTGCACAACGCTTGCAGTGCCTCAACCTCCTCGACAGCAATAGGGCTAGATCCAAGAGTTATGGGAAGGCAAGAGGTTGAGTGAGGCACACGCACAATCACTGGGAAGGCAAGAGGTTGAGCGAGGCACACGCACAATCACTGTGATTGAGTGTGATTTCCAGGGGAGGCAGTGGGGCCACCATAGCAGAACCGATCGCAGGAACGCCGGGCGGAGCCATTGCGCAGGGGAGGCGATGGGAAACGAGGTAGACGATTTCTCAGGGTGCTTTTTAGTTGTAGGGATGAGAAGAGATATCTTAGGCTTACCCACCAGGCCACCACTCGATAATTCTTTTTTTTTTTGTTGGGAGACCGGTGCTGAGTTTTTCGGGGCCTGGAACCAAAGAAAACTCAGGACCCTTTATAAACGTAATTAAAAAAATAAGCAACACGTATATATAAAATTTTATCACACTCAGCATGTATCAAAAAGTAATATTCATATGAAATAACTGTACATATCAAATTGCCTTAAAAAAATCTTCTAACGTTCCTCGATGCAATGTCGTTGATGACGGCATCAATATCAATCTCGTCCAATATTTCTTCTCTATGCACAACAAAATTTATCCATCAACCCTCTTTATGATTCTATCAACTCATTTACTCTTTTTTCTGTTTTTCTTTTTCTTACTTCAAGAAGCAAACTTTCTCATAATGCTGAAATTTAGGGAAAAACAATTAGTTAGTAAAACTGAAAATAGTACAGAGACAAAATAATGTGATCTGACTTTAGGTATAGTTAGTACATGTGGCCGTTGCTGCCTCACAATCAAGATACTCCCCCAGACGCAGCCAAATGACAGCCTCTTGGAGATCCCAGGCAGCAAAGAGAGCATCTTTCACGCTACACCGGCTTGCCAATATGTGCACACCGGAGGGCTTGGTGGTCTCCACAGGCTGACACACCAACAAATACGCCACGACTCAGACAATAGAATCATCACGCAGCTGAAAGGCCGGGGAACTAGGGATGAAGGGGAGCAAGGTACATGAGCACGAGACCAACGTCCCCGCCTCTGAGCTGTGGGCAATCTACGGCTCGCTCCACGCCGCCAAACTCCTGCCGGAGCTGCTCCCACACGTGCTTGCCATGGTCGAGCTCGTCAGCAGTGACGGCGGTGTTGGTACCATTTTGAAGCTAAAATTTCCACCAGGTGAGAGAAATTAAGTCTATATAAAGACACACACACACACACACACACATTATTCATGTTGCTAGATAAGCTAACAGAGTATGTAGTAACTTTTAATTGCTCTGCTCTTGCTAGGGATTCCTGGACTGCAGAGTTACACGGAGAAGTTCATCAAAGTAGACAATGAGAATTATATCAAGGAGGTCGAAGCCATCGAAGGCGACATTCTGAAGCTGGGGTTCCTGTACTACATGGTACGGTTTGAGATCATTTCAAAAGGGCCCAACTCGTCAGTGATAAGATCCACTATCGAGTATGAGGTTGATGATGCACACCAAGAGCTTGAAGCTACGGTGAGCATGGCAGCTTTGGCTGCAACTGCTGAGAAATTTTCGGAGCATGCCAAGGAGAACAAGGCCCCTCACGCTACCTCTTGAAAAAAAATCTAAAGGGCCGAGTTTATGTTCATCATGAGGGACGGATGAACTATAGTTTCTGCATGTTCTATTTGGTTGCATTTCAAATAATAAATACATTGTAGTGACGGGGAATCCTGCTCGTACAAATCACAAATACATTTTGTATGGTTTGGTCTACTACAGCGCTCAATCCACCATATTCACCGTTCTAAAGCTCCTAGGTGCGGTTTTATGATAGTGTTTTTTCTCGACTGTGTCATGGCACGTTTTTTATTAAGAGGTAGAAGAGTTTTGCACAAAGTCCCAAAGCACAGGTAATCCAAAGATTATCGGTACTAACCAGAGAAGCTAAGCATAAATACATATAAATACATAACAAAGACGTCATAGATCTTGCTCAAGGAAACAAAGCCACCAAGCTTAAGGTAAGAAACCAGCAGCGGGAGTAGCAAACTCAGCTGACTAAAGCCCGCCTGATACCGAAGTCTGGCCCCCCACCACAGTGTTCTCCACCACTACCTTCTGCATCGTCATCTCGTGTACCGTTATGCGTCATGAAAAGATGGGTATCGTCATCTCCGTTACTTTTCGTGCAATCCCTTTCCTGGTTGCTTGCTTCTGTACATCTCTCACTATGATGATACTAAATCATGTAATTCTCCATGAAACCCCTTCTTCCTAAATGAGATCTTATCGTATATAGATCCTGTCATACTAGATGGTTTTAACAGTCACATCAGGGACAATATATATCGTTTGTCTGCTTAATCAAATTATGTCTTTTAGCGGCTTCAATAAAACCATTCACATCTTGTATATAGGAGGCTTCATGTCTTCGTTTCATGTACATCCATGACCTATCCATACATGGTCTTTGAAGAGAAAAGATATATTTGCATCAAGATATTATTCGCACATAAATCATGAACGAATTGTCTATTTTTTGGTATAAATATTATTCTAGATCTAGAGCTTAAAAACTAATCTATAAAAAATGGTGAACCAAAAATGGCAAAATAAATACACAAATTTACTTGAGTTGATGTGAGCCAAGTAAGTTAGTGAAAGAATAAAAATATCAAACATCATGTCTCTCTACATTTCTAGATCTACATGATAACCAAAATTAGTGAAAGAATTGTATAGATAAAATTTGAAAAGACTTTAGGGATGGCACAAACTCACCTCTGAAACCCATCCCCTTCAAAGATTCAAATGGCAAAACCTCCCCCTCCCCCTCTTTTTTTTGTAATTTCTCACCTCCGATGGAGCTCAACAGTGGCATGAACAGTTACAGTCACTAGGAGCAAGAAGGGTATTTTAGAAGGGTTATTTTTAGGGGAGATTGACTAAGAGCACCGCCCCTGTTATTACAATTCAGACATGGTTCTCTTAAAAGAATCGTCCATGATAATCTGGTTCTTCTAGACACAGTTTGATAAAGTGGCCCATCTCTAAATATCATATTTTCAGGGGTGGTTCTCTTAAGGGAACCAGTTCGTTAGCTACAGTGCTTCCTGCCAATGTTATAGATGATTTTAAGTGGTCCACGTCTATTAGAAATTAAAGCCACCTGTAAAACATATTTTTTTACTAGTGCTTTAGCGTCGACACTCCACAATGTCTGGAATGTGTCGTTCCATGTGCGCGCGCAAAGAAGCATCTGGAAAAGTGGAAAATACTGGAGAAGCAAGAGTGTAGGGTGCTCCCAGCGGTAGGCGGTAGCACCTGAGATGAGAATGCATACCAATACACACCAGAAAATTGCTTTTTCAGCAGCCCAAACAATGCGCCAATGACAGACAAATCACAATGGCCTGTTGCCATTTGTTGATGGTGCTCCTCTTGCTAAAGGAAATATGGGAAGATGAACAAAACTCAGGTTGAAAGGATGTCTTGAAGGTGGCCACGAGAAGAAAGGTGCCAAAGATGTTGAATGTGGCAATGCTACTGCTCCAACTGATGATGATGTGCCAACCAATACTAAAGGGAAGAAAATGATTAGGGACCCAATGACTCGCAAAAAATGCGGTGAAAAGGGCCACAAGCAAGCTAGTTCCAAGTGTGCACTCAACGGGACAACGAAAAAGAGGCAACTATTTTTTCTTGTTGCAACCCTTGAGTCACCATGTCACTAAAAATATTATTTTTTTTACTTGTAGAAAGAGGCAACAGCCTAGAAAGAACGATACAAAACATAATCCAGATAGGCTTAGCACCCCACAAAGCCCAACAAGAGAATAAATAAGGATAACGAGAAAGTACTAAATAGTAACATGCATAACCTATATCATTTTACTCCAAACAAATAAAAAGATTTATCTAATTGTCATTACACACATTTGTGCAGCCGTCTTCATATCCATGTCTATATCTATACCTCTATATCTATACCTAATAATGAAGATCCATCTGTTTTTTTTTCGTCCACCTCCCCCTAACTACCGGTAGTTGAGAGTTTTTTCCGCCTAGACTTATATGACCCTAGATAGTTATGACAAATAGATCTCTCCGAGCCTGAATAAACTAAATAGAAATAGAAATCCTAATTCAAATAGAAAATAAATTAGACAAAATCTTATTTTACTTTCTATACAGCAAAGTGATTCTTTCAACCTGGCTTTTTACTTCCCATAACATAATACGTCCATCATATTGTATTGATGCCCACAATCTGAAGTTTGTGCCCGACAAAGAGACCAGTCCTACCACGATGCGTTGGCATTGGTGCCTAGCAAGAGACTGAGTCCTCCTCCAGGTGCATTAGCTTAGAATCAATCAATAATAAGCAAAACAATCCAAATCACATCACACCCAAAGGAAAAGGAGAAGCGAGCAAACTGCATGGCTAAGAAGAGAGAGGCAATGCTAGCACCTGTGCTGGTTCTTGTGCTAGGCATGCCGGCCGTGCGCATACACGTTGGACGACTTAGAATAATATCAGTTACTTGCAAAAAAATAATGACATGTTCGGCTTATCTTAAAGCAAACCATTTGAGTTGCGGCTACTACCAGGTTGAGATAAAAATACTATAGGTATAATACTTTTCAGCAGCTGCAGCCCTGGCAAGAATCCATTGGTGCGCTAGCATTGAACGTCCCGAGCTCACCATAGCCATCACGAGCGCTGCCCCAACCATACATATCTTCTTCAACAAAACAACGATCAAATCGAAAGCTCGTCCGGACTAGGTATGCTCTTTTTTTTATGCGTCCCATTTCGAACTAGTTTGATCTGTTCTTTATCCAAGCTTTATAAGCATCCACTTCAATCATCAGTTTTCAACTTCTTGTTCTAATTTAGTCACTCCCCATAAATATCGATAATAATATAATAATAAATATAATAATATTATACGCCTTTAAGCCCTTGACCTTTTCTTTAAGAAATATATTTTTTCATCACCAAACTATTGGTACAGTTCTAATTAGAAATAAAAAGTATCTTATTGTTACAACCTTGCTCAGCCGATATGGTTCAATCAATCAAAGTGTGGACTAAAATCAGAAGTTAGTTGTGCAGTTTACTCTAACAAATATCTTTTCAAGCACAATTCTAGACGAAATTTTATACAAAGAGTAAAATATAAGGAGATATGTATTATTTCGGTCCTTATTTTTCATAAATGTTTGGTAATTTTTTCTTCCTTTGCAACGCACGGGCATATTTGCTAGTAAAGATAAAGAAGAAAAAAAGAAAAATGGTAAAGGAAACAAGAAGCAATTGTTTTGGCTGCTATCTTTAGGAAAACAATGTTTCAGATGCTAGTTTTGCGAAAATGCAATTTTCTCCACACACATAGACACAGGAGCGGTCAATTGTTTGAGGCAACTAAACTAGTCGTCCTTCCATGGGTTCATCATCCCATGGAAAAACATTCAACGATGACATGCATGATGATGATTGATGTGTAGACTGAACGACGTGACTGACTGCTAGTCGTCGCAACCAACCGGCCAGCAGACGGCTTCCAGGCTGCCGGGCATGCATCCAGGAGAGATGATGACGACCGTCGCCGGCTGATGGATGATGCTGCTAGATTGAAAGAGAAAGCAGGCTCGCCGTAGAACGAAGACCGGCTGCTGGCTGAACGAAGACCGGCTTCATCACTGATTCACTACTGTCAGTCCATGCAACGAAGGAGGAACGAACAAATAGTCTGTACGCAGAAGAAGACCACGACGACAAGTGGAGTAGGAATAGAAGTATAGAAGGAGTCCCTTTTTTCTTTCTTTTTTTTTCCGCTTCAGCTTTCCCGCGTTTAGTTGAGTGACCTTTTTCTTTGTTTTTTGTCTCCTATTTTTTCTTATATATAGTATTATGAGTGTTTGAACTTCTAATCCTTTCCTAATAAATAAATATTTCCATCACTAAGTTGTTGATGTAATTTAAACTATGAATAAAACTTAGTACTATTAGGATCTAGACCAGGCGATGATCCAACTAATCAATCTGTGGACTGAAATCTTAAATAGTTTGTCATCCAATGCTATAAAAGACGGCAGACACCGTGCACCGAAGATCGTACCAGTCAAAGGCTCGTTGAAGCAAAGCTCATTTTAATTCGATAGAAGCAGAAAAGAAACGCTTATCGTAGGCGTGGAAACCGACAAGATGGTAGCTGCCGCTGCATGCGTAGGCCAGATGACGACGGTGGTTTGCGTGACGGGCGCTGGAGGCTTCATCGCCTCGTGGCTGGTGCAGCGCCTCCTGTCCAGCGGCAGCTACGTCGTGCACGGCAGTACGGCACTGTGCGGGACCCGAGTAAGCAAGACCACCCGCGGCCACGACGTGGAAGTTGGCTAGCTAGCTAGAACATTACTGATATGTGTGCTTGCATGCAGGCGACCCGAAGCACGCGCACCTGATGGCGCTGGATGGCGCCGTGGAGCGGCTGCGGCTGTTCAAGGCGGACATGCTGGACCACGCCAGCGTCACGGCTGCTGTGGCCGGCTGCGACGGCGTCTTCCACGTTGCCAGCCCCGTCCCGGCGTCCAAGCCCGCCGACCCGGAGATGGAGGTGGTGGCCCCCGCGGTTGACGGCACGCGCAACGTGCTCAGGGCCTGCCACGACGCTAACGTCCGCCGCGTCGTGGTGGTCTCGTCGGTCGCGGCCATCGCCGTGAACCCCAAGTGCCCCAACGGCGTCGTCCTGGACGAGGAGTGGTGGTCCGACGAGGACTTCTGCAGAACCATTAAGGTACGTGCAGTGATCTATCCGATGCAAATGCCAAGACAACATGCATTGCATTATTAAATGGAATCTTCAATTGACCAATCTTTCTAACTAAATTAGTAAATGCATGGATGCGCCAGGGCTGGTATTTTCTGTCCAAGACGCTAGCCGAACGCGCCGCCTTCGCGTACGCCAAGGAAACCGGGCTTGACGTGGTGAGTGTCTGCCCGTCGTGGTGTCTCGGACCTCTGCTGCAGCCCACCGTGAACAACAGCAGCTTGACCCTCATCGACTACCTCAAAGGTACAAAATATATAACTGCTTAATTATGTCTCCATGCTCTGGTTCGCGCACGCATACATATATCACAAATGCATGAAATGATACGTGCGTGCACTGCCCAGCAGGTGATCGCGACACCGTCGACGACAAGATGAAGAACGTCGTGGACGTCCGCGACGTCGCCGAGGCTCTCGTCCAGGTGTACGAGACCCCGGAGGCCTCTGGGCGCTACATCTGCAGGTCGTATCCGATGAGCATGACCGAGATCCTTGACATCATCAAGAGCTTCTATCCCAAACTCAGCTACCCTAAGAAGTAAGCTTCCAATTCATCTAATAATTAATCCAACATATCAGCTAGTTATTAGTTGATTCAAGGCTAGTGATGCATGTCTTCAATTAATTATATATGCTGATTAATAAATTTTGCAGCTTCGTTAAAGTGCAAGACGAAAGGATGTTCACATCGAAGAAGCTGCAGGCGCTGGGGTGGAGCTACAGGCCGGCAGAGGAAACCTTCAAGGACGCTGTAAAATCCTACAAGGATACAGGCATCCTCAACTTCTAAGCAAGCATAGTTGCATAGAGGGGTGTGAAATAAAAGGAACGTGAGAGTTGAGAGAGCCAGGAGAACTTCTGTTGCCTTCATGTGTGGCATTCTTTCTACAATAATAATAATAATAATAATAATAATAATAATAATAATAATAATAATAATAATAATAATAATAATAATAATAATGTGTTTGCTTGCAAGCAGTTAGGACGACGCATGCATCCGTAGAGTAAAGATGAGCATTCGGGCCACTCGGCACGGCCCGACCCGGTAGGGCATGGCACGGTATGGCTCGTCGTGCCACTGGGCCGTGCCTCCCTAGTCCACCGTGCCTGCTTGACGGCCCAGGCACAACACGTGGGCCGTTTTTTGGGCCGTGCCAGCCCGAAGAGCACAGGGCCCAAACCATGACCGGGCCAGCCCGTAGCCCGCTATATAATAAACCCCAAGTTCAATTCAGATTTCAACAGATTTCACAGATTCACAAGTTCACAAGATATTCACAAGAACTTCACAGATTTCAAGTTACCAAACTAACTTCACAAATTCACAGATTTAACAGATTTAACAAGATCTTCACAGATTTCACATATTTGTCCAAGATAACAAACCACAAGTACTTCACAAATCACAGCAAGATGAAAAGGCGGCACCAGCTCGACCCACCAGGCATGGACCGATGACCAGCGAACAGAGAGAGAAAGGGTTAAGGTTAGGGTTCATGTGGATGCCTAGTAGATCTAGGGTTAGGGTTAGGGTTTGGGTTGCTTACCTGCACAGAGCCGGAGCCTGGCACCAGAGAGACGGAGAGGAAGATGAGCGGCGGCAACAGCACCTCCCCGACAGACGGCGACAAATGAGATCAACTGGTGGAGGACACCGAGCGGTTAGAGAGAAGGCGGGAGGAAGAAGAGAGTACGAGAGGAGGAAGACGAGAGGTAAAGATCCGGCGGTCGAGGGGTCGCCAGAGACAGGGAAGACGATGACAAAGGTGAGGCAGTGGCAGGCTGCTGCCCTGTCCACTATGGGAGGACGGCGAGATGGGCTCTCCAAGATATGCCAGTGGAGAAGTCACCGAAGACGAGCAGGACGGAAGTGGTAGGTGGTCGGTAGTGCCGCAGCGGCGACACGCGAGGATTAGGGTTTGAGGGGGCGGGAGGGGGAGGGGCGCGGCACTGGCGGCTGGGCAGGTGGTGTGGAATGAGGATTAGGGTTCGATGGCGGCAGGGGCTTATATAGCCCCACCTGGTACCAGGCCAAGGCCGGGCCGGCCGTTATGGACCAGGCCGTGCCGTGCCGCCCGGCGGCCCGAGGTGGCAGCCCAAGCACGGCCTATGGACAGGGCCGTGCCTAGCATGGGCCCGATGGAGGCCGGGCCAAAATACCGGGCTCCGTGCCATGCCTCTGGGCCTCGGGCTACATGCTCAACTTTACCTCAGAGTCTTCAGTCTTTCTGTGGCATTACATTATAATAAACAAAACCTCTACAGTATAATATATGCACTTATCTTTGTCATTTATTTACTCCAAGTTTCTTATGTTTCAAGAGATGTTGACATCGCAATTAGGTGGTTGTGATTCCAAACATGTGATGGTACGCAGGTTGGAGGGGAATAAACTATGAGAGCGTGGTGGAGATCATTTTAATTATAAAAGGCTATACAAGATTATAGATTCCGTAGGAAACCTTGGATGATGAAAAGTCTTTGAGAGCTATTTCTATGTTATTTCCTTCATACCTCCTCTATCCTGAAATACAAGGCATTAAAGATTCAAAGTTAATTTGTACTACAATACAAGGTGTCATATACAATTGGGATGATCACTTGCCACTGGTTGGGATGATTACTCGCAGGTGATAGTAGTGATCATCATCTTGATGCTGCCATTGGTTGACGTCAGCGCCGTGTTGATCAAAAGCTTAGCGTAGCTCGCTAGTGCAGAATGTCCAAGGTATCAAGCCTTTGGTTTACTTCAGCAAACTCAGCTGCGTAGTCGTGTATGCCTTGTCCTTGCTCAACTTCTTCCTCTTGTGTTGGTGGAGGCATGCCACTCACTACAAGACATGTTAGGTTCTATGCATTTAGTGTATGTCATAATATCTAGAATTTATATATAACATTTATGTCATCCCAGTGATGAAAAAGCTTGTGTCACTAATCATGCCTCTTACACCATATTCTTTGTCGTTTAGTTGTTTCGTTCACAAATGTATGACATTAGTTTTAATGTCACAAAATTTTATGACAATTGGTTTTAAGTCACAATTCCTTGCACCATGTCACGTAGTTTTTTTAGCAAACCATGTCACAAAGATGCCATCTCAATTATATTTACTAGCCCATCAACCCATGCTCCCGCACTATCGGGCCCCATAATTTAGGGTCCTCTGTACATCATGTATCAATCCCTGGATTAGTATCTGATATGCACAACTCAATAAGATTGATATAATAAACTACACTTTTATTGCTACTGGGGAAACACATAGAACACGATTTGAGTTTACGTAGCTTGGGCCATTGACCTTATATCGTATATCAGAGTTCTAAGACAGCGGTCCTATATCAACGTGGCTCCATTCCTACAGTCAGCTTGGAGTGCGGACATAACCCTAGACTTGTTCCTTAAGTGTACTCTTATTTCCTAATCGTCGCGGTCCTAGCGTAACTTCCTCGCATAGCTCCGTCTTCGAGTATACTCCGGGTGTCCTCGCATAGCTCTAGAAATTCCATCCCGGTATGTCCTCTTGTAGCTTAACTCCTAAAAAATGTAGAATGAAGGGGGTTGAGTACATAAAGTACTCAGCAAACCCTAAACTTTGGGTTGATGAGAGGTGGAAGGGAAAGGCTATATGTGGAGGTGGATGATGGTGGTGGAGGTGGATAGGTAGAGGTAGAAGTAGTAAGGTGAAGTAGTTATAATTATAGGTTAGACCTAGACAGGGTATTAGCATCCTCAACAGTTTTCGGGGTTCATTATAATTCACCAAATTAATAAAGTGCGTCTTACCAGATTATCACAATTGTAGAAGTCTAATCATAGTATCCCATCCTAGCATTTACCCATTCCAAGGACATGGTTATTCGATAGATTTAATAAAACTTTGCAGAGGTGTACAAATTTTTCCACAAGATAGGCGTAGTCGACACCAGGGCTAGTGGCACAACAGGCCTAACGAGACCTCGTACCCGAACTGTCCCATCTCATAATCCTGGATGACACCACATCACCCCATCATATAATCTCGGATAATACCGAATCATCCCAACATAACAGTGCCGATGATACCAAATCATCAAAATAAACAATAATAATATGGGCTCGAACACGGCCAAGTCAAGGGGCTTCACGTGGAAGATCACATAGCAACCACGCCAACCGGACCATGGAAGATCACATAGCATCCATGTCTGCTCCTGATATTCCGCTGCCAACACCGGCCTCCTAGTAGAAATTATACTTCTATCTAACGGGGTGTGAGATCAAGTCTACCCATATAGAACATGTGGTTGTACGCAATATCACACTAGGCGACAGAGACTATGAACCGGTCCTTATGTGACCGAGGTGAGTATCTTCCAACAGGAACTCTCGCTAGGCGAACCTGCCAAGGTAACTTGTACCGTACAAATTACCCTTTTTTACCAAATCAGTAGGGGAACCCCCTACCTAATATTTTTTCCTTTTCAAATAAATGAAAGAATGTTCTGTATAGTGTGAAAGGAGAAAAAAGAACAAGAGAAAACAGTTACAGGGCAGCTAGGCCCAAAAGCAAAAGGGGTAGTAAGCTAAATGAAGCTATATCTCCAAAGGTTGAGCGCAGGTTGCTGACTTGGCTTAGCCATAGTGCACACAAGGCCGAGCTCCTCCTTGAAGACCCTCTTCCAATTGGGAAGGCTGAAATGTTCATTGTCAAAGATGAAAGCATTTCTTGTTGTCTAGATGGTCCACCAAGCTGTTATGAAGATTTCTCTGAAGACCGGATTACCAAAGGTTGTTCTAGCTTCAATGATCATATCTAGTGGCTGTAGATTTCTGTTCCAGATGATGGAGATTGAGTTCCAACAGGCTTGACTGAAGCTGCAGTCAAAGAACAGGTGAAAGCTTGTTTCTTCACAACCAGTGTTGCACAGAACGCAACTGTAATCATCAAATGCCATATTCTTTCTTCTCAGGAGGTTTCTTGTGTTGAGCCTGTCTCTAAGTAGCAGCCAAAAAAAGAACTTGTGCTTCCCTAGATTGCTAGAGGCCCATAGCCAGTTGAACAGAGGGGAACAAGGTGTGTGACCAATGAGGATTTTGTATGCTTTCTTGCTTTTGAAGGTGGATGACCCCCAGCTGTAGGACCAGGTATCATCAAGATTTTCATTCCAAGATCTTTGCTGCAGGAGGTCATGTACTTCATCTAACTGGGCAGCAGCTTGTGTGGACAGAGGCAAGCTGAAGATTCGATCTGTTCATTTCTTGGTCCAGGAAGAACCTGATAGAGCATTTTGGTTTCTTGGTGAAGGAGAACAAATGTGGATATTGCTCTTTGAGGACAGCACCTGACCAACCTTCAGACTAGAAGAGGGCACTATTACCCCTATTTGGGGAGTAGATAGTAATGTCTCTGAATTTGCCAAAAAGTTGCATAACTTCTTTCCACCAAAAGGAGCCAACAGGGCTTCTGGCTTGTGGAGGAGTTTGGGTGTTAGAGTACAGTTTCGTCCAAGTAAGACTGAGCACAAATTACCCTTCACTCGGCCCCTGTCAGGGTTTAGTCAAGTTTTACTAGTTTAGGTTCCATAGTTATTTTCGTCAAATTTATTAAGCTCATGTCATATCCAGGTAATCATTTACCATATTATTATGCACATTATCATAATCAAGTTCTCAGTTCATTATAATTCTCAATAAGGGTTTAAGTGTTATAAGTTAAGGTAAGGTAATTAATTGGTGGGGATGGAGTGTGGAGGGTTTATGGTAGAGGCAAGCAAAGTGTGGTGGTGGTAGAAGGGAGGTGGATAGTGGAGAGATAGGGGTAGGTGGGTGTTAGGACTTGCCTCTGTTCACTAACGATTGTATTCTCGTCCGATTCTTGTGTCTCTTGTTCCTGTCTTTTGGACTCCATCAGGTTCTCTCACATCTTCTATCCTACATGGTCTAGCGTCGACAAGCAAGAAAACACAAACAAGGAAAAATAACAAGCAAGGCATGTAAAACAAGCATAAGCAATCAACGATCCTAGACGGGTTGGTCCTATTGGGTGATGGTTGTTATCTAGGTTATCACTATTACGTCAATCTGACGTAAGGTTCGGATGAAGAGATTCCATCCACAAGGGTAGAGCTCTACAGGCTAGGTCAAGGTGGGTGGTTGGTCTGATGGAAACCCAGAACACATTATCAGGGTTCACTATTATGTGGACCTGAAAGGGAAAGTCTGACCAAGTCATCGTAGATGACCTGGCTGGTCTCTACATGTCCATCGGGTTAGAGACGCATACGCACATGCATATGTATGTGTCTCGGGTTAATTAGGTTAGAGAATGGTAGAGAGTAAAGTTAGCCATACATAGGTGTATACCCGGGTATCGGGCATAACCATGAATGTATATATGTGGGTGGTTACTCTTTTAGGTGATTGGATGCGGATATATTTGGGTATGTGTCATGGTTCATACGCATATGTGAATAAATGGGGTTAACTATTACTATGGTGAAGGGTATTATATTATCTACATGGGAGAGTGCAGACATAACTATCGACACATATATAGAATATTATATATGGGTTTATACATATTCCTACTGCGTATACTTGCATGGGTGCAAATATATTACTATTTTACATGTTGTATTTATCCATCCATGCATTATATACAGAGTATAGTGTATATATGTACGTGGACAAATGTGGCTTCGGGGTGTTAATTGATGGATGCACTACGAATTTATATTAAACAAAGAAATGAAAAAGCAAACATATCTAGAATTTAAATGGGCACAAAAAATGAGGAGAGAGGGTATGGTTATGTAGGGTTTTATTTTAGAAGATTTATGGTGAAAGAATTACGGAATTCAGAATTAAAACGAGCAAAATATAAATTTTCTATGTTTATCGGCAAAACGCGAATGAAAAGGAGCAAGGAAATTATTTCTACAATTTTAGCTTAGGCAAATGAGTGCAAAATATTTAGGTAGGTTCTAGGGTGACTCTAATTTATTTTAGAATTTTTTGGGAATTTTTCTGTAATTAAAAAGGCTTACCTTTAATCTCCTGTGTACGTTTAGGAGGGTCACACGAGAGGGAAAGTGGCCATGGGCCAACAGTTTCACAGGAGGAGATGTTTTTGTTTATATGTATATTGGTTTTCTATCCACAGATAATTAAGAAATGTAATATAATATAAATATTCTTGTATTCCTGATGTATTTCTAAATATTTCAGAAAATATAACCAAGTGTACGATATATTTCTAAATATTATAGATTGATTACGAAATACATTTGCAATCTATAAATCAGTAAATAATTTAATTTAACTAAAATGTAATTTGAGAGGGGAATATTGGAAAGTGTGGGGTTATAGCTAGGGATGAAAACGGATCGGATACGGACGGATATCAGTGATATCATATTTGTTTTCATATTTCTGGTCGGATTCGGATTCGAATACGGATAGTGTCAGCCATGCCGGATACGATACGATTGGATGTCGACATCATAAATATGCGATTTAAATATTTGGATACGGATACGGTATCGGATGTTGAATATCCGGACTCGGATACGGACAGATCGGACCCCTCTAAACGGATTCGGTCTCGAATACGGTCAGAAAATATCCGTACCGTTTTCATCCCTGGTTATAGCCCTTCGCTCGTACCCTCACCAACCAGGACGAAGTTTTTTTCGTCTGGGGCGAGGGGGGAAGCTCGGGAACTAGTCCCGCACAGGAAAGAGAATGAGTGCCCCTAGTAATAGGGTTTGGGGAAAATCAGAAGCCCCTTTGCCCTGCCCCTTGGGTTCTATTTATAAGGGAGGTGGGAGGAGGCAATCTCTCTTCCAACCCCCTTTGGTTGACAAATTTACGTATAAGTCTTCAGACTAATTAGGGGCCGGGCCTTTTTACATGGAGGAGGGATAGGTATAGCCGTCCCTTCCCCAACACTGATGTACAGTGCAGGGCCGATGGTAACAAGCTTCATTCCAGATGTGGTGCGTGTGCACCAAAGGTTAGTGTTGTAATCATTTTAGAAGTCTTTGATTTTTGTTCGTGGGTACTGCCCTATGGAACGAAACAGGTGTATAGTATGGTTTTTTTATGTCATGCGGAGGTGTTGAAGCTGCCAAAGTGAAAACAGAAATTTTATGTGTGCATTTTTATTTTCGCTGAGCAAGCATTATGCGAGATCTAGCAAAATAAATGCCGGTTAACAAAAATTCATGGGAATTGTATTTGTGATTGAGTCTATCTCCAAAATTGGTGCAAGCTGGCGAACGGGACTCATGTAGCCACTGGTCTAAATAAAGTCATTTTAAAAAATACCATGGTATCGAGAATCATGTGTGAGTGTAAGTTAAGTGAAAATGGCGCGATGTTTATGTATATTTTATTTATTATTTATTTTTCTGCACACGTTTGGAGTAGCAGCTGGGTTTCTTATCTGGGTGGAAAAGTAGAGGCACATGCATCTCCGCAGGCAGCAGACTCTCAGAAGAGAGCTTCGTGCCGATCACAACACCCTTGCGAGTCGGCTCTGGCACCTGATGGATGTACGTACCTGGCGTCTGGTGGACCTTCGCTGGAAACGATCACGATCACGAGCACGAGCCATACAAAATGGTCAGTAGAAACGGATACAGGTGCTTGGAGTACTTAGCTAGTTCTTCCTGTCGAAGGTAGCCTCGGGCGGAGGGCGGCCGAAGGTGACCCAGACTGGCCTGGTGAGCGAACGAGCAGCCTGGTGCTCTTAAGGCTTCTTCGTCATGCGAGTGCCGAGCTGGGCTGCGGGTGGCCGCAAGATTAACCACCGGAGCATGAAGAACCTGTACGAGCAAACTAAGAGTCTCTGCAGTGGTGTTAGGACAAGCTACGAAGTGTTGCCGCACAGGTTCGAAGCTCCAGAATTGTGATTTTTTTTGTGCAGAATTTTAGATAGGCGGATGGTTCTTAGCTTTGCTG
This sequence comes from Saccharum spontaneum, assembly GCA_022457205.1. Lineage (NCBI taxonomy): Eukaryota > Viridiplantae > Streptophyta > Magnoliopsida > Poales > Poaceae > Saccharum > Saccharum spontaneum. The sequence continues at coordinate 52,744,106 of CM039595.1, forward strand.
CCGTATGGGCCTGGAAGAGCAACCAAGTTGGCCCGATAGGGGTCTGCTGAGCCTGGCCGCGACGAGGGTTGCTCAGCTTGGCCACGACGAGGGTTGCTCTGCCTGACCATGAAGAGGGTTGCTTAGTGGCCTTGACGAGGGTTGCTCAGCCTGGCCTTGACGAGGGTAGCTCTGCCTGGCCGCGATGAGGGTTGCTCAGCCTGGCCTCGACGAGGGTTGCTTAGCTGTTCACGACGAGGGTAGCTCTGCCCGGACACGACGAGGGTTGCTCTGCCTGGATGTGGAAGGTTGCTCTTTCTGTGTCTTTTTTGTTTGTGGTACAATGGGGTCCCCACGGACGGCGCCACTGTAGGGTTATAGCCCTTCGCTCGTACCCTCACCAACCAGGACGAAGTTTCCTTCGTCGGGGGCAAGGGGAAAGCTCGGGAAAGAGAATGAGTGCCCCTAGTAATAGGGTTTGGGGAAAATCGGAAGCCCCTTTGCCCCTGCCCCTTTGGTTCTAATTATAAGGGAGGTGGGAGGAGGCAATCTCGATCTGATACTTTTATTTTTGAGGGTGGATCTGGCATTTACTAATACATTAATGAACTCAGCAGTCCTGAGCCAATATTTTATTAGTAAAAAATTGTGAATGTCTGGATGACCTATCAAGATATTTTTAGGATGCGGCCTAAGTTGTTTTTGTCCTTAACAATGTGATATTAAGTAGTTTTGATATATAATGGTGGAGGTGGATATAATTTTAGAAAAATAAAGATCTAATGGTTGTGGTTGTTTAGCGTCTTTTTGATTAATGGTTAGATGTTTCTAATTATTGTGAGAATTTCTAGCATTTATCTTTTTTCTTAGCGTGTCTGGTGAGGATTAACATGGAGGCTCCATTGAGGCATCCAATTAGTAATAGTAAGATAAGATACCACTATTTTTAGCTTTTGTGTGTGTGATCATGTATGTAGATGCAAATGTATGTCTAGATGGTCAAATGAGCGATCAGGATTTTCTACTTATGTTGTCTTAATAAATAATCCAATATGCATACATGGTATATAGAGAAGATCGATCGGAGGGCACCTGATTGCTCAAGGACATCATTGTAGGATGTCGCCACCGTTGATGGCAGCGTGTGTACCAAGAAAGCCTAGAGGGTGTTGGTTTGTAGTATTTATTATATTATAGAGATTATAATAGTTATAATATTTGTTAGATGGATTTAGATCAAATGAAATTGTAATGACTAATGAGAATTTAGCAAGATGGCCATACCTTTGATCGATGAACGATGAAATAGCAGGACGAACGAGGAAATACAAAATTCCTGCTTGTGTGTGGTTGACAAAGATTGTGTCATCTTTATATATACATAATATATATAAGATGGATTCCTGTAGTCCGGCACACGTGAAATAGATCCTAAACTGAAAGGTGTATTAGTTAACACTAATCTAATGTAAGAATTCCTTTTTCCCACTACTACAGATTCAGTCATCAGTGCCGGCCACATCACTGCCGAAATTAGGACAACCGGCAGTGATGACCCTTCACTGCCGGTTCTAGGTTCTGACAACCAGAAAATAATTGGGGGGTGCGAGAACCGGCAGTGATGACAACTATCACTGCCGGTTTGTGCCTCCCGCCGGCAGTGATGACAACTCCACTTATCATTGCCGGTTCAAGCCAAGAACCGACAGTGATTTGATTCTATCATTGTCGGTTCTAGGATAGAACCGACAGTGATGAGCCTGACAGCACAAAAAGGTTGTAGCCGTCATCTTCTTCCGCCATTCTTTTATCCTAAGAACAGAGGCGCGCGTTTGGGCCACTCCCTCCAATGTTGCGGTCGCCCAAATCCGTGAAGCTACCACTTAGATTTGGAAGAATGGCTTGATCTTTTTGCTTTAAGGTTAGTAACAAACCTCCATTCCTTCGATTTTGTTGCTTAATTAGCTTTGTTTTGATGGCTATAGTGCTTGATTCTCATTCTTATTTCTCCATTCTTCTACATAGCACTTTTCTAATTGATGGCTATAATGCATTGTTAGTATGTGATGTTATAATTGGTTCTTAGGAGTAGAGTAGATTCTTTTACAATGTTGATGAGCAAATTAACCCATGTGTCACCAAACAATGCATTGTTTGGAGCAGTGGCGGATCTACAGGGGGGCTGGGTGGGCTCCAGCCCCCCTAATGACTTGATTTACTACTAGAAACACTGTAGCAAAAATCTCAAATCACCGTTAAATCTTCATGTAAATCAACATCTCCATTGTTTTTAGCCCCCCCTTGATTCTCATCCTGCATCCGCCACTGGTTTGGAGCTACATTGTTGTTCATGATCATGTCTCCAATTTTAGTATTTTTTTAAATTAATGTCTCTATTTTTATGTGGCATGGAGTAGAATAATTGTTCTACAATATTGTGCAATAATTATTTATGGGGCTGTGATTTTTAATTTATATGGGCATTGCTTGGAGCTACATTGTTATTCATGATCATGTCTCCAAATTTAGTATTTTTTTAAATTAGTGTCTCCATTTTTATGTTGCATGGAGTAGAATAATTGTTCTTCAATATTGTGCAATAATTGTTTCTTATTAAAACTTTCCTATGTTTCCTCTGCCCGACCCATTTTACCTGTGCAGACATGGATCGAGGGTGGATGTACGATCTGTCATGTATAGACCAACGGTACTTGACGGGCATCAACGATTTCATCAAGCTCGCTAGAGCCAATGCTGGGGACTCACAGCCTGTATTCTGTCCATGCAAAGATTGCAAGAATACGAGAAAATGGGGCGACGTGGAGCATATACGATTGCACTTGATTACCAGGGGGTTCATGAGAGACTACACGATTTGGACTTTGCATGGGGAGGTTGGTCAAAATGTTGCACAAGAAAACAATGATGATGTGCCCATGCCTAGCGTATCCCAAAACGCATTTTTGCCTATTGATGATTACCAATGCTACACAAAACCTGTGCCTACCAATGACAATGTGTTTAGGAATACATTAGTTGACGACACAGAGGAAAATGATGGCATTTCACAGTTTCTACATGATGTGCATGGCGGATTCCTTAGTGCTACACAGTTGAAAGAACTAGAGATCATGAGAAAGGATGCAAAAACACCATTGTATCCGACCTGCCCAATAAGCAAACTGGAAGCCAACATCATGCTATTAGAGTTCAAATCAACGAATGGATTGAGTGATAAAGGCTTCGATAGCTTGTTAGGTATACTACATAAACTGCTCCCGAAGGGTAGCGAGTTACCAGAAAAGACTTACCTGGCCAAGCAAATGATTTGCCCACTTGGCCTCGAGGTTGAGAAAGTACACACGTGTTCCAACGATTGCATATTGTACCGTGGAGAAAAATATAAAGACTTGGATGCGTGTCCCAAGTGTAAAGCTCCCTGATACAAGCAAGGGCCATCAAATCAGGGAAGCAAGACTAGAGGAGGGCCCATAAAGGTCGTATGGTATTTTCCTATAGCTCCACGAGTGCATAGGTTGTTTGCAAATGCAAAGTCAGCCAAACTGTTGCGTTGGCACGGCGAAGAGCGTAAGAAAGATACAATTTAAGGCACCCCGCCGACGGGTCGGACTGGAGGACTATCAACACTATGTTCTATAAGAACATCGGTGGAGAGATAAGGCATCTTTGGATAGGTTTGAGCACAGATGGGATGAATCCGTTTGACCAGGTTAGAAGCAATCATAACACTTGGCCAGTGACGCTATGTATATACAACCTTCCACCCTAGCTTTGTATGAAACGGTCATACATCCAGATGCCACTACTAATCCAAGGGCCAAAACAACCTGGTAATGATATCGATGTGCTTCTACAACCAGTGGTCGATGAACTACTACAGATGTGGGAGACGGGTGTGAAGGATGTTTGGGATGAGTACAAAAAAGAACATGTCACAATAAAGGCTATACTTATCGCTACAATCACTGACCTGCCAGGGCGAGGTTGCTTGTCTAGAGAGAAGACAAAAGGATACACTGGGTGTGTCGAGTGCTTGGACGAGACTGATGCTATACATCTACCAGAAAACAAGAAGATGGTCTATATGGGACACCGTAGGTTCCTATGAAGGGATCACCCTTACCGCATGAATAGAAAAGATTTTAATGGGACTACTGAGAAACGTGGACCTCCAAAGTATCGAGACGGGAAACAGATACTTAAACAAGTAAGCAAACTCACAAATGTTGTCCTTGGGAAGGGGGAAGGGGCAGTACCAGCGCCAGCCGGTAGTATCTGGAAGAAAAAATCAATCTTTTGGGAACTACCTTATTGGCCACTTTTGAGTGTACGTCAGTGTCTTGATCCAATGCACATAACTAAAAATGTGTGCGGTAACACACTTAACACGTTGATGAACACCGGGGGAACAACAAAGGATTCTCTCGCGACACGCTTGGACATGCAACACCTGGGCCTCAGGAAGGAGTTGCACCCAATAACTCTTGAGGATGGCCACTTGAAACTTCCGGTGGCATCATCGACACTGAAAAAGGAAGAAAAGGCCATGCTTATTTCTTTCTTTAATGATCTCAAAGTGCCAACTGGCTACTGTGCGAACCTGAAGAGGCTAGTTAACATGAGAGAACTTAAGTTTAACTATGGTTGTATGAAGGCCCATGACTGTCATGTCATTATGACTCAGCTTCTCCCAGTTGCCCTGCGAGGTATCCTCCCTGACAAGGTCCGTGCCCCAATCATAAAGTTGTGTTCGTTCTTCAACGCGATCTCTGAAAAGGTCATTGAAGGGGCCAAGCTAGACCAGCTGAAGCAGGAGATAACCAAGATTCTATGCAGGCTTGAGATGCATTTCCCACCGACTTACTTTGACATATCAGTGCATCTACTTGTTCATCTTGTGGACCAAATTAAAGCCCTTGGCCCAATGTACCTACACCAGATGTTTCCTTTCGAGAGGTTGATGAAAGTTTTCAGGCGGTATGTTAGGAATAGATTCAGACCAGAAGAGAGCATGGTAGAAGGATGGACAACGGAGGAGGCCATTGAGTTCTGCACATATTATATGGACATCAATCGGGCCGGAGTTCCAGTATCTCATCACGATGGAAGACTAGGGGGCAAAGGAACGATAAGTGAGAAAGCTGTCAAAATAGTCGAAGTGGTTTCCTTCAGACAGGCACACTTCGCTGTTCTCCAGCAGGCCGACGGTGTGATGGCATACATTAATGAGCACAAGCAGTTACTGCAAAAGTAAGCACATCGGTAGGTCACAGGCTTGGCTTGAGAAAAAACATAAGGAGGAATTCGGTGACTGGTTTCGACGCCACAGGCTAGGAATGGTGACGGGATGTCAGCTAGATCTCTTAGCTCCCGGACCTTCGACTACGGTGATGATGTACCAAGGTTATGATATAAATGGTTTTACATTTTACACAAAAAAACAGGATGGAAAGAGCACCAACCAAAATAGTGTTGTTCGTTTCGACGCCCACGATGAATACGGCACGGTGGAGGCAACATACTATGGTTTCATAGATGAGATATGGGAGCTAGACTATGGACGACAGTTGAAGGTCGCTCTTTTCCGTTGCCAGTGGGTCCGGCTAGATGAAATCAACACCGACAATGATGGGTTCACTACCGTTGATCTATCCAAGACCGCATACAGAGATGACCCCTTCGTCCTTGCAAAGGATGTTTTGCAAATCTTCTATGCAAGGGATAACAATACAAAGGGAAAACTACAAGTAGTCATGCAAGGCAAAAGGAAGATTGTCGGTGTTGAAGGAGTGACGGACGAAGAAGAGTACAAAGGTTATCAAGAAATGGCTCCTTTTGGGGCAGACATTACCCTACCTATCCTTGAAGAGGGTGACGAACCTGCTTACCTCCGGAGTGATCATGATTAGGCCATCATAGTTAGAATATCACAAACTATGTAATCCTTAATGAAATGTTGTTTTAGTAATTTGCATCGAATTTGAGATCATATGGAGTTGTAGAGATTGATGAGTTCTACCACTATTATTTTGGAACTTTGTTGATATAACGGATGCCATGTTTCCAACAAAGTGACATAACTTTGTGTGAGACAGAGCACTTTATGAGACATGCCTAATAAAACTTTCTCAAATTGAGAAATGACTAAAATAAAAGTTGTAGACATTCATGAGTTCCACAACTTTGTTGTTTACAAATTTTCTATTTGAGATCAATTGGGGACCCAAAATGTTTAAAAATAATCAATATCACTGCCGGTTCTAATAACCACCCGACAGTGATGTCCTATATCACTGCCGGGTGGTTATTAGAACCGGCAGTGATGTCCCATATCACTGCCGGTTCTAATAACCACCCGGCAGTGATATGGGACATCACTGCCGGGTGGTTATTAGAACCGGCAGTGATATGGGACATCACTGCTGGGTGGTTATTAGAACCGGCAGTGATATGGGACATCACTGCCGGTTCTAATAACCACCCGGCAGTGATGCGTGGGTTATATAAGGCGCTAGCGCGCTCCAAGGCTAGTGCACAACACTTGCGCGCTCCAAGGCCAGTGCACTTACGCCGCCGCCGCCTGACGCGTACTGCACGACGCCGCAGCCCGACGCCGCCCTTCACGACGCCGTCCCCTACCGCTTCCTCAACGCCGCCGTCCCCTACAGCTACGCCAACGCCGCCAGGAGCTCCTCCATGTCGCTGTTGAGCGCGCCACCCCTTACTCGGTGAGTGCCCATAAGGTGTTCGATAGAATGCCCATAAGGTGTTGTGTCCATGACCAGATGCTGTTTCTCCCCTGATGCATGCTGGATGCGATGGAAATGTGTTTTTCTATTTTTGTTGTATAGCTTGTGATGAAAACCAACAGCCCTCCCCATCGATTGATGAATCTATATCTGAATCTAGCTGTAGAGCATGTCCAATGCACTTTGATAGCTTTCCTCTGTATTTCATATGCACTGTGCTTCACTTTTATTTTCTATCAAGGAGTTCTCATTCTGAATGTAAGTTCAGTTCTAATTGATAATTGAAATGTGTGTATTTGCCAAGAGAAAATGATGAATATATTCAGATCTTATTTTATTACTGAACTTGAGTTCTTAGCTTAGTTTGTTGCAGAATTCAATTTTAATAATAGTTATTGTTTGAACATACAAGTAGCAAGAAGGATCATGTGAGTGCAAGTGATACAGGTTTTGCCAGGGAAGGATGATGGACATTTGCCATTATGATGGCAAGTGATACAAGTAGCACCAACCAAAATGATGTCGTTTTGTTCAATTCTAAGGATACCCTTATTTTCTAGACTCTTTCTGTTTTTTTAATTGCCTGTCGAAATGCATGTCCAGAAACATGACTCGTCATCGCCAATTCACCACCCGTCGCCGAACTACTGATACCCCACAAGCAGAGAGCATTACGACAGGAGCGCCGCAGGATCCAACTAATGGTAGTGGTAACAATCAGGACGATTGGAGCCCTAGCCATTATCTGCAGCTAGACCAAGGAGACGAGGTAATAACTTAGGTCATACCTAATAACGCGATAGTAAGAAATCACGCTAGATAAGTTTGATGGGGACTTATTTATGAATTTTGAAGCAGGTTCCGCCGCAAGAGCCAAGTGGTGAGGGTACTAGAAGGACTAAGCGTGGTGCAACAAAGCTTCCTAAAACAAGTAAACATTGGCACATCTCTGAGTTCGACCAAGTAGGGGAGCCGGTGGAGCCTCTTAAAGCATTAGGCCCATACAAGAGTGTCATCGGGGCACTTGTAAGAGACTTTATCCCGATCAAATACAGGAAATAGACTGGTCATGAGGATGACCCATGGAGGGTTCCAGAAAGTGAGAAGGAGCTAGTTTGGAACAAGTTGAAAGGGTATTTCACTTTTCCTAATGACTATGACGAGGCGATAGTCAAGAAGAAGGCCAAGGAAATCATGGGTCACTCGTTTAAGACTTTCAAGGGAACCTTGTACAAGTTAATCAAGGAGGACAAAGAACCAAATTTTGAGGGAGGTCAATACAACAAGCAGAGAGACTTCTGGGAGGAGTTCAAGGCTTACAAGCTATCCGAAGAGGCCAAGGCATCAAGCGAAAGAAATGAAGCAAACTCGCTTAAGGCAAAGGATCCTCATCGTCTAGGATCGTGTGGCTATGTAAGGAAGATTCCGGAATGGGAAATGGAAGTCCAGAAACTAGAGCAGCGCGGCGTTAGGCCTCATACAAGCGATTGGCAGCCCAGATCAGTAAACTACCTACTCGCAAGGGGGGCACAATACAATAGTGACGGGAGCCTTAATGCCAGTAGTGAACCCATCAGCAATCTCCTCCAGAGGATTTCAACCTTAACTGAGGAAGTGAATAGAGGTAACCGCAAGTCCGATAGAGAAAATGACGTGCTCACACAAGCACTTGGAAACAAGGAGCACCCCGGTCGCACTAGAGGAGCCGGGAATGTTCCATGGGTGAAAGCATTCGAAGGTGAATCTTCATCCTATAGGAGCCGGGCGAGGGCTAGAACGCAAAGAGAAGAAGAGCTCCAAAGGTTTCGAAAGGAAATCAAAGATAGCATGGAAGCACGGATAGCTGCTCAAGTTGATGCACGAGTTATGTCAGCTATGCAATCCATGTGTTCGACACAACCGCAGCCTATCCTGACTTTGAATAGCCCAGTGCCCAAGGGTCGCAGTAGCTGCGGCTCAACCCCTATGCTTGACGAAGAAGAGGTCAATGCTCCTCATCCGGTGGATAACAACACTGGACCTATTAATGTCAGGTTGTACATCCGTCAGCAGTGGACAAAAGACAAGGTGGCGGTCGGACAAGCATTTCCAAGAGGAGGCGGCATCATTCATGGCAAGCCAATGCCACCCGGGTATGTCAGGGTCAGCATTGATAAGATCTTGGATAAGAAGTACAATAAGATACACATTGATTTCCCAGTGGAGGAAGATAGGCCGCGTCTTTTTCACAACTTGGGCACTCATGTGGCTTGGCGCAAATGCTTCATCAAGCTGGATGAGCAGCCATCTTCGGATGATGAGGATGACAGTGAATCATCGGCATCGCTGCCGCCAAGAGGTTTCTCTCCTCTGCAAGATCCTCATTCTCCCTCTCCTGCCTTGAAAGAGAAGACACCTCCTCCATTGCCAAAGGAGAAAACACCTCCTCTACCTCCTCCACCGCCAAAGGAGAAAACACCTCCTCTACCTCCTCCACCTCCTCCACAGCCAAAGGAGAAGACACCTTCTCCTCCTCCGCGAAAATCCAAAGTGCGATCAGGTTCGACCTCGCAACACAAGAGGTCATCAGTTTCAGTTGGTAATGCTCCCCAGACAAGTAAAAAGAAGGTGGATGCTAGCATTACGAGTAAGATGAAGGACCCGACTGTGGAGCCTCCAAGCAAGAAAGCCGCCGTTGCCTTCTTTAATCGAATAGCCAGTCTACCTAAGTGGAGACAACAGACCGAATTTGAAAGGCAATACAACAAAGAGAGTAATCAAATCAGAGCTAGAGAAATACACACCAAAGAATTGCTAGAGATACAGAACTTGGCCAACAACATGGGCATATCCATGGAGAGGGCCACAGAGTTGTATTACAGAACGAGAGATTTTGAAAAAGCCACAGTCGCATACAAGTATTCAAGAGGCAATCCTTTGGTCGCCACCGAACAAGAGTATAGAGATTTGCCAACATACATGCGACAGTTGCATGATTATTACTCCCTGGATACTGCCAACGGAGACTGTGTCGGTTTTGAAGTTTGCATCCCTCCCGGACTGGTTTTTAATCATCCTGAAGAAACGGTGCATATTATTTATTATGAACACCTCTTTCAGCTCTTCCAACGGCGCTCGCTCGATACGCAGATTTTGATGATATGGTCTATGTAAGTACCCTACCCTCACAACGATATAATAAACTACGTGATTTGCATTTGAATATATCATATGTTTATTATGCAGGTGTATGGCAAAATGGTGCCTAAAGAAGCAATTGAGCAATATAGACTTCTTGGATCCCATATTTGTAAATGAGACAACATGCACCGCCCCTGGTGAAGATGACTATGTACCAACAAGTTTGAAGATTGAGTTTGAAAGGATGTTCAGAAACAACAAAACAAACGTACTCCTACCCTACAACTGCGAGTATGTGTTCTCGACCCTTATTTTAGTATTTCTTTTCTTGATATGTCATTCAATAACATGGACTTTGTGATTGCAGCAACCATTTCATCCTCGTAGATATCTATCTTCAAGATTCACATATCGAGGTGTGGGACTCAAAGAAAAAGCCACTTTCTCTTATCGACCCCCTAGTCAAAGTGCTGAATAAGTAAGTGAACCCAATATCACAACACTTTCTAATCACATAGGATATTGTAATGTCCTCGGTCTTCACACTTCATTTACAATGTAACATAGAATGAAGGCATTACCTAATTGGAAAAATCTCGATAGCAAGATGCAAAAGCAATGGAGTGCCCCATTCAGTGTAAAGTATATGGAGGATCTCAAGACCCTAGATCAACCGATGGGGAACAACGAATGCGGGTTCTATGTGATGTAGGCAATGCTAAAATACTTTGGCGCAAAAAACAAATAAGGGAGATGACATGGTACGTAGGCATCCCATTTCTATTGTTTTGTCTTACGTTTGTGCATCTCAATATCATCTTGCTTCAATTATAGCGCAAAGCAAAAAATCACAACCAGTTGCTAGATTTTGAGATGAGAGAAATTCAAGAGGAGATAGCAAGGTTTGTGATGGACGAGCTATTGACCAAGAAAGGATCATTCTCCATTGCGAGGATGATAGGCTATTGTAATGCGACTCTTAATTCGATACTTAAAGTTTTTTTTGAAACTTTTGTAATATAAATATTGATGGGTTTGTATTGTCGCTGATCAACATCCACCTTCACATCGATATCAAATTGATCGATAGCAACCACCTCCACCTCCCCGACCTCCCACCCCACCACCTCCCCTCGAAATGAAAATAAAACAATTATTAAAATGCAAATTGTGAAAAGTATATCACTACCGGTTCAAAGAAAACCGGCAGTGATAATATAATCTACACAACCGGTTGGTTAAAACAACCCGCAGTGATGGCTCAAGTATCACTACCAGTTTGTAACACGAACCGGCAGTGATACATGAGCTATCACTGCCGGTTTGGCATAACCGGCAGTGATGTGATCAGCTCATCACTGCCGAGTTGGTTATGGCGGTTCAAAATCCGCCAGTGAAGGGGGGTTTTGAACCGCCAGTGATATCCTTTTCTGCTGTAGTGTCCAGCTTTGATTCATATATAGTTGTGGTAAGGAATCAATGTGTTTACCTTGTGTTGTTTGGGGCACTTCCAAGTCCCGGCGGCAGGTGTTACCATTAGTGAAGGATCTAGGATTTTTTCTAAGGATAAAATTATGTACAATTCGATAAATTTTATATACAATTTGGTAAAGAACCATACAATTGCAACATAATTCCAAATGATAAGTCTTAAATTCAAAGATTAAGATGAAAAACTTGCACACATTACAATATTATAAATAGTTGAAATAGTATACTGATCTGTAGTTCAAAATATAGGCATAAAAGAAAGTAAAACTTACAACGATAGTTGTTCGACATTTTTAGACGGCCCTTTCTAAGGGATATAAATGTTTTGGTTATATATATCATGCTCATCCACTTCAACGATCCCTGACCTACTGATGTCTTTGATCTCCCTGATACACACAATAGGTAATTTAGCGTGCAGGTTTTTTATAGAGAAAAAAAAGATTACATCCTATTCCCTAAACCTGGCAAACATGCATGTTTGCCCTCTATGGACTATATGGGCGGCCGAGGCCTCGAGGAGTCGCAAACAACTACTTCTATGAGAAAAGGGGAAGCATGATCAAGTCCAAAGCAATCTGATGATGAAAGTTCCATCAATTCGAGTGATCCATTCATGCAAAAGACAGGAGTAAAAGGACGAACTAATTACGCACAATCCGCAGGCTAGACAGCTAGTCCCCTCCGGCGATCTTCTCATTTGGCCTTCACGGTTGTTGCAACTCTGAATGTCTCGGTAGATTTTCTCAGTACATCTCGGTACCTAGAGTTTAGAAATTTTCTTTACCAGTTGGGGCACGGCAGCCAACCAAGCAGACGTGATGGTAAGTCCATCTAAATGACGATAAGCCTTTTCTTGTATGTAGATTTATTTATATATTTTTTATTATCCTATCCTATTCCTATTATAAAAGAGCGAGTCTTTTTAGGGGCTCGCCATCTATAATAACCGTTCGATCTACACATCGTGCTATATAAGTCATCCGTCATCCGTGATCTTACATGTAAGGTGTAAGACTCCTCCTCAATCAAGATTTCACCTACCATAATCTATATCTCTCTATATATATACCTAATAATAAATTGTGAAAATTTCTGCACACTTTTTAGTTTTCACCATAGATTTATGTCTGCCAGGTGATCTGGGCTTTCTCACGGCCCAATTTAGCCAGCCCACTCCGGGCTCTATTCCAGTTTGGGTTGTCCTCCGGTATAAAATTTTGCACGTCCGTCCTCTATATAATCAGATCAACACAATGCATTCCCTATGTTTTCATGAGCACAAAAATTCAAAATTAACTCATTTTAGCTCTATTTCCAAAGAAGCAAATTTTATGGTGTTACAGTTTTCGCAAGAAGCTATGAAAACTATACGAGCAGAATCTATTGCTGATGTTGTTTCCAAGGTCCTGTCCAACGCCAGCTGCAACACGTTTTCTTTGAAGAATGTTGGTATCGGGACAAGCTTGCTGCTCAACAAGAAAGTTCAACTGGCCTCGCCGGACAAGTGGATCAACTGAAGAAGAAGGCAGAAAACACTGAAAAGGAGTTTAAGAAATAGCAACAGGAGGAATAAAATAAACTTCGTGAGCACATCATGCTCTTAAGCGCTAGTAACTCTCAGTCTTGTTGATGCACGGAACATATGGTTTGTTTGCTGTTTTGATGTGAACTTGTGTGGTGGCTTGGTATGTGAACTCTGTCAGTAATTTACTGCTAAGCTGAACTGTTGTTACTTGATTCAGGTTCAATATAATTATGCATGTAATCATTTTATGGAGCAGTGTTGATCTAAAATCATTTTTCTGATGTAATGATTTGTGTGCACGTGGTAGATACGACACTGGCCATGTGGTTAAATAAAAATCTGACACGTGGACAAACCAGTGAATGACCCGTGTGAGAGCCATGATAGGGCACGTGGGCCAATACAAACCAAATACGTGGTACAAATCCATCCTACCATGTGGTCGAATAAAAAAGACACATGAGTAGTTCAGGGCGCGACACATGGCCTAATAAAATACTGACACATAGAGCATCATGACACGTGGTCGAGTAAAAGAAAGACACGCGGGATATTGTAGTCACGCTACGTGGACAAATAAAAATGCGACACATGGTCCAATGAAGAAGTCAGACCTGTTTCAACTGAAACGCGACACATGTGCCAATAAAAACCTGACAAGTGGAACAACTGGGACCCGATATGTGGTTCAGTTAGATTTTGAATCGTGCAAGGACGAGAGAGGGCCATGTTGTCCAATAGAAAGGTGATACGTGACCCGATCCATCTCCAATGCAATCGGCTATAGCATATACACGTGGAAAGCATCTCCAATGCAACTAGCTATGGCGGTCAATTTTTCGTCACAGATCAAGCTACTTCTATGACGAGTTTCTAGGTTCGTCACGGAAGTACAAGTATGACGTGACTTTTTTGCTGAACTGTTTTTCATCATAAATTCATCATAAAACTGAAATTATGATGAATTTGGCTTCTTTAACGATGAAAGCTATTCATCATGTAAGTGCAGATTCCTAGTAGTGTTAAAAGAACCGTCCTTGATAATTCGGTTCTTCTAGACATGGTTTGGTAAAGTGGCATGTCCCTAAAAATCATATTCTTAGGTGAGGTTCTCTCAAGTGAATCACCCCTAGAAATGGATACACCCATTTCTATCAATGCAGCCGCCCTTGAAAATAGATTTCCAGCAACAGTCCGTTGGCAACAGTGCTCCCTGCCAATGTTACAACAGTTTTAAGTCCTGCCTCTATTAGAAATCAAAGGCGTCTGTAAAAGTTATTTGTGTACTAGTGCTTTAGCGTGGACACTCCACAACGTTAGGAACGTGTGGTTCGCCCACAAAGAAGCATCTCAAAAAGTGGAAAACAGTGGAGAAGCAATTGTGTAGGGTGCTGGCAGCGGCAGGCAGTAGCAACTGAGACGAGATGGCATACCAACACACAAACACAGGAGCGGTCAATTATTTGAGGCAACTAAACTAGTCGACCTTCCCTGGGTTCATCATCCCATGGAAAAACATTAAACGACGACATGCATGATGATGATCGACGTCCGGGCTGAACACCGTGACTCTGCTAGTCGTCGCAACTAACCGGCCAGCAGCCGGCTTCCAGCCACCAGGCCGCCGGGCAAGCATGCAGGAGGGATGACGACGACCGTCGCCGGCTGATGGATGATGCTGATAGATTGAGAGAGAAAGCAGGCTCCGCGCTGAACGAAAGTCCAAGCGCATGACGTGGAACGAAGACTGACTGCTGGCTGAGCGATGCAGGACCGACGACGACCATGTACTGATTCACAGTCAGTGCATGCAATGCAACGAAGACGGAACGAACGAATCGTGTGCGCGCACTCGCGCAGACGACGACGACGACGATGCGGCAGTCACTGACTGCGGCGTTGGCATCGTGCCTTGTAATTGACTGGTGGCTGTTGTTCGCCGCCATCGTTTTCTGCGTCATTTCTCTCTCTCTCTAGATAATTCTTTGTCTTTGTTAACCAAGATACCCCCAGACGCAGCCAAATGACAGCCTCTTGGAGATCCCAGGCAGCAAAGAGAGCATCTTTCACGCTACACCGGCTTGCCTATATATGCACACCGGAGGGCTTGGTGGTTTGCACACGCTGACACACCAAAAAATACACCACGACTCAATAGAATCATCACGCAGCTAAAAGGCCGAGGAACTAGGGATGAAGGGGAGCAAGGTCCATGAGCACGAGACCGACGTCCCGGCCTCCGAGCTGTGGGCAATCTACGGCACGCTCCTTCCCGCGAAACTCCTGCCGGAGCTACTCCCGCACGTGCTCGCCAAGGTCGAGCTCGTCAGCGGCGACGGCGGTGTTGGTACCATTCTGAAGCTAATATTTCCACCTGGTGAGAGAAATTAAGTCTATATAAAGACACACACACAGACACACACACTATTGATGTTGCTGGATATGCTATCATAGTATAGTAACTTTTAATTGCTCTGCTGCTCTAGCCAGGGATTCCTGGACTACAGAGTTACAAGGAGAAGTTCATCAAAGTAGACAATGAGAATTATATCAAGGAGGCAGAAGTCATCGAAGGCGACATTCTGAACCTCGGGTTCCTGTACTACATGGTACGGTTTGAGATCATTTCAAAAGGGACCAACTCGTCAGTGATAAGATCCACTATCGAGTATGAGGCTGATGATGCACACCAAGAGCTTGAAGCTATGGTGAGCATGGCAGCTTTGGCTGCAACTGCTGAGAAATTTTCAGAGCATGCCAAGGAGAAGGCCCCTCACGCTACCTCTTGAAAAAAATCTCAAGGGCCGAGTTTGTGTTCATCATGAGGGACGAATGAACTACAGTTTCTGCATGTTCTATTTGGTTGCGTTTCAAATAATAAATACATTGTAGTGATGGGGAATCCTGCTCGTACAAATCACAAATACATTTTGTATGGTTTGGTCTACTACAGCGCTCAATCCACCATATTCACCGTTCTAAAGCTCCTAGGTGCGGTTTTATGATAGTGTTTTTTCTCGACTGTGTCATGGCACGTTTTTTTAATTATTAAGAGGTAGAAGAGTTTTGCACAAAGTCCCAAAGCACAGGTAATCCAAAGATTATCGGTACAAACCAGAGAAGCTAAGCATAAATACATATAAATACATAACAAAGACGTCATAGATCTTGCTCAAGGAAACAAAGCCACCAAGCTTAAGGTAAGAAACCAGCATCGGGAGTAGCAAACTCAGCTGACCAAAGCCCGCCTGATACCGAAGTCTGGCCCCCCACCACAGCGTTCTCCACCACTACCTTCTGCATCGTCATCTCGTGTACCCTTATGCGTCATGAAAAGATGGGTATCGTCATCTCCGTTACTTTTCGTGCAATCCCTTTCTTGGTTGCTTGGTTCTGTACGTCTCTCACTATGATGATACCAAATCATGTAATTCTCCATGAAACCCCTTCTTCCTAAATACGATCTTATCGTATTTAGATCCTGTCATACTAGATGCATGGTTTTAACAGTCACATCAGGGACAATATATATCGTTTGTCTGCTTAATCAAAGTATGTCTTTTAGCGGCTTCAATAAAATCATTCACATCTTGTATATAGGAGGCTTCATGTCTTCGTTTCATGTACATCCATGACCTATCCATACATGGTCTTTGAAGAGAAAAGATATATTTGCATCAAGATATTATTCGCACGTAACTCATTTATGAATTGTCTATTTTTTTTGGTATAAATATTATTCTAGATCTAGAGCTTAAAAACTAATCTATAAAAAAAATGGTGAACCAAAAATGGCAAAATAAATACACAAATTTACTTGAGTTGATGTGAGCCAAGTAAGTTAGTGAAAGAATAAAAATATCAAACATCATGTCTCTCTACATCTCTATATCTACGTGTTAACCAAAATTAGTGAAAGAATTGTATAGATAAAATTTGAAAAGACTTTAGGGATGGCACAAACTCACCTCTCAAACCCATCCCCTTCAAAGATTCAAATGGTAAAACCTCCCCCTCCCCCTCTTTTTTCTTGTAATTTCTCACCTCCGATGGAGCTCAACAGTAGCATGAACAGTTACAGTCGCTAGGAGGAAGAAGGGTTATTTTTAGGGGGGATTGACTAAGAGCACCGCCCCTGTTAATACATTTCAGACATGGTTCTCTTAAAAGAATCGTCCATGATAATCTGGTTCTTCTAGACACAGTTTGATAAAGTGGCCCGTCCCTAAAAATCATATTTTCAGGGGTGGTTCTCTTAATGCTTTAGCATCGACACTCCACAATGTCTGGAACGTGTCGTTCCATGTGCGCGCACAAAGAAGCATCTGGAAAAGTGGAAAACACTGGAGAAGCAAGAGTGTAGGGTGCTTCCAGTGGTAGGCGGTAGCACCTGAGATGAGAATGCATACCAATACACACCAGAAAATTGCTTTTTCAGCAGCCCAAACAATGCGCCAATGACAGACAAATCACAATGGCCTGTTGCCATTTGTTGATGGTGCTCGTCTTGCTAAAGGAAATATGGGAAGATGAAAAAATCTCAGGTTGAAAGGATGTCTTGAAGGTGGCCACAAGAAGAAAGGTGCCAAAGATGTTGAATGTGGCAATGCTACTGCTCCAACTGATGATGCTGTGCCAACCAATGCTAAAGGGAAGAAAATGATTAGGGACCCAATGACTCGCAAAAAATGCGGTGAAAAGGGCCACAGGCAAGCTAGTTCCAAGTGTGCACTCAACGGGACAACGAAAAAGAGGCAACTATTTTTTTCTTGTTGCAACCCTTGAATCACCATGTCACTAAAAATATTATTTTTTTTACTTGTAGAAAGAGGCAACAGCCTAGAAAGAACGATACAAAAGATAATCCAGATAGGCTTTGCACCCCCACAAAGCCCAACAAGAGAACAAATAAGGATAACGAGAAGGTACTAAATAGTAACATGCATAAACTATATCATTTTACTCCAAACAAATAAAAAGATTTATCTAATTGTCATTACACACATTTGTGCAGCCGTCTTCATATCTATGTCTATATCTATACCTCTATATCTATACCTAATAATGAAGATCCATCTGTTTTTTCATCCACCCCCCTAACTACCGGTAGTTGAGAGTTTTTTCCACCTAGACTTATATGACCCTAGATAGTTATGACAAATAGATCTCTCCGAGCCTGAATAAACTAAATAGAAATAGAAATCCTAATTCAAATAGAAAATAAATTAGAGAAAATCTTATTTTACTTTCTATACAACAAAGTGTTTCTTTCAACCAGGCTTTTTACTTCCCATAACATAATACGTCCATCATATTGTATTGATGCCCACAATCTGAAGTTTGTGCCCGACAAAGAGACCAGTCCTACCACGATGCGTTGGCATTGGTGCCTAGCCAGAGACCGAGTCCTCCTCCAGGCGCATTAGCTTAGAATCAATCAATAATAAGCAAAACAATCCAAATCACATCACACCAAAAGGAAAAGGAAACCATTTGAGTTGCGGCTACTACCAAGTTGAGATAAAAATACCGTAGGTACAATACTTTTCAGCAGCTGCAGCCCTGGCAAGAAGCCATTGGCGCGCTAGCATTGAACGTCCCAAGCTCACCATAGCCATCATGAGCGCTGCCCCAACCATACATATCTTCTTCAACAAAACAACGATCAAATCGAAAGCTCGTCCGGACTAGGTATGCTCTTTTTTTTTACGCATCCCATTTCGAACTGGTTTGATCCATTCTTTATCCAAGCTTTATAAGCATCCACTTCAATCATCAATTTTCAACTTCTTGTTCTAATTTAGTCACTCCGCATAAATATCAATAATAATATAATAATATTATACGCCTTTAAGCCCTTGACCTCTTCTTTAAGAAATATATTTTTTCATCACCAAACTATTGCTACAGTTCTAATTAGAAATAAAAAGTATCTTATTATTACAACCTTGCTCAGCCGATATGGTTCAATCAATCAAAGTGTGGACTAAAATCTGAAGTTAGTTGTACAGTTTACTCTAACAAATATCTTTTCAAGCACAATTCTAGACGAAATTTTATACAAAGAGTAAAATATAAAGAGATGTTTTATTTTGGTCGTTATTTTTCATAAATGTTTGGTAATTTTTTTCTCCTTTTGCAACGTACGGGCATATTTGATAGTAAAGATAAAGAAGAAAAAAAGGAAAAATGGTAAAGGAAACAAGAAGCCATTGTTTTGGCTGCTATCTTTAGGAAAACAATGTTTCACATGCTAGTTTTGCGAAAATGCAATTTTCTCCACACACATAAACACAGGAGCGGTCAATTATTTGAGGCAACTAAAGTAGTCGTCCTTCCATGGGTTCATCAACGAATGGAAAAACATTCAATGATGACATGCATGATGATGATTGATGTGTAGACTGAACGACGTGACTGACTGCTAGTCGTCGCAACCAACCGGCCAGCAGACGGCTTCCAGGCTGCCGGGCATGCATGCAGGAGAGATGATGATGACCGTCGCCGGCTGAGAGAGAAAGCAGGCTCGGCGCTGAACGGAAGTCCAAGCGCAAGCCGTGGAACGAAGACCATGCATAGCGTGCGGCTTGCATCACTGATTCACTACTGTTAGTCCATGCAACGAAGGAGGAACGAACAAATAGTCCGTACGACAAGTGGAGTAGGAATAGAAGTATAGAAGGAGTCCTTTTTTCTTTCTTTTTTTTCCGCTTCAGCTTTCCTGCGTTTAGTTGTGTGACCTTTTTCTTTGTTTTTTGTCTCCTATTTTTTCTTATATATAGTATTATGAGTGTTTGAACTTCTAATCCTTTCCTAATAAATAAATATTTCCATCACTAAGTTGTTGATGTAATTTAAATTATGAATAAAACTTAGTACTATTAGGATCTAGACCAGGCGATGATCCAACTAATCAATCTGTGGACTGAAATCTTAAATAGTTTGTCATCCAATGCTATAAAAGACGGCAGACACCTTGCACTGAATATCGTACCAGTCAAAGGCTCGTTGAAGCAAAGCTCATTTTGATTCGATAGAAGCAGAAAAGAAACGCTTATCGTAGGCGTGGAAACCGACAAGATGGTGGCTGCCGCTGCATGCGTAGGCCAGACGACAACGGTGGTTTGCGTGACGGGCGCTGGAGGCTTCATCGCCTCGTGGCTGGTGCAGCGCCTCCTGTCCAGCGGCAGCTACGTCGTGCACGGCACTGTGCGCGACCCGAGTAAGCAAGACCACCCGCGGCCACGACGTGGAAGTTGGCTAGCTAGCTAGAACATTACTGATATGTGTGCTTGCATGCAGGCGACCCGAAGCACGCGCACCTGATGGCGCTGGATGGCGCCGTGGAGCGGCTGCGGCTGTTCAAGGCGGACATGCTGAACCACGCCAGCGTCACGGCTGCTGTGGCCGGCTGCGACGGCGTCTTCCACGTTGCCAGCCCCGTCCCGGCGTCCAAGCCCGCCGACCCGGAGCTGGAGGTGGTGGCCAACGCGGTTGACGGCACGCGCAACGTGCTCAGGGCCTGCCACGACGCTAACGTCCGCCGCGTCGTGGTGGTCTCGTCGGTCGCGGCCATCGCCGTGAACCCCAAGTGCCCCAACGGCGTCGTCCTGGACGAGGAGTGGTGGTCCGACGAGGACTTCTGCAGAACCATTAAGGTACGTGCAGTGATCTATCCGATGCAAATGCCAAGACAACATGCATTGCATTATTAAATGGAATCTTCAATTGACCAATCTTTCTAACTAAATTATTAAATGCATGGATGCGCCAGGGCTGGTATTTTCTGTCCAAGACGCTAGCCGAACGCGCCGCCTTCGCGTACGCCAAGGAAACCGGGCTTGACGTGGTGAGTGTCTGCCCGTCGTGGTGTCTCGGACCTCTGCTGCAGCCCACCGTGAACAACAGCAGCTTGACCCTCATCGACTACCTCAAAGGTACAAAACATATAACTGCTTAGTTCTGTCTCCATGCTCTGGTTCGCGCGCGTATACATATATCACAAATGCATGAAATGATACGTGCGTGCACTGCCCGGCAGGTGATCGCGACACTGTCGACGACAAGATGAAGAACGTCGTGGACGTCCGCGACGTCGCCGAGGCTCTCGTCCGGGTGTACGAGACCCCGGAGGCGTCTGGGCGCTACATCTGCAGGTCGTATCCGATGAGCATGACCGAGATCCTTGACATCATCAAGAGCTTCTATCCCAGACTCAGCTACCCTAAGAAGTAAGCTTCCAATTCATATAATAATTAATCCAACATATCAGCTAGTTATTAGTTGATTCAAGCTAGTGATGCATGTCTTCAATTAATTATATATGATGATTAATAAATTTTGCAGCTTCGTTAAAGTGCAAGACGAAAGGATGTTCACATCGAAGAAGCTGCAGGCGCTGGGGTGGAGCTACAGGCCGGCAGAGGAAACCTTCAAGGACACTGTAAAATCCTACAAGGATACAGGCATCCTCAACTTCTAAGCATGCATAGTTGCATACAGGGGTGAGAAATAAAAGGAACATGAGAGTTGAGAGAGCCAGGAGAACTTCTGTTGCCTTCATGTGTGGCATTCTTTCTACAATAATAATAATAATAATAATAATAATAATAATAATAATAATAATAATAATAATAATAATAATAATAATAATAATAATAATAATAATATAATAATAATAATAATGTGTTTGCTTGAAAGCAGTTAGGACGATGCATGCATCTGCAGAGTAAAGATGAGCATTTGGGCCGCTCGGCACGGCCCGGCCTAGTAGGGCACGGCACGGTATGGCTCATCGTGCCACCAGGCCGTGCCTCCCCAGTCCACCGTGCCTGCTTGACGGCCCAGGCACAACACGTGGGCCGTTTTTCAGGCCGTGCCAGCCAGAATAGCACGGGGCCCAAACCATGACTGGGCCAGCCCGTAGCCCGCTATATAATAAACCCCAGGTTCAATTCAGATTTCAACAGATTTCACAGATTCACAAGTTCACAAGATATTCACAAGAACTTCACAAATTTGTAGTTACCAAACTAACTTCACAAATTCACAGATTTAACAGATTTAACAAGATCTTCACAGATTTCACATATTTGTACAAGATAACAAACCACAAGTACTTCACAAATCACAGCAAGATGAAAAGACGGCACCAGCTCGACGGGCCAGGCATCGACCGATGACCTGCGAACAGAGAGAGAAAAGGTTAGGGTTAGGTTTCATGTGGATTCCTAGTAGATCTAGGGTTAGGGTTAGGGTTTGGGTTGCTTACCTACACGGAGCCAGAGCCCGGCGCCGGAGAGACGGAGAGGAAGACGAGCGGCGGCAACAGCACCTCCCCGACAGACGACGGCAAATGAGATCGACTGGTGGAGGACACTGAGCAGTTAGAGAGATGGTGGGAGGAAGAAGAGAGTACGAGAGGAGGAAGACGAGAGGTAAAGATCCGGCGGTCGAGGGGTCACCAGAGACAGGGAAGACGACGACAAAGGCGAGACAGTGGCAGGCTGCGGCCCTGTCCACAATGGGAGGACGGCGAGACGGGCTCTCCAAGATCCGCCGGTGGAGAAGTCACCGGAGAGGAGCAGGACGACGGAAGTGGCAGGTGGTCAGCAGCGCCGCGGCGGCGACACGCGAGGATTAGGGTTCGAAGGGGCAGGAGGGGGAGGGGCGCGGCGTAGGCGGCTTGGCAGGTGGTGTGGAATGAGGATTAGGGTTCAATGGAGAGGTGCGCGCCGCGGCGGGGGCTTATATAGCCCCACCTAGTACCGGGCCGACCGTTATGGTCCGGGACATGCCGTGCCGCCCGGCGGCCGAGATGGCAGCCCAAGCACGGCCTATGGACTGGGCCGTGCCTGGCACGGGCCCGGTGGAGGCCGGGCTTGGGTCGGGCCAAAATATCGGGTTCCGTGCCGTGCCTCTGGGCCTCGGGCTGCATGCTCAACTTTACCGCAGAGTCAGTCTTTTTGTGGCATTATATTATAATAAACAAAACCTCTACAATATAATATATGCACTTATCTTTGTCATTTATTTACTCCGAGTTTCTTATGTTTCAAGAGATGTTGACATCGCAATTAGGTGGCTGTGATTCCAAACATGTGATGGTACTGGGTTGGAGGCGAATAAACTGTGAGAGCGTGTTGGAGATCATTTTAATTATAAAAGGCTATACAAGATTATATATTCCGTAGGAAACCTTGGATGATGAAAGGTCTTTGAGACCTATTTCTATGTTATTTCCTTCATACCTCCTCTATCCTGAAATACAAGGCATTAAAGATTCAAAATTAATTTGTACTACAATACAAGGTGTCATATACAATTGGGATGATCACTTGCCACTGGTTGGGATGATTACTCGCAGGTGATAGTAGTGATCATCATCTCGAAGCTGCCATTGGTTGCCGTCAGCGGCGTGTTGATCAAAAGCTTAGCGTATCTCGCTAGTGCAGAATGTCCAAGGTATCAAGCCTTTGGTTCACTTCAGCGAACTCAGCTGCGTAGTCGCGTATGCCTTGTGCTTGCTCAACTTCTTCCTCTTGTTTTGGTGGAGGCATGCCACTCACTACAAGACATGTTAGGTTCTATGCATTTAGTGTATGTCATAATATGTAGAATTTATATATAACATTTATGTCATCCGAGTGACGAAAAAGCTTGTGTCACTAATCATGCGTCTTACACCATATTCTATGTCGTTTAGTTGTTTCGTTCACAAATGTATGACATTAGTTTTAATGTCACAAAATTTTATGACAATTGGTTTTAAGTCACAATTCCTTGCACCATGTCACGTAGTTTTTTTCAGCAAACCATGTCACAAAGATGCCATCTCAATTATATTTACTAGCCCATCAACCCGTGCTCCTGCACTATTGGGCCCCATAATTTAGGGTCCTCTGTGCAGCATGTATCAATCCCTGGATCAGTAGCTGATATGCACAACTCAATAAGATTGATATCAAAAACTATGCTTTTATTGCTAATGGGGAAACACATAGTACATGGTTTGAGTTTATGTACCTTGGGACATTGACCTTATATCGTATATCAGAGTTCTAAGACAGCGGTCCTATATCAACATGGCTCCATTCCTACGGGCAGCTTGGAGTGCGGACGTAACCCTAGCCTTATTCCTTAAGTGTACTCTTATTTCCTAATCATCGCAGTCCTAGCATAACTTCCTCGCACAGCTCCGTCTTCAAGTATACTCCGGGTGTCCTATCCTAGCGTAGCTTCAGAAATTCCATCCTGGTATGTCCTCTTGTAGCTTAACTCCTACTCCCTCCATTCCAAATTATAAGGCATTCCAAGAATCTTGGAGAGTCAAAGCATCTTAAGTTTGACCAAAATTATAGAGAAAATTACAAAAATTTATAACATCAAATAGGTATACTATGAAAATATAATTAATGAAGAATTTAATGATACTTAATTGGTGTCATAAATATTATTATCTTATCATATAAATTTGGTCAAACTTAATATCCTTTGACTCTCCAAGATTCTTGGAATGCCTTATAAGGGATGGAGGGAGTAATAAATGTAGAATGAAGGGGGTTGAGTACATAAAGTACTAAGCAATCCTTAAACATTGGGTGGAGGAGAGGTGGAAGAGAAAGGCTATATGTGGAGGTGGATGATGGTGGTGGAGGTGGATAGGTAGAGGTAGAAGTAGTATGGTGAAGTAGTTATAATTATAGGTTGGACCTAGGCAGGGTATTACCATCCTCACCGGTCTCTGGGGTTCATTATAATTCACCAAATTAATAAAGTCCGTCTTACCAGATTATCACAGTTGTAGAAGTCTATTCATATTATCCCATTCTAGCATCTGCCCATTTCAAGGACATGGCTATTCGATAGATTCAATAAAACTCTGCAGAGGTGTATAAATTTTCCCACAAGATAGGCGTAGTCGACACTAGGGCCAGTGGAGCGACAAGCCTAATGGGACCTCGTACCCAAAGGGGATGCATCCTCATATTTTCATATAACTCTACCGAGGCTTCTCAAGGGTTGAAAAACACAGTAATCTCGAGATGATACCAAACCGTCCCATCTCATAATCCTTGTCGACGAAACCTGGTCGGCAGTCTACCGAGGGGTATGCCCAAGGTAGTGATTTGTCGGTAGACAGGTGAGCAATGAACTAGATGGTGACGCAAGACACAACAAGGTTTTTATCCAGGTTCGGCCGCCGTGAGGACGTAATACCTACGTCCTGTGTCTGATATGTATTGTTGTGTATATTGAGATATGTTTTGAGAGGGTCCCCTACCCGCCTTATATAGTCCGGGGGCAGGGTTATAAATCTAGAAACTAATCCTAGTCGATTACAATTGCCATAGCTGGCTGTATAAGGATTCCTATTCTAACCAACCGGGATCTTGCTTGATCTCCAAGTTTGCTTTCCTTCCTTGCGTGGCACGCCGAGAAGATTGACTGGCCCATGCGTCATCTTCTGGTGGGCTGGGCCCTCTGGTCTGGGCCAGCCCAAGTGTAGCCGTAAGGGTATAGGGGTTAATACCCCCACAGCTAGTCCATGAGCACTATGCATTGTAATGTGACACGCCGTCTTGACTTTCTCCGAATAGTGAGGCTTGAGTTCTTGACGTCTCTGACCAGTCAAAACACCATTCGAACAGCTATTGCAGGCGTTCAACCAGCTTACAATATAGCCGACCACTGTTGTTTTCGGAGAAAGTAGGTTGTCCAAAGAATGTATAGTGATCTTGAAAAAAAAATAGATTTCCTTTCTGGTAAAGTGTGCCCACTTGTATTTCTGAAAAGAAATGTAAGCAGGGTAAACAAAGCATTGGGGTCAAAAAATAAACACATTCACCACTAGGTGAATTGTGCCCACTTAATCCCCGAGCCTGGTAGTAGGTGACGTAAGCATGTGGTGCCAGGGCCTAAATGAAACTCCATGGAAACTTGATATTGAGATGCACCGACAGGTGCATCGCACCCGCACCGATGTAGTCCCCGAGCTTGCTGGAAGGCGAAATATGAGCCTTGTAGCAAGGTCTAAAAAGTAATGATCTCCCAACTGTATGTGAGTCCAACTTCACAAGTAGCCGAGGAAATCAGGCATCAAGCTGTGGTCGGAGAGTGGTCAAAACAGTCCCCGAGCACAGCTTGAGGTATGGTTGATGAGTCCCCGAACGTGGTCGACGAGTCCCCGAGCAGAATGAAACATGGTCGACGAGTCCCCGAGCCTGGTAGAGGAATATAATATGCTCGGTGGTCTGCGACAATCTGTTGCCAGACCGGTCCACGAGTATCGCTTACTGTCTTGCAGCCTGACACGTAATATTTAATTTGAATTTGTCTTTCATCCTTGTGCTGACATGATATCACAAAAAGTTGACTGATGTGACATTATCGTCACGCTCGTCTGCCTTGTCAGTGTCACAATGAACCATCCGCCAGATGGAACATGCCACTGTGGGCCCTCCCGTGAAGATAATGAGGGGCGCATTTACTATCACGGTAACCGGGAAAAAAGTGGAAACCAAAGAGATCGTGCCACGTTTCACACACACATATCCTGAAAATCTCATGGAGGTGGAATGGCGCAGTCAATGGAATGGCGCACTTAATGGGATAAATAGCCGCTATGCGGGCATTCCCCATTTACGCCCAATAGTCGCCTTTGCAAATCAACTGCCATCTTTCACCCGTCAGCGTGCCCTAGTCCGATTCCGCCGCTGCCATTAGTGCACCTTGCCACTGTTAGAAGCGACGTGCTCTTTGTACACCATCTAAGCCAAAGCAAGGAGGCGAAAGAGGTAGAAGATGGCCAAGACTGAGGCAGCGAAAAGGGCCAAAATGACGAGGAAGGAGTGGTGGAAGTCGAAGTCCACCAAAATGACCATCAATGACCTCGTCGGCCTGGGGGTGCTCCACAACCGGGAGCTTGCCGGATGGCGTCCAGCGGGTAGCGACAGCTACCCCAATCCCCGGCCTGGTGAGATAATTGTGTTTGAAGATTTCTTCAAGCAGGGTTTTGGGGTTCCTGTCCATCTATTCCTCCAAGGGCTCTGCTTGTTTTACGAGATTGGGATTTGCAATTTGCATCCCAACTCGGTCCTCCTTGTTTCAGTCTTTATCCATCTTTGTGAGGTGTATGTGGGAATCCAACCCCATTTGGACCTCTTTCGTTATCTGTTTTTCCTGAGGAGGAAGGGGTCCCAAGGCGGCTCTAAAATTGTCGGAGGAGTGTACCTGACGCTCCAAGATGGGATGAAGCAAGAGTTCCCGAGCTGTCCCTGGAACACCTCTCTCAGAGATTGGTACAAGAAGTGGTTTTACATTCGCGAAGAGCCCGACAGCACTACTTTGTGCGACGTTGGGTATATTCCGGAGAAGTGAGTGGCCTAGGATGAGCGCTAGAGCTAGCCGAGCAGGTGGAGGAGTTGATGGCGCTACTCCCG
This sequence comes from Saccharum spontaneum, assembly GCA_022457205.1. Classification (NCBI taxonomy): domain Eukaryota; kingdom Viridiplantae; phylum Streptophyta; class Magnoliopsida; order Poales; family Poaceae; genus Saccharum; species Saccharum spontaneum. The sequence goes on from CM039595.1 coordinate 52,771,435, forward strand.
TGGAATCGCCTGGACGGACCGGCTGTGACCGGGAACTTCATCAGCCGTCGTGTGCAACCTTGCTAGAGGAGAGTGCACACCGGATACGAGTACCAAGGTTCAACCGACTAGACGAGGATGCTTTCAGAAGACCTGGACCGCGATGAAGTCATACGCTGAATTGGGGAATTGTTCAATCTGGCATACCAAAGCTACTCTTCTCCGAGCAGGATCTAGCATGCATATAAGCTCATCTGACCAGCCCCGAAGGTAAATGAACAAACTCTATAGCTCCGAGAAATGCTACCGACCACCGTAGAGTAAAAACACCTGAGTTGCCTTGTCTTTGCATGTATACAGGTGAACGGCGTGGAGAGACACAACCTGTTCATGTCGTTGGCGCTTGGAGTCGAGCACCCACAAAGTGTGGAGCCGCCACCATGGAACATAGAGCGGTGCTACGAGCACGTCGAAGATGACCATGAAGCCGGAGCCCGAGCAGGTGCTAGGAAGAGTCCAAGCGCCCCCGACTAGTCGAAGAAGAGGGTCGAAAGCTCCCGAGCACAAGAGAGCCCAGAAGACTCGACCAGGAAACACCGTCACATGGTGCATGACTGGTCAGAGGACGAAGTGGAGGACGACGCGAGCGCCTACCTGCTCAATCCTCAGAAAAGGAGGAGTGAGCAGACAACGTTGGGGGATCGACCCCACCGGCAAAGGGGCCGCAGGAGGGCCAGATGCAACCAGCAGAGCCGACGCCCAGCGTGAAGACAACAGAAAAGGAAACCAGGCCGCCACCACAGGACGGAGGCCAGGGTTCCTCCGCCCGCCAAACAAGCCAAGGGCAACCACGGCGGTGCGCCTTCACCACCATTCATAGGAGCACGGATCTGTAAGTTCCTGAAAACTTAGTAAATATCGTGTCAATAGTTGTAGCAAGCGTACAAGTAGTAAAGGAAACTATTGTGCTGTGACATGCTAGCTCGGCGTCAACGGAGAGACCCGAGCAACTGGCCACTGTTGGGGCAACCACATCAACCACCACGACGACATCCTTCAAGCAACCAGAAAGTCAGACCACCGGTGCGGTGGAGCCGACAATGAGCAAGGATGCAGTCGACGTCGCGAACACGGAGGTGCCCAAGCAGGTGCCTGAGCAGGTGCCCCAGCAGGAGGCGCCTGAGCAGGAGGCGCCCAAGCAGAGTCTTCCGGGTATGCACAGTTTAGGGCAAGTCCCCGAGACTGATAAGAGCGTGCCCGAGCAGACCACGACCACCACAAGCCTGACTCAAGGTGATCTGCCCAACACCGCCGCTTGAGGAAAAATGGCGATGGGACCATCAACCGTTGAGCCGAACCAAGAACAAGGAGGGACCAGTACGGATCAGGCGGCTGAGTCCGATGATGATGTCATCGAAGAAATCCAAGGGCACCCACAAGATGGACGGCAACATGTATACATCTGCCATGAACATGGAGACCATTACGTCTGCCACGAGGAGATCTCCATCGACAAGGAGACAGGAAGAGTGGAACGAGCAGCTAGACGGCTCATCGGAGAAGTACAGGTAAGCATACTCCTGGATCACTGTCGTAGACCAGTTCGAATTTGTAGTCATGCATATATGGTAATGTACTTGACTTGCAGGGCCTCATGAAGACGGCAAAGTATCGTAAACGGTGCTTTGACCAAATTCAAGGCATCTCCGAAGACGATAAAGAGCTGACAGCTGAAGTGGATTGGCTGCACAAGCGGCTCAAGACCGCTGAAAAAGACCAGGCAGAGATCGAGTCACAAAGGCTCAATACTGCCCTCCAGCTTGGTCAAAAAGAGCGGGAAAGAGCAGGTAACGTATCTTAGTAGCACATCCCTTGAGCACTGAAAAATAATGTTTATGTATATTGATATGTCTCCTGGAGTTTGTTGTAGACCTGGCGGAGGAAGTCGCCAAGATGCAAACAAAGAATGCGCGCATGGCCGAGGAGTGTGCTCGATTGGCAGCGGAGAACACCCGGCTGGCAGAGGACCACGCACGGTTTCGAGACCACTCAGTGAAGATGACCAAGGAGGTGATGAATAAAACCCAGGAGATAACCAGTAAGTGGTCGTTTTCCTGATCGTGGCATACAGATTGTATAGGTGTTCTTTATCTATTGTCTAACAAGAATGCCCTTTTGCAGCATTAAAGACCAATGCCAAGAAGCACATTACAGAGTTGCAAAAAGACCGTGAGCTCTAGAAGGATTGCTGCACACAGATGGTGCGGGGGATCGGGCCAGTGCTTGACTTGATCGATCCGGGAATGCCGCCAACCGAACAGCGAGCCCCGCAGCTGGGAGTAATAGACAAATGTCAGCTTGCGTGGGGTTGGCTTCAGCAGTTCGTGAAGGAGGGCGGAGAGTTTGCGGGCACCCATGTGCTAAGCATGGTACGCGCACATTATCCCCTAATCGACTTCACGCGCCTTGCCAAGGGCTACCCGAAAGAAGTTGGCGTGCAAGAAGCAAGAGAGCTGCGGGGCCAGTTGACCGAGCTGGCGACGATAATCATTGGTGACATAAACCTATGCGGAACGCCAACGCCCCCGTCGCAAGGAACACCGACGACATCTGCTCTGGGGTCTTCAAGCCGACCACCTGGGACTGCAGTCTCGACTAGCTAGTCTTAGAAGGTGCAGTCTTCTAGCAAGGAGTAGCCGGAGCCTGCGGTCACGACCAGCCAGACTCTGGAGGCTCGAGCTCAATCAGCAGAGGCAACACCACAACCATAAAGAGGCGGTAAACTAGAGACAAGCCCTAGCGCGAGCACCGACCTTTGAGCAGCTAGCTACTTGTAGCTATAGAGTAGACAATAGTTTAATTTATTGTAAACTTGTACCTCATCGGGCAAGCTTGTAATAAAGTACTATTGAGGTAATGAAAGCTTGTGGTGTTTTTGTTTAAAAAACGTGCTAAGCTTGTATATTGCGTTTGATAACTAAGTTAGAACGTATAAGTGTTCCAGTTTAGCTGTAACGATTGGAAGACACTTCATCTTGTGGAATCCGTACGGCCCTAGCCAGACCTGTGGTTGGAGTGCGAGGCAGGGAGCCTGCTCACACGTAAGAGCGCATAGGTCAGACCAGAGAGCACTTGCCGACCACCTAGAGCGTAGAGAGCTAGTCCTGTGCATGTGTGGGGAGAAAGTTGGAGACGGGGCTGGCTCCGAGGACTCGAGAAAGAATAGTGGTCTATTAATCTGGTCTTTTATCAAATACTTATAGAGAGTAAGCTCCAGATAAACACGTTGGAGTAATAGAAAGAAAACATATATGCTTTATTGAAATAATCAAAGTACAGGAAAGGTACATATCTTTATTTACGCACTCTATGGGTAGAAACGCTGTTGGGCATTCTTAACGTCATTACCAAAAGTAAACTTAGTTTTCTAATTCTGATAACGGCGCCAAAAATGCCGAACCTATCCCTCATGCCACTTAAGCCAAGTTGTCATCCCCAGCATGACATGAGAGACGCGATATTGAAATATGCAACTGCTCTTCTAAATAAATAATAAATAAGATCTGCAAGCGCACAGATTAATACCGATGTAGCATTTTAACCGGGAAGTATTCCAGGTATCGTTATTTATATTTTTACCACTGGGAAGGGATTACTAACATCAATGTTGATTATGGAATGGAATATAGGAATGAGTATCAATCATTGCATGTGTAAGTGAGAGCATTCATCTATCTCTTGCATACAGGGGTAAGTGTCACATAAAATATAGATAAAGTATGAATGGTGACAAAGATAATTAATCTGATCAGCTAGCCACATATAATAATGATAAGCACCTCAACAGATATTCTAGCAAGTCATTAGCATGGTATTAGGATGAACTACAAGGATATTTCCTAAGTTATTCTTAACTATAAAATCTAGCATATCATAGTTAGTGCAAGTACACTTGGCAATCATTGCGAAAAAGGACTACGCCCATGCATAGTGATATTATCAAGGAAGATGAGAAACATAGCAATCACTCCCCCGTAATAATGTTGCTCTACCTGCCTTACACACGGGAGGGGGACTATATAAGAATCAACGAAGCTGTCACCATCGCGGACCACCCCACGATCCGGCATATAAGGTGCAATCGCAGATAAATATGGTCTAAGCACCACGCCTACACAATATTTATCATTTACCCATGGATCCGATGGATAAACGCTATACGATCCTAAACATGTATATAATTCCAATCTTACTAAGCCAAGCGTATAACTACGATAAACTAAGAACAATATAATCGCAAACATAAACAAGTAGAGCATAGTCATAATCAATATATTGAAATAGAACAAAGTTGTATTCATAATATTGAAGAACAAAGATGAACAATGAAGAACAGTAAAGGAATTACCAAGAATCCTCTTGACAGATCCGGAAACCAATCGAAGATTGACTCCTTCTAGTTCTAATCCTATGTAGCTATGCTATACTAGAGATCTAGTTGATGTGGTGGCTCTAGGGCTTGATCAGAGACTCTCCTCCTGAGATTAGGGTTTGAGGAATTGAGAATGAGGGAGTGCCTCCTCCAGGGGCCAGGGGTCCTGCTTATATAGCCCCCTCAAGTGAACGTGGGCCGTCGGATCAAACTGACATTAATCGCACGGTTTTCCTTGATCCCTTAGGTCGGTGGAGCATAATCCGCGAGACGGAGCTTGATTGGCTCTCAGGCCAGGGCGGGCGCCCTAGGGAGCAGGGCGGGCGCCCTGCCTCCGGGCCCGTTCGGCCTCCCGTTCGATCTCGTGGCTTCTGGAGTCTTCTAGATGATAGAAAATCGGTGAACACGTTATTATCTCTATGTAAACCCGACGTGTGGGCCTTTCCTCCGTATTTTCTGATAACCCCCTGCAGAAACAGACAAACACCAAAACTCGTGGAATTCTGTCAGATAAAACCCTAAGTCTAGGTGTTGGTTGCATTTGGATCCTTTTCTTTATTTATTTGATAACTATATTTGGTACTTAAGGACCGTCAACAAACTCCCCCAAGCTTACCTCTTGCTCGTCCCTGAGCAAGGATAGACTCATTATGGATCAGAAGTTGCTGCAACGCCTTTGAACGTTGACGGTACATATGCTTTCAAATAAGGTCTCATCCCTGAGTTAGAGTAAACTGTCAAGACTTAAAACTTACTCATTTTACCTTTCACCATGGGGCTTGCAACCGTCACCTGCATCTTGAGTGGTTAAAAGATAGAATGGTCTAGTCAAACGCCATGTCTCTTATTCTTGATCAGCTATAGCTCTGGAGTTTTTGCAAAATTTTCAAATAAAACTCAGAGATTCCTTGTATGACTTTCTCGGGTCTCTCTTTTGTGGTATTTCTGGATCCTTACCAAGGCAGTAATGGTATATGCCTTCTCTCTCAAAGTATGTGGTATTTATGGTACTAGTACAATGCCCGTGCTAACGCTACGGCTTTATCTTAGTGATGCTTATGAAAACAATGAATTTTTTGACACAGTTTAACTTTTACACAATTGTATTTAAGCATCTCTACTATTCAAGAACAATTTTGCAAATAAAAATTCATAGTAATGTTATTTATTGTATTTTACATTCTGCCTAACTCCTTAATCATATATTGGAGATCTTCCGGGAGGTTACCGAAACATTCATTTGCAGGACTCGTCAAAATGTCGGCCAAGAATTCCATCCTCAGTGAAATCGATAGCTGTGCATGATAGATAATAATAGGTTAAGTTATTAATTTCCTACTTGTGTAGTGTGTGGAATATAGGTAGAGAATATATATATATATATATATGCTTACATTGTTGATTGGTGGCAATCTTACGCCATCCCAGAACTTCATGAAATTGTATACAAGAAAGCCTCCCAAATTCCTGAAGAAGAGCATTTGTTTATTTGTTGTACACAAATCAAAAAACTATTTTGTGATAAAAAAGATGAAACATATTATAAGAGATTACCAGTATTTATTATTTGGAACCTTTGTTACACATGTAGGGTATTTTCGCTTCCAATGATAAATATTGTCATTCCACTTAGAATTTGTCTTTCCCATTGCGAGACCGAACCTTTTAGCAATAGTGTGGAATGTAGGTATATATGCCATGCTTTGATCATAACCCCTAGAACATACAATATCTGGAAGTGGATCCATAATGTGGACAATTTTGTTTTCCATGTCCATTATGTATAAAGTGTACAGTCCGTCTTGATAATATGGCAATAGAATCTAAAAACAAATGCACAGGCTATAAGTGATAAATAAAATTAATAGATTTTTAAAGGAGTGAGTACACATATCATTTCTTACATTGCTGCAATCTTTAATATCATACTGCATATCAGGCCAGCGCTCAAGTACTTTTGGCAGTTTCTTGTGGTCTACTGGGCCAGAACATCGGATATCTCGTCCAAACCGAGTTATTTCCTGATGATTTTACAAATATGAGGTCCATGAAGTGGTAGTTCTTCAACATATTGTAATTATTTGATGAACTATACAATGTAAGAGTAATAAATATGAACTTACAGCAAACTTGAGGTCCATGAAGTGGTAGTTTTGTTTGTTCAACATGATAGCTTGGTTCCACACAACCATCCGAATAGCCATATTAAAGCAATCATGGTCCATCTCTATATTCTCATCTAAAATATTTATAATTTTTCTAGGACTTAAAGAAATTGGGTATGGTCGTGTACTTCGGACCCACTCTTTGCTAAAAAAACAAGGACAAGGGACAAATTACTTATTGTAGCAATCCTAGAATGGGCAATGAAAATAACTATATTAGAACAAAACAATTTACTTTAGAATGACTTACTCTAAAGATTCAGAATTTGTGATCATCTGGATGTTTAGATAAATCGTCGACAATAAGTCTTTTCTGCTTCTCCACTTTATTGTACGTGTCAACTCTATTGAACCCGACATCAAAATATCCAATTCATCTAATATTGTGACGTCATCATGCCAATTTTTGTCACACCCATATTTTGAAGGAACAAATAGGATGTATGAAAACCTTATGTGCGCCCCAGGAAACGGTCGCACACATAAGTTGACAAATTATTATAGCATCATGACCATGTTTATTACATAAAGCAACATAAACAGCTCATAGCCTTACATAAAAAGTAATAACTAATATGACTCTATCGCGGAAGCTCCATAACAGGGACATGTCGACTGGCAGACAACAAGCCTAATACTCATAGCGATAATCGTCATTCCAATCCTGATCTGGTGCCCAACCTGTGGTGTTGTGAAATAGCAAGGGTGAGTACATGTCATACTCAACAAGTATAGTAAGGGGTTCATGAGGCTCAAAAAGCTGACACTGGTTGAACTGCATTGGGCTTTTAAGTGAAACATGATTAGCATTTCATTAGCTTCAAGGTAGCATAAATCCCATGACCACATGATCAATCGTAAACAAGAACAAAGAATAGTACATGACAACAAGAATTAAGCAGTAACCAAAAGTGATCATCTATTCCATAAGAATCCCCAAGGCCACCCGTATCCGTGGGCACGGCTAGTATACCAGTTTTAAACTCTGCGCAGAGGTGTACACGTTCACTGTGAGTCATGATTTACTGATGAGAAGGTTTGCAAGGCCCAAACATCGTAAATTCACATAAAGCTACTCTAGGGTTCATCTAACAAGTTAGGGCCATTAGATTCACTCGGCAAGGGAATATAGAGCCCCTCTTCCAGATGGCGCATAACACGCAGCCTGCACACATGTGGACAGAAGCCGCACTATACTCAGCTCGCCGAGCCATTCTTACGCCAATTAAGGTAACCTCTAACAAGCTAGAAAAGGTCCCTAAAGCAACTAGAGCCAGAGCCATGTAGCCCTCACAGCTGTACTATAAATCCCGGTGATCACTTACAGATAAGTCCTTATGGAGAGAAACTAGAGCATCTGGAAAACAGACAGATACAATAGCCCCCTTTTAACAGTAATTAAAATCATATTTTAATGTTGTTGCATATTCCATTATTCATGTTACGAGATCATGGTCATAATGTTGGCGCTAGCAAGTACTACCCAAATGCACATATCCCAAGGTCATCAAGGGGTTTGATACTCAACACTAAGTCATCCTTAATAGGTAACAAAAGGACACATGCATATGAATTATATTATATTTGGTGAATAGGTAATCAAGGAGAGTCCCAAACTATACTTGCTGTGATTATCGAAATCCTGCTGGCACGGCTGGTCTTCAAAGCACTGCCCTTGCTCACCAAGGTACTGCTCACCGTCTATACTCGGGGAAACATCACCACACAAGCGTACCCGAGCAATCATGCACGAAGCAAACAGAGATAGGATTAGAACAGTACACCAATCAATATAAGAAGGAGGTGAAAAGTAAATAGAACTATTCTACACGTCACTACGATCACGCAGACGTAAAGTTCACAGAAATCGGAATTAGAACGTGGGAGTTATGATTTTCTAAAGATTTTCTATAGGGAATTAATTAATTAATTATAACCCCAATGTAAATATTCCCAAAACTACTTGACAAAGGTTTTACTACGAAGAGCTCAAGAAGACGAACCTAACGCAATTTGAATGGGTCAAATCGGAGTTAAACTGTGCGTTTTATAAGCATTTGAATACAGTGGCAAACTTGTAAATAAGTGGACTCTAATAAATTAAATCTGAAAAGAAAAATCTGATTTTTAAATTCGTCTGACGACCGCGGGTGGGATTTTAACGAAAATGGAGGGCTCTTAAGCAAAAATGCAACCCGAAGGGGTACGGCTACTCCTGAGCCGTCGATCCCGCGATGGAGGGCCGAGATTAGAAGAGGAGGAAAGAGAAGGGGGAATCGGCTGGCAACAGTGCCACGGCGGTGGGTCGCCGGCGGCGAGTCCGTACACGGCGGCGCCACCCAAATCGGTGGCCCAGGCGACCAAATCGACTCGCGAAACCGACCGGGAGGTAGAGGGGAGGATCTCGGGTTCACTTACGACGCCGTTGGAGGCCGGGGTGAGGTGTGGACGGCGTGCGACGGAGGGGGGCGGCCGGCGGTGAAGGTCCGCCGCTGCCGGTGGTGTACCGAGCGGTGGGGGCGCGGGAGATGAGTGCGAGGGAGGCGGAAGGAGGCCCCGGTGCTCCTTATAAAGCCGGGGAAGATGGGGGAGTGAGAGGTGAAGCTCGTGGCGAGCTCGGCACCATGCCGTCAATGGCGGGGGCGCCATCTTGACCGGGGGTGCGGGAACGCCTCGAGCGGCTTTTGAGCAGGGGGCCGATACGCGGTCGCAGCGGGGGGGGGGGGGAAAGAGGGCTTGGTCGCAGAGGCCGGTCATCGCGCGGCGCGGGGCGCGGGGACGGACACCGGCTCGGCCGAAGGGAGCGGCGGGAGGAGGGAGAACAAGCTGACAGGTGGGGCCCCCTGGCAGCGAGAGAACGGAGGGAAAAGGGGGTTCCGTGGGCTGGGCTGCCGTGGCCGCAGCGCGCCTGGGCCGGCCCAACGCGGGGGAAGAGAAGGGAGCAGGCCGGCGGCGCCTGGGCCAAGGCCGAGAGCCCGCGTAACTTTTCTTTTTCTCTTTTTTTTCTTTCTAAAGCATTTTTCAATTGGTCAAGCATATATTTTTAATAATAGCAAAAATTCAAATAAAACAAAAAGGAGTGCAGCGGCATGAGTGCAAAGACATGTTTCTAATCCTTATATTATATTTTAATTTAAAAAAAATATATAAATATATTCCATGCTCACAAAAATAAAGAAAGCACAACTAAAACCATTTAAGCATTTTTTTTAAATTAGAAAAATATTGGGTGTTACAAATCCTACCCCCCTTAAAAGAAATCTCGTCCTCGAGATTGGACGGGAACTTACTCAAACAACCGCGGGAAATACTTCCTCAGTTCATCCTCTCTCTCCCAAGTTGCCTCTTCTTTTGAATACCGGTTCCACTGAACTTTGCACATTTTAATGATCCGGCTCCTTGTGACTCTTTCAGTTGTCTCCAAAATCCTAACCGGGTATTCTTCATAGGTGAGGTCCTCCTTGATAGTAAGCTCCTCTAAAGGTATTTGTTCCTCAGGTACTCGCAAACACTTCTTAAGTTGGGATACGTGGAACACATCATGCACACCTAAAAGGCTCTCAGGTAACTCCAACTGATAGGCCACTTCCCCACATCTCTTCAAGATTTTAAATGGACCAACATACCTTGGAGCCAATTTACCTTTCATATTAAACCTTTTTACACTTTTCATGGGTGATACTTTCAAGTATACATAGTCCCCTTCTTCGAAGACCAAGTCCCTTCTCCGAGTATCGGCATAACTCTTCTGACGAGACTGTGCAATTCTCAAATTCTCCCGTATTATTCTTACTTGATCCTCAGCCTTTCTAAGCACATCTGTCCCGAACACCTGAGATTCACCTGCTTGGTTCCAGAATAAAGGTGTTCTACACTTACGCCCATACAAAGCCTCGAACGGTGCCATCTTGAGACTTTGTTGATAACTATTGTTGTATGAAAACTCTGCATAGGGCAAGCTCTTATCCCAACTTGTGCCGAATTGCAATGCACAAGCTCTCAACATATCCTCTAGTATCTGATTTGTTCGCTCAGTCTGTCCGTCTGTCTGAGGATGACAGGCTGTGCTAAAGTTCAACTTAGTTCCCAAACAATCATGTATCTGTCTCCAAAAATGAGATGTAAATTGTGTACCTCTGTCAGACACAATCTTCTTAGGAACTCCATGCAAACAAACAATCTTCTCCATGTACAGTTCTGCCAACCTTGGCCCATGATAGGTAGTCTTGACAGGTATAAAATGAGCCACTTTAGTTAAACGATCCACAATAACCCAAATCGAATCATAACCTCTTTGAGTACAAGGCAAACCCACTATAAAATCCATACCCACTTCATCCCACTTCCATTCAGGTATCTTCATGGGTTGCAATAATCCAGCAGGCCTCTGATGTTCAGCTTTCACTCTCTGGCAAGTGTCACATATGGCCACATACTCTGCCACATCTCTCTTCATTCCGTACCACCAATACTTTTCCTTCAGGTCCAGATACATCTTGGTGCTACCAGGATGAATGGAGTAAGCTGATTCATGTGCTTCCCGTAAAATTGCATCACGAATGGCTTTTATTTCAGGCACACAAATCCTTTTTCCCAACCAAAGAGTACCCTGTTCATCAATGCTAAATCCGGGTGACTTTCCATGTTTTACGTTCAGTGCTATCTCTTTTAGCTTCTTATCCTCTGTCTGACCTTTTCGTATCTCTTCCTCCAAGGTAGGAGTCACCTCTATCTCCATAGCATTAGTAACAACTCCTAAATTCAGATGCTCAAACTCAGCACACAGCTCATCAGACACAGGTGTGGCCTGAAGCTTGTTAACATATCTCTTTCTGCTATGTGCATCCGCAACAACGTTTGCCTTTCCTGGATGGTAGTGCACATCCAAATCATAATCCTTAATTAGTTCCAACCAACGACGCTGTCTCAGATTGAGATCAGACTGGGTGAAGATGTACTTCAAACTCTTATGATCAGTATAGATGTCACTCTTATGCCCAATTAGGTAGTGTCTCCAGACCTTCAAGGCATGAACCACTGCTGCTAGTTCCAAATCATGAGTAGGATAATTCAACTCATGTCTCCTCAATTGCCTAGAGGCATAAGCAACAACTCTACCTTCTTGCATCAGGACACAGCCCAATCCCTGACGAGATGCATCACAATAGATGGAGAACTTCTTGCTTAAATCTGGTAATATCAACACCGGGGCTGAAGTCAATCTCTTCTTGAACTCTTCAAAGCTTTCTTGGCACTTATCCGACCACACAAACTTGGCATTCTTCTCTAATAGAGCTGTCATGGGTTTAGCAATTTTGGAGAATCCTTCAATGAACCTCCGATAATAACCAGCTAACCCAAAAAAACTACGGATCTCACTTACATCAGTAGGTGGCTTCCAATTCAACACATCTTTCACCTTGCTTGGATCCACAGCTATTCCTCCGTTAGAGACAACATGCCCAAGAAAAGAGATTTCCTTTAACCAAAACTCACACTTACTCCGCTTAGCATACAATTTATGCTCTCTAAGTTTCTGTAAAACCAATCTCAGATGCTCAACATGTTCTTCTTTGGTCTTCGAGAATACCAGTATGTCATCAATGAATACCACCACAAACTTGTCGAGGTATTCCATGAACACCTTATTCATCATGTACATGAAGTAGGCTGGTGCATTGGTCAACCCAAAAGACATAATTGTGTACTCATACAACCCATACCTAGTGGTGAATGCAGTTTTCGGTATATCAGAATTTCGAATCTTTAACTGATGATAACCGGATCGAAGATTGATCTTAGAAAATACACAAGCGCCTTTTAATTGATCGAACAAGTCATCAATCCTTGGCAAGGGATACTTGTTCTTGATAGTGACCTCATTAAGAGATCGATAATCAACACACATCCGTTGAGTACCATCTTTCTTATCGACGAAGATCACGGGTGCACCCCAAGGTGAAGAACTAGGGCGAATAAACCCCTTTTCTTGCAATTCTTTTAACTGTTTCTTAAGTTCTTCTAACTCATTAACCCCCATTCTATATGGACGCTTAGCTATGGGTGCAGTGCCAGGTAGTAATTCAATAATAAACTCAATGTCTCGGTCAGGTGGCATACCTGGCAATTCATCCGGGAAAACATCTGGGAAATCATCCTCAACATGGTCCTGAGGGTTTGCATCGCCCTCTAGCTGGTTCACTGCGGCTGTCTGAGGCTTCTGCACTACAACCTCAACCTTGATTCGGCCTCCAGCTGGTGATTCCAGTTCTACTACCTTCTCCTTACACAGAATCACAGCCTTTTGTTGCATCATCCAGTCCATACCCAAGATGAGATCGATTCCAGCTGTTCTCAACACTATGAGACTCACTTTAAAGTCTACCCCCCGCAAGGATAGACTAATTGGGAGACAACAGTATGAAGCTGGTATAGTCCCTCCCGGTGAATTTACTATTATAGGATTTTTCATGGCCACAACAGGTATGCTATGATTTTTAATAAATGCTTGTGAAACAAAAGTATGCGAAGCTCCAGAATCAAAGAGAACAGTAGCAGGAATGGAACGGACATCGAACGTACCGAGCATAACCTCTGGCTCCTCCGGCACCGTCTCTGCGGACACATGGTTCACCCTCCCAGTGTTCGAGGGCGTCTGGTACCTCTGCTTCTGATTACCGTTCTGGCTTTGAGGGATGTGCTGGTTCTGCCTTTTTGGGCAATTGTAGGAGAGATGTCCCTCATCACCACAGACATAGCACTTGTTGGGGGTGTTAGGAGCACTACTCTTCAGGGGAGTGGAATTGGGATTTCCAACTCTGGGTGTCTGCTGGCCACTCTGCTGATGGCGCTGCTGTGGACGCTGATTACCATACTGCTGCTGGTTCTGAGGGTGCTGACCCCGGTTCCACTGACTAACCGGGCCCTGAAACCTTTGTTGAGAGCCTTGCTGTGAACCGAACCGCTGACGGGTGTTACTCCCAGAACCCTGCCCTTGCATTTTCCTCTTCCGATCCTGCTCCCTGCGCATATTGTCAAGCACAATAGCGCGGTTCACCAAGGCTTGGAAATTAGCATAAGTGTTACCAGCCAATTGCAATCTGAGATCATAGTAAAGACCCTTCATAAACAGGCGCTGCTTGTCAACATCTTCTTGCACCTCTCTAGGAGCATAACGAGCCAGCTGAGAAAACTTATCATGATATTCACTGACAGTCATAGAGCCCATTCTAAGAGATCTGAACTCTTCTTGCTTTAGCTCAATTAAGCCATCTGGAATATGACGCGCCTTGAAATCTCTGGAAAACTCCTCCCAAGTGATGGCTGGAGCGTTGTTGGGTCGTGCAGCCTGGTAAGACTCCCACCAGGTCTGTGCTGCACCCTGTAGCTGGCCAGAAGCATAGAGCACCTTCTCCAAGTCAGTGCACTGAGCTATGTTCAACTGCTTCTCCACCGCACGTAGCCAATCATCAGCCTCCAGAGGATCAGCAGCATGGGAGAAAATTGGGGGTCGTCCCTTCATGAACTCACCACGCTTGTCCCTCACTTGGACAGGTGGCGGTGGTCCCGCAGGTGAATTCTGCATATGATGCATCATCATCTGCATCAGGTTGTTCTGGGTCTGCATGAGCTGCTCCAGGGTGACTGGCGGGTTAGGTGGTGGATTGCCACCCCGGCGACCCCTGCCTCTGGCTGCCATCTGCTTTCCAAAACAATGTTCAAGGTTTAGATCTTCCCAAGTCCAAGAATCTCTTATATGATTTAAAAGATAAAGCAAAAGAAATTGCTTGGACAGATACAGAAAGGTTATGATCAGGATATTGATAGCTACTTCCCAAAAAAAAACATGCAGGGCTGAAAGAAGCCAACCCAACTATGTAATCATTAGTCCTTATGCCTTAATCCTGTATCTAAATGAAATTGTAGACAAGTCTACAAAGTCATTGCAATCATTCAAGATCCAAATCAAGCATTTTTCATAATAACAATTCAACAAGACAACAAGGGCACACTTCCAATCATATCTCAACCTTGTGGACTCTACTATTCTCCTTATTTTAGGGGTACAGATTCTAAAAACTCATCTCCTAAAGATAAGAAAAGATTTCTAGGAGCATAGCAAGGTAAGATGAGATCAGAGTTTTAAAAACTAGAAACAAGGTGGAGATGAGAAGCATAGATAAGGCGAGGCATAGAAAATAAATCAGGGTTTTCTAGAGCAAGGTTTTCGTGGCAACTTCTAAACCTTAGATCGACCATTTTTCTACTAGGCTTGCGTCCTAGAGTCAACAATGGCTCCGATACCAATTTGTCACACCCATATTTTGAAGGAACAAATAGGATGTATGAAAACCTTATGTGCGCCCCAGGAAACGGTCGCACACATAAGTTGACAAATTATTATAGCATCATGACCATGTTTATTACATAAAGCAACATAAACAGCTCATAGCCTTACATAAAAAGTAATAACTAATATGACTCTATCGCGGAAGCTCCATAACAGGGACATGTCGACTGGCAGACAACAAGCCTAATACTCATAGCGATAATCGTCATTCCAATCCTGATCTGGTGCCCAACCTGTGGTGTTGTGAAATAGCAAGGGTGAGTACATGTCGTACTCAACAAGTATAGTAAGGGGTTCATGAGGCTCAAAAAGCTGACACTGGTTGAACTGCATTGGGCTTTTAAGTGAAACATGATTAGCATTTCATTAGCTTCAAGGTAGCATAAATCCCATGACCACATGATCAATCGTAAACAAGAACAAAGAATAGTACATGACAACAAGAATTAAGCAGTAACCAAAAGTGATCATCTATTCCATAAGAATCCCCAAGGCCACCCGTATCCGTGGGCACGGCTAGTATACCAGTTTTAAACTCTGCGCAGAGGTGTACACGTTCACTGTGAGTCATGATTTACTGATGAGAAGGTTTGCAAGGCCCAAACATCGTAAATTCACATAAAGCTACTCTAGGGTTCGTCTAACAAGTTAGGGCCATTAGATTCACTCGGCAAGGGAATATAGAGCCCCTCTTCCAGATGGCGCATAACACGCAGCCTGCACACATGTGGACAGAAGCCGCACTATACTCAGCTCGCCGAGCCATTCTTACGCCAATTAAGGTAACCTCTAACAAGCTAGAAAAGGTCCCTAAAGCAACTAGAGCCAGAGCCATGTAGCCCTCATAGCTGTACTATAAATCCCGGTGATCACTTACAGATAAGTCCTTATGGAGAGAAACTAGAGCATCTGGAAAACAGACAGATACAATAGCCCCCTTTTAACAGTAATTAAAATCATATTTTAATGTTGTTGCATATTCCATTATTCATGTTACGAGATCATGGTCATAATGTTGGCGCTAGCAAGTACTACCCAAATGCACATATCCCAAGGTCATCAAGGGGTTTGATACTCAACACTAAGTCATCCTTAATAGGTAACAAAAGGACACATGCATATGAATTATATTATATTTGGTGAATAGGTAATCAAGGAGAGTCCCAAACTATACTTGCCGTGATTATCGAAATCCTGCTGGCACGGCTGGTCTTCAAAGCACTGCCCTTGCTCACCAAGGTACTGCTCACCGTCTATACTCGGGGAAACATCACCACACAAGCGTACCCGAGCAATCATGCACGAAGCAAACAGAGATAGGATTAGAACAGTACACCAATCAATATAAGAAGGAGGTGAAAAGTAAATAGAACTATTCTACACGTCACTACGATCACGCAGACGTAAAGTTCACAGAAATCGGAATTAGAACGTGGGAGTTATGATTTTCTAAAGATTTTCTATAGGGAATTAATTAATTAATTATAACCCCAATGTAAATATTCCCAAAACTACTTGACAAAGGTTTTACTACGAAGAGCTCAAGAAGACGAACCTAACGCAATTTGAATGGGTCAAATCGGAGTTAAACTGTGCGTTTTATAAGCATTTGAATACAGTGGCAAACTTGTAAATAAGTGGACTCTAATAAATTAAATCTGAAAAGAAAAATCTGATTTTTAAATTCGTCTGAGGCCCGCGGGTGGGATTTTAACGAAAATGGAGGGCTCTTAAGCAAAAATGCAACCCGAAGGGGTACGGCTACTCCTGAGCCGTCGATCCCGCGATGGAGGGCCGAGATTAGAAGAGGAGGAGAGAGAAGGGGGGAATCGGCTGGCAACAGTGCCACGGCGGTGGGTCGCCGGCGGCGAGCCCGTACACGGCGGCGCCACCCAAATCGGTGGCCCAGGCGACCAAATCGACTCGCGAAACCGACCGGGAGGTAGAGGGGAGGATCTCGGGTTCACTTACGACGCCGTTGGAGGCCGGGGTGAGGTGTGGACGGCGTGCGACGGAGGGGGGCGGCCGGCGGTGAAGGTCCGCCGCTGCCGGTGGTGTACCGAGCGGTGGGGGCGCGGGAGATGAGTGCGGGGGAGGCGGAAGGAGGCCCCGGTGCTCCTTATAAAGCCCGGGAAGTTGGGGGAGTGAGAGGTGAAGCTCGTGGCGAGCTCGGCACCATGCCGTCAATGGCGGGGGCGCCATCTTGACCGGGGGTGCGGGAACGCCTCGAGCGGCTTTTGAGCAGGGGGCCGATACGCGGTCGCAGCGGGGGGGGGGGAAAGAGGGCTTGGTCGCAGAGGCCGGTCATCGCGCGGCGCGGGGCGCGGGGACGGACACCAGCTCGGCCGAAGGGAGCGGCGGGAGGAGGGAGAACAAGCTGACAGGTGGGGCCCCCCTGGCAGCGAGAGAACGGAGGGAAAAGGGGGTTCGCGTGGGCTGGGCTGCCGTGGCCGCAGCGCGCCTGGGCCGGCCCAACGCGGGGGAAGAGAAGGGAGCAGGCCGGCGGCGCCTGGGCCAAGGCCGAGAGCCCGCGTAACTTTTCTTTTTCTCTTTTTTTTTCTTTCTAAAGCATTTTTCAATTGGTCAAGCATATATTTTTAATAATAGCAAAAATTCAAATAAAACAAAAAGGAGTGCAGCGGCTTGAGTGCAAAGACATGTTTCTAATCCTTATATTATATTTTAATTTAAAAAATATATATAAATATATTCCATGCTCACAAAAATAAAGAAAGCACAACTAAAACCATTTAAGCATTTTTTTTAAATTAGAAAAATATTGGGTGTTACAATTTTCGGGAGTCTCAATTTGTTGCCCATTATCCGGTAACCCTCTTGCTCCATTTAACGGGGAGTTATACAAGATCGCAGGTAGCTTGAACCTAAAGTTACTTATATCATTCTGAAAATATATGAGCAAGTCTTGATATATTAACAAGTCTACAAAAAACTCAAATGTATAGAATTTTTTCCATTAACTTACCTGGGTCACATTGTCAGATAAAGAAGCTCCAGTCCAGTATTCCATAAAATTAATCAACCATAAGCCACAGTTTGCACTGTGCAATATTGAAAAAAATAAAATATGAGTGATACAGATACGGTTGCTGCTGGTATGGCAATGGCATATAGAAAATAAGATATAGATGATCTCTTACCCATCTGTTTGCACTTTGTTGATGATCTTATGGATTTTCGGCCAAGATGCCACTTCGATGCTCTTTATCCATTTTGTTAGGTCCAGCTGTTTATGCTTTGCTACATGTTTTATTAATCTTTCCATTCCTATTAACTGGTATGACCGAAACACCAAGATTTAGGAAGGGATATTAACAAATTTTTAAAAAATATTATTTATTTGTATAGATATATCAATCATTAAGCCATACCACGCAGTCGAGATCTTTCCAATTTGTCATATTTTCTCCAAAAGAATCCAAAACATGTATCTGTCCTTCCGAAGCATTGACAACCGCTAGATACCAGTGATACTTTTCAATATTAATTGGTAGAAATACCTGCAGTAATAGAGTTTTTTTCTAACTTTTTTCTATATGTTTCAATGAACATAAAATAACATATATCAGAACCTGTGGTCAAACTTACCATATCAGCGTTTAAATAATTTTGGACCCATGTTTCAATCCTGTCATCTCTACTATAGGTCAATGTCGTTGCATCAGCCTTTCCGTCGCGCTGTAGCAATTGAGTAATAAATGAATTTTCCATGTAAACATCTCCACCTTCTCTATTAAATAGGTGTTTTTCATGCCGCATCAAATGGATATACGCACTTATGACCTGCAATTTATTATTTTGTCAAATAAAAAATTACCATATTTTTCGCATGGACATCAGTTAATTAATTTAAAAGCAATGTTAAACATGCTTACAGCGCCATTGACGTGTTCATGATCATGGAAAAGGCAGTCCATGTCATCTTTAATTACCCAAGCATCATCGATTTGGACGAGTAAAGTATCATTATGTTTCTGTTTCATGTATTCCATTACCCGAGCATCTTCTTGCGTACACTCATAATCTATAGAGGTATCATTTTTTATTAGTAATTTTTAATTTCCCAAATTTGAAGAGACAATAAGTTTAAATTGATGATAACTCACCTTGAGGCATGACTTTTGCATCGTTTGATTTCTTTGGCTTATTATACTGAGGCACCGCCATCACATCATCATCAGCACGCATCGGATCTTCATCCTTTTCCATTTCAAATGTTTGTACGATATCATCTTTGACTGGTACTTTGTTTGCATCCATAATAATGATCTGCATATGCAAAATATAATATCAGTTTGAGATGCCATTTTTGTATATTTTGTATGTAATGCCCCACACGTGCAAAATATGAGAGGATATTTGAGTTGCTTGAGAGATTGTTGCGTACATCATCATCGTGAGCACGCTTCCGCTTCTTGTCCCCGTCTCTTTCTAGATGAACTATTATTTTGGCATCTTCATTAGTTTGGACATCTACATGGTTACGCCCCCGCTCTGGTATATGTACCCCTGCAAATATTTTAAAAATAAGTACAATAACATACATCTAAATGCCTCATTTTTTAAAAAAAATAGCTTGAGGTTGTTGTGCTAACTGACTCACCGGAAGTAGGCAATAGACCAGCACAGACAGTATGTGGGCTTCTACACCGTGGAACATAATTTTCATTTTTGTGTAGCCAATCCGTGGGCTCTACGGACTCATCAGTTTCCACTATTGTCGATATTCCAGTTTCTAAATCCGCATCTTCACATATGAATATGAATTGAGGTTCATGGCATATTAGGCGGTGGGAGAAATGCATAAGGGCTATAATATTTCTCACCTGCGGGCGACGATGTCGGAACTATTACTTCAGCATCGTCTTTGTTCCACATTTCTTGGCTAGAGGCTTCCGTTCTTGCATCACGCTCTGTGTACTTTTTAGTTTCTTCTGTATCCAGATGAGCAAAGCATTAAATAATAATTAATAATTTTGGAGACCAAATTTATGACTCTGCAATGATGACTATAATCAATATAGTTTAAATTTACTAAAAGTAGTTAGCAAATATAGCATAAATAATTGAAACTAATAATTATAGCATTGACTAAACCTACAAGTCCAAAGATTTAGAGGAATTCACCTGAGTCGTCTGGCAGTCTAGATTTTTCTTCTGGCACTGGTGTGTCAACTAAGACACGATCATGTGGCACCATGTTTTCTTTTAAATGCACCATCAAAGGAATAAAATATATAAAAAGCATCAGGTGCAAGTTTTTGATACGTCGCAACTTTAGATTGGTAGGTACCAAGTAGAGTACAAGTACGAACCGTGATTGGGACGGGATCCATCTGGTTCACGGGAAACCGGTTCTTGTGACATGATCGCCGGCCTGTTGCCACTCGCCAGTTGCTATGGGAAACCTCGCACAGATAGGCAAATAGCTTAAATCATGTTTCGGGATCTCCGTTTTTCACAGCACGAACGCGAGAGAGGGGCGAGCATACCTGTGTTTTGCCCCGTTGATGGTGATCACCTCCTTGCAGGCGTGATCTCTGTAGGCGTCAATGTGGCTGTTGACGGCGGCGGTCGTCGATGGACTCTTGATGAAGTCCTTTATCTCGGGCGTGTGAGGACGCGAGATTAGGGCGCTGTTTGCGTGTTAATTGAAACTGAAACTGATAAGGCAAAAGGAAACCCGTGTACGTACTGAGGCCTGAGGACAGTCTTGCCTTTTGGGCCGCGTCCTGGGCCTTGTGAATTGCCGCTTTGATGGATGGCGTTTTCATATGAATACATGTATGTATAACTCATATTATATATTATATAGGTTGGTCGCCGGACAAAAAAAACTCACCTCAGATATTTCATCGTTGATAAGCAGTTGACGTAAGCACAGTTGGAGTTACATTTGGGTGCGTTATTTCATTGTTATTAATTACAATTTACAACACAGGTAAATCAGGGCAGTCGTGACTAAAGCCACACTTGGTAGTATTATTGTTTTTTTAAAAAAGGAAAAAATAATCCGTGACGAAAGCTATTTTTTTCTGGAAAAAATCAGTGACGAAAGCTTATCGGTGCAAATGGAAAGGTCATCTCGTGTACGTGTGGCTTTTCCCCACTCTGTCTCCCTCTTCTTCCCATCCGACGTCCATCCCCTTGCTCCTCTTTACTGTACCAGCTCGGAACCAGAAATTAGCGGCGGCGGCGACCTCAGCGCCGGCTTCTCGTACCGGAAGTTCGTCCACTTCGCGCTGGAGAAGTCCCACCTCCGATCCACTGTCGTTCCCCCACCTCTCCCAGGTTCTTGCAATCTTGCTCCACCAGCTACTCATCTCATATACGTTCTTCAGCTGGCTGAGCTAGCTCTGAGCTCCCGTTTCCTCCATCAAAGAGGAACTCTAGCTCTGGGTACTGGGTTGATGGATGGAGGTGGCCTTGTGACACGCTCGGCTCTGCGCTCCCGAGGATGTGTGCCAAACGCCGCCGCCGAAAGATGCCGACACGGAATCGGAGCCGTCCGGCCCACACCAGCCGTGGAGCCGCGGTGGCACCACGTTCTATAGGGCCAAGCTCGTGCGAGCTTGCATCGTCGCTGCAGGCGTCCAGTTCGGATGGGCGCTGCAGCTCTCCCTCCTCACGCCATACAGCCAGGTATATTGGTTGGCGCACTACCCGCCCGCCCTGCTCGTGCTCTTCTATCCCATCTTTTGTTATTAATACCTTAATTTTAGAAAGTTTACTAAAGCTTGAATCACCATCGAGTGTTAATTATCCACGGCCAATCGAACATGACTAAAGCAGTAATTGCAATGCTACTTCCCTGAAACCTTTTCATTTCAGGTGATGCTGCTTCAGCGTTTTTCTTAAATTTTGTTCTAAGTGATTTGGAACATCTGTTTCACTCATATTGTTACAAGTTTTACCTACAAGAGAAACATGGCTTTTGTTTGGTCTGACATTATTACTCTGAGCCCTATAACTGCAGTTATAACAGTGTAGCAAAAGATGGCTCACCCTTTTTGGCTTGTTGGGTTCTCGTTTTAGCACTACAGATAGATAAAATTCTTCTGTATATTATTCCCAACAAGCCTTCCTGCAAAATTAGAAGCGAGTCTCTGACATTCTTCTCTCCCATTGTTATCTGGAAGATGTTTGAGCCAACTGGAGTGAACAACCAAGCTCAGTCCCTCCTCGTGGACCATCAGCCACGCTCCACTACTGCCTTCCTGTCTGTTGCCTGGACCTGCTACAGGAACTGGCCTTTCCTTCCCTTCCGTTTCTTCACAGACGGTACCGGAACAATCAGATGAACCTGAAAGTTTGGAACTCAAACAACGTATAAGAGACAGGTAGGACTCTGATGCTATAGAATTAAAGTACGAAGCACACGGCCAACAATATATATTCACACGAGGACTGATAAAATGGGTTGAGTATACACACCGTCAATCACCAATTTAGGACATCTTTGTAAACTATATTCTTGGTGCTCTTCCCTGTAGGATCCAAGTCCTCTTTTGGTTTTGCCAAAATTTTTGTTGTTGATCTTGACACTCCCCTTGACAAACCAACATAAAGCTGTCCATGCGAGAACACAGGTTCTGGAAGGTAGATCCCAACATTAGGGATGGTCTGTCCCTGTGATTTATTTATCGTCATGGCAAAACTTAACCTCACTGGGAATTATTTTCTCTTGAACTTAAAAGGAAGAGAAATATCATCCGAGGGAGACAATGGTAGCCTTGGTATGAACACCCTTTTCCACGCATGCTGTCCAGCAACAATCTCAGCATCAATTGCATTGTCTTGCAATGCTCTGACCATTAGCCTTGTGCCATTGCACAAGCCGTTGTTCGGATCAAGATTGCGGAGAAGAATCACAGGACAATTGATTTTTTAGCTTTAGCTCGTGCGGTGGGAGACCATTTGGAGTTATTGAGTTCAAAAAATCAATAGGGAAGTGATTCGAAGGATCGTCAACAACAGTGTCAAAGCTGTGGTAAACCTTTTCCTCACCTGGAAACCTCTCAATCATCATTGCGTTCAGCCGATCAACATGTTCAGTTTTGGTCGATAGAATGGCACGGGAGCTCATATATGCGGCTGATGTTGCATGTTCTTCAAGTGACGGGAAAACATCTTGAATGAGTTTGTTGACTGCTACCTCTGTGTCAGTATAACCAATCACAATGTCATCAGGGAGTCGAACATAGTCATCTCCAATTGTTTCCTCTGTTCCATTTCCAATTCGTAGCAGGTACTCAGAAAACCAAGGGTCCGACTGTGCTCTCATGTTACGTGACAATCTTATCTTCCTTATTTTATCCCACAAATAGGATCTTTGCAAAGTAGCATCAGTTACCTGTGCTCTTGTTCCACGTGTCACCACAGGAAGGACCTGTCTGAAGTCTCCACCAAATACCATAACCTTTCCTCCAAATGGCAAATCACATTCCATGATATCTTGGAGGGACCTATCAAGTGTCTCGATGCACTGACGCTTAGTCATGGCAACTTCATCCCAAATAATCAAAGCTGCCCTACGAAGCAACTCTGCAGTGCCACTTTGTTTTGTAAAGCTGCACATGCTGTTGTCCCCAATTTTAATTGGAATTTTAAACCTGGAGTGTGCAGTGCGTCCTCCGGGCAATATTGATGCTGCTATACCAGATGTGGCTGTTGCAATGGCAATTAATCCTCTGGACCGAACTTTAGCAAGGAGGGCCTTGTATAGGAATGTCTTGCCCGTTCCTCCTGGACCATCCACAAAAAAAACTTGGCTCTTATTGGCAAAGACATGCTGAATGATTTCATCAAACCCTTCTCTCTGCTCCTTATTAAGAGAATCAAAAATATCTAAGTGGTCTTGGTCTACAGAGACATTTTGTTCCTCTCTAACCTCTTTCATCATGTCAATAGAGCTTGGACCCTCATGAGAAATAGGTGGCAGACCATAATATCTGATGTCTTTCCCCATCGAGTGAAGCATATCCCGCATGTCTCTGAGCACCATTTGCTCCACTGTCGATGTGTTGCTGTTGTCCCGGCTGAAGTCTTCACCTAGAGCATCCTTATGCTTGTCCCATAGTCCACGTATGTCAGTGGCCTCACAGAATACAAGGATGGTAGCAAACAACCTTCGCAAGGCACACGGCATTTGGAAAGTGGTGGCCTCAGTCAAGCAGTCGTTGATTGATTGGTCCGTCTCGATAAGGCCTCTTTTCTCACATGCTTCCCTAAAAGTAGAGTAGGTGACACCGGCCACTGTTCTTAAATCCTCGTATGACGTTGCACCTCTCACATGGTTCAGTAGAACTCTTAGAAAGTATCTCTCCCCTTCAGCAGGGTTAGCATAGACAATCCGCCCTATCTGTCCTGATGCTTGTTTTCTTCCTTGCCACACTTTTCTCCCTGTGATCCATCGGTAGTGTTCTGGAAATTCTCTATACAATATTTTTCTTGCTGCCCTTTCTTCACGGTTTTTAGTGAAATACTCTGTCAGTGTGGTCCTATTAGAACCCGGGCGACTGACAACATTCTCTAGGTTTTCGTCATCATTGTATGTCACAGACTGCATACCAGGCAAATGTAGCTGGAGCTGCAATACTGCCGGATAAACTCCAAACATTGGGAATCCGAATATCCTATGCACAGCTTCCGGTGGAGATATGTACCTAGCATTCCTGTACTGTTTTATCTCATTGATGACACCATCATCTTTATCATCTTGGTCTGCATTTACCAAGAATGATGCTTGGTCGTGGCCTTTATATACGTACTTGAATAGATACTTCACTGCTTTAATGCTTGAGCATGCTTCAACATTTATGTGACAGTTGTATCTAAAGAGCAGACCAGGGTTGTATGGCACCACCCATCTGTTATCTAACTCTGCTCTCCTAATCTTGACTCGACGTCCATCATCCCTTCTCCTGTAGGTTGGATATGAGTCCTTTCCTTGTTGTGTTGCCTCACAAAACTGTCGAGGGTACTGAAAGCGGCACTCTCCATCCACCATGCACGTGCAATTTTTGTTTAGCACGCCACATGGTCCATGCAGCATATGACTGATAACCAGATCATGTAACTCTGGGTATTTGTCCCTGTCTGGTATCTCTGCTGAAATAACTCGATCATATGCATCTGGTGTTGTCAACTTACTCCCTGACTTCATGATCAACAGGAAATGCTCATGTGGCAGCCCCCTTTTTTGGAACTCGGTAACATGGACGTATGCAGCGACATCACCAAAATACTTTCTTTTGATCAGAAGATCTTTTAGATCCCGCAACTTTGCCCTGTACACTCTTGCAACCAGTTCTGGCCTATCTTGTGGTTCCTGCCCCGGTTCGAGATTGCTTGTTATCTCTTCCCAGTAGGGATTGCATGTCATCGTGATGAAGTAATCAGGCTTGCCAAAACGCTGCACAATAGCCATAGCATTAAGGAACCTTTGTTGCATGTCTCGATCGCATCCTGGGAATGATCTTGGCAGCACAATTCTCTTGCCAACCTTAGAACCTTGCGTCTCTCCAGCAGAGATAACATCAACCAGTCCCTATAATAATACATTTAAGCACGTATAATTTTAGTGAAATGCAGTAACAAGGTTGCAAAGTTTATAGACAAAAAAAATGAACAAAATAATATGAGGTACGTATCAGGATTGTTCAAACAGAGGTAGGTGCTCTTAGTAGTTGCTTGATACTTCATACTAAGCTGTTGCAACATATTGTTTTTGTTGTTTTATTGTGTCTTTACGCTGTACTTGACTCTGGGTGTACTGGTAGGTGGTATGCAGTTCTCGGGATATTTGATGTAGCCATCAAACCTATATTTCTATAGAATATTGTTTTTATTGATGCCTATTCTCAGCATGTGTTGTTTCTATCTATTACAGGTTGGCGTTACTGAAAGCACCTGGCAGAACTAATTGGCTGGATACTAAGCCAATGAGAAAATACAAGGATTCCTGTATTTGTGTGGCTGGAGGTAAATTTTTTATAAAATATAAATTCATAGCTATTCCAATTGTTTTTGTTGCTCTTAGTTTCTTATTATTATTCTCGGTTACTACTCTACATAAACCATTCCTAGTAAAATTTATAAAATGGCACATATATAATTTTAGCGAAATGCAGTAACAAAGTTGGAAAGTCCATAAACAATAAATAAATAAATAAATAAATAAATAAATAAATAAATAAATAAAATAATAAGTGGTTACCTGGTATAGCTCTGCACGTATCAATTTTTGGTTATCAGGATTAGAGTACCAATCTAGCCTCATTGACTCAATTTTTATGTACATATCGACAGCCCACTGCTGGAAAAGACGTCATCCAAATAATATAATGTTAAAAAGTCCCCGTCTAACTTGCAACTTAAAACAATAGTATTCTCGTGCAGTTACATATCTTGTAGATTGTGCTGCATCTGCAACTCCACTTAGCACTTCACCTTCTTGTACGTCATTGTTGCCTTCTTCCGCCTCATTTTCGTTGTTATTATCAGCTGCTATGTTATAATATAATATTATACCCACGATTCAATAGTACCAGACTTATAGCAGAAAACAATATAAGAGATAATACCTTGATAACCAGCAGTAGTTCCGTCATCCATGTCATTAATATTATTAGTAGAAGCCGGGGTTGTAGATGGTGGAGTGACTGGACCTCCACTGTATGGCATAAACTTGTTCCATCCCGTTTCCCCTCGTGGGTTATATATAGGATAAGCTAATGGGTCATAACAACCATGGTATGCTCGGATATACTGTGGATGACGATCGGTCTTTCCATATACAACCACACTCCTATCAAAACATCTCTGTGGATCGTTCCCTTCCATCCAAATAGCAGCAACTTGGGATGCTGTTGGGGCATTGTACCTTCTCTGGTCAGGCGTGATATTTGTATTGAGTTCAATCCGGTAGTCATCCAAGTTTGGAAAAGCACCATTTCTCCTAAAAGTATGAACATATGGGTTATCCTGCAAAATTGCAAGAATGTTTCGGATCAGGTTGATATCAAGATCAGGGGACCTTTTGACTCTATGTGATAAGGCTTCATCTTCTGTATCATAAAAGTAGAGCTGCAGATGCCGAGCGTTGTCGCCACCTGGCACCAAGTGGTCCAAACGGTGGTACAACCCACCATGAACTCGAAATGTATAAATTCCGGTTCCTACTGGACTGTTATATCTGCGGTCAAGGGTAACCCCTAGACTTGCAAAGGTGAAATGCGAGTTGATATAACGGATATGGTTCCTGAAATATTTTGCATCATCATCCACTTGACTTGTGAATAACCTTTTCAACTCTGTTGGAACCTCTGGTATATGTATTTGTACTTTTCCTTTTCTACAACAAAACCCAGGTGTCTCATACTGAAACCTCATCGCACCACAGTAACTACAGTCAGCGACATTTCTCAATTTATGTCGTTGTGGCAGGTTCTGGTAGATGAAGTCATATGGATCATGATCTGTCACACTATTTGCAGTTGGACCCTCTGGAAGCACGCGATATGACTCATAATCATGACCTGTGTAGACATTGTAGTAATCACTTTAATTTAATATATAAATATGCTCTATTGAAGCTGGATTGTAACATGACTTATAAAATGTCGTTGTAGTACCTTGCGCATGTCGCTGAATGACTCCATCATCATCGTATAAGTTTTTGTTGTGCAATCTATGGCTGCCTTCCATGGCATCTTCATCACCGTTCCAATCATCGTGTGTTGGTTCGAATAGTTCACGATCGAATTCATCTTTATTGTTTGGTACATCTACATGGGTGTGGCGTAGCTCAGGTAAATGAACATCTGCAAATATTTTTTAAAAAATAAGTAACGTAGCATATATCCAAATGCCTTATATTTTTATAAAAAATAGCATGAGGTTGTTGTGCTCACCTGACTCACCAGAAGTAGGTAATGGACCAGAATTGACCGTATGTGGGCCTCTAGGTCGTGGCACGTAATTATCATTTCTGTGTAGCCAGTCTGTGGGATATTTTGAATCGTCATTTTCCAATATAGTTGATAATCCAGTTCCAAAACTCGCACCTTCACATATGCCCAACGGTTCAAGATATATATGAGACAGTTGAGGAAATGCAGAAGTTGTAGATATTTCTCACCTATGAGTGAGGATTCCGGCATTATTTGAGTCATCACAACAGGTGTTGTGCTAACATTTTGCAATTCAGCCTTCTTCCGTGCTCGGTATTGACGTTGGTATTCACGTTGTCTCCTTTTATTCGCTTCCCTTTCTTCGTCGGTCATCTCAGCTCTTCGTTTCTGTTGTTGTGTGTTCCTTTCGTCCATCTTAACATTAGCATTGTCTGCAGGCCAAAAATATATTATAGTAGAGATTAAAACTAAGTTATTTTTACATAATATAATAATAAAATCTCTACCGTTGGCCACAGATAGTGCATCGCCTGTTGTGGTCGCGGTGCCAATGCCAACATGGCTTTGATTCCCGTGTGCATCTGGTGGGATATTTTCCTTGTCCAATATAATTGGCGTGTTTTGGTCCATCTCAGAATAATTAATACCTGCATATATTTTTATGAGTTTTGTACAAAAGTTGGTTTCACTATACAAAAGTTCAAAGTATACATGTGTTTGTGGTGGCGGTGCCAATGGCAACATGGCTATGATCCCGGACTGCATCTGGTGGGATATTTTTCTTGTCCATTATAACTGGCGTCATTTGGTCTATCTCAGAGTAATTAGTACCTACATATATTTTTGCTATCAGTTGTACAAATATTTGTTTGCCATATAGTATAGATAAAGAAAGTATCCAAGAGATTAAGTACCTATGGCTGATGATGTGGGCACTGTTTCAGCCAAAGCACAGGATGTGCTACTATTTTGGGATGTAGCCTTCTTCCGTGCTCGGTAGTCACGCATGTACTCACGTTGTTTCCTCTTTACCTTTTCTCTTTGTTCGCTGGACATCTGAGCTCGACGTATCCGTTGCTGCATGTTTCGTTCTTCCCTTTTCCGCGAGGCCTCGTCTTAAGTGGGCGTTTGGATATATATAGGAAATCAGAAGGACACCCTTAAAAATGTTGTATACATAAATTCTAAAAGCATACCTGTGATGTTGCTGATGTCGCTTAGCGCATGGCGTGTATCTTCGGGCGTAGACATTGCCAAGTACCAGCGAGAATCCTTTGTCGGCAGTAGCGGCGGGCTGCAGTGCTGCGATAGCACTGGCAAATGAGAACAAAATCACAGAAATTCATCGTGGGCAACCTACTGTTACACAAGCATATAAGCAACTAAGCAAAAGGTTTGCTTCTGTTCCTGCCACAGCTGTTACCCCTTTATAAGAAATTACATTGAATTATTTGTGACCACCACAGGAGTGGTGCTCTGCTCAAGCTCACGCTGGCCTCCAGAAAAAATGAAAATGGTATGAATCTACACTGAATTATTTGTGACCACCACACAGAAGAAGCCTCTTTACTGCACAACAGAGCTCTTCACTACACCAATCCATACAAGTCCATGCGAATTTGCCCCAAAATATTCATTCAACATCTTCAAGAGAGTACATTGTGTCCAAAGCATTTGTAATGAGTTAATTAAAGTCAGAAAAATAAATCTATTATTAAAAAGTTAATTAAACATCTTCAAGAGAGTTAATTCAACATCTTCAAGAGAGTTAATTTAAAAGTCAGAAAAATAAATATTCATTCAACATCTTCAAGAGAGTTAATTAAAAAGTTATCCCCCAAGCATAGGAAAAAAGTTCAGGTTGGTACAGATAACTGAATTCATCTATCGCACATCGTTATTCACACACAAGTTCTAGGCCTCATCTGTATATATGATTTGGGCATTGTTAAATGAAAATCTATTATATGCCCTCCCATGGTATTGATTTTGAAAATAGAAACAAACATTACTTTACAGCTTGCACGGTGCTAATCCAACAACCACGGCAATACTACAGGTGATTGCACACATTTGTTTTGCATAGAGTAGGGCAAGAGAATATATATTTTGCCAAAGTTCAATATAGGGCAAACCAAAAAAAAAAGAATGCCCCAACAGAGACCTTGCCGTGGAGGGATGGTTAGGCATCAAACCTGTACACCCTCCTTTGCACCACAAGGTCCTCAATTCTTTCCTGGCCTTCGATTATGCAAAAGTTGTACCAAATAAACTTAATTGAGCCTGTAAGATAGAGGCAGGGTGGCGGCGGGGAACCCTAGTCGCGAGTCACGGGACGGGGAGGGGAGAGGATGATGTTTAATTTTTTCAGAGAAAAAAAGTAGACAGCCAAGGAAGCCTCGCGTGATGAGGCGGAGGGTGCATGGGGTGCGGCTACGTTAGAAGCCTGGCATCAAACATCGAACAGTGGCCATCGGATTTGGTTGGGGTGTTTTATTAGCCCTTAATTTTAATGGAGACAAATTCATGTGTACATTTTTCTAGGTGCATAATAGATCCTAAGAGTCTTTTGTCTGAAGCACATAAGTTGTTCCGAAATATTTATTAGCATAGACATACTGTAATTCTAACATGTTTTGTTAGGTTCTGACATAACCTCATTATTAATAGTATTCAGCAACTAATCATAAATAAATATTTCCAATGCGACGTAATTCTAAGATGGAAAATTTACTACATTCTTCTTGTAATAAGTGCAGCAATATGGACTGACATAAACAGTTTGCATCCTAATCAAAGGCCATAGCATCAGAAAGAATGAAAAGAAGAACAAATGAAAATCAATAACATAATTAACAAACAGATATGTTAACGTTAGTTCACAAGCATGAAAAATTAACAAATGATAGTATTCAGCAACGAAGGGAGCTGACGTTCATCCTACCTTCCACGAAGGGCCAAGGAGCGGGCAGGCGATCGAGCTAGCAGGAGTCCTGATCCTCGGCGGCTGGCCGATCGAGCTAGCAGGAGTCGTGGTCCTCGGCGGGCGGCCGATCTACAGGCAACGCACGGCCTCGGCGAGGGCAGTTTTGAAACGGCGGCGCTGCCTGGTCCTCGGCGGGCGGCCGATCTACAGGCAACGCACGGCCTCGGCGAGGGCAGTTTTGAAACGGCGGCGCTGGCGATCGTCTGCCAACGCGCGCGCAGGCGATCGGCGCGGCGGTGTGGCGATCGGCAGCCAAGGTGCGGGCGGGCTTTGAATTTGGAACCACAACCACGATCGGCGCGGTGACCTGGCTGCAGTTTACGATTTCGAACGGAGATCAGCGGCGTGCATTGTGGGAAGGCAGGGGTGAGAAGCCTGGCATCACACATCGAATCGTGGCCATCGGTTTTGGTTAGGGTGTTTTATTATCCCTTGATTTTGATGGTACAGGATTTCTGTGTGCAATTTCTTTGGTGCACAATGGTTGGAGGCTCTCAGCGGGGGACGTTTTTATTGGTGGCCCTAAAATAATTCGAAGTGGTCAATTATAGTAGAGATAAGGCGTAGTGACATTGCCTTCTCTCTCACCCTACTCTAATAAGGCTTTGATATCTGGAGCTCGTAGGTGGGAGATACAGTATACATACTCATAGAACATTTATTGCATAGTCAAACCATGGATCCAGAGAAACAAGTCAATAAGTCAAATCAAGATGTGCATGTGTGGTGAATGAGTGGTGTATGGTGATAATGGTGATAACAAAAGTCTAATGCTCTTTTTGAGGGAATACATACCTTTCTTGCTTTTTAAAACTTTTGAGGGGAATGAGATGCTCTATTTTTTTTCTCTTTTTTCTCTCAGGTGGGTATCTTGTACCCTAATTCTACTGTCGGACACTTGTCCATTTTTACCTCTCGTCTCACTTTTTCTTTCTTCAAGGTTCCGAGCACTTGCTCCTTTTTATTTTCTCGTATTTATATATTTTTTTAGAGCAATCTCCCTCTTTTGAAAATATAGCAAGTGGTAGTAGAAATGACTTGAGCATTAACTTCACAGGGAATAACAGGAATGAAATAATGTTTTTGGCTATTCTCTCCCGGGTCAGGAGTAGAATAATTTTGGGTGAATCTGAAGATGGAAATGAGTGGATATATGTGGATGCGTACTTCCGGAGTAGAAGCAGCATGTATGAGTGAACGTGCATGTGAATCTTGATTTTAACCACATGACAAGTTCCTAAGGGTCTACACAGCTTGACCACACTCAATGCCCATAAGCAGTAAGTAGTAAAAGTGTGGCTCTTAATCTAACAAGCATGTATATATGGCTGTGGTAGGAATTTAAACTCTCATCATACAGGAATTCATCATGCAACATTTTAAAGATTTTCAAAGATAAAATTCTCCAGAATTCTAGCATCTCTAGGAACAAATAAACAGCAGCTCAACCTTCCCATATCATATCCGCTAACAACTTAGACTTCAGATCAAGTTCTCTTCCCACTAGTTCAGGTTTAGAGCCAGTTTTAAATTATAACAGTTATGTCTAAACTAGAGAGAGAACAAATTTGAAAATTAGGCAGAGCAACTATTCATCATATCCATGCTAGAGTTTTATTTTCAAGATTCAGTTTAGCATAGCTACTTTATTTATTTATTAAACTAAGCAAATATATATAAACACAAAATATTTATTTGGGTTTTCATGATTATGCATCTTTTTATTTTAATAAAGCATAGGTATAAATGTAGATAAAAATACTTATCGGGATAAATGGGGGTGCTCTCCCCCAAGCTGGATCTTGACGTAATTTCTTCTGATGTAGCTAGCAGGTGCAGAGGTGTATTTGAATGTCGGCAGCACCCTGACAGCGATTAGGATGTCCTCCATCTGCTAGTCTTCCTGAATTCTGTGGAGCTCAAATAGACAACAAAGCTTCGTGGAACTTGATTAAGCGTTAGCATAAATATCTAGCCTTTATCATGTTTGAGCTTCCTTGATAAATGTCACTCTCTATTTTTATTTTCATTTTTATAGAACAGAAAAAATATATTATTTTTTTTATGCCACCACAGTGAATGTACTTATGGGTTTTATGCCACTCGCATACTCACATGGGGCTTACTGTTTTCAACATTTTTTTTAGACAGAATGAACATGATTAACTGAGCAATAATTAAAGGGAAAATGATAACTACCAAGTTTACCTCTTGGCACGGCGTTCGGTGTTTTTAAGTCCTCCGAACAGGACTTCTTTCCTTCTTAGTTGTCCTGGGATTTGGGTGGCGTAGACGGTGGTTCCGGCAGCGCCTCCTCTTCTTGTGTAACTGTCTTCGCTTTCCATACCCGACTTGGTGCTTCGGTCTCCTGTTGTGTATCCTCGGGCCTTATGACCTCTCCTTCATAGTCTGCCCATATGTCCTTGATGGTTTGCCTCCTTTGGTTACGGTTACGTCGCCTTCTTCTTGTCCTGACCTGCTTAGAATCTTCAACTATATAGTTAGGGTCATTAAAGTAGCGGCGTACCTTCTCAGAGGGGAAATGCATATGGACTTCTCCAGTTCCAATGTAGATGATTGCTTTGACGGTGCCTAGGAACGGTCTTCCTAGGATGATGGGTGGATCGTACTCGTCGTCTCCCATGTTAATGACCTGAAAGTCTGTATGGACAAAATGATCGTTAATTTTAACAGGGACATCGGTTGCTATACCTTCGACCTTTCGGGATGTCTGATCTGCCATCTGGAGCTGAGTGTATGTTGGTTTTAAGGGCATGGTCCCGTACAAGAGCTGATAGGTGACTGTGGCCATTATGTTGACGCCTGATCCAGTGTCGCAGAGCGCCTTCTGAAAGGAGTATCCATTGATTGAGCACTCAATGCTTGGCATACCTGAGTCGTCCTTCTTGATTAAGAATGGCAACTTGGGTCGTCGGTCTTGACCTCCTTGAACTGCAGTGACCATCTTAGCTGATTCGGTCCATCCTTGGTTGTTCTTGTTCTGCTTGTTCCTCCTGTTGGTCCTCTTCCTTGGTTCATGTTGGGGTTGCTCTGGGATTTGTGTAATCTTGTTCTTGAAGGAAAACGTCTCCTTCCTCCCCTTGATGTTGAAGTTGATCTTCGCAGCGCTGGCGTAGATGACAGCTCCCGAGGTGTTCAGGAATGGCCTTCCCAGAATAACTGGTGACCTCTCATCGGACCCGGTCTCTATCACCACGAAGTCAGCTGGAGCATACGAGGTACCAACTCGGACACACATGTTCTTTAATATTCCTTTAGGAAAGCTTAGTGTCCGATCTGCAAGCTGCAAACACATAGTTGTTTCTAATAAAGGATATGTAAAGAATTTTTCATAGAGTACCCTGGGCATAATGTTGACGCTGGAGCCAAAGTCACAGAGTGCTTCTGGAAAGTCCACCATGCCGATGGAGATCGGGATGACGGGGCGTCCTGGATCGCCTCTCTTGACTGGCAGAAGGTCAATATGTACTCCGACAGTGGGATTACTCCAATAGTTACCTGCATCAAACATGTCTACAAGATTTGCAGATTCTAATCCTTCCGGTTGTGATGGTATACCGGGGTTAGTAGCAGGAACAGCAGCAGCTATTTGATTTAACTAAGATTTAATCATTTTATTAAAGCTAATTTGGTTTTTGATGGCAGTAGAGAAATTATCCATTCTATTATTTATGTTTTCTAGTATTTTATCATTGGATGCCAATTTCTTAGACAAGTTATCCATTAGCTTTCCTTGATTAGACACTAACTCTCTCAGGGGTGGAAAATTATTATTGTTGTTGTAAGAGTTATTACCTTGATAATTACCTGAGTAGTTACCTGAGTAGTTAGGCCTCTGTTGATTCCAACCTTGATTTTGTTGAGGACGGTTGTAGTTGTTGTTGATGTACCTTGCATCCTCAAGTATCTCAGGGCAGTGATTGCCTGAGTGTCCAGTGTCTCCACATTCCTCACAAGTCATGTGAGAGTCGTAGACGTTCATGACTTCTCTTTTGTCTCCAGCTTTGTCATCGAGCTTTTTCATGAGTAGGTCTAACTTTACAGATAGCATGTCTACCTCCTTGAGCTGGTGCATACCTCCACCCTTCTTGCGTGTTTGAGTCCTCTCTTCGTTCCAACCTTGGTTGGACGCCATCTTCTCCACAAGGGCTGTAGCTTGTGGTATGGTGAGTGATAGAAATGCGCCTCCAGCTACAGCATCCATGGTCTCACGAGCACTAGTGATGAGCCCATGATAGAAAGTCTGCATAAGTAGCCAGCTCTGCATTCCATGATGGGGACATTTTAGGATGTAATCTTGAAAGCGCTCCCATGCTTCTGGAACGAATTCATCATGTTGTTGCTGAAAACTTGTAATCTTCCCACGGAGAGCATTGGTCTTGCCCATGGGAAAGAACTTAGCCAGAAAGTTCGTAGAGCAGAGTGCCCACGTAGTGTTCTTATCCTTCGTCGCGTAGAACCACTGCTTCGCTCTTCCCAATAGTAAGAATGGGAAAAGGCGAAGTAGTATGGCGTCTCTAGGAACATCTAATAAAGTGAATGTGCTGCAAATCTCTAGGAAGTGTTGGAGATGAGCACTTGCATCTTCATGCGGCTTCCCACAAAACTGGTTGGCTTGTACCATGTTGATGAGCCCTGGCTTGAGCTCAAAGTTCTTGTTGATGGCCGCGGCAGGTCCAGTGCGGATGTTGTCCGTAGTGGGAGCTGAGAACTCGCGGATCGTCTTGTTCGCCATGGCTGCGAACTCTGTTGACAAATTCCGGATGAAACTTCGGCGGTCTTCTGAATTGGATGAAGTGTTGCGTCGAAGTGTTGACTTCTTGAGCTTGGCTCTTGCCCTTCTGATTAATGCTTCGGGGTTGTCAACAAAATTTTCTGGAAGATGTCCTCTATTCATACATCACCCTGCAAAACAATAAGAATGGAAAAATACAGGGGTAAATCTGTATGGGAGAATTGATGATCTCAATCACTTAATGATGCGAATGATGACTCAAATTCCGTATTCATTCCTTGTTAGTAAATCAACCTTCCCCGGCAACGGCGCCAAAAATGCTTGTTGGGCATTCTTAACGTCATTACCAAAAGTAGACTTAGTTTTCTAATTCTGATAACGGCGCCAAAAATACCGAACCTATCCCTCATGCCACTTAAGCCAAATTGTCATCCCCAGCATGACATGAGAGACGCGGTATTGAAATATGCAACTGCTCTTCTAAATAAATAATAAATAAGATCTGCAAGCGCACAGATTAATACCGATGTAGCATTTTAACCGGGAAGTATTCCAGGTATCGTTATTTATATTTTTACCACTGGGAAGGGATTACTAACATCAATGTTGATTATGGAATGGAATATAGGAATGAGTATCAATCATTGCATGTATAAGTGAGAGCATTCATCTATCTCTTGCATACAGGGGTAAGTGTCACATAAAATATAGATAAAGTATGAATGGTGACAAAGATAATTAATCTGATCAGCTAGCCACATATAATAATGATAAGCACCTCAACAGATATTCTAGCAAGTCATTAGCATGGTATTAGGATGAACTACAAGGATATTTCCTAAGTTATTCTTAACTATAAAATCTAGCATATCATAGTTAGTGCAAGTACACTTGGCAATCATTGCGAAAAAGGACTACGCCCATGCATAGTGATATTATCAAGGAAGATGAGAAACATAGCAATCACTCCCCCGTAATAATGTTGCTCTGCCTGTCTTACACACGGGAGGGGGACTATATAAGAACCAACGAAGCTGTCACCATCGCGGACCACCCCACGATCCGGCATATAAGGTGCAATCGCAGATAAATATGGTCTAAGCACCACGCCTACACAATATTTATCATTTACCCATGGATCCGATGGATAAACGCTATACGATCCTAAACATGTATATAATTCCAATCTAACTAAGCCAAGCGTATAACTACGATAAACTAAGAACAATATAATCGCAAACATAAACAAGTAGAGCATAGTCATAATCAATATATTGAAATAGAACAAAGTTGTATTCATAATATTGAAGAACAAAGATGAACAATGAAGAACAGTAAAGGAATTACCAAGAATCCTCTTGACAGATCCGGAAACCAATCGAAGATTGACTCCTTCTAGTTCTAATCCTATGTAGCTATGCTATACTAGAGATCTAGTTGATGTGGTGGCTCTAGGGCTTGATCAGAGACTCTCCTCCTGAGATTAGGGTTTGAGGAATTGAGAATGAGGGAGTGCCTCCTCTAGGGGCCAGGGGTCCTGCTTTATATAGCCCCCTCAAGTGAACGTGGGCCGTCGGATCAAACCGACATTAATCGCACGGTTTTCCTTGATCCCTTAGGTCGGTGGAGCATAATCCGCGAGACGGAGCCTGATTGGCTCTCAGGCCAGGGCGGGCGCCCTAGGGAGCAGGGCGGGCGCCCTGCCTCCGGGCCCGTTCGGCCTCCCGTTCGATCTCGTGGCTTCTGGAGTCTTCTAGATGATAGAAAATCGGTGAACACGTTATTATCTCTATGTAAACCCGACGTGTGGGCCTTTCCTCCGTATTTTCTGATAACCCCCTGCAGAAACAGACAAACACCAAAACTCGTGGAATTCTGTTAGATGAAACCCTAAGTCTAGGTGTTGGTTGCATTTGGATCCTTTTCTTTATTTATTTGATAACTATATTTGGTACTTAAGGACCGTCAACAAACGCCTAAGCTTATCAATATGCCAGGAGTTCGGTACTTCAGTACCGTCAAGGTGAGCCCGTCTTTTTGAAGTTGGCCGGGTAACTTCGATGACCTTGAACGGTCCTTCCCAAGGAGATGAAAGCTTGTGCGTGCCTTCTTGGCTTGTTTTCCACTTCAAGACCAGGTCCCCGACTACGAAGAGACGTTCTTTGACATTCCTGATGTAGTATCTGCGTAGAGCAGCTAGGTACTTGGCTATATGTATACAGGAGTCAAGCCGTTGTTCTTCAGAGCAGTTAACCTCGAGTTCATGTGCTTCATCAGACTTGTCTTCATCAAAATTCTCAACACGTGGTGATCTAAAAGCAATATCTGCCTGGAGTACTGCTTCTGCACCATAGACCATAAAGTATGGGGAAGCACGTGTGTAGCGACAAGGCTGGGTTCGTAGTCCCCAAACCACGACCGGCAATTCTTTAAGCCATCGATCAGGAGCTTTGTCATTTTCCCTGTACAACCTCTTCTTCAGTGCGTCGAGGATCATGCCATTGGCCCTTTCGACCTGCCCATTAGCTCTGGGGTGCGCCACTGACACGTATTTCATAACTATGCTCCTTTCATCGCAAAAGTCCCAGAATGCACTGCCAGTGAACTGAGTATCCAGGTCTGTAATGATGATGATGCCTTGGGGCCGGTTTAGTTCCCAGAAAATTTTGCAAAATTTTTCAGATTCCCCGTCACATCGAATCTTTAGACACATGCATGAAACATTAAATATAGATAAAAAAATAAAACTAATTACATAGTTTAGATGAAATGGACGAGACGAATCTTTTAAGCCTAATTAGACCATGATTGGACACTAATTGTCAAATAACAACGAAACCTGCTACAGGGTCATTTTGCAAAATTTTTTGCGACTGAATGAGCCCTTGGTTAAAGGCATGTACTCGATCCATTTGGAAAACTTGTCAATCAACACGAAGACACATTTGAAGTTTCCAGGGGCCGGCTTGAAGGGA
This sequence comes from Saccharum spontaneum, assembly GCA_022457205.1. Lineage (NCBI taxonomy): Eukaryota > Viridiplantae > Streptophyta > Magnoliopsida > Poales > Poaceae > Saccharum > Saccharum spontaneum. The sequence goes on from CM039595.1 coordinate 52,810,010, forward strand.
CCAATCATATCCGGTCCCCAGCATGCAAAGGGTCAAGAGGCTGGTATGGTCTGGATCTCGTGTGCTGGTACATGTATACGTTTGGCGAAAAACTGACATCCGTCACAGCGGTGGACCAGCTTCTCTGCATCGGCCACAGCAGACGGCCAGTAGAAACCTGCTCGGAAAGCTTTGCCGACCAGGGTCCGAGAAGCGGCATGATTGCCGCAAGTACTACTGCGAATTTCATTGAGTAGTTGAATACCTGCGTCTTAAGTGATACACTTCATCAGGACTTCCTCCTTTGCATTTTTGCGCATAGGACACCGTTGACCAATACGTACTACTTACTGCGGCGTATAAGCCGCTCATTCTCCACATATACGAGAATAGATCGACAAAAATATGGAAATAAAATAAGATAACGGCGACACGAGCTGTTTAAAAGGGTGGATAAGATAGCAACAGCACAAACCGTTTAAAAAGATGTCAAGTGAAAGTGTAGCAATATATGCAGCTAAGGCTTCTTAACGATTGAACCTTCTTGTTCCTATGTGACCCAATCAAATTGATCAAGCACTTGCGATCTACCTTTATTGTATATTGACAATTCAATTAACAGTTTCGTTGCATTTAAAATAGTTTAAAAAAACACGTGCGTGTCGCACGACTGCATAATAAAGATTCGATCTGGACTATGTGCTATATGAGCCCTCCGCCATATGTGATCTTACATCTTACATGACTCCTAGCTCGATACGTAAAGAAAAGATCCAAAAAAAAATTGTTTCATAAAAAAAGGAAAAATAGAAAACTCCGACAACGAAGGGACACTTTATGCGTCGTTGTCTTCACGGACCGCACTGCCAGCGCGTCGACATATAATACTTAATACTAGAGAACATTAATGACATACATATTTTGTGGAAAAAAGGTTCTATCAGCAAAACGATAAAGCAGTAGGATACGTAAAACAGGATGTTTTCAGTTGAGACAACCCAATTTTGACTATAGCTTAAGAGGGATATATGAATTCAACGGCCACCGTCACCTTACATATAGTTGACAAAATCATACCAGATTTGGGAGTGACTTTAATAAATGGTAGCTTCATTGTCAGTTTTTGCAAGGCGGATTTACAGGCCACATTTTATTGATCGAAACATGCACGTTTACCAACCATATAATATTGATTTTAATAGATAAATATGCGTTACCTTCATTGATAGTTTGTGCAAATAGAAGCAAGGCATACAGAAAGCTCTAAAAGCTTCTGAAATTGCGCAAGGTGGACAAACTTCAGTTTGTATTACGGAAATATGTTTATCCTACATGCTAATTTACTGACCATGCACTGCTCTTTTTAGGAATGTCTGACAAGATTTTTCTTATAGTTTTTCATACACACGTGCATGGCAGAGATGGATAATTTTTTAGAAAATGAAATAGTTCTGATGGTTCTAGATGGCTACAATCTTTTGATTTGATGGCTGGATGTTTTTGATTAATGTGAGAATTTCTAGAATTTATCTTTTTTTCTACCACGTCTGGTGAGAGTTAACGTGGAGCTTTCGTTGGGCCCTCTAATTAGTAATAGTAAGATTTTGGCAAATGAACCCAACCTATTTAGGCTGAGCCCATGAATGTTTTCTAGGCTAGCCCACATTTTTATGGGCTGTTCAGCTTGAGCCGACACAAAATTTATTTGGGCCACGCAGCTTTTTATTAGACCGGCCGCCCACACCACCTTTTTGGGGGCCTATTTTTATTAGGGTAGATCAAACAAATACAATTACATAACCAAAAGACACAATTTCATTTTCAGTTGTTTGTTTATTTGACAGTTGCATGTTTATTACACGAAAGTAAGTGCAAAATCAATAGTTGAGTACCACGCTGTTTTTCCCCTAAAAGCAATAGTTGTAGTACTGTACTTCACAAATCACTAGCACACCAATAAACGGAAGGTAATAGTGGCCGCATAGTCTGTAGAGATTCGAAATGCTCAACAACAACTACTACTACTAACAAAAGTGTAATTCCAGTGCATTCTCTTTGCCTTTTTTAAAGACAAAAGCACGCACGCAACGACCAAGTGTGTTTGAAGAGAAAAGCTCGATTTGTTTTCCTGCACCACTGCAACACTATTGTGGCGAGCCCAAAAAACAGACTACTACACATCGTACCTAAAAGACGTTTTCTTAGTCTGAATTAAGGCAAGCTTCATTCCCGGGCGCGTGCCTCTCTGTTCGGCTCGGTGGCGACCCAGAGGAATCGCTCCAAAGGGGGCCAGGCCGATCCACCATTGAAACGGCCGGCATTCGCCCGCGTCCCACCGTAAAACCGCGGTGGCTGGACCACCACCCACCGGCCTCCTCAGTCCTTCTCACCTATCCACAGGCGGGAGAGCGTACCGAGGTAGCTGGGCTGTGCTTTGCTCCCTCTCCCTCCCCGCCCGTCTTGGCACCTCCCTCTTGTTGCGGGCCCGTCCATCGGTTGCGTGGGCGGACGGAGATCTGCTGCCCCCGGCGCACAAGGCCAAAACTCTTGGCGTGATCTTGGGTATAACCTTCAACCTCAAAATATAGAAGGAACAGTTTTTTGTTCATCTAAAATAGCCTCTCAAAATGGATTTTACAAGGATTTCGACTACACCACAGCACCAATATAGCATCACATGTGTGTCATTATAAGTTCAGTATTAGCGCTGCACAGTTGGTCAGTATAACTGCTCCACAGACTAAGTGTCGGTAAATGTACTTTTTCAGGCGAACCATTGGTCGCTAAAAATATTTAGCTATAGTGTTGAACTATCAGTCGGCACGGCTGATGGTTTTTGAGTTGATAAGTTGGCTAAAGCTGATTTGTTGTAAGAGAAAAATACTGTACCATAGCTGATAAGTCCGATCGATAAGTTCAAGCGAACAGGGACATACCTTTAGTCGGTATAGGGTCCTGCCTCGAGCGCGCTGGAAACGGAAAAAAAGACGCGTTCCCAAAAATTTTCAAGGCCAAATGTCAGTCCTCTTCAAACCCTACCTCTTCAACTTTTCAGCCATCGCCCTCACCAACTGCCCAGCCGCCGCTACCCTCCCCTCAATCCCGTCGTCCACCATGGTCTGCGCCAAACCCCCGCCGCCGCTCCCGCCCCAATTCTTCGCGACCCGCTAACTTGACATCGGTCGACCAAATCCCTGCCCACCCACCCAATTTCCACCGCCGCCCCTCCACTGGTTCCCAGCCCCTTCGTCTTCCCCCAAATCGAGCTCGATTCAATGCGCAGCTCAAAGGAGCAGCCCAAAGAAGGAAGAGAAGAGCAGTGCACGGGAAGAGAAGCGTGCTGCCGCCATCACCACAGCTGCTACTTTGTTCGAGCTCATCCCGCCGCCTGACTGACTGATGGCCGAGGCACTCAGGCACAGGGCATGGTCCTCCCCCGACTCCCCCCGCTCACCCCATCCTCCGGCACCAGGTAACCAAGCGCTTGTGCCTTTCTCCCTGCCTTGTAGGTCCCCTTGTCCTGATCTGATCCGCGTTATTTAACGCCAAGGTTATGCACGTCGGCATTTAATCAGTTCACGCCAAGGTATGGTGTCCATTCAATATCTTTTGAAGATCCATAAAAAATAAATATAAATCCCCTTGACATGAGATTAATTCTATTAGAACCATAAGGTTACCCTCTATGGGACAAAAATACATGGATTGATAAATTGTTTGCCAAGATTTATACAAATAATTTTGTGAATGCCGGTGTTAATTGGGAGCACACCTATGCTTGTATACAGTGACGGACCCAGCATTCAGCGAAGACTAAGGCCAAATTTTAAAGACGAAATACCAATCGGTACACCATAGTCTATATGATTATATATGTGTGTCAAAAAAATTGCTATTCCCAGTCGAGAGAAACATGATGCTAAAGTCCTAGTGCTCTTCATCTTATAAACCAATTAATAAATTTATAAAATTATATTCTAATTGGAATCAAAAGTTCAAAACTCTACGTAGAAATTATAAAATTGAAATTGTAAACCTAGAAGTTATTAGAATCAAAATGAGCAAAGAATAGAAATAAAGAGAAGAAATCACTTCACTCTTCCTATTCTAGAGTTCCTGCTAGGCCAGCTCGGGCGCTCCGGGCGGCGGTCGGTGGGCGACGGCGCAGGTGAATCCAAGGGCAGCGCGCAGCGCCCGGCCCCCGACGCTCGACGGGCCACGGCGCAGCGCACAAGCGCACAGCCAGGGGGTGAGGCTGCGAGGGCGGCGGTGGCCAGTTGGGGCCGCAGGGCCGAGCAGGCATGCAGCCGATGGGCACTGGCGCCGACAATGCAGCTGCGAGCGAGAATGGGGAAGAGGAAGAGACGGCGCCGCGCCCGAGCGAGAGGAACGGGGATCAGGAGGCGTTGGGCACTTGGGCTCGAGCGACACACACAGAGACAGCGAAGTCTTTCCAAAAGTCTCCTTATTGGGCTGTTTGCTGTTGGGCCAAAAATTGAAAATCTATTCCTAGAAAACTTGAGCCACGACTAGGGTCATGGCCCTACTGGCCCTAGGTCTGGGCCCGCCCCTACTTGTATAAATAGTTGGACTTGTCAAGTCATTTTTTTGGTGGTGCGAAATAGAAGCAAGTAAAATAAAAGAATACACACATGGAAGTGTCATATATCTGGGCTAGCCTTGATGGTGTGCCGTGCCTTGGCTGGTGAGATAAATATATTTCCAAAATGCAGTGATGACCTCGCATGTTGAAAGCTAGTAGTAAGGTGCAGCATAGCATATGAACGTCAAATGCAGGAAATGAAATTCCCCAATAAGATGTTCATATTAAAACATTCGCCCTGTGAAGCCAAGGGTGATTAGTTGCACTTAAACATCCAAATGCATAGAGTTATTATTTTAGCAAAGTAACAAAAGTGCCCAAGATTTCTGTACAAAAAAAATTAGAACTAATGAGTTTTCTTAAGTTTAGAACTAAGTTTTCTTCTGCTCAGTTGTTATTTTGCTCTGAACAACTCTTGCCATGGACGCCTTGCTTCTAGTTCCCCTGTTGATACAATTCTAAATAGTTAGTATGAAGAGTAATTGAGATGCGAAGAGCTTAGTAATTGAGATGTGGCCACTGCTGCTTCAAAGGGTCATTATGAAGACTCGGTTCAAAAAGAAAAAAGGGCATGAAGACAACACAGCTACATCTACTAATAGCCTAGTACAGAATGTCCAATTTGCTGTGCACTGGCATTTTTCCAATTGTTGCACGCATGTATGGTATCGCCGTCGTACTTTCTAGTAGAAACTGTGAAAGTGGGGGAACGAGATACTCTCCTAAGGATCTCGGTTGCGTGTTATATGAGCCGGGAAAAGCCTCCGGCGTGGCTTACAGATCAAGTCTCGGTTACAACAAACTCTGGATAGATATCTATCCCTATACCGACTTCATCTACAAGATATGTCTAGGCACATTCCCTAGTCTATACATTAGTAACAAACTCATCGTCTAACAGAAACACGGTCCACAGTTCCCTCTCGCCAGTCGCCACTTGGGCACAGTGGTCCGTCCACCGTTGGATCTACAGGCCAAGCAGGTCATCAGGCGAGTAGTTGAGAAAAAACAGGCAAAGCATGGTTATTAGTGGGCAAACCCGTACTACCGGACGTGACCAGGAGGAATCAAGCTCGACTATGTCCTAAAGAAATTGGGCTGCATGAAACATTTTGAAAAATCCAGAAAGAAAAAATCCATGAAACATGATTTTTACGTACATGTTCTGTATTCTTGCATAACTGACAATACTTTTCTGAAAATTGCACATTTATTAGGGTGTTTTGCATGAAACCACTAAAAAATTTCAGTTTTTACAGTAGCTTTCTAATTAGTTAACCCTAGACCCTCTTTATGCATATTTACTATATGTTCTGTATCCCTTGTGTATAAGAAATTGTATACAACATTAAATATGTAGTTTAGTTGTTGTGTTGCCTAGCTTTATTTTTTTGAATTAAATAGTATATTAGTTCTAAAAGTTTTTCTACACTACTTTGAATTTAATTCTAAAATATGCTAGTGCAACCCGGTTATGAATTGTTATGAATTATATACCATTTTATTTCAAACCAAAATCTTGAATGGTTCAACTAAAAACATGGTACAACTTTTATGAGCTCTCTTAGTCTGCAGGTCTTAGACTTATCAACTTTGAGAGGCTTATTTTTGTTTTTCCTAGCATGATGATTTTTTGGTATGAATAAATGCTTGGTATTAATTATGAAAGTCAGTGTATACCATAATTTAAATCCCAAAGAATGCTAGAAGTTAAAAGTAACCATATATATACCCTGACTGTTATATCCCAAGCCTAGTACCTAAAAAGATTATAACTTTTGCACGTGAAGTCAAATCGAGATGAACTTAATATAAAAACTGTAGACGTATAATGAGATCCATAACTTGTAATTGACAAGTTTTTTTATTCAAATTATTTACTGTGCCAAAAATTCTTTTAGATTCTTAGGTTTTGACATTCAAAATTTAAATTTTTTGAACCACCTTGGATGTTGACATGTATAGGAGCCAATTGCCACAATTGACAATTGAAAAGTATCTTCTAGCAAAGAGAGAACATTGGCTAGTGCCCATACGCAAATATTACACCCAAAGGATGTCTTACATCGTTTACCCTATTTACTACCCCCTCAGTCAAAAATGCAATTCTACCATAGTACTCCATCCCATAAAGAAGGCAATTCTAGCACAATATCATGTTTTAGTATCTTATGTTTGACCATTATAAATAAAAAAATTAATATTTATGATATCAAATAAATATCATTAGATTAATTATGAAATGTATTTTCATAATAAATTGATTTGGACACATAAATATGAATACCATTCACTAGAAACTTGGTTAAATGTGAATCACTTTAACTGGAATGCAATTCATAGTTTTATTTTTTTAGGACAGAGGTTAAAATATCTTGAGTTTGAATAACTATGTTTATATATAAAAAATAGAAACGCTATAACCCGAGCGTCCGACCCTCTTCAAAATATCCGACGCACTCCAGGCATGGACAACCACTCATTATTCCTCAGTTAATTCTTATCCACTCATTTCTCAGCCTCCACAACACCGCCTCCTATACCCTTTCTCTTCTTCAAACTCCTCTCATCCTCACTAGGCGAACGGCACAATGAACTTAGCCATCCCCATGCTCCTCTCACATTCTCCAGGCACGAGTCACTGTTGTTCTTGTCACCTGATGGGATTGCTTCAGCTACCGGCACTACTGGGAATGCCCTCTTTGCCGACAGCTTGAAGCTGTCGGCGAAGGCCTTAATCCTGTCGGCAAATGCTTTGCCGACAGGGTTTCTCTTATCCTGTTGGCAAAGCCCTGTCGGCGAAGTTGTTGTCGGCAAAGGTCTCTTTCCCGACAGGTATGTTTGGTCTGTCGGCGTTGCTTCGCCGACAGCCACGTGTTCAGTCGGCGAAGGAAACTGCGCCGTCAAGACGGCTGCCGTCTCCTTCGCCGACAGCCACCTGTAGGCTGTCGGCAAAGACTTCACCGACAGCCTCTGTTACTGTCGGCAAAGACTTTGCCGACAGTACTCCTGGGCTGTCGGGAAAGGCTTTGCCGACAGTACCTGCCGGGGCTATCGGCAAAGCCTATGGCAGATGCTGTCGGCAAAGAAAGGCTGTCGGCAAAGCTGGCATTCTCGCTAGGAAAATGCCCAGCTTTGCCGACAGCATTGGCCTATGCTGTCGGCAAAGCTGGGCAAATTTTTTTTCTTTTATTTTTGCTGTTTTCTTGCATTTAAACCACATTTATCGCATATATATACCACAGAACCACATTTATTCACAACAATATAGCATATGAACCACATTTGTGCATCGAATTCGGTCTCAACGTGAATCCACACATCAACGCCGTCAAATCCATCGATACATGTCCAGAATACACATAACGTCGCGAAACGAGTATATACATGTTCAACATACACATAAGATGTCCAAAAGTTCATCAGTACTGGTCTAGGGGTCTAACAATCATTGCTACTAGTCCAGAAGAGGGAGGCAAAGGTACCTAGCTCGTGGCGCCGTCCCCAGGAGTCTCAGAGCCCCCACCTTGGTCCGACGGAGACCACCCTGGCTGCGGCTGAGTCCACCCTGGCTGCAGCTGTGTCCACCCTGACTGCGGCGCCGCCTCGTACTGCCAGTAGGGCGGCCGAGGCCCCTGCTGCGTCGGCGCCTGCGGCCACGATGAGTAGCCCTGCGACTGTGGAGGAGGAGGCCACACGTACTGCTGCGTGGGGTACGTCGGGTGCACTGGCCAGGTGTGCTGTGGAGAAGGACCCAGTGGAGGGCTAGCACCTGGAGTCAGGTTCGAACCCGCCGACGGAGCCTGCACAAAGGCCAAGTGATGTAATTAGTACCTGCAGGATGGCCGCACAAACTAAAGCAACAGGCAATATACTCACTGGACCAGGTACAGGAGCAGGCACTGGGAGTGGTGGTTCGGCGAAGAGCGAGAGAGGAAGCTCCTGCGTGCCCGGGAGCTGGGACCGGACGAAGCCGGCTAGGTCCGCCAACTGACGCTGGTAGAACTGCGTCACTGCCGCTAGCTGCTGCTGGTGGGCCGTGTTCTGGGCCTCCTGGTGGGCCTGCAGCTGTTGGAACCTGGCCTGCAATATTACACCCGCATGGTTGATGGTATGTGAAGCCAAGGTGGATCGTGTGTGAAACGAGTGAACGACGAATGAAACCGCACTTACCTCCATCTACGTCAACATCTGGGCGGTGCTCGGCCATCGGGGCGCTATGGGGATGTCGGAGGAGCTACTGGACCCGGCCCGTCGAATCTCCCTCAGCGTGGGAGTAGTGGTCGGGTCGATGGCGCTGTTGGCCATCCAGTAGGAGCCGTGCACTCCACTAAAACTTTAGCTTCGTCACTTGTGTAGCTTGGACCTGAACGGAAATATCAATTGACTTAGTTAGCAAAAGACACAAGGCTACAAATTTTTAGATACTCAAAGTCAGCATTTGAGTAGCTAAAAATTTGCAATTAAAGAACAAAGCAAGCGGTAGTGAATGACATGTTCTAGTCAATACATGGTAGAAGCAATAGCTAAAGCCTATTAAGGATAAAATGGACATACAGAGCGACAAAGTATATTTGTATGCACATGGATTCAGAACATGCATAGCGTACCACCAGATATATTGAGCACAACAAATTGGTGACCAATCAGAGCACAATTGTTAGAGAGATGAAATCAATGGTAATGGGAAAATGCTGAAAGGAAATTTGACTCACCAACCGAGCTAAATGATTGTAGCAATCTCCTGATTCCCTCGGCTAAGTTCTTTCTTCTTATTTCAGAAAGAATGCAACAAGAAATTCGAATTCATCAATCACTGTGTATCCATATTAGCAATAGCAATAGCAATGCAACAAGGTATAAAGTACATGCTAGTTTAGATTTCCTCAATAACAGCTAGTCAATTTCTATTTATCATGAATCTAGTGCTTAAAGCATTAGAACCATCCAACCGTGTCTCCCATCTTAGTGCAGATCATTTGAGATATGTCAAAAGTTAAGCACATCAAAACAAGCAGGTACAACTACCCAGGTTTTGAGCGCATGCATGCCAGAAGAGCTTGAATGGATAACTGTCTTTAATGGGTTCCCTTCAAAGCAAGGCTGCAAAAGTAATTGACAAAACAAAAGTATGTTCAGCATATGTGCAACAATTTAACCTAATGTTGTCAAAATGATTAGAAACAAAGCCAATAGCTTCAGCTTTATATGGCAAACTGCACTAAGTAGCTATATCTGAGTGTCTGACATGTGCTTACTACCAAGAATCCAAAATGGGGGTATGACTGTGGAAGTGTGGATGCTGGCAGGTTCAGTGTTAGCAGGTAGCACGGGCACCATGTCATGAGTCATGATAGTGGACAACAACTGACTAGTAGTGTGCCCATGCTAACTCTACAGTAAAATACAAAACAAGATAAAATTTGTAAAAAAAATAAAACGAACAATCCTCAGAGGAATGCAGAATTACACTAACCATTATTTGCATATAGTCAACTTTAGCACTTAACAACTCATTAACAGCTCATTCCACATGCAAGAAAGGGCATATTGCTCATGAGCACAAAGTCAAAATCAATTACGCAAAGCATATTGGTCCCACTCCCCCCATAAGCCTTGGATATATATCTGCAGACTGCATGCATTTCTAGCCTTTGACAATTGACAGAAACAATTCACTTGCAAGTAGAGCTAGCATTGATTTATGGACACTTTAATACAGAAATACAGAACACATGCATATTTGTAATGTAAGGCCGTAGACAAGAAATGTCACATAGTTTTCAGTTAAAGTGCCCTAGACCATCAGTTACATTTTCGGGGAAAAATACTACTTTACTAGCTTGCAGAGGAGTACAACAAGCAGAATAGCAGATAGCTGTACCAAGGATTTGGTTCTCATGGGTGCAGTTACAGAGATGCAAGCTATAACATTTGTAGCACATTGTAACACTACATTTACTTCCAAATGAAATTGGCGCTTTCCCCTAGATCCCATCCTTAAAACAGTGACCTGTGTAAAAATAAATAAATCTCAGCATGTTACAACAAAAAATATGTATGGAACTGTCTTACCTTGAGCAGCCTCTGCTATGATTTGCAGCATGTCAATCTGTATGGCAACACAGAAACTGACCTTGTGCAAAAAGATTTTCTGGATGTAGTAGATTTTTCTGGTGAAAACAGAGAAGGACCATGCTGAGTGCAGTAGGTTTTCTGAATGTACCTCTATCTTATATAGAAGCAAGAATGAAAATGCAACCCAATGCCTTCATGATCAGAAGCAAAGGCATATTGGAAAAAGCAGCAATAACAAAATTAATAAGAGAGCTGAGTAGTTGACAGCCCATAGAACCTCATTGGCATGCAGTAGCTACATAGTAATTTTTTTTTGCTGAAAGCCAGGGGATAGCTCATATGGGTTGGACAGATCACTGACCTTAACAAAGACATAACTGAGGCAATCGAAACCAAAATTGTGATCAATGTACCACAAGGTTGTATATAAGGACCAATTATCCTTTTTAATCTATAAAATTATATGGCACTGAACAATGGCCGTATGTCTTCACAAGTGACATGGATTTCTCCCTTGTGGTCTTCAGTGCATATTATATAAATGATCAAAGAAAAACAAAATAAGTGTGACGCTTACCAAATGCCTAGCTCTATTGACAATCACAACAATTCAGTATTGGAAGCTAGTTAACAAATGACATTCTGTCTCTGCGTCTCTGCAAATTACATGACGTTAGTTGCTCTGAATCTTGTACCAGTAAAAAAACAACTGAACGAGGGTGCCAAATCGCAGACTCGTGCTAACGCAGTGAGAGAGAAAAAGTAATGAATGGGTCCCCGAGCACCGATAAATACCAAATCCCACTAATGCGAGTAAATTAGAAGTCCGAGACAGAGGAGAGGATGCAGTAGCGTTACCTGGAACTCCTCATCGGTGGCGAGCGTGGTCAGCGACTCGGGGACGTACTTGCCGCCGAACCTTCTTAACCTCCCGCTGCGGCCACCGCGGGCTGGCTGGCCCGGACGGTCACCGCCCCGGCTGTCCACCGCGAGCTGCATGGCCCGGCTGGTAGGTAGGCCGCCCCCGCCGCCAGCGCCCCGGCCGGCCGCAGGCCGCCGGACGCGGGCAGCGACTGTCGCGTCCAGATCGGCGGCGTGGATTGGAGGCAGTGCCTGCTGCTGTGCGCCAGCAGTTGGGTGGATTTGGGGGCAGCACTGCAGCAGCACAAGGATTTAGGCCAGAGGGAGCGGGAGGATTGGGTGAGCGGGTGCCGAATATGGAAGGAATGGCACAGCTGTGGAAATTGGGAGCGGCGGCGCTCGAAAAAACAAAAAATGAGCAAGGTGAACGGGAGATAAGAGAGCGGGCGGGTGGGCGGCTTGCTAGGGTTTGACTTATTCGCGGGGTAGATGGAGCGCGGTAATGCGTTTTGGGCCGGGCCAGCTGGAATCAAAGGGCGGGAGGGGAAATCTGGCTCAATTTTTTAAGGGTACCATGCACCTTTTTCATATAAATTGCATAAAAACGAATTTAATTTCTTACATAAAAAATATATATAATCAAAAGGTTAAATTTAAGTTAGCTATTAGTAATCATTGAAACTAAGCACGGCCTTTAACTTATCCAAATAAAAAACATGACTCCGCCTTAAATTATTTTTAAAATTAAAAAAATTGGATTTGAAAATATGAGAATTTTAAACTAATAGTTAATGAATATGAAACAATATTTTAAAAATAAAAACTACATAAAAATATATTTTTATGGACATGTGTTCTATTTTAACTCATATCTAGTAGATGAAAAGTTCAAATATTTGTTCGGGGTAATTCAAACTTCAATTTATGACTTCTCCTTCAAAGGATGAAGGGGGATCCAAGCTCTCTAGTGGCTTGGATCCGCGTATAGTGTTGTATAGCTATGTACATCTCTCACATAGTTATGTATAGCTATGTAAGAGATGTATCCATTTGTCAACAATGTATAGTGTTGTTTTGTTAAAATCATTTGGAGCATGTGTGTTTGTCGCTAGGGATGGAGGGTGGACACCAGATTCGGAGGAGTGAGTGTGTTCATCGCTAGGGATGGAGGGTGGAGCATGCTTGTCACCGGAGATGAAGGGTGGGATGGGATCTCTCGGACGGGGGCGGAACATGGAAGCGGAGGGTAGGGGCCGCGGCGGCGGCCGGCGAGGCGGCCCGCGGCGGCGCGCGGCGCGGGGGGCGGCGCGGAGCGGCGGCGGCGCGGAGCGGCGGCGCGTGACGGGCGAGCGCAGGGGCGGGGCGGGCGTTTTGGTCAGAGGATAGGTGGCTTTGGGCTGGGCCGCCCTTTTAGGGTTATTCCCTTCGCCGACAGCCCACGGAGCAGGCTGTCGGCAAAGGGTTTTTTTATTTGCGGAAATTCTTCACCGACAGCCGCAGCTAAGGCTGTCGGCGAAGACGCCTTTGCCGACTGCCCTCATTATGCTGTCGGCAAAGATATCTCTTTGCCGACAGCCTAGCCATGCTGTCGGCAAAGAGTTTGCATTTTTTTTGAATTTTGACTTCAAACTTTTTATATGGCCTAATTATATTGTTTACAAGCATATGTTCTAATTTGGGCCCTTTTTATAACATTTTGCTATATTTTGTTAATTTATTTTGTTTACTTGAATTTTCTCGCATAATCCAAAATTGAACTGCAGGTGCATGAAATAATGAAACGTAGTCATTCGAAAAATGATATTCATGTTGGAGAGTGTGTTTTGAGGCGGTGTCCATAAACTCACCCAAAAGTTCGAAGTCCATGTCCACGTAGCACGACCATCCAGGAGTGGTAGAAGTGTTTTTTAATTATATAAAATCCAAACGAAGTCGGAAAATCACAAAACTTGTCGGGGTGTCTTGTTATCGCATGTGGAGGCTACGATAAAAATTTGAGAAAGTTTGGAGCAAGCTGCGACGTCGGATGTTCAAAACCCAGACATCTCCACAAGTGATCACATGTGGAGATGTCTGGGTTTTGAGCATCCGACGTCGCAGCTTGCTCCAAACTTTCTCAAATTTTTATCGTAGCCTCCACATGCGATAACATGACACCCCGACAAGTTTCGTGATTTTCCGACTTCGTTTGGATTTTATATAATTTAAAAACACTTCTACCACTCCTGGATGGTCGTGCTACGTGGACATGGACTTCGAACTTTTGGGTGAGTTTTTGGACACCGCCTCAAAAGACACTCTCCAACATGAATATCATTTTTCGAATGACTAATTTTCATTATTTCATGCACCTGCAGTTCAAATTTGGATTATGCGAGAAAATTCAAGTAAACAAAATAAATTAACAAAATATAGCAAAATGTTATGAAAAGGGCCCAAATTAGAACATATGTTTGTAAACAATATAATTAGGCCATATAAAAAGTTTGAAGTCAAAATTCAAAAAAAATGCAAACTCTTTGCCGACAGCACGGCTAGGCTGTCGGCAAAGAGATATCTTTGCCGACAGCATAAAGACGTGTTGTCGGCGAAGTTAACGGCGTCTGTCCACCGTTTTCCTAGCCAGTTCTTTGCCGACAGGATTTCTTTGCCGACAACAACACTGTCGGCAAAGATATCCTTTGCCGACAGTGTTTGTTCACCGACAGCAGGGAGCCTATGGGCTGTCGGCAAAGAATTCTTTGCCGACAGCGGGGATAGGCTGTCGGCAAAGACTTCCTTCGCCGACAGCCCTGGGCCTGGCTGTCCGCAAAATGTGGGGCTGTCGGCGAAGTTCCTTTCTCCCGTAGTGCGGCGGCGGTGGCGGCGGCAGCTTTCTAAATGTGGTTCCACCCGCTCGCAGCAACTGCGCGTCACCACCACGGGATACGTTCGCCGCGCCACCCTCGGTGGGGCAGCCGAACGATTAGAAGGCATTCTCGAACATCATGCTGGGCTACATCAACCGCATGCTCATGGCCAAGGACATCGACGTTAAGTTCGAGCACTACCTGGAGCACCCCATGCTGCTTGCTATGCTGCTGTCAGCCTCCTTGTCACACCCCAAAATTTTGATTTTGGGTTGTGAGTAGAATGTACTAAATAAAGTAAATGATTTCATAAATTTCCTAAATTTTTTCAAAATTTAATTACGTTGTTTAGCATTTAAATAGTGAAAATGTGATTTTCTAAAACTTTCGAAATTTAAATTTGATATGTTTGTTGCATTTCATGCCCTTGCATCAAATTTTATTGAGTGGAAATGAATTTAGAAAATTCGATAAAGCCTCAAATAGGTTTTGTTCTATTTATTTAAAATAAATAAATTTCAAATTATGTTGTCTAAACTTCTAAAAAAATAGTTTGAGTTTTAAATGGCTTTGAAAAAGTAATTTAAATATAATTTCTAAAATCATAGTCAAACTCTTTAATCCTTGTTTGACTAAAATCCCTTTTGATCTCATGCCTAATCTTTGATCATTCATTATCCATTTCTATTCTCTTCACGTGATCACTTTTTAGTCCTAAATAGCCATCGCCAATTCTAAACTGAATTCCACTTTTTCTCTCTTTTTCTCTCTCCCCATATTCAGTTCTTTTCATGTGCACGACGTCTACCATAAAGAGGGTTTCACGCAATTATGCTAGCATGCAAACTGAAACTAATTAATCTCTCTCTCATCTCCAATTAGTGCAACTCTTCACGTTTCATCACAATAATTTTATCTCTCTCCTCCTGCATGTGTCTGAGTGGAAAGACCAGCTAGGTGCATGCACAAGCTGCCGTTTCATTTGCCACCGTCAAGCATGCGACTTCCGAGATTTCCACTAGCTAGCACACCGTAATGTACACTCCACCAGAACTGAATGCCCACTATATCCTAATCAATATCGTCATGTGATCATTTAGACATTTCTCCTCCATCAGTGGCTAAGTGCTCAGCATTGAATCGTGCCATAATTCTCGACCATCTCCTGCGTGCCGTTTTCTTGCCGCACTCCTCTCCAATATAAAATGGCCAACCATCTCCTTATTCTAATACTATTCCTTGATTAGTTCCTCTTGCACACTAAATATCTTAAACGCACGTCAAGTCACATGGAAATAAACATTCCTCCACGTTCTACTAGCAAGCATGATCAGTTCTCCTTTCCTTGTACCCTTTATCTTTTTCTCCTTATTCATAGCCATAAAAATGCATTACGTTAAACATACACCAGCAGTCAGCAGCTATCCCTCTCCCTCTATCACCTTGGCTAGCCGATGCCGCCCACTGTCATGCGTGCATAACTGATCAAACCACTTAACACTCCATCAAATCCCATATTAATCGGTGATGCAAACTTCTCCACTAGTAATTCATGACCAGCTCCAGCACCTCACCTCCCTCCCCGCAGCTATAAAAGAGACCTGACCCTCGAGTCTACCCCGACCCAGCACAACTCATCAGAGCTCTGCCTCATTCTCCAACTCCATCTCGTCCTGTAGGGGCAGGTCTCGGTTCTCTGCTTCTTCACACCTGGCGAGGACGCTTGCCGTTGCTACTGTTCCGATGAGGTTTCTCCATCAAGTTCAGTTGTTGCAATCGCTGATCCCATACATGCATGTTCCTTGTTCTCTTCTGTTTTCATGGCGGCAGATCAAAAGGATCGAGAAGCCGTGCCGAGCGATGGAGTCACATAGTTCCATACCAGGCTGCCATCATCGACCAGTGCTTCCTCACCGTGTACCAGTTACCACCGCTAATGATCTCCATCGTTCCATGCCGTCATCAGCCATCACATGTAGGTTAGAAGCACCCTCACGTCAGCCCTTTTCAATTCAATCTTCTTTTGCACCAAGATGCAGTCATCCATGTAATTCCTCAATAGCGAGCTTGACGTCTAGAGCCATTATAATAATCTGGACAAGCACAGAGTAGCAGCGCCACCATGCATTATGCATCAAAAATCTCACATGGCAGAACCGTCTGCGGGTACAGGGTCCAGCGCATCATACTAGCTAGTACTCGCCTGCTGGTACCAGCTGATTGTCCATGCTTGCATCTACTCGACATAGACAGGCACGCACAAGCTAATAAGCCTCTACGGTCAAAATACCTTGTGCTTATTCCTTGATGATGTCGTCACCCCATCATGTTGATGCGGTATACGCCTTCTTTGTCTTCATAATTACATTCCCATTATATCTATAAATACCGTAGCCCATGGATGTCCCTTTATTTCTTGTACGTCACTGTCATCTTGCTCACTAGTCCTTGACATCCAAATCACAATTCTGTTTTTATGTAACTTAAATTTCTTTCTAGAAAAATATTTACTTTAATCCAAATGTCAATTTCAGATTTAAGACCGTAAAACTTCAAAATCTCATATAATCTTAAAAGTGGCTTTGTTTTTGTAGTTTTGCGCTCACGCAACCGCAGGATCACACCCTTTGTGTCAGAATCGTTCAGAATCGTTTTTAACTTGTTTTTGTAATGTTGGTGTGCTGTTTCTAGGGTTATTTCTAGGTGCTCCGTGCTGGTTGTGGCTATCGATAGAGAGAAGTTGACCGAGGAAGATCCAGGAGGAAAGTTGGAGAAGTCCGAGCAAGTATTCGGAGGCAAGTGTAACATGAGTTTCCTTACCTAATAACCTTATAATCACTTTCATATGCATGTGTTTAATATGATGCTAAGGACTTTACCTAATACTTTTGATACCCTGTACTCCTTGCTTACCCTGGGTTCATGCATATGGGTAGTTTTGCTTAGCTTGCAATCACCAAAATTTTATAATGTTAATGTTGATTAATGACTTATGGAATCAATGGTTAAAATGATGGTTCTGGCAACATGGACAGAAGGGGGCTAGAGCATTGGGCCTTGTTGGGTGCTCTAGTCTGCCCTCCATAAGGACTGAATCTTAAAGCGGCAACCCAGGACATCCGTACAACCTTGAGAATCAAAGTGGGCACGATCTTAGTCGTATAACTAGTTTTCTCTAGCTTGTTAGTAGTTATCAAAAGTTTTCGGCGCAAGAGGGGGGACTATGTTGCAGAATGGTTTCTTGCCTGTCAAGGTGAGTACTGGGCTGTGGTCATGGTGTGCCACTCTTGAAGGGGGGCTCTATTTGCCTAGACGCTGAAACCTCACGGCTACTAACTTGTTAGGGTAATTAGTGAAAGGCTTCGTAGTGAGACCCTGCCACGCCTCCTAGGAAGAGGTATTGTGGGCTTTGCAAACCCCGGCACATGGGAATCATAACTCAAGGTGAAAGTGTACACACTCTGCAGAGTTTGATCAAACTGATATATCAGTCGTGCTCACAGACACGAGTGGCCTGGATCCTTTTCGAGATAGATGGTTCTATGGATGGTTCGGGATATGATTAATCTTGATGGTGATAACTAATTATATTCACATGGAAGCCTTAAGCATAACTTAGAAACATAGGCATAAATAATAAAATATGACCAACTAAAAATGCTTACCGCAGTACAACCGAGTCAAGCCTTCTTGAGCCTTGCATAACCTCATGGTATACTTGCTGAGCATGGTGAGCTGACGCTTGTCGTTGTCACCAATAAAAATCCCGAATGGGTACCAGATGGTGAATCAAGTGAAGAGTTTCTTGCGGAGTCCATGAGTACTAGGCGAGTGTTTCCCCTAGTCAACCATCCCTGTGGAGTATGGAACCCCGAAGAGAAGATATAGAATAGTTTCCACTACGCTTTGTAATAGATGTAAGTTCTGATGTAACTATGTTTGATATATAATAAAGCATTGTTCATGATATTCTCCATATTTGTCTCTATATGTGTCGTGTGGACATCCTGGGCACACATATAGTTAGCGCTTGGTATTCTTCGGAAAACCGAGTGCGACACTCCTCCTCTCCTCTCTCTCTATCTCTTCTGTTGCGAGTATGTTTCAAGTGTTTCAGATGTTTTAGAGGTATGTCACAAGTGTTGTATATCGACGTTGCAAAAGTAGATCGGGATGTTGCACATGATGTAATGGCTATACATGTATGTTTCAAGTGTATGTTCCAAATATTTCATCTATTCCAGACATATGTTGCAAGTATTTTATCTGGATGTTGCAAAAGTAGATGTCGATGTTACATATACATGCATGTTGCAAGCATATGTTTCAAGTGTTTTCAAGTGTTTTTATTTGTATGTTTGCAAGTGTTTCATCTAGATGTTACATATCTTTACAATGGTTTTCAAATGTTTTGCATGCGTTTTCACAAGTGTTTCATCTGTATTCTTTTGTATGTTGCAACTACTGCATCTAATGTTTCAAAAGTAGATCGGGTGTTGCACATGGGATTCATGTGGGAAGAGGCTGGCGGAACGGGAAACGTTTGGAGTGGCGTGGGCGATGTCCGAGGCGGTACGGGTGACGTTCGGGGTGGCGCGGGCCCACTGCTGCTTGGTCGCTCGCGAGTGAAAGTCCTATGTTTGGTGTTGGTAATTAGGGACAATACCTAGTAGTAACCACATAGCAAAGACATGTGTAGCTATGATATGGTTGGTGCAATGACATGGTGAAGCAAGGATCAAGCAATGGTGATGTGATCAAATGCTTGCCATGATGGAGTTGGATGAAGGTGTAAAGCCAAATCATGGAGCTCAAGGCAAAGTTATATGATATTGTTTTTCATTTTGCATCCAAGACACCATAGAGGGTGTGAATGGCTTAGGATCGATAGCCGTACTACAAAGAGAGAAATTTCTGGGGCTATTGATCACTTAAGTGCCACTAGATGAGGATTCATTTACATATGCATTTAGATCTAGTGGTGAGCTAACGTAACGCCTCGAAAATGATTGTGAAAATGCTAACACACATACACATGGTGATGTTAGCACATTTGCGAAGGCGGTGGAGTTTGAATGGTAGAAATGGGTTTGGGACCTTTTTGTGAAAGTGAAACGCCTATTTTCCACTACGCCGAAGACGGAGATTTTCTCTAAGTCATCGTGGATAGAGACGGAGACGAACGGAGGTCTGACCAGAGACGCTAAATCAGACGTGGTCTCGGTTGACCGAATGCGTCCGGTTAGTAACAGCACCACTTTGGTGCGTGGACTAGGGTTTACCACCGGCGCGTCCAGTCATTCGCAGGACTGGCGCGTCTGGTCAGGCGCCAAAAGGGACAGCAAACGCGAAGGATCGATCGAACGTGGTGGTGCGTCCGGTCATGATCGATCGGAGGCGTCCGGACATGTGTGGATGCTTACTAGAATCGACCGGATGCTGGCACTATGGCGTCCGGTCAGTTCAAGCAACACGTCCGGTCGCGTGGTCAGCAACACGAATCTGTGACGACCAGATGCTAGGGCGCATCCGATTAGTTTTGATCAGCGCGTCCGGTCACTCTAGTACGTGAATGTGTCACACCCGGTTTTCTAAAGAACAAAACCAGGCTAATCATATGTGTACCCAGGAAGTCCACATATATGTCAGAATAAAAAAGTATCAGAAACAATGTTATTATATAACGTATACATAGCTATATTAACACTTACATCAGAGTATCGCGGAACGGTGACTAAACTTCAGGCTCCATTTTTCTTAGGGACGGCTGACTGGTGGTTCCGTATGCCAAACACTTCTGAAAACTTATGGAAATTCTACTACACCTTCATCCTTCTTCTAAGTAGCACCTTACTACATACTGGAGTGTGGTGGAAATAGCAAGAGTGAGTCCATGTCGAACTCAACAAGTATAACACAGGGTTCATGAGGCACAAAAAGCTAGACACTGTTTGACTGTGTTTAGCTTTTAATCATCATATAATTAGCAATTGAGTAGCATCAAGATGAACCTATTCCCATTAATGAGTCAATGACCAATTGTAATAAGGATAATGAATAGCATTAACATGAGCATAATAATAACAACAATAATTAAGTATTATATAATAATGATGATAAACTATTCTGTAAGAATCCCCAAGACCGCTCGTATCCGTGAGCACAGCTAGTATACCAGTTTTTAACTCTGCGCAGAGGTGTACACTTTCACTGTGAGTCATGATTTCCAAATGTGTGGGGAGATCAAACCCAAACACCAGAGAACCATATAGCAAAGACATGTGTAGCTATGATATGGTTGGTGCAATGACATGGTGAAGCAAGGATCAAGCAATGGTGATGTGATCAAATGCTTGCCATGATGGAGTTGGATGAAGGTGTAAAGCCAAATCATGGAGCTCAAGGCAAAGTTATATGATATTGTTTTTCATTTTGCATCCAAGACACCATAGAGGGTGTGAATGGCTTAGGATCGATAGCCGTACTACAAAGAGAGAAATTTCTGGGGCTATTGATCACTTAAGTGCCACTAGATGAGGATTCATTTACATATGCATTTAGATCTAGTGGTGAGCTAACGTAACGCCTCGAAAATGATTGTGAAAATGCTAACACACATACACATGGTGATGTTAGCACATTTGCGAAGGCGGTGGAGTTTGAATGGTAGAAATGGGTTTGGGACCTTTTTGTGAAAGTGAAACGCCTATTTTCCACTACGCCGAAGACGGAGATTTTCTCTAAGTCATCGTGGATAGAGACGGAGACGAACGGAGGTCTGACCAGAGACGCTAAATCAGACGTGGTCTCGGTTGACCGAATGCGTCCGGTTAGTAACAGCACCACTTTGGTGCGTGGACTAGGGTTTACCACCGGCGCGTCCAGTCATTCGCAGGACTGGCGCGTCTGGTCAGGCGCCAAAAGGGACAGCAAACGCGAAGGATCGATCGAACGTGGTGGTGCGTCCGGTCATGATCGATCGGAGGCGTCCGGACATGTGTGGATGCTTACTAGAATCGACCGGATGCTGGCACTATGGCGTCCGGTCAGTTCAAGCAACACGTCCGGTCGCGTGGTCAGCAACACGAATCTGTGACGACCAGATGCTAGGGCGCATCCGATTAGTTTTGATCAGCGCGTCCGGTCACTCTAGTACGTGAATGTGTCACACCCGGTTTTCTAAAGAACAAAACCAGGCTAATCATATGTGTACCCAGGAAGTCCACATATATGTCAGAATAAAAAAGTATCAGAAACAATGTTATTATATAACGTATACATAGCTATATTAACACTTACATCAGAGTATCGCGGAACGGTGACTAAACTTCAGGCTCCATTTTTCTTAGGGACGGCTGACTGGTGGTTCCGTATGCCAAACACTTCTGAAAACTTATGGAAATTCTACTACACCTTCATCCTTCTTCTAAGTAGCACCTTACTACATACTGGAGTGTGGTGGAAATAGCAAGAGTGAGTCCATGTCGAACTCAACAAGTATAACACAGGGTTCATGAGGCACAAAAAGCTAGACACTGTTTGACTGTGTTTAGCTTTTAATCATCATATAATTAGCAATTGAGTAGCATCAAGATGAACCTATTCCCATTAATGAGTCAATGACCAATTGTAATAAGGATAATGAATAGCATTAACATGAGCATAATAATAACAACAATAATTAAGTATTATATAATAATGATGATAAACTATTCTGTAAGAATCCCCAAGACCGCTCGTATCCGTGAGCACAGCTAGTATACCAGTTTTTAACTCTGCGCAGAGGTGTACACTTTCACTGTGAGTCATGATTTCCAAATGTGTGGGGAGATCAAACCCAAACACCAGAGAACCATATAAAGCCATTCAAGAGTTCGTCTAACAAGTTAGGGCCACTAGATTCACTCGGCAGGCAGATGTAGGAACCCCCTTTTCAAATGGCACAATTCCTTCTCGGCTATACTCATAGACTAGAGGCTGTCCTACACCCAACATGGCAAGCTATTCTTACGCCATTTAAGGTAACCACTAACAAGCTAGAAAAGGTCTCTTGAACAACTAGAGCCAGAGCCATATAGCCCTCACAGCTGTACTGTCAATCCCGGTTATCACTTACAGATAAGTCCTTATGGAGAGTAACTAGAGCAACAATATAAACCCTTGCTCTAGCCCTCTTTCAATAGTAATAAAATCATCTTAATGGTTGGTTGCATAATCCATTAGTCAAATTACAAGATCATTGTTCATAATTAAGCACTAGCAATAGCTACCCAAATGCATAACCCATAGGTGACAAGGAAACAGGAAATCAATAGCTATGTTATAATCTCTACGGTTGTTAAGGAGGACACATGCATATGTATGATAATTTCAGTGAATAGGACAACAAGGATGGTCCCATGTTATACTTGCCTTGATCAAAGCTTTCCTGATGATACTGCTGGTCTGGCTCAAAGTAATTCTTCTGGTCATCAAGAAACTGCTCACTGTCTATACTCGATCATCAAGCATCAACACACAATCATCCGAGTAATCATACACGAAGCAAACAAAGAGACATAATTGAAATAGTACAACAATTGTAGCAAAATAGTATAAAAAGTTTGCAAAACTCTTCTACACGTTACTACGATCACACAGACGTAAAGATCACGAAATTCGGATTTAAAACGTGAAAGTTATGAATTTTATAAGATTTCCTATAGATAAATAATTACTTTAATATAATCTCGAAAATTAAATTTTCCAAACCTACTGTACAGCTACACTAACATGTAGAGCTCGCAAATACGAACCTAACGCAAATTGAACGGGTCAAATCGGAGTTAAAACGAAGATTTTATGATCAAAACAAGTTTAGTGGTAAAACTGTAAACAGTATCATCTTCTACCTTGGGCTTGGAGAAGCTCTGGTCAGGCATAGTGGAACCTCGCCGGAAAGAAGCCAGATGAGATGGGAACTCGATGAAACGGTGATGGATTCGCGCAAACGGATATACCACGGTGTAGAGAACGACAAGGGCTGCCTCTTGATGGTGGTGGTTGGCGTCGGGACTCGACGGTTTGGCCGGAAAAGCTCGTCGGAAGTTCGTCGGAACGCAAGCTGTAGATGCAGAACTTCGGCGAGGGGTGGAGGGAGCTACGAGCGGCGGCTCGCGATAAGGGTTGTACTTCTAAAACCAGGACGTCGAGGGCTACGCCGGCATATATATAGTCGTAAGGTTTGGAAACTTTTCGGAATTTCTTAATTTCGGGATTATTTTAATTCCGTGAATAAAAATAATTCCAGAAAATCTAGAATTACCTTTTTGCCCGTGAAAAATAGCCCGGAGCTCAGAAAAATCACGGGAAAAATCCTGAAGAGTCTTGGAGAGATAAGGAACTCAACTAAATAGGTTTGGGCTCATAAAAAGATTGATGAAGAGATCAAGAAAAAAGATTAAGCTCACGGAAATTGAAATTTTAAATCCAAAAAATGCCAAAAAGTTTTCCGTTGAGAAGTAAACGTCGTCCTATGGTATTTTCAAAATAATAACACTTACCAACACCAAAGACAAGCATCACACAAACACCACATTATCAAATTAATATGAAAAAGTTTAAAACCACAATTTTCTATATTTAAATTAGCAGCAACTTAACTTATCTAATAAATTTATTTAGATATTGAAATCATTTATTTTATTTAGTGTTTTCTAAGCACAACCCAAAAGTGAAAAATTTGGGGTGTGACAATTCTACCCCACTTAACTGGAATCTCGTCCCGAGATTCGGAGAGACTAGGGAGAAAGATAAAGTTGATATCAAGTCTTCACTTTTCCTTCCTCAACTTTTATTCAATGATGATGCCACAAGCTCATAACCAACTTTGTAAAGGTGTCCTTTAGACCCTTACGATCTTTGTAGATGATTCCAACAGGTTACTAACCCTGAGAAAAGATACCTGCGCTTGATAATGACTTTGCAACCATGTAGATAGCTCATGTTTCCAGATGACGAAAATAGAACGTATAAATCCTCCATCTTGTATCGTCTTTTAGTTCGGCAAACTCCTTAAGAAGAGATCAATTGGAGAACACCAAAGGATAACTTGCATTTGTTTCTGAGTGATGACTATCGTCATGTCCTTCTGGCATCCCAAAGAGATTCATGAGCACATACAAGAACAAGTAATCCTACACTTCCTCACGAGTAGAAAAACAGTAGTGCAGATATACAGTTATAACTCAAGTTCTATGAATCCGATGATATTGTAGCTTATACCGTTGGAAAGATTATCAAATTTACTACAACTTTCTTATAGAACACTTCTCCAGATTCTGCAGTTAAGGTAGCCGAAAACTGTGCACAACAGAAACTATTCCAGGTTACTGACAGCACAGATACGTCGCCTTGTGATTTTCATAACTCCCAAACCATAATAGCTATCAGGGTGGTTCTTATGGTCAGAGAAAGATATTGAAGTCTACTATTGTCTAGAATTTATCCATGATTTTTGGGCATCCAAAAATAGAGATATAAGCTAAGGAAGACAGATTGTTCTAAGAAGATAGGATAAGATAAAAATGAGATTCAGAGAGATTAGAGAGATAAATAACACTAATCTTCAAGTCTTCATGCTTCTTTTCTTTGTGTTGATGAGATATAAGATATGGATGAAGGATAGCCAAAAGATGACAAGAAAGACAAAGTTTGATTTTTAGTTCTTTGTACCTCGTCGCTGGAGATTAATGATGGTAGTGGACACTACCCCACTTAACAAAGATTTTGTTCCATCTGGCAATGTCATTGAAGGCAACACTTTCTTTAAGACTTGCTGCTAATGATAAGTCCTTCACTTAAAGCTTACTAAACATACTTGATATGGGGGTGATGTCATCTAAGTTTTCATGAAACTAATTATAGACTTCCAACATCTCCTTCCTATGTCGTCCATGCTAACTTGTATAGAGTATGTTGAATTGAATGTTGAACGCCCAACTGATGATAGCTTGAAGTGAAGACCAGTCCTGACGAATACCCGAGCTTCTTGTAGATGATCCAACAAAGCACTGATCCCAAGCAAATAACACTAGTACATGAGTAGACTTCCAATCATAGAGATAACCACTTCTTCCAAGTGAAGCACTAGGACATATGAAACCTTCATCTTACAACACTCACAACTTTGCTACCCCTTAAGAAAAAGAAACTAGGGGACACCAAAGTAACTTGCATCTCCTTTTATACTAGATAACCATAATCATCTCTAATGTAAGATTCCAAGGCAAATCAATGAGATTCAAAGATATCCAATGATATATTCACTTATACAAGATAAGGAAGTAAAGCAGAAAATTTCTGGACGAATTCAAATTTTAACAGTTTAGTAAATTTGGCATAACTCGAGCTACAAAGATCCAAATGAAGTGATCTTTATATGGTTAGAAACCTTATGAAATAACACTTTTCTAGGTTCCGTCACTAAATTAATTAAAAATAGAGCTTAGCCAAAACTGTTCTAGAATTCCAGACTGTGCAGTAACCTCAACTTAGAACAGGTATATCTCTTAGCTCAAAATAGATAAAAATGTAAGTCCAGTGGGTTTGGGAAGATACAGAAGTCTAGTTATTCCCAGTAAAATTTCATAAATTTCTTATGTCCATATCTTGAGATATAACAAAAACATTGCAGACTGCTATAGAAATCAGCATGCGGAGTATTACGTAAAACCTACCCCACTTAACATGGATCGAGCTACTCCTCAAGACTTATACCTTTTGAGCCACCTTTTAAACACAAGAACAAGGCAACACATAAGCAACACATCAAGCAAAACAAGCACACATCACATCATCGGTACTACACGTGCTTCTTCAACAATGGTGGTCATCCTAAGGGAAGAGTATGGATGATGAAAGGCCATCGAATCTTTGAAAAAGGTGAGATCAGAAAACTTTTAGTAAAAACAACGTAAAATAAAATCCAAGGGAATAAGAAATAATAGCTCAAAGGAAGCTATCAAGGAAGGGATACAACAGGACAAGAAACTAGAAATAGTCAAAATCAATGAGCCAAGGGATGAAAAAATAGTTTTATAATAAAATAAGTTTTAGAATACGTCCATTGCTACTTGGCATACGTCCTACAGTCAACACTGCTCTGATACCACTCTGTCACACCCGGTTTTCTAAAGAACAAAA
The DNA here is from genome assembly GCA_022457205.1 of Saccharum spontaneum. NCBI lineage: Eukaryota > Viridiplantae > Streptophyta > Magnoliopsida > Poales > Poaceae > Saccharum > Saccharum spontaneum. Next base: position 52,836,563 of record CM039595.1, read on the forward strand.
CGAGACTAATCATATGTGTACCCAGGAAGTCCACACATATGTCAGAATGAAAAAGTATCAGAAACAATGTTATTATATAACGTATACATAGCTATATTAACACTTACATTAGAGTATCACGGAACGATGACTAAACTTTAGGCTCTATTCTTCTCAGGGACGGCTGACTCGTGGTTCCGTATGCCAAACACTTCTGAAAAACTTCTGGAAATTCCACTACACCTTCATCCTTCTTCTAAGTAGCACCTTACTACATACTGGAGTGTGGTGGAAATAGCAAGAGTGAGTCCATGTCGAACTCAACAAGTATAACACAGGGTTCATGAGGCATAAAAGGCTAGACACTGTTTGACTGCGTTTAGCTTTTAATCATCATATAATTAGCAATTGAGTAGCATCAAGATGAACCAATTCCCATTAATGAGCCAATGATCAATTGTAATAAGGATAATGAATAGCATTAACATGAGCATAATAATAACAACAATAATTAAGCATTATATAATAATGATGATAAACTATTCTGTAAGAATTCCCAAGGCCGCTCGTATCCGTGAGCACGGCTAATATACCAGTTTTTAACTCTGTGTAGAGGTGTACACTTTCACTATGAGTCATGATTTCTAAATATGCGGGGAGATCAAACCCAAACACCAGAGAACTATATAAAGCCATTCAAGAGTTCGTCTAACAAGTTAGGGCCATTAGATTCACTCGGCAGGCAGATGTAGGAACCCCCTTTTCAAATAGCACAATTCCTTCTCGGCTATACTCATAGACTAGAGGCTGTCATACACCCAACGTGAGAAGCCATTCTTACGCCATTTAAGGTAACCACTAACATGTTAGAAAAGGTCTCTTGAACAACTAGAGCCAGAGCCATATAGCCCTCACAGTTGTACTGTCAATCCCGGTTATCATTTACAGATAAGTCCTTATGGAGAGTAACTAGAGCAACAATATAACCCCTTGCTCTAGCCCTCTTTCAACAGTAATAAAACCATCTTAATGGTTGGTTGCATAATCCATTAGTCAAATTACAAGATCATTGTTTATAATTAAGCACTAGCAATAGCTACCCAAATGCATAACCCATAGGTGACAAGGAAATAGGAAATCAATAGCTATGTTATAATCTCTACGGTTGTCAAGGAGGACACATGCATATGTATGATAATTTCAGTGAATAGGACAACAAGGATGGTCCCATGTTATACTTACCTTGATCAAAGCTTTCCTGATGATACTGCTGGTCTGGCTCAAAATAATTCTTCTGGTCATCAAGAAACTGCTCACCATCTATACTCGATCATCAAGCATCAACACATAATCATCCGAGCAATCATACACGAAGAAAACAAAGAGACAATTAAAACAGTACACCAACAGTAGCAAAATAGTATAAAAAGTTTGCAAAACTCTTCTACACGTTACTATGATCACACAGACGTAAAGATCACGAAATTCGGATTTAAAACGTGAAACTTTTGAATTTTCTAAGATTTCCGATAGATAAATAATTACTTTAATATAATCTCAAAAATTAAATTTTCCAAACCTACTGTACAGCTACACTAACATGTAGAGCTCGCAAATACAAACCTAACGCAACTTGAACGGGTCAAATCGGAGTTAAAACGAAGATTTTATGATCAGAACAAGTTTAGTGGCAAAACTGTAAATAGTATCATCTTATACCTCAGGCCTGGAGGAGCTCCGGTCAGCCATGGTGGAACCTCGCCGGAGAGAAGCAAGATGAGATGGGAACTCGATGAAACGGCGATGGATTCGCGCAAACGGATATACCACGGTGTAGAGAACGACGAGGGCTGCCTCTTGGTGATGGTGGTTGGCGTCGGGACTCGACGGTTTGGCCGAAAAAGCTCGTTGGTAGTTCGCCGGAACGCAAGCTGTAGATGCAGAACTTCGACGAGGGGTGGAGGAAGCTACGAGCGGCGGCTCGCGATAAGGGTTGTACTTCTGAAACCAGGGCGTCGAAGGCTATGCCGGCATATATATAGTCGTAAAGTTTGGAAACTTTTCGAAATTTCTTAATTTCTGGATTATTTTAATTCCGCGAGAAAAAATAATTCTAGAAAATCTAGAATTACCTTTTTGCCCGTGAAAAATAGCTCGGAGCTCAGAAAAATCACGGAAAAAATCCTGAAGACTCTTGGAGAGATAAGGAACTCAACTAAATAGGTTTGGGCTCATGAAAAGATTGATGAAGAGATCAAGAAAAAAGATTAAGCTAACGGAAATTGAAATTTTAAATCCAAAAAATGCCAAAAAGTTTTCCGATGAGAAGTAAACGTCGTCCTATGGTATTTTCAAAATAATAGCACTCACCAACTCCAAAGACAAGCATCACACAAACACCACATTATCAAATTAATATGAAAAAGTTTAAAACCATAATTTTCTATATTTAAATTAGCAGCAACTTAACTTATCTAATAAATTTATTTAGATATTGAAATCATTTATTTTATTTAGTGTTTTCTAAGCACAACCCAAAAGTGAAAATTTTGGGGTGTGACAGAATGAGTACATTTAAGTGACCATTACGATCGAACGAATGAGATTCAAAGCGATACACATGGCGTTCATCAGGGAGGTCGCGGTGGAGCAACCGGACGCTGTTGGCGTCCGGTAAGACCGGACCAGCGTGTTCGGTCACCCCGAGTGTGGTTGTTTCGTGAGCCAACAGCTCTATTCTTTTGGGGCTCCTATAAATACTTGTTGGCCGGCTCCTAGAGGTATCTCTTGGACATTTTAACTCTGTAACATCCTCTTGAGCTGAGCACATCCCCTCCCACTCATCTTCCTTGCTTGATTGCCTAATCAAAGTGAGATTGAGTGATCTCAAGTGTATTTGCTTGTGAGTTTGCATTTAGTTGGCACTTGGGTGTTTTTTTGCTGCGGGATTCTTATTTCTCTTGGTGGTTGCCGCCACCTAGACGGCTTGGAGCAGCGGTGGAGGTCCGACACGTGTTGATGATTGTTTGTGGCCGGCTCCGGTGAGCTTGTTGTGAGGGATTGTTGTCCCTGGTGGAGCGTCGAATTCCAACTCTAGTGGATTGCTCGTGTCGGAACTTCTCACCATTTGGTATGTTCTTGTGGCACCTTTTGAGAGGCTCGGTATGTGATACTGATTAGCCACCAAACCATGTGGTGTAGGGAGACACAATGAGGACTAGCGTGCCGGCAAACACGTGAACCTCGGGATAAATCTTATGTCTCAATTGTGCTTGATCAATTGGATTTCATCCCGGTGATTGGTTACTTTATTGGCTATCTTGGTATTCACTTTGGTTGGCTCAATCATCGTCCCTCGGTATAACATTCCAAATCCCCTCTTACACTCACTTTGTTATCTTCTTGTTTAGCTTATTGTTGCTCTTGTTTAGTTGCTAGCTTATGTAGTTCTAGTTGGAGTAGCTTTGTAGCTTTGCTAGCTTGCGGTTTGTCTTGTGAAGGTTGTTTGAACCAAACTAGAACTGTTAATTGGATAGATGGCTTGCATCACCCCATTAGGCTAGGCAAAACTCGCATCTCGCCATTTGTGTTACTAATTAAATTGTTCGAGTGATCTTTGTAGAAAGTTTTATTAGGCTATTCACCCCTTTTAGCCATTGAGACCTTTCAGCGAGCCCAATGTGGTAGGCGCTCGCTCGCTCTGTGTGCGAGCACGTGCAGACGCTAGCACCCGGATCAGATTTCGGGGTGCTAGCCTGTCCGATACAAAAAATTTCAATAATTATGATGTCAAAAAAGCATTAGATTTGTCCCTTTATATATGTATTCATATTATACTATTTTCTTTGCCAACGATAGTACTCCCTTGTCCCTAAATAATTGTCGTTCTAGCTTCCCGAGAAAAAACTTTGACTAATTTATATAAAAATACTAATATTTATGGTACATAATTGATATCGTTAGATAGATTGTTGAATCTATTTTCATAATAAATTTATTTAGAGATACAAATATTGCACGTATTTTTTATAAATCTAGTGAAACTTACGGCGTGGAAAAAAACAGTTATTTAGGGACGGATAGAGTATATTTGTTTGATGTTATAAATATTAATTTATTTTATTATATATTTAGTTCAATTTTCGATATTTTTATAAAGAATATACTACTACCATAAGCTTTCGATCTGGTTTGTACTCCAGTATGCCATAGCCCAAGGGAAAGTTTAGCCAAACAAAAACATCAGGTCATGTCGACACCTCAGTCTGAGCCTTTGAGACCATCACATAGTCCAACCCAAGTCACATGACTCTCTCCGCTCCACTCTACCCCAGCAGCATAAAAGTTTTTACGTGCGCGAGAGCGTGTGGTCCCAAGAAAAAACGCGTAGCAGAAAAAGGTTGCAGAGCCTTCTTTCGGCAGTTCGGCTTGGGGCTGTTTAGTTGGCAAAAATTTTAGCGAAATACTACTGTAGCAGTTTCGTTGTTATTTGGTAAATATTGTCCAATCATGGTCTAATTAGGTTTAAAAGATTTGTCTCGTCCATTTCGTCTAAACTGTGTAATTAGTTTTATTTTTTATCTATGTTTAATGCTTCATGCATATGTTCAAAGATTCGATGTGACGAAGAATCTGAAAAATTTGGCAAAATTTTTGGCATCTAAACGGTGCCTTGCCCAAGCGATCGATCGTCTGACGGAGCAGTACGTGGGGGAGCACTAGTGACTCTTTGCAGGATTCTCTGTTGAAAAACCTGCGATAGCAATGCCATCGGTTCTGGTTGGGACTTGGGATGGCCTGAAGCACCAAGATTGTGTTCACTTGGTGAAAAGTAGGCGAAAAGTTACTGTAGCATTTTTTGTTGTTATTTGGTAAAATTTGTCTAATTATGGACTAACTAGGCTTAAAAGATTCGTCTCGACATTTACAGACAAACTATGTAATTAGTTATTTTTTTACTTACATTTAATGCTTTATGCATATATCAAAGATTCGATGTGATGGGTGAAAGAGAAATTATTTTGAGTTTACATGGGAAGTCAACACACCCAACCATACATTCTGTACCATCTGCTACCGTTTCGTCAGAAGCGAAGGTGTTCCTTTTTCTTCTGTTGACGATAACGTCAGCAGCGACAGCTACCAGCTGAAACAATAGCAGCATGTACTGGTACGTCTATCTCAGCATGACTTTTGTTTGGGCATGGTTGCGGATAGCTACCGGCATAGCTATCTGCAACCACGTTGTTAGCTCGCTTTTAACTTATCCACTTAACAAAGTTCTAAGTCTTCTGTTACCTGCTTGTCCTGTTTAACTCGATGATTTATTTAACCTCGTTGTGCTTCCTCCTTTTATTGGACCGATTTGTTTGATCAAAATGTTCAGTTTTTTTTATTTCAGTTGAACCTAGATCTTACTCGCTCTAGGATCTTAATACAAATAGAAAAAATAATATTGTATGGGAGAATATAGTATCCATGTACTATAAAGAACTCCAAAATAAAAAAGAAAGACATATGGGAAGGATGCTCCCATGCGGTTGATGTATATTTAAAAAAACGTCACTTATTTTAGAAGTGAGGGAGTATGTGCTACTGTGCTAGTGGAGACCATCAAACTCCGTGTATTCCAACGCAAAGTCACATCACTATCTCCTCTGCACTCTATGCCACCGCCTCCGATTGGGACATGGTATGGCCAAGCACCAAAGTATACATTCTGTACCATGTGCTATCTCTTTAACCTTTTCGTCAGAAGCCAAGCTGTTAATATAACTGCTGTTTCTTTTTAATCACTTGACGATAAAGTGAACAGTGACCGCAACCGAAACAACAGCAACATGCGGATTCTCTCAAAAAAAAAAAACAGCAACATGCGGATTAGAATGACACAGCAACATGCTAGTTTCTACCATGTGCTAGCTTATCTTGCTTCCTCCTTTTATTGGAAATATTTGTTAAATAAAATTTTCGAGAAACTTTTACAGAACAGGGAAGAGGCCGCGTTAGGCCGGCCAGAAGGATTAGAATGACACAGGTGATGGGATGAGATGGCGTCTTGCATCGTTCACTGATACATGCGCGTGCGGGCGCGATGGGCATGCTCTTTCTTGTGTGGACGGCTGGTAAAGCCCAAAGTCTGCGAAAGAGGTGGCTAGAGTTGGAGCCACCTATAAATATGTATCTTCAGAAAATATTGAAATCCAACTATTTTGAGAGACGGCTGGTAAAGCCCCCAGCTTCTGAAGATGCATTTGCAGAGCCGTCTTGGTTCATAGTGCTCCGTTGCTGAAAATCGATTTTGTCGTAGTCTTACATGCCGAATTTTATGGTGGGTCTATTAAACAACTATAATTTGAATTGTATTTCATAGCCACTTATGATGCACAACGGCAAAGCCAATAGTCCCTTGCTGTGTGCGGGTACCTCGATTGCTTGCTATATATGACGCACAGCGTACGGGCAAAGCAAACAGTACCAAACTGCCGGTGCTGGCGAACCTTCTTTTGCTTATTATTATCGGTACGCAAAACCTTCTTTTGCTTATTATTATTGGTACACCTAGCGCCTGGATGTATGGCGCTAGGATGCATCTGGACGCACCTCTAAAATCGGCACCCGCATATACAGAAACAACGCTAGCATACGTGCACGCGTCCCCATCCGTGGCCTATCTCCTCCAAACCCCCATCCTGACACTGCACTGCCATCTCAGGCGCGCTCCCCGCTGCGAGCCCCCCGCCATGCCGTGCAGCGCCATGCCCGTTTCATGGTGCATGCGAGACCCGCGTCGCCTGAGCAACAAGAAGGGAAGGGCGTGCAGTGCCTCCGATTCGGAAGGACCCGGCCGCAACATCGTATGGATGCCCTACCGGCTCTGACAACGATGATGTAGAAGAAGGTGGGGAAGAGAGATGCAACACCAGATCTACTTTTGAAACATCCAAATACAATAGTTGTAACATACGGCTGAAGGTAGTTAAAACACTTGAAACATGTTTTTGAAACATTTGAATAAAACACCTGAAACACACTTGAAAACCATGGCAACCACACGCAACATCCAAATAAAACACATGCAACGTATGTATGAAACATATGCAACATCCACATAAACACACCTGCAACATGCGTCCGGAAAACACAGATGAAACATACCTCTGAAACATCTGAAACACTCAAAGCATACACTTGCAACATGTCTATGAAACAATTGCAACATATGCAATATATGCAACATGCCCTGATCTACTTTTGCAACATCCATATGAACCAAATGCAACATACATCTGAAACCCCTGAAATATTTAAAACATACATATACAGCATAGGGGAGGGGAAGGCTGCGCCGGTTCATTTCGGCCGCCGGGGGTCAGCGGCGACGGGCGGCGGCTGCTGCTCCAGAGCCTGGCCATCGCCGGTGGTGGTGATGAGGATGGCTGCGATGGCGCGGGGGCGCCTTCGCCCCGCAGCCTCGACTCCGTAGTGCTCGCCGCTATACTGGTGGTAGTGGTCGACATGGGCGCGGGGAACGGCAGGGACTGCGTGATCTGCCTCGTGGAGCTCGAGCCTGGGAAGAAGGCCCACTCGCTGCCGCGGTGCGGCCACCGCTTCCATGACGAGTGCCGAGGTGGGGGAGGAGGCCACTGGGGTGGGGACGAGGACGTCGGGGGTGGGGGAAGGAGCTGCCGGGGTGGGGGAGGAAGACGCTGGGGGTTGGGGAAGGAGCCGCCGCCAGCTAGGGTAGTAGCGATGACCGTGTCGTCGGGTGTGGGGCAGGACGCTAAGAGCTAAGAATGGGGATGGGCGCAAGCGCTGTGGGAGTGAGCAAGGCATCCGTCCGTCCTAGCGTGTTAATCATATCATTATTATTTTCACCGCACCATGCGTGCGTTTCATTTCTATCGATGGCCGTCAAAATCACGTTTCTTTTTCAGTCGAACCTCTTTTTTTTTTCTCTTGCTGCGTGCAAGCTTGGTCGACGGAAAACAGCAAAAGCACACGACTGCATGCATGCGATTTTTTCGATGAGCCACGTCGTCATAACATGCATCCTTCTGGTCCCGTGGGCATGCATGAGCGTCGTCCGTCTTTGTCGTGGTCATCGACTCCTCTCCGAGACTCCGACAAGCGCGCGCAGTGGCGATGATCGAGTTAGGAGGAGCGCGGCTTTTGCCGTCACCGTGCATGGTTTCCGGCAAGCCAACGCTAGCTTGCGGTAGCCGTAGTGGAGTCCGGCGAGTGTACGTAGGTGAAAGACGCAAGGACGCCAGGACGGACGACCAGTAAAGCGAGATGCACTTGTACGTAGAGGAAAGTCCTCAATCACATTGAGCAGCGCCTTCTGTCGTCACACTCGTGTTGCGTCGATCACGTTTGGCGGGCGTCTCATTTCTTCAGGTACGTGGGGCCGCGCGGACTGTGCTAGCTGTTGAGGCTCTCTCTCACCGCATAGGCAGGATCACACGGGGACAGGCGCTCCGATCCACACCACGACGCCTGCGCAGGTCGCATCCCCTGCCCATGTCGCGTTGCAGCGAGAGCATCTAGCATGCACTGGTACTCCATCGCTCGTCCACCAAGGAAAGCCGGAAATGGAAACCACGCCTCGGATGCGAGAAGGAGCACCGGGCAGCGTAGCTAGAGAGCAGAATCACACGGGGATAAAGTATCCCATGCCTTTGCCCAGGCTGGCTGAGTTGATTGTACACATCTGAAGACAAATTTGTGTTCACTAGAAATTAGGGCTGTGTTTAGATGGTAAAATTTTTTGCAAAAGCTACAATAGCACTTTTCGTTGTTATTTAGTAATTAGTGTCCAATCATCGATTAATTAGGCTTAAAAGATTTGTCTCGTGAATTACGGCTAAACTGTGTAATTATTTTTATTTTTATCTATATTTAATATTTTATGTATGTGTCTAAAAATTCGATGTGATAGAGAATCTTGAAAAATTTTGCAAAATTTTTTTAAAACTAAACAAGGCTTAGGTGACATCAAGCTCACAATGAACCGCCGCGGGCCGGTCGCGTCATTGCTGCTAATAACGTGACCAGTCACGTGTTCAAGCTATATGTAGTACGTGCCATGGTAGCATACTGTATGGTATAGGACTTTGCATTAATTTTCAGAATTATAATTTGCATAAATAAAGTAATATCTGAATCTGAATAATAATAACTGGCTGAAGCAGTATGCTTACTAACATTTAATTAGGTCTAGCAACATCAACACATGAGTTGATGGTACTTGTAAGATAGTCATAAGTAACATGTAGTATATTTAATTACCTCAGGCACGATGCCGGTGCATCATTTGGGTACAGCATATATGCCCAGCAATAAATAAATAAGATTGAAAGCCCTCTGGTTGCTTGTGTAGTGCAGGTTGCTTCTTCCGTGCATGTGCACTGTGCACACAGCCAGACCACTGAAATCCGCCTTCACCGTACCAGTCAAACCACTGAGCATACATTGATGTGACATACCATAGATACAAACATCTCGCTAAAACAAAAACTTTCCAACCAGATGCATACTCACCAGGCCTCTTTTCCTCTCACCTGTCGGTTTCGTGGCTCAAATTCTTCTCTCTAGCACATGCATTTCATTTTCTCTTTCCCAAGGCCACTATAGCCTCTACTACTACAGGCTATTTTGACAGTAGCATCCGAATCTAGAGCTACTAATTGGCAAGTCGGGACTAGAAGATGACTCACAGGCAAGCAGCACTAGGATAGCACCTGGAACGCAGCTTTCACGTTCACAGGGCGCACCATCGTAGAAAAAGGTGATCGGCCACAGGCCTGAAAACAAATCTAATAAAGCCTCATGCGATGTATATCGAGTCCGGCGAGTGTAGGTGATTAGGTGTAGCCTTCCGGTCCAGACTCCAGAGCGACACCCGGCTCACGCATGCGTACGAATCACCGTGAAGTCGCTGAACGGCTGAAGGCTTGCATGCCTTGCCTGCCGTACAATAATTAAAAGCTAGGGCAAACTGGTCTAAAAGTCTCCAACGACGACAACAGTTGTTGGCCACGCTAAAGCACATTCCGAAAACAGCAAGGAGTACTGGAGTGTATAGACAGCACAGGACGTATGCAAAGCTGGCCTCATGCGCATTGGCATGGGTATCTGACGCCGCAGTGAGAAGAAATATTTGCTTGTTCCTTCGTCCTCATGTCCTCAAGTCCTCAAACCTCATTCCCTCAGCCCCTGCCGCACACCTGAGCTCAGCCCTCAACGTAGAAGACTTGCTGTTCCGCATCAGCATGGCCGCCGGCCAGGGGCAGCGTATTTGTTCCTAGCGTGGTCTCGCCGAGCCCCCCGTGCCGCCGCGGCATCCTCGATCCTGAGCGGAGTCCGTGCTCCCCCGGGCGAACACACGACGCCGCGACGACGGATCGGAGCCGCGGTCGTCCCTTCTCGGTCGAGACTGCTTCACGCCGCTGTCGCCTTCGCCAACGGAAGCCGATCCGCGAGCCTGCGACGACTCGCCACGACCGAGCCCTGCACGGTGGCCGAAACGTCCACGCTCGCCGCCAATCGAGCTTGAACCCGGCCTGGACGACACGGCTACGAACTCGTCCGGCGCGGCGTGGTCTTCTTGACGCAAGCCCCGCGGTGAGTCCCCGTGCCAGACCATCTCTCTTGTTCGTGGCAAGTCGCTGCCTTTGCCTGAGAACCCTTGAGCCGTGCCATGGCTGCTATTCATTGATTTTGGTTTGATTTTCTTGTCCTGCGAGTGGGCACCCTAGAGACGATACTGCTTGGTTTGGTTAGCATGGATTCTTGTGTTGTGTCGTAGAAGTTCAAGAAGTGTTTATTTCGTCGTGACGATACTGTGTGTAGTCCTAAGCATGAGGCACGGTTTTATATCTCTGTCTCACGTCTAACAAATTTTTTAATTTTATGATCTTCTAATAACCTAAATTAATTGAAAAAGTAATAACAATTACTACAAAACATCGATTTGAATTCGTGGCTAGGTCTTAAGCAATTGGTTCGGAGCCAAACTAAGTTTAAATCATGGTTTAAATTACGCAATTAATATTGGAATACTATTTTTCTATATATTTAGATTAAGATTTGGCATGTAGGTATTTTTCTCCCATTATAACATTCTTACATATTTGCTAGTACTGAATAAATATATCATATCTTATTTTGAAAGCTAAAATATTGAACATTTAGACAGCCAAATGAAAGCTTATTCATTATTTTCCCTTGGATGTCAGATTTTTCCAATTTTCTGCTTTACCTACAGCTACTCATTATCTTGTCTTTCAATATTGCACTACAGAATATTCAGTTTTTGCGTTGCAGAATGTTTTGGAAGACAGTACCTTTAATTGTTGCATTGCAGAATTTTTTTTTGAACCTAGAATTTTTTGTTTGCTACGGATATCATCTCAGTCAACCTGCCGTTTTTAATTTTTTTCTATCCATAGTCTGCATCCTTTTCAATAGAGCTAATTCGGGTCCATCTTTATGTATAACGTGTTTGCTGCTAATGAAATAAGTTTTGATTGATTAGGCATGTAAGAAAGATGGTGCAGAGATGATTTTTTTGTTTGGATATTTTACCTGATATTCTCTTGACAATCTTTTTTTGGGGAAATTCTTGACTATAGAACTTTTTCTTGTAAAATAAAGGAATTATGCAAGTAAATAACCGATATACATATATATATATATATATATATATATATATATATATATATATATATATATATATTCCAGGGAACAACAATGCAACTACTGTATCAAAATTACCTTGATTTTTTTTTTCTGTTTAGTAATTAGTAATATCTTTTTTCCTGGTTGTTCATTTCTCTCTAGCACTCATGAGTTTCCATGGTTTTCTGATCAATAATGTACGACATGATGGTGTTGGAATCGAGGATCGCCGAACGATCATAGTAACATAAATAATAGACAAGAAAATTCCGGCGACGAACGCCGCGGCAACGAACGCCTGTATCTTGGCTATTATTAATGATAATACAACTCGGGACACACTTAGAACACGAGAGGAGACTCGCCGGGCGAGCCACGCCTACCGGGGCGACGAACGCCGCAGCGGCGACACAACACCGGCACTCTCTCTTTTTCTCTCGGCTCACCTGAACTAAACAGGATACACGGCTAAATAGCCTTGCCCACATGCACACGGGAGCCACTACTGCTCGGGTCTCATGCGTGCTCGCACGTTGCACAGCTTTCGAGCCACACACTCATATGCTGCACGTACGCCGCATGAAACGGTCCTCTGACCAAGCCACGCCTCCAAACGTGGCTGGCTAACATGCAGTGGCTAATACTAATCTACCGTATACTCAACACATGCAAGTCCTAGAGACTAGCTAACAACCTGTTGTGCAACACACGCACACTCTAACTTGCTAACTAGCCTAATCTACATGCAAATTGACTCAATCCTCCATGAGAACACATCTCGTTTTGAGTACATAACACACATGTACATGACCCAAATGAAAAAACTCAACAAGTAAGTCATGATTATCCTAACAAACTCCCCCTAATCTTGACTTGTCGTTGCCGGAGTTGCTGCAGCTGACAACATCTTCATCGCCATGGCCGCCGCTACGGCCTCGCGACCTGACGTGGCCATGTCTGCATGCCCCATCTCCGTGTGAACGCCACCGTCTTCTTCTCGGCAACACACGCCGATCTGCGGCCGGCGACACACGCCGTGCTCCGCACCTCCGTAGACCGCCACACGGTCCAGAGCTTGAGCGCCCCACCGCCGTTGATCGCCACCTCGTGCCGGCCGCCACCAGCACGAACGAATCGCACGACGAGGCTTTTGGATCTCTGCCATGCTGCCGATGACACGCTCCACCACGACCGTACATGGTGCTAACGTCGACATCTTCGGCTGGCTCTCATCTCCCTAACCTAGGCTCCGGTACCAATTGTTGGAATCGAGGATCGCCAAACGATCATAGTAACATAAACAATAGACAAGAAAATTCCGGCGACGAACGCCGCGGCAACGAACGCCTGTATCTTGGCTATTATTAATGATAATACAACTCAGGACACACTTAGAACACGAGAGGAGACTCGCCGGGCGAGCCACGCCTGCCGGGGCGACGAACGCCGCAGCGGCGACACAACACCGACACTCTCTCTTTTTCTCTCGGCTCACCTGAACTAAACAGGATACACGACTAAATAGCCTTGCCCACATGCACACGGGAGCCACTACTGCCCGGGTCTCATGCGTGCTCGTACGTTCCACAGCTTCCGAGCCACACACACTCATATGCTGCACGTACGCCGCATGAAACGGTCCTATGACCAAGCCACGCCTCCAAACGTGCCTGGCTAACATGCAGTGGCTAATACTAATCTACCGTATACTCAACACATGCAAGTCCTAGAGACTAGCTAACAACCTGTTGTGCAACACACGCACACTCTAACTTGCTAACTAGCCTAATCTACATGCAAATTGACTCAATCCTCCACGAGAACCGTTTTGAGTACATGACACACATGTACATGACCCAAATGCAAAAACTCAACAACTAAGTCATGATTATCCTAACAGATGGATTGTGTGGACAGCAGGAAACCATCTTTTTTGGGGGAATTCTTGACTATATATGTTGGAGTTGCTAGGGTTGCACAGGAAGTAATCGTGGAAAGTGGGTTGTTTGGACTCCTGGCGGTGACGAGGATGGGACGCCGTCCTGTTGGCCGGCGTCAAGGAAGGGGCGAGAGCGAGCTAGAACACACAGAGTGCCAAACAGCGAGAGAGATAAACCCAATCTCTAGCTAACCTTTCATTAAGCAACATTGTTCAATACTTATACGAAAATCCTAACAACCTTTCTGCTAACTTTAAGGGATAACAATTCAAGGGAAATATCACTCAACAATCGGATCAAATAACAAACACAAACTCCTGGACGACGCGGTTTTGACGCATCTTGGCTGGTGACCGCACTCTGGCATTCCTTGGCATGGTCCACTCCTCAGCCATGGCTCCTCTTGCGATGGTGGTAGACGTTCCCCACCATGACATCTCTCCCCCCCTTGAGGAACAGCTCGTCCTCGAGCTAGAAGTCGGGGAAGAGAGCTCGGAACTCCTCGACGGGCTCCCAAGTCGCCTCAGCTTCCTCCATGTCCGCCCAGTGGATGAGCACATGCCAGACACCCCAGCAGAGTTGAGCTTGCAGAGCACGCGCCAGACGATGTAGCAGCCGCCCATGATGGAGTGGTGGTAGAGCTGGCAGTGTAGTCGGTGGAGTACCTCGGAAGGGCTTGAGCACACCCACATGGAAAAACACCATGGATGCGGGTTATTGGCAAGCAGCACTAGAAGATGACTCACAGGCAAGCAGCACTAGGATAGCACCCTGGAACGCAGCTTTCACGTTCACAGGGCGCAGCATCGTAGAGAAAGGTGATCGGCCACAAGACTGAAAACAAATCTAAAGCCTCATGCGATGTTTATCGATTCTACAATATATATGGTTGTAGAAACTAATTCGGCTGTAACGTAGCTGAACTAATGGATCTCGGTAAACCATAACACAATCAGCTTTTTGGTCTGATTCAGCGGGATGACATGCATGGACGAAAAATAAAACAAACGATAAGCATGTTCGCCAGTACTAGCTAGCCTCCACTTCTGGTCCACGTATGAGCGTCTTTGTCGTCCTCGTCGTCATCGACTCCGACAAGCGCAATAATGGCGGCGATCGATCGAGTTCGGAGAGAGCGGCCTTTGCTGCTACAGTGCATGCATGTTCTGTCCGGCAAGCCCACGCTTGCGGTATCAATCGTCAGAGTCCGGCGAGTGCACAGTAGGTCCAGACACCAGAGCAACACCCCGCTGACGCATGCTTACGAATCACAGTAAAGCAAGGAGTACGTACTGGAGTAGACTGCACAGGACGTACTCCGTATGCAAGCTGGCCTCATGCGCATGGGCATGGGTATCTGCGAGCACCAGCAAACACAAAATATAGTGACTGACATCCACAGCACACTCCCGCTCCGATCCCTCACCCTCAAGTCCTGAACCCTGGCTCTCACTCCCACAGCACCTGCTG
Source organism: Saccharum spontaneum (assembly GCA_022457205.1). Classification (NCBI taxonomy): domain Eukaryota; kingdom Viridiplantae; phylum Streptophyta; class Magnoliopsida; order Poales; family Poaceae; genus Saccharum; species Saccharum spontaneum. Next base: position 52,851,634 of record CM039595.1, read on the forward strand.
CACAACTGAGCTGAGCCCGGCCCTCTACGTAGAAGTCCAGCATCAGCATCGCCTTCCAGGGGCTGCTTGTTCCTAGCTAGCTTGACCTCGCGCCTAGCCTTGCGTCGCTGCGTCGGCCGGCGGGGGAGGAGCTTGTCCGCCCGGCTACAAGAGGGAGCCAACCTCGCCCGAGCAACGCTAGAGGCGCTCAGGCGAGCGCTTTGCAAGGCGTCGCAAGTGAACCTCTACTGTCGCAGCCTTGCTGGTTCCCTTCAGGTATGCGGTATGTCCATAGAGAGGTCGAGCTCGAGCTGCCGGAGTTGGTAAGGATGGATGGAGCCATGGAAGCCGTCGGCCTCAGCCAAGGCGGCGAGCTGGGAGGGCAGGCTGGCAGGGACAGGGGCGCAGGGCTGAGCCCGGGCGGCCAGAGGCGCCGCAGCCGTCGGATGCGCGACACCGTGACGGACCGGTCCGTGGCAGGGGTGCAGGGCGGGGCGTGGGGGATGGGGGATGGGGGCGGCGCGACGTTGGCAGCCGGCTGCCCTAGGGTTCAGTCGGCACTCGGTTTCGGTGATTCGCTCGCTCTGTCTCCATGTTTGGAGGAGTCGAGCTGAGGGTGAAACCACTTGGGAAACTTGGGGAGTGGGCCAGTGGGGAGTGGGATACGTCAAATGGGCCATCGGGTGTGGGCTGGCCAGTGGTCCTGCGGCGGCTGCTTTGCGTTTGGAATGAAATAAGAAGCAGAGAATAATAGAGAGTATCAATTTGAGACTTTAGCTGTATTATATACATGTATATACCTCTGCAAACTACTAATTTTCTCCCCAAAAATGATGGGTATGCCTGGGAATATGCAGGCACAACAGTGGGTCCACCCCTGGATTCAGTGACTCATCTTGCCTCTAACGTTGAAGAGAAGCTCGCATTTTATTTAACTTTACAATCAAATTTCATGTGAAAATTTTAATATGGCATACCCTTTGCTAATTGATTTAGTCTTTATTCTTATGAAGGAAAGGTCTAGTTGAGCCGGCAAGGGTGTCCAAACGGCCGCAGCAAAGGTCCATTGTCCGAGACTCCGAGCAAGCTAGGCTGAACGACTCAGGTAGCCATGTACTGTATACTGTAGCCTAATTACTCTGTTCATAATTAGCAAGAACATGATATACTAAAGAATATTTTGAGACCAGTGTTACTTTATCTGCACATAAAACTATATGTTTCTGAAAAGTTCTTTGTCCATTTTTTTCAGATAAAATAGTCTTATAAGGACCACATGTTATAGCGTGCCACATATAGGAGTGCAAATTTTCCTCTAGTTTTCTATATGCAAAATGTTCAAAATGTAATTGATGAACCAATACTAGTCTTGTATATAGCTAGTAGCCTGGTCTTATGATGTTTTGGACACTTGGATTAGTCAATATGTTTTCCACTTTCTAGCAATTTCCGATGTAGTAGTTTATCTACTGTCTACTGATCTGGTCCTTGCTGATATAGTGACTTATGTTGCCTCTAATGTTGAAGGCTTATCTTTGTTTAATTTTACAATCAAATTGCATGTGAAAATTTAACATGACATACCCTTAGCTAAATGGATTTAGTCTTTATTTCTATGAAGAAGGAATTTTCTAGCTGAACCAGCAAGGTTGTCCGAACGGCTGTGGCTAAGGTCCATTGTCCGAGACACTGAACAAGTTAGGCAGAGCGCCTCTGGTACTGTTTAGCCTAATTTTTATTTGTGCATCACATGAAGGATTTAGTCTTTGTTCTGATCAAGGCTCTGACTTGTGCAAAATACCTAATTTGATTTGCAAAAAAGGGCGCCAACAACAATTTTGTATTTGTTCTTATCAAGCTGCTCTGTTTGATATTTGACATTTTAGTTGAACAACTTGTTAAAAGTTGTTTGCCTGTAGACTAAATATCATATCTTGCTTACATCTATTGCCTAGTGGTTTATTGTGAAGCCAGTCTGAGGAAGTTTGGGCTTTCTGAAGCCCTTATGTGCCTTGTAGGTTGGGTATGATGATACATATTTTGAGCAAATGTTTCATGTGCGTGGATTTTGTGAACATGCTGCATACGAGCCATATGAAATACTCGGTTAATAATTAGCAAGAACAAGATACACTGAAGAATGTTTTGACATCAGTGTTAGTTTGCACATAAAGCTATATGTTTCTGAAAAGTGTCTATTTTTTCATAGAAAATAATCTAATAAGGACCAAATGTTATACCCTGCCTCAGATAGGAGTGCAAATTTTCGTCTATGTCAAGTATGCAATGTTCAAATGTTATTGATCAACAAATAAATGTCTTATGTATAGCTAGTAGCCTGGTCTGAGCATGTTTTGGAAACTTCGATTAGCACATCTATTTTCCACTTTCTACCAATTTCTGACGTAGTAGTTTTCCTGCTGTCCAATGATCTAGTCCTTGCTTATGTAGTAACTCATCTTGCCTCCAATGTTGAAGAGAAGCTCATCTTTATTTTGTTTAATTTTACAATCGAACTGCATGCGAAAATTAGGTGACATGCCCCTTTGCTAAACGGATTTAGTCTTCATTCTTATGAAAGAACTGTCTAGCTGAACCAGCAAGGTTGTCCGAACGGCTGTGGCTAAGGTCCATTGTCCAAGACTCCAAGCAAGATAGGCAGAACGCCTCAGGTACTGTGTAGCCTAATTGGCATTTGTACATCATCGTGAAGGATTTGGTCATTGTTCTTATCAAGGATCTTGGTTTGCACAAAACACCAAAATTGATTTGCAAAAAAAGGGCACCGACAAGGATTTAGTTGCTGTTCTTATCAATAAGCTGATCCATTTGATATGTGACATTTTAGTTGAACAACTTGATAAAAGTTGTTGCTGCTGGACTTAATTTCATATCTTGCTTACACCTATTGCATAGTGGTTTATTATGAAGGCGGTCTGGACAAGTTTGGGCTGTCTAAAGCCCTTATGTGCCTTGTGTATATTCGGTACTACGGTATATATTCTGAGAAAATGATACATGTGTTTATTTTTGGAACATGCTGCATGAAAGACATATCAAATATCCTTTTTTTAGATTGCATGCTATATGGATTTTCTTTTTGCCATGAAAAAATTTACTTTGTTAAAATTAAGCAAGGACAAGATATACTGAAGAATGTGTTGCATGAGATCTCAGTGTTAGTTTGCACATAACGCTATATGCATGTTTTAGAAAAGTTTTTGGTCCTTTTTTCATAGAAAATAATCTCAAAAGTACCAGATGTTATACCATGCCTCATATAGGAGTGCAAATTTTCCATTATGTTTTTTAGGAAATATTCAAATGTTATTGATCAATCAATACTGGTATTATATATAGCTAGTAGCCTGGTCTTTGGATGTTTTGGACACTTGGATTAGCCACATCTGTTTCCCACTTTCTAGCAATTTCTGATGTAGTAGTTTTCATGCTGTCCACTGCTTTGGTCCTTGCTGATGTAGTTACGCATCTTGCCTCTAATGTTGAAGAGAAGTTCATGTTTTATTTAATTTTACAAACGATTTGCATGTGAAAATTTTAACATAATATACCCTTTGCTAAATGGTTTGACTAGTCTTTATTCTTATGAAGGTACTATCTAGCTGAGCTGGCAAGGTTGTCCAACTGGCTGCAGCAAGGGTATGTCAGGACTCCGTGCAAGCTAGGTACTGTGTAGCCTAATTTTCATTTATGCATCATCATGAAGGATTCAATCTTTGTTCTTATCAACAATCTTGGTATGCACAAAATACCTAGTCTGATTTGCAACAAATTGGCACTGACAAGGATTTAGTCTTTGTTCTTATCAAGAAGCTGATCCGTTTGATATGTCACATTTTAGTTGAACAGCTTGTGAAAAGTCATTCTCGGTAGACTAAATTTCGTATCTTGCCTACATCTATTGTGTAGTGGTTTATTGTGAAGGAAGTCTGAGCAAGATTGGGCTATCTGCAGCCCTTATGTGCCTTTTATGTTCGATAACAGTACAAATTTTGAGGTCTGAGCAAGATTGGGCTTTCTGCAGCCCTTATGTGCCTTTAATGTTCGATCTTATTTGCCTTTTATGTTCGATAACAGTACAGATTTTGAGCACGTGCTTTATGTGTGGATTTTGGGAACAAGCTGCATGAAAGGCATATGAAATATCCTTATATTTCTTCAAATAAATGCTATATGGATTTTTTTTCTAAGAAATTTTTTTACTCTTTTAATAATTAGCAAGAACAAGATATACTGAAGAATGTTTTGAGATCAGTGTTAGTTTGCACATAAAGCTATATGTTTCTGAAAAGTTCCCATTTTTTCATAGAAAATAATCTAATAAGGACCAAATGTTATACCCTGCCTCAGATAGCAGTGCAAATTTTCTTCTATGTCAAGTATGCAATGTTCAAATGTTATTGATCAACAAATAAATGTCTTATGTATAGCTAGTAGCCTAGTCTGAGCATGTTTTGGAAACTTCGATTAGCCACATCTATTTTCCACTTTCTAGTAATTTCTGACATAGTAGTTTTCCTGCTGTCCAATGATGTAGTCCTTGCTTATTTAGTAACTCATTTTGCCTCCAATGTTGAAGAGAAGCTCATCTTATTTTGTTTAAATATACAATCGAATTGCATGTGAAAATTAGGTGACATACCCCTTTGCTAAATAGATTTAGTCTTCATTCTTATCAAGGAACTGTCTAGCTGAACTAGTAAGGTTGTCCAAACGCTGTGGCTAAGGTCGATTGTCCGAGACTCCGAGCAAGATAGGCAGAACGCCTAAGGTACTGTGTAGCCTAATTGGCATTGGTGCATCATCATGAAGGATTTAGTCGTTGTACTTATCAAGGATCTTGGTTTGCACAAAACACCAAAATTGATTTGCAAGAAAAGGGCACCTACAAGGATTTAGTTGTTGTTCTTATCAATAAGCTGATCCATTTGATATGTGACATTTTAGTTGAACAACTTGATAAAAGTTGTTGCTGGTAGACTAAATTTCACATCTTGCTTACACCTATTGCGTAGTGGTTTATTATGAAGGCAGTCTGAACAAGTTTGGGTTGTCTAAAGCCCTTATGTGCCTTGTATATTTGGTACTACAGTACATATTTTGAGAAAATGTTACGTGTTAATTTCTGGAACATGCTGCATGAAAGACATATCAGGTATCCTTTTTTTTCAGATTGCATGCTATATGGATTTTCTTTTTACCATAAAAAAATTACTATGTTAAAATTAAGTAAGAACAAGATATACTGAAGAATGTGTTGCATGAGATCTCAATGTTAGTTTGCACATAACGCTATATGCATGTTTTAGAAAAGTTTTTGGTCCTTTTCTCCATAGAAAATAATCTCAAAAGTACCAGAAGTTATACCATGCCTCATATAGGAGTGCAAATTTTCCATTATGTTTTTGTAGGAAATGTTCAAATGTTATTGATCAACCAATACTGGTATTATATATAGCTAGTAGCCTGGTCTTTGGATGTTTTGGACCCACTTGGATTAGCCACATCTGTTTCCCACTTTCTAGCAATTTCTGATGTAGTAGTTTTCTGATGTCCACTGATTTGGACCTTGCTGATGTAGTTACGCATCTTGCCTCTAATGTTGAAGAGAAGTTCATGTTTTATTTAATTTTACAAATGATTTGCTTGTGAAAATTTTAATATAATATATGTACCCTTTGCTAAACAGATTGAGTCTTTATTCTTATGAAGGAACTGTCTAGCTGAGCTGGCAAGGTTGTCCCACCGGCCGCAGGAAAGGTCCGTTGTCAAGACTCCGTGCAAGCTAGGTACTGTGTTGCCTAATTTGCATTTATGCATCTTCATGAAGGATTCATTCTTTGTTCTTATCAACAATCTTGGTTTGCACAAAATACCTAATCTGATTTGCAAAAAATTTGCACTGACAGGGATTTAGTCTTTGTTCTTATCAAGAAGCTGATCCATTTGATATGTGACATTTTAGTTGAACAGCTTGTGAAAAGTCGTTGCCGGTAGACTAAATTTTGTATCTTGCCTACATCTATCTGTAGTGGTTTATTGTGAAGGTAGTCTGATTGGGCTATCTCCAGCCCTTATGTGCCTTTTATGTTTGATAGCAGTACAGATTTTGAGCACATGTTTTATGTGTGGATTTTAGGAACAAGCTGCATGGAAAGCATATGAAATATCCTTATTTTTCTTCAAATCACATTATATATGGATTTTTTTTGCTAAGAAAATTTTTACTCTTTTAATAATTAGCAAGAACAAGATATACTGAAGAATGTTTGAGATCAGTTTTAGTTTACACGTAAAGCTATATGTTTCTGAGAAGTTCTTTGTCCATTTTTTTCATAGAAAAGAATCTCAAAAGGACCACATATGTTATACCATGCCTCATATAGGAGTGCAAATTTTCCTCTATGTTTCTGTATGCAATGTTCAAATGTTATTGATCAACTGATACTGTTATCATATATAGCATGTTCAAATCTCATCTTTTGTTTCATTTTACAATCTAATTTCATGTGAAATTAAGTGATGCACCCTTTGCTAAATGGATTTTGTCTTTATTCTAATGAGGTAGTGTTTAGCTGAACCGGCAAGGTTGTCTGAACAACCACGGCTAAGATCCATTGTCTGAGACTCCGAGCAAACTAGGCTGAACGCCTCAGGTATTGTGTAGCCTAATTTGCATTTGTGCATCATCATGAAGGATTTAATATTTGTTCTTATCAAGGATCTGGCATGCACACAATAACTAATTTGATTTGTAAAAAAGGGCACCGACAAGGATTTATTATTTGTTCTTATCAAGAAGCTGATCCATTTGATATGTGACATTTTAGTTGAACAGTGTTAAAAGTCGTTTCCGGTAGACTAAGCTTCATATATCTTGCTTACTTCTCTTGCATAGCGGTTTACTGTGAAGGCGGTCTGAGCAAGTTTGGGCTCTCTGAAGCCCTTATGTGCCTTATATGTTTTGTATGACAATACATATTTTGAACAAATGTTTCATGTGTGGATTTTTGAGGGACATGCTGCATGAAAGAACCTATTTTTCTTCAAATTGCATGGTATGGATTTTCTTTTTGCTAGGAAAATATTTATCCTATTAATAATTGGCAAGAACAGATATATTGAAGAATGTTTTGAGATCAGTGTTAGTTTGCACATAAAGCTATAAGGTTCTGAAAAAGTTCTTTGTCCTTTTTTTTATAGAAAATGATCTAAAAAAGACCACATGTTATAGTTATACAATGCCTCATCTAGGTGAGCAAATATTCCTCTATGTGAGCAAATATTCCCCTATGTTTTTGTCTGCAATGTTCAATGTTGTTGTCTTATTGATCAACCTATACTGGTCTTATATATAGCTAGTAGCCTGGTCCTTGGATGTTTTGGACACTTCAATCAGCCACATCTGTTTTCCACTTTCTAGCAGTTCCTGATGTAGTAGTTTTCCTGCTGTCCAATGATCTACTCCTTGCAATAAGTGGTGCAGATGGAAGGGGAGCAGCAGCCCGAGAATGTGGAGCAGCAGCAGCAACAACAACCTGTGCTAGAGATTGTCGAGCAGCAGGAGCAGCAGCAGCCTGTGCTGGAGAATGCCGAGCAGCAGCAGCCCGTGCTGGAGAATGTCGAGCAGCAGCAGCAGGAGGAGGAGCAGGAGCAGCAGCAGCAGCAGCCCGTGCTGGACAATGTTGAGCAGGAGCAGCAGCAGAAGCACCAAGAAGAGGAGCAGCAGCAGCAGCACCAAGAGGAGGAGCAGCAGCAGCACCAAGAGGAGGAGCAGCAGCAACAACACCATGTGCAGGAGATTGTGGAGGAGGAAGAAGAGGAGGAGATTAACTTGGGGGAGGCCATTAGAGTCATGGAGGCCGGGTGTGTCAGTTGGATAGTCGAGATGGAAGAGACACTCGACAACAGCCGCTGGTCGGTGGTTACGGGGCGTGGGAAGAAGCCACCTTCTATCTACTGTGTCCCAGATCGGATCAAGCGCGGCAACGCCGAGGCATATCGGCCAAAGCTGGTGTCCATGGGACCGCTGCACTACGGCGAGGCTGACCTGATGCCCATGGAGCATCACAAGAAGGAGGCCGTCTTGCAGCGCATCAAGCGCTTCGGGAAGCCTCTAGTGGAGTACCTAGCTTCTATACAAGAGGTTGTTGATGAGTTGCTTGGTGAGTACGACAACCTCGATGAAAAATGGCGCACTGAAGGTAGAGATGAGTTTGTCCAGATGATGGTGATGGATGGATGTTTCTTACTGGAGTCGATAGAGCGCCACTTCGATTACCCAACAGGCAACCCCGTCTTCAGTTATCACGGGTGCCTCACCCTATATACAGCTATCCAATCAGACATTGTCCTTATGGAGAATCAGCTCCCGCTGCTTGTTCTGTATACACTCCTAGCCGTTGAGCGGGACACAGCCCCTGTAAGTATATTCAAATACATGCAGTAGTCCTACATGGTAATTCTCTACTAGGGCTGGTATATTTACAATTTTTTAGTTTTCTGTTGAGAAAATAATAAATTCAAATGTGGGTTTAGCAGAGTTTTAGCCATTTATTCATAACACTAGCAAACTTAGAGCATATTTATGTTAATTTTGTAGTATTAGGGTGAATAAATCATATGCCAATTTAGGGTTATCTTAGGTTAATTTCCATGATGGCAGAGTGCTAGTTTTGATGAAGAATTGTGAGTTTATTTTGCATAAAAATTCACAAAGTAAAGGAAATGATTAACTATGATGTACATAGAATAGGGAGTTACTGTTAATTTTGTAAAGGCAAAAGTGGCCATTTTCTTTCGCCATTATGTTCCAATATTAATAACATGATGCATGTGTAATTTAGATGTATAATTAGGCTATTGTTTCAATTAATATTTATAATGGCAAGAGCGAGCAATTTAGATGTAGGTTTTGATGGTTATTTTAGATGCTACAACCAAATAATGGCCAAATGTTTTGCTTTTGTGTTAACTCTAGGATTCATGTACCCTTCTAGTACATTTTGTAAGAATTGTCATGGAGTTTTAAAAATTTCTTCAATTAGTAATAATAATAAGTTTGGTTTCTGAGCTATAAGTAAAGGATTAGCGGTGGTAAAAGTCTAGCTCTAATATAGGTTATATGATGGAGACTAATCTCATTTGTTCTTACTACACTTTGTTTATATATCATGACTACACAGAGCGTTGCAGGGGTCAACACAATAGTGCAGGGTTTCTTGGGTTTCCCGTATGGGGCCAATTTGGACAGCTTGGGCCTCCACCCTTTGGACTTGTTACATAAGGGCTTGTGTGGCCCAAAACTCAATTATGTTGGCACACAATGGGACGGTACCATGGCGTCTGCTGCAGAGTTGAGTGATGCTGGGGTTCGTTTCAAGTCAAGCAAAACTCAGTTCATCCATGACATCAACTTTAAAAATGGCGTGCTGAGCTTGCCGGTGTTCAAGGCACATGATGACACCAAGAAGCATATTCTGAATCTGCTGGCCTTTGAGAAGTTGTATCCATGCACTGACCATGAGGTGCTGTCCTACATGTGCTTCATGGACAACCTAGTAAATACTGGAAGAGATGTTGAGCTGCTGAGGTCTAAAGGGGTAATAAAGAACTTGCTGAGCAGTGACGAGGAATTGGCGCAGCTGATCAATAGCCTAGGCAGTGGAGCACTAATGAGCCCATTCAGCATGTTCGACGATGTTCAACGCATGGTAAGCCAACACTGCAAGAAGCCTTTTAATAGGTGGCGTGCAAGCTTTGCACATACATACCTGAGGAACCCATGGGTATTCTTCTCTTTATTGGCTGCTGTCATCCTACTAGTTGCTGCCATCGTTCAAACTGTCTACACAATCCTCCCCTTCTACCACAAGAGTTAGCAACGAGAAAGTACGTATCAATGTCACTATGTGCCTCCATCACTTTGCTGACTAATTCGTCTAAGCCTAAATGATAGTACTAGTCTTTAATTTGACAAAAAAAAGAATGGTGGATGTCTATTTTTATGCAGGCATCATACGGGATCAGGCGGGTCTGGGCTAGGAGGGACTTCTTGATTCAGTAAGCTTGCTGTATGTTGAAACATATAGCAATGGATATTGTCGCCATGTACGGTGGAAGTTTACTGTTGTGATTTGCAGTTATCGAACTTTTGTCCTTTAGTTCTATTATGATGAATGATGATGGATATTTCCACCAAGTATGGTGGAGTACCGTAGATTGCATGAGTCAGTCAAGCCTTTTCAGAAACCTGTATTAATTAATTGCCTAGCTTATGGATGTTATGTTAAGAGACTGGAATACTTGTGGTGGTTTCCTTGTTTGTCTCTCAAAATTAGTATGAGTGTGTTTGCAAATTTGCACTGTTAGCTGCTGCTGAGACTAGCATTGTTTTTTTTATAACTCTAGCATTGGTTGACTGCATCCCATGCTCTCATGCTCAGTCCAACACCAACGGCTTCCAGTGATATTTTAGAGACTCCAACGACTAGAAAATGACTTATGTTATGGAGGCCACTTTGAAGACAGTAAAAAAAGTAGTGAAGGAAAAGCCAGCCCAGAGTTTTTCGAAAAAAACGCATCCAAATGTATTAGTTTGAGGTGTTTTAGGAATGCCTCCAAGATTGGTGAAGGCATTTTGTAAAAGAAAAAAATCTACTTCACCCCCTCAACTACGGGGGTGGACTACTTAACCATCTCAACTATGAAACGGTCTATTCTACCCCTGAACTTTCCAAAACCGGTCAAATTAGCCCTCAGACGGTTTTCGGTGGTTTTGCTACAGTACCAGCGGTTTTATCTTTTTCTTTTTTATTTATTTCGGCTGAATCTTTGAAAAATCATAGTAAATCACAGAAAAATCATAAAATAAAAAATTCAATTTTGTTGGACTCCACATTAGTAGATCTACACAGTGAATATATAATATGGTATGCTTTAGTACAACAAAATTGGAGTCCAAATTACAGAAAAAATAGATCAAAATCTACAGCAAAAACTTTGTACTAAAGCATATCATATTATATATTCACTGTATAGATTTACTTATGTGGAGTCCAACAAAATTGGATTTTTCATTTTATGATTTTTCTGTGATTTACTATGATTTTCAAAAATTCAGCCGAAATAAATAAAAAAGAAAAAGGCAAAAGCGATGGTACTGTAGCAAACCGCTGTTACTGCAGCAATACCATGGTTACTATAGTAGATCCGCTGTTCCAAAAACCTCTTAGGGGGTAATTTGACCGGTTTTGGAAAGTTCGGGGATATAATAGACCATTTCATAGTTGAGGGGTTAAGTAGTCCACCCCCATAGTTGAGGGGGTGAAGTAGACTTTTTTCTTTTGTAAAATAGCCTCTACAAGCTATTTCATTGATGGCATCCCATGCTCTCATTCTCACTTCAACACCAATGGCGTCCGGAGACATTTTAGAATGTCTCCAATGACCAGAAAAATGACTTAAAAATGTTATGGAGGCCACTTTGAAGACAGTAAAAAAACTAGTGAAGGAAAAGCCAGCCTAGAGTTTTTCCGAAAAAACACATCCAAATGTATTTGTTGAAGGCAATTTGTAAAATAGCCTCTATAAGCTATTTCATTGATGCCTGCTTTATAATGTTTAGACATCTTATACAAAAGCCCTGCTTGCAATGCCTTCCATAATTCAAGCCATAGTTGTTAGCATATAATGACCTAAAGTTACAATCACCATATAACCTCAGCTACTTCAAAAAATATTATAGGAAACAACTCCAATGATTTTTGGAGGCGGTTAGAAACTATGTCTCCCAAAATACACAATGATTTTCAGAGGCGGACAAACCATTTTCAGAGGCACTCAAAACAGTATCATCTCTATAAATCAATTAACTAAGGCATGTCACTCAAAAAGTAGGTCTCTGAAGATGGGAGCCATTTTAAAAGGCGAACTCCTAGATGTGGCCCATCTCTGCTAATTGAACAAAGCTAGACCACTACCCATATCTGAAGGCCCACCTCAGCCCACTTACCAGTCTCGATTATCTAAGTGGAGTCAAAACCCTAGCACTGCAGTTCTCTCTCTCCCTCACCCATCTGACCCGCCTGCGCTACCCCTCTCTTATGCTCACCACCCTATTTTCTCTCCCTCATCTCAAGGGCCCCTTTTTAGTGCAGGTGGTGGAGGCCACGTGCTCTCTGGTGGTTGGAGGCCTTGCATGCCCCACTGACTAGAGGCCACCTACATTACACGGATACGTCCCTAGCACCGTGTATCGCATGTCTGATACATTTTAGATATGGATAGGGTCCGATACGCCGCCATACGTATCCTCAGAGTATCCAATTTTTTTATTATTTTCATGAATATTGGATACGTCATCTGATATGTATTTGTCCTGCCGATACGGCCTAGCCCAGTACGAAGCCTAGTAAGACAGTCCCTTATCTCTCTGCCCCTCGATGGCCAACACTCTAGCCTCCAATGCCTGTAGTCCTGCACGCCCGTGCCTCGCGCTGCATCCCTGGGCGGTGACGCCGCATCCCCTCTCGCAGGCCGCTGGCCACCAGCAATGAGCCTCCGTCCCTACTCGTCAGCCGGCAACGACAAGTTTCCGCCCAAGTGACATGGATCCAGGCTCCAGTGAACTCCCATGAGTTAATCCCCTTCCCCATTCTTGATCTCCCCTCCTTCTTCTTTTGATTCACTCGGCGGTATTGGCATTCTTGAAGTGGCTGACCTCACTATGTAAAAAAGCCACATATCCACCACCTCATCACAGACGCCAGCACTAAAGCACGTTTGCAGTAAGTCAACTAAAGACGCACCTTCCTGATGCGCGTCTGTAGTAAGTCGCCGGCAGGGGTCGCTGGTCCGGTGAGGTCAACACGTGTCTGTAATAAGCGCTTACTACAAACGCATGTTGGTAAAACGCGTCTGTGCTTAATCTACAGACATGTGTTTATAAAATGTGTCTGTATCTGCATCAATTATTACAAACGCGTGTTGTGATTTCTGAGTCTTGAATAACGAGATCAAACTCTACAGACGCGCGTATGGAACACGTGTTATTGCAGACGTGTAAGTTGTTGCAGACGCGTGTTTCCAACACGCGTCTCGAGTATTCCTATTGGTATCAAACGCGTCCTGCTCTATACGTGTCTATCGTACTTGGCCTATGTACTTAGCCATTGGCACATGCTAACGGGCAGAGGAAGGTACTTGGCGCGTGCGGAACACAGCGGGTAGTGGCCATTGTCACGCACCAGCCGTGGGCTATTGTGCAGCTCTCATGCAGGCAACACCGGCCGTTGTCGTGCGTGGCGCAGGCCTATGGCTTTGAGGCGCGTGGGTAGAGTTGGCCGACGGTGCGTGGCGTGAGCTGGAGAGGCGCGCAGCAGCCGAAGGGGCACGCTGCTGTGGCGAGCGGCAGGCCGAGGGGCGCGCTGTTGCAGCGAGCGGCGATGGGCGGCCATAGGGCCACGCCGCGTAGGTGGCCAGGCCGTGCTCTCCGATATCTCGAACTATTGGTAAGCTCGAGGCGCCGACGCTCCTCTCTTTTCCTCTTCTCTACCGGAGCACTGTCGTGCCGCTCGACGGCCAAATTCATCGTCGTTGTTCCATCTTCGCCCAATTATCGGCACTCCCAGCTCTGCCTAGTTCTTGCACTCCTGCTCGAACTGCTGTTGCCACCTCTCGCCACTAGAATCGCCTTCGGTGCCGGTTGTCGCCACGGCTATGCCACCGTGGCCACCATGGGACACCTCACCATGGCCAGCTCATTCTAGAGCTCCTCTCATCATCCCGTTTATTATTTTAGCTCCCTTGCTGTTCCGTGATGCTCATCGGCTCCATTGTTTTACCTCTACCACGCAGGACATGCCAGAACGACGACCTCGCCACCAGTTCGTGCTGCCACATGTGACATCACCATCGGCCATCTTGCTCTGCCTCATCACCGGTTCTACCAAGCAGCGCATCGATATCATGGTGAGCAACTGATGCTGCCTGAGCCCTTAGACTAACCTATACCATGTTGTATCGCCCGGAGCACCGCCACACCACCGTTCTGTGTCCACCGCACCGTCATGGCTGTGGTCGAGCTTGAGTCTGACTCTAACTCGTTCATCTCTGTAGTGTACTCAATCAGGCGAGCTCTGACCGTGCTTCACCATCTTGATCTGTAGGGGATCACCAGCGTGCTCAGCCCTTCTCCCTAGTCCCTAGCGTGCTTTGCTCTTTGTCTCCTGTTCTCTGGCATGTGCTTCTCTGTGAACAGTGGTGAGCTCAGCAAGAACTTTTATGAGCTTGTGTGAAACTATGATGAATTTGCTTGTGTGAAACTTGCGATGTGAACTAAGTCTACTGAAAAAATATGATTTTTATTACTAAAGCATTGATGAATTTGCTTATATTCTTCCATTTTCAATCTTCTTTTGTAGACTATGGAGCATCGATGCCACTAGATGTATCTTCAGAACTGTACTTGTGATGAGTACTTGGAAGGACTGAAATATTTCCTAGCTATTGCACAAGTGAACATGAGGAATGCACATAAGTCATCTATGTTGTGCCCATGTGTTAACTGTAAGAATGAGAAGCAATACTCAAATTTGTTCTCTGTCCATGCCCACCTAGTTCTTCGAGGCTTCATGGATGACTACAGATGTTGGAACAAACATGGAGAACAAGGTGTCAATGACTGAGATCAAGCATAGGCTGCTGGTCAGCACAATGGTGAGGAAGGACTTCATGAAACTTGTGTCGGTGGTGAGGAAGCACCCTTTGGTAATGAGGAACTATGTGATGATGATGTAGCAGAGATTGCTGCGAGTGTTGACGGTAGATAAGTGTCAATTTTAACCGTCAACGAAACATGAAAAAGAACCTAAACATAATTACCACATAGATATAGGGGGTTTACTGACATAATTCTATGAGTTTTGGTGAATGTCTATTTCTGCAGGGTGTCAGCTAAAAAGAACCAAGGATGGCCGACATGTCAGGTTTACATAGAGACAAAAGGGCTACGCACAACTTTTCTGTAATCTAGAAGGTATGAGAAGGCTCTGGACCAAACGGGAGGCGAATCCGGCTCAGAAGCTGAGCGGCCGCCCAAGGGTGGGGTCAGGCGCCCCACCCGCAGAGCCAATCGGGCTCCACCTCGTTGATCCTGCCTCCACTGCCTTTGAGGATGAATAATAATCGTAGATCAAGGTCGGTCTGATCTGAGTGCTATGGTGCTTCCTAAAGGGCTATATAAGCAAGGCCCCTGGCCCCTGGAGCAGCAATCCCTTGAAACCCTAATTCATTATTTCTTATGAGGATCAACAGGGAGGGGTCCCTTGAATTTTCTCTCTCTTAGGGCACATATAAGAGAGATTAGCTTTGTAGTCTCCATGTGAGATTATAGTTCTTCTTCTAGATTGAGAGAGTTAGAGTGGAGGATGAGTTGGAGGAAGCCTGACATGTCGGTGTCTCCTCTCCGGCTTGTACCTGCGGGATCAAGTCTCCTAACCCGAGGCTTGGTTCTAGGATTCTTCGGTAATTCAACTTCTAATACTAAGTAAGTATGTTGTTATTATTATTCTATGGTTTACGAGTTTACTTTATTCTTTTCCATGGTAGAGGGTAGGGTAATCCTCTGTAGCGTAAGTGTGGTGCTTAGGCTAGAGATACTCGTAGATATCCCCTGTCTGGCCGGATCCGTGGTAGTAGCGCGGGACGTGACAATCCCGTTGCTTCCTTTGTACACCACATCCCATTAGAAGGATTGGTAGGATTAAGTGCCCTGGTCAAGAATCCTCTGTGGTGTCTCTTTTCCATCGGTATGTCCCCATAGACCAATAGTTTCATAGCTTACCATAGGTTGGAACCAGACTATCGTCGTAATCTTCTCTAATCGCTTATATCTTTGCTACCTTATAGTGCGGCCAAGGGTTTAAGTATAGATTTAGGTTAGTCATCGCACGCTTTCTCCTTGCAGATAAACAAAAATGATACTCTGTAAATATGTCCTGGGTGAAATGCTCACCGATATCTGTGCGCTTGCGGATCCTTTTCTGTGAGCGTTAACTGTTGACGATCCTTAAGTATCAAATTTAATTGTCAACTAAACATGGAAAAGGATCAATATGCACTAGACATCTAGAATTAGGGTTTTATCTGACAGAATTCCACGAGTTTTGGTGTTTGTCTATTTCTGCAGGGGGTTATCAGAAAATACGGAGAGAAGGCCCACACGTCGGGTTTACATAGAGATATTAACATGTGCGCTAATTTTCTATCATCTAGAAGACTCCAGAAGACACGTGAACGAATGGGAGGCCGAACGGGGCCCAGCCCAGGGCGCCCGCCCTAGGGTTTGGGGCGGCCGCCCTACTCCCGTGGCCAATCAGCGTCAACTTCGCGGATTATGCTCCACCGACCTAAAGGATCAAGGAAAACCGTGCGATTAATGTCGGTTTGATCCGACGGCCCACGATCATTTGAGGGGGCTATATAAGCAGGGCCTCTCCACCCCAGGGGAGGAGGAGAAATCATTATCAGAGGAAGCCATCAAGTTTAGGGTTTAGAAACTCTCTCCCGCAGAGAATTAGATTTAGCTACTCCCAATTCTTTCAAGTTTTATAGGATTGATTAGATAGAATTAGAGAAGTAGGGCCTAGCGCTCTAGATTTCGGATCTTCGTCAATAAAGATTGGTATTATTTCATATCTTTCTCTACGACTTTATTCTAATTGCATTATGTCTTTATTTATTATGTTCCTAGTTTGCTCTAGTTCTATAAGTGATATAGTTATGATTGATGATGAGTTCATGCATGAGTTTGCAAAGCGCTTAGCTCTTTTCACGTGGGAGTTAAGTGGTAGATCACATGTAGGTGTGGTGCTTAGATGTTATTTACCTGCAAATGTATCCTATTGGCCGGGTAGTGTGGTAGTTCGCGATGGTGACAGCTTCGTTGATTCTTATATAGTCCACCCTCCGTTGATAGGACAGGCAGAATTTGTATTGCGGAGTAAGTCTTGCTATGTTCTGATTTACTTTAGCAATGTTCCTTATACATGAATGAAGAGTCTTTTGTGCTATATATGATCTTGTAGATGCTTATAGTAGATTATGAATTAGTAAATAGTAGATACTTAGAATCCATTCTCTTGCTAGTCCGACGTCACCTTACATTTATGTGGAGTAGTCTATTTCTAATCGCTGTGTTATTTACCCATGAGCTTATATTTCATTATCTTTATTATTATGGCTTACCCCCTGCCAAAGCAAGTGACTGTGTGACGAGTTTCTCAGTAGTAATCATGTTCTTGCAAGTTTATCTCTAGTCTAAGCCTTGATAGATTTTACCCCTGTTTTCGCTTTCGCCATTCTCTTAAGCAAAATTATAAATAACGATACCTGGAATACTTATCCTGGTGAAATGCTACAATGAGGTATTTTATCTGTGCGCTTGCGGATAGAATAGATTATTTTCTAGAGAGCCCTTATGTTTATAAATACCTTAGTACGCTCTAGCACCATGCTAGGGATGACAACCTAGTATTCAAGTGGTGTTAGCTAGTGTCAACAAACATTTCTGGCGCCGTTGCCGGGGAACGGTAAGGAAAGTCAGGAAGTCGGTCAAGGTTATTCAAATAAAATTTTAGACTAGACTATTGAGAAATAATTGCATAACAGCTACTATATAAATGAGAAATCATAGCAAGGCACCTCTGCTTTGGCAGGTTCACCCTGTTGTTTTCCTATGTTTATATTTTTTACAGGGTATATCAGGATTGACTTTGGTGAATTAAATTCTTCATCATCAGAACCAAAGCAATCAAGGAAGAAGAAGCTAGCTACCAATTGTTGAAGTGATGGCACAGAAGACCTTACAGGAATTTTCCGCCCCAAGTCTTGAGAACATTCTTACTGGTCCAAGATTTGAAGTAGAAGAAGGAGTACCTGAGTTCGAGCTCAAGTCAAACCTCATCAACTTGGTGCAAGCTACACAATTCAGTGGGAAGGCACACGAAGATGCTAGTGCACATTTGCAGAACTTCTTAGAGATTGGAAGCACAATTAGCATCAACGGAGTTGACAAAGACGTCATACTACTTCGCCTCTTTCCATTTTCACTAGAAGGGAAGGCGAGGAAGTGGTTCTACACCAATCAAGCAAACATCAAAAATTGGACGAACCTGTCAGATGCCTTTCTATCAAAGTTTTTCCCTATAGGCAAAATAGCTGTCTTAAGAGGAAATATTGTCAGTTTCCAACAGCAGAAGACAGAAACCATTCCAGAAGCATGGGAGCATTTTCAAGAATACATATCAGATTGTCCTCACCATGGAATGGCCAAATGGTTACTTATGCAGACCTTTTATCATGGATTAACCCAAAAGTCTCGTGAGTGCCTAGATGCATCTGCTAAAGGATCATTCTTGGAGTTTACAATTGGAAAAGCAGAGACACTTTTGGATAAGATAGCAGAAAACCAAAGCTGGTTCCAAGACAAGACTCAACATTGTCATCAAACTGAAGAAATACCAGAAGAAGTAAAAGCACTATCAACTAAGATGGAAGATTTGCTCCATTGGATTGACCAGAGGGCCAAGTTCAAAGAAGATCAAAGGGCTATAGAGACAGTATACAAATATCAAACCACCTCAAGTCAACCCAATAGCAAAGGTATGAATTCAGGTAATATTCTCAAACAACCTTCATTAAAGGAGATAATTGCTCAACAAACTAAAACTAATGATGAAGTCAATCAAAGGCTAGATACAAATGAACCATTTTTAAAAGATATACACAATAAAATGGATTTTCTATTAACTGCCTTTGATGAGCAAAACACTCTTAATAAGAGGGTAGAGCTTAAGCTAGCTGCTGTCTTGCCTGTTGCCACTAACCTTGAGCAGGTAAAGAACATAACTACTAGAGGAGGGAGATCTACCAGAGATCCCCCACACCCAAGAGAGAAGCAAAAAACACCAGCTCCAGTGCAACCAGCAATGATAGAAGAAGAGAGACCAGTTGAAGCAGAAGATCTGCTACAACCATCAAGAACTGGAGAAATGAGGAAAGATTTTCACGACACCAACTATTTGCCATTTCCCAGAAGAAACAGAGGACTACAGTCGGATGAGCAGTTTGGTAAGTTTGTAGAGGTCATTCAAAAGTTATATGTCAACATACCTCTACTTGATGCCATACAGGTACCCACATATGCGAAGTACATTAGAGACATTCTTAACAAAAAGAGGCCACTGCCCACCACTGAGGTAATCAAGCTGACAGAAGAATGTAGTGCGGCCATCCTCAACCAACCACTAAGGAAGAAGAAAGATCCAGGATGTCCTACCATTGATTGCTCAATCGGAGACCAGCACTTTAACAATGCACTTTGTGATCTCGGAGCAAGTGTCAGTGTGATGCCAGCATCAGTCTACAAGAAGCTTGAACACACAACCCTAGAACCAACATCAATGTGCCTACAACTAGCAGATCAATCAGTTCAACACCCGATGGGCATCGCAGAAAATATCCCAGTCAGAATAAGAGATTTCCTTGTGCCAGTAGACTTCGTGGTACTGGACATGAACCCCGACTCAAAAGTGTCCATCATCCTTGGAAGGCCATTTCTGAGCACCGCCAATGCCCACATTGATGTCAGTAAGGGAGAAATCAAGTTCAGCATAAACGGACAAGAAGAACACTTCACATTCAAGCCCAGACCAGAGAGAGACTCTACAGTAGAGGAGGTTCACGAAGAGAAACCACTGGAGACACCATCTCCAGAGGAAGGCAATTCAGAAGTTTAAAAAGATTTGGAGGTCCAGCTTGGGGGACCTAAAATTCCCAAACCCTCGCCGGGAGGTAATTCGGTATTTATCCACATCATTTAATTTTTTGCATAATTAATTCTTGCATTAGTCATACTCATCCATAGCATTATTATAAAAATCAAAAGTCCCATATAAATAATATTTGTGGTGTGTAAAAACCCATAATTATTAATTATTGTGGAGGCACAAAAATATTTTTCCATGATCATTTTTTAGTTTCAATTCTCATAATTTTTCCTGCATTATATTTATTTATAGCAATCTTCTAGAAGCATGACCCACATCCTTTGGTCCCATATGTCATACACTACACCTTACATACATCATATCACATAATTTCACCCACCAACTCATCTCCACTCAACCAGACAACTTCCACCGACCAACCACCACCTATGCAGCATTATTTGGCGTAGGAGTGAAGCATGTGAGGGAGTGGGAAAGTTTCAGCCACAGAGGGCACTCAAGTGGGGCGCCCGCCCTGTTGGCCAGGGCGCCCGCCCTGCCCCCAGCTCCAACTATAAAAGGCCACCTCTCTACCTCATTCTCATCCCACACACATTCCAGAAAACATATGCAAGCTTGAGCTCTCGACTTTCAGAAGAAGTGATCTAGTGGGAGAGTGAGAAGGAGAGTGGAAAGGGAAAGAAAGAGTGGAAGAGAGTTTGGAAAATTTTTGAGATAGAGAGTGAGATCACCTAGTAATTAGTGTTCCCGCTGTCCCAAGCGGAATTAAAAGTTGTTTAGGGGGAAGTGCTGCTAAAATTTATAATTCTCTCGGACGACTAACCCCTGGACGACTGACTTCTCGGACAGCTAACCACTAACATATTTTTCTCACATATTTCCACGAGTTTCTGTTTGTCCCTATTATTCTGCAGGATGTTTAAGAAAGTAAAGAGCGCGGCCAAGTCTCTCAGGAGTGGTACGAGGAGTTCGTCTCGACTCTCCTCACGCCAGTCGGAGATGAGTGTCGATCCGGCACCTCCGCAAGCTCCATCGTCTTCGTCGGGTGCACCAAACAAGGTCCTACTCAAGACAGGAGACCTTGGGCTCAGGAATCGCAGGGAGAAGGAGATTCTCTAGCAGTTGAAAAACAAGACATTCATTCACACTCCCACCATCGATTTCGCCTTACTCCAAGAGACAGGTATGGCTACTGAATTTGACTTAATTTTTCAAATGATAGGATGGACGGACTTTTGGAATATCACTGAGCATGGTTCCCGTCTCCTTACTATTGAATTTCTTTGCACGTTACAATATTGTGAGGGGGGAATTTCTTTTCGGATGTTCAAGCAGGACATTATGCTGTCCTGGAGAGAGCTGAGTAATCACCTCGGTTTTCCTCCACGGAGCATTCTGGACCTTGACTCCGGCTTGCCCAATTTTGAGAAACATCAGTTTTGGAGAGAAATCTCTAGGGACGAACTCTTTTACCAACCCTGAACCAGCGACATGGAGCATCCTACACTCCGGATGTTCCACAAATGGCTCGGGTACAATTTTTTCGTTCGTGATGACTTGAGAAAGGTGCGTATGGGAGATCTACAACTCATTTATGCCGCCATAAAAAAAATCCAAGTTCCACCTGTTACTCTTTTAGTTGCCCATTGGCTTGGCACACCTACTCTTCAGGGACCTGTCGGGTGTACTTCACTCATAACTCGTTTAGCCGTTAGCCTTAAGTTGTTAGAAAATTCATCGTTAGAATTCATTGAGGAACCTAGATTTTATCACGGCTACGACACTTTAAGATACGCACGGATGTTAAAAAGGGAAGCGGGGATAATGTACATGCTGTATGACAACAACACCAAGGTTCAGTTACCTAACCCGGACCTTGGCATATATTCTGTTTGAAATTATTTGATTGAGACTGCAGCACCGGTGAACCGGAGAGCTCCACAGCGCGCGGCATCCGCACGGATGGCCACCCATCAGGAACATACATGGCAAGGAGCTGATCCCGGGCCAGAAGAGGCAGCACATCTGCACTATAATGATTACAACCCCAGAGTTCTTCGGGACCCATGGGCGCGACACGTCCAGCCACAAGAACCACCACAAGAGACATGGCCGGAGGGACAATATCACCAGTGGGAGAACCCGCCTTTTACAAGAAGGTACTCCACTGACCCATATGGAGCTTTAGGGTCTAGGCCCCAGCCCCAGTTTGATACAGGAAGATACTCCGACGCCTCCTACGCCTTCTCGGGGGACTACTACCAAGAGACTGCCGCCTTCTACACCCGCACCGACAACACTCTCCTCGACATCCGCACTACGCAAGCAGAGCACGGAAGACTCCTGGAGGAGCAACAAAAATAGAACCAGGAGCAAGCCACTAGAGTGCAAGCAATAAGGGAAGACACCACAACCTTGAACAACAACGTCACGACCATGCTGCGCTACTTCAACATTGAGTAAAGAGAGCCACGACAACAACCAGCTTGGAGGAGTTCCTCCCCAGTTACCGAGTGAGTTTTAATTGTTTTTCCTATTTACTTTTCAGTTTTTCTTTTTCTGTTTTAGATATTTATATCTTAAAAAAACTTAGAAAACCCAATAAATATTTTCTTTCTTAATTTACTGCATTCCTAAAAAATGAAAACCAAATAAAAAGAGTGTGTAGATAAGTGTGCTTTATTTTCCTGTTTAGTTCAATCTCTAGACATAAATGAAGAAAATCCAAAAATATGTATGATGGAAATGATGAACAGTTGCTCTGTTTACTTACCTTCAAGTGCCTAGCTTTTATATTAGAGTTCTCCCAAGACTTGCTAAAATCTGAAATTTACTATCTGTGGGAACATGAGCCTAAAACTAAAGTCCAGGTAAAAGATAAGACATGATATAAAGTTTGAGCTGTTGTTTATCTTGTTCTTACAACACTAAGTTCTGAAAATTTATTTTGAAAAAAAAACCTGCAAATCACATGATGAGTTCCTAGCATAACATTCTTACCACAGCCATACTTGCTATAATTGCTGTATCTTTCGAGTTTCATTGAGCTGTGTAGATCCTTAGGAGCTTTTCATGTGGTTAAATCAAGATACTCATTTGCACACATCTATTACACCAATCATTAAAAATCTGTTAAAAATATTGTTATCACTCACTGTCCCAAAGTATTGTTATTCTCTCTCTCCTAAAAGATCAAATGCAGAAAGAGACATGGGCTATGCAAAAATATGCGAGGAAATAAAAAGGGGCAAGTGCCCGGAACCTCGAAAAAGAAAAGAAAAAGAGTGAGACGAGAGGTAAAAATGGACAAGTGTCCAACAGTAGAATTAGGGGTACAAAGATACCCACCTGAGCGGAAAAAATGGACAAGTGTCCGACAGTAGAATTAGGGGTATTTACTACCCACCTGAAAAAAAAGAAAAAAGAGATAGCCCATGTTCTCTCCCAATAAAAGATCAAGAGAGGAGGAGAGATAGCAATATGAGGAACAGTGAGCGATAAGTTTTATCATCACCATCACTATTATTTACTCCACCACACATGCACATCTTGATTTAATTGTATGTTGAGTTCCTTTGGATCCGCAGTTCGATTAAACATATGTATGGGCTGTTGATGTGAATCATGTCTAGGAACTCTGAGCTTTATTTTGAAAACTTATGCAAAACTCCATAACAAAGGTGAGGTATAGACAGGAGGAATAGTGCTTGGCTTAATTATTTTGTCTTTCAATTACCTAAGGCTTAAGTACAGGTGCTAATCTCCAAGACACTTCACTCTAATCTGGGAGAATTTTATATGAAAGCATGTGTGCCTGTCAGGAAAGAAAACATCAAAGCAACTCCTGATCCATCTGAGTTTTAGTTGTTTGCTCAGGGACGAGCAAAGGGTAAGCTTGGGGGAGTTTGTTGACGATCCTTAAGTATCAAATTTAATTGTCAACTAAACATGGAAAAGGATCAATATGCACTAGACATCTAGAATTAGGGTTTTATCTGACAGAATTCCACGAGTTCTGGTGTTTGTCTATTTCTACAGGGGGTTATCAGAAAATACGGAGAGAAGGCCCACACGTCAGGTTTACATAGAGATATTAACATGTGCGCTAATTTTCTATCATCTAGAAGACTCCAGAAGATACGTGAACGAACGGGAGGCCGAACGGGGCCCAGCCCAGGGCGCCCGCCCTAGGGTTTGGGGCGGCCGCCCTACTCCCGTGGCCAATCAGCGTCAACTTCGCGGATTATGCTCCACCGACCTAAAGGATCAAGGAAAACCGTGCGATTAATGTCGGTTTGATCCGACGGCCCACGATCATTTGAGGGGGCTATATAAGCAGGGCCTCTCCACCCCAGGGGAGGAGGAGAAATCATTATCAGAGGAAGCCATCAAGTTTAGGGTTTAGAAACTCTCTCCCGCAGAGAATTAGATTGAGCTACTCCCAATTCTTTCAAGTTTTATAGGATTGATTAGATAGAATTAGAGAAGTAGGGCCTAGCGCTCTAGATTTCGGATCTTCGTCAATAAAGATTGGTATTATTTCATATCTTTCTCTACGACTTTATTCTAATTGCATTATGTCTTTATTTATTATGTTCCTAGTTTGCTCTAGTTCTATAAGTGATAAGTTATGATTGATGATGAGTTCATGCATGAGTTTGCAAAGCGCTTAGCTCTTTTCATGTGGGAGTTAAGTGGTAGATCACATGTAGGCGTGGTGCTTAGATGTTATTTACCTGCAAATGTATCCTATTGGCCGGGTCGTGTGGTAGTTCGCGATGGTGACAGCTTCGTTGATTCTTATATAGTCCACCCTCCGTTGATAGGACAGGCAGAATTTGTATTGCGGAGTAAGTCTTGCTATGTTCTGATTTACTTTAGCAATGTTCCTTATACATGAATGAAGAGTCTTTTGTGCTATATATGATCTTGTAGATGCTTAGAGTAGATTATGACTTAGTAAATAGTAGATACTTAGAATCCATTCTCTTGCTAGTCCGACGTCACCTTACATTTATGTGGAGTAGTCTATTTCTAATCGCTGTGTTATTTACCCATGAGCTTATATTTCATTATCTTTATTATTATGGCTTACCCCCTGCCAAAGCAAGTGACTGTGTGACGAGTTTCTCAGTAGTAATCATGTTCTTGCAAGTTTATCTCTAGTCTAAGCCTTGATAGATTTTACCCCTGTTTTCGCTTTCGCCGTTCTCTTAAGCAAAATTATAAATAACGATACCTGGAATACTTATCCTGGTGAAATGCTACAATGAGGTATTTTATCTGTGCGCTTGCGGATAGAATAGATTATTTTCTAGAGAGCCCTTATGTTTATAAATACCTTAGTACGCTCTAGCACCATGCTAGGGATGACAACCTAGTATTCAAGTGGTGTTAGCTAGTGTCAACATTAACAAATATCAACAAGCATTTCTGGCGTCATTACCGGGGAGAAAGACGTCAGCTGAGTTAACCTTAAGTCATGCTTAACCTTGTATTATACCTTTATCTTTTTATCTTTTTCTTTTGCCTTTTCATTTCTATAGTTATGGATAACCCAAATTCCATGCCTATCTATCTATATGTTGCATCCATGAGCGCAAGCTTAGAGCCACCAGAACCCATGATTCTCACATCTGGCTATGAGCTACACCCATGTTTGGTTGTAATAGGTCAAAACCAACCCTTTCCTACAGCCAAGGTCCAATCTTCTAATCAAGAAGGTAATGAACCAAAGGTCTGATGTTCTGATCAAGGAGATAATGAACTTTTGGCTACACTAAGGGAATCTTTCAAGCATCTTATAAATTTAGGTTTAGACCTAGCCTTACAAGACCCTATTCTTCTTCAACATCTTTATACGGGTCTTGATAATATCGCCTTTGGAGGAGTTTTCCTTTCTTTGTCCACTAGTGAAGCAAGGTTTGTCCTTATTAGTAGACACAATCCTCGCACTAGCCTTCATGATGAACTCCTAGAGGAAGAGAAGGAACCATCCCCCAAACTAGAAGAGGAGGTTTTCATAGCCACATTACGAACATTCCAACTCCATGATTTGGCTATCCATCTCAAACTAGTTATACTCCAACATCCTCTAAGGGAAGAAGTAATTCTACCCTTGGAAATCCTTTCCAATGATCTTGGGAGGAGCATAAACTTCCCGCTTCATAAGAGACCTTTTAGTACATATAGTTTGAATCTTTTCAAGAAGGGATCTCTTTGCAAGCTTTTCAAATCCAATCCCTTTGAAGGACATTTAGAAAGACTCAAGGATGGCATGTCAAGTAATGCCATAGAAGGAGAGCAAAGCCATCTAGAATCTACTCCTATCTTCTCCCTTTCCATGCCCATATTAGATATGATGCTCAGAGCTAAGTAGCCCAATGCTATCACTAATGTTGGAAAATGGATGACATGCTTCTCTTCCCTTAAAAGTCTTTCGCACTGAATCTCGGGGCGAGGGGAGGGCTGTAACACCCCAGGTGTTAGCCACTGGATGGATAGTGAGCTTCGACTTAATTGAGCAAGGTCTAGTGATGATCATGAGTTTGGATCACAACATTGGAATGCTGACAAGTGAGTGGAAGCCTCTTCTCTTTGAAATGAGGCCTAACTTAATTTTGTGAAATAAAGACAAAGCTTGTTTGCTAGTGATTGCCCCTTTCAATATGTATGCTTGAGTGATGTTAATGGAGCCTCCTGCATGTGTCTCACATCCATCTCCATCCATATTGATCACTGAAAAAGTTTCATAAAGTTTAGAGCCAAGAAGTCATATGAAATGATAAGTGTCTCCTTTCTTGAATTGATCCATCAAGTGAATCGAAACATGGGACGTCAACCAAACATTGCAACCTTGCTCAAACAACTCTAATTAAACTCATGAACAAAAGTTATTAAGGGTTCATGTTGAGCAAGTGGCCAAAAATGCTTCAATGGATCAAAAGGGGTAATTTAAGATTTATCGTGATGCTGCTTTGACCAAGATGAAGCAATGGTTTCTGTACCAAACATGAAGTTTGACCTTTAATCAAAGTAGCTGTATACAACAAACTTCATTTTAGGACCAAGCCTTGATTCAACTTTTAAGTGCCTCAAACAGTGGCCTCAAGTTTGAATGTAGTGCTATTTTGGGTCTACAACAATTTTTCTGTCCTCAATCAGTAGCAGCGTGATTGCAAGTTTGCGACATTTTATCTTCCAAACTTATGTGGCAGCTCAATTGGGTTCCTTAATTTGAATTGAAGTACCCTTTGTGAAGGAAACAATTAAACAAGTATCATCGCTTTTGGAACTCGTTTGAATGTTCAAATTGAATTTCAAAAATAGAACCTCGCACTGTTTTGTCCTTGTTTGGACTGAATGTCTAAACCCTGAATGTCCAGTTCCGCATACCCTAGTTTGTAGGCTTGTATCTTCATAACCAAGATGAACCAATCCTAGATCCTTTAAGCAAAGTTGCAGTCTTCTTGTAGCTCTACAACACGGGGCAATTAGTTTAGCTTTTCATTGCTTGGTTTGGGAATTAGAGAGGGGAGAAGACCATAGTTTTAGTTGGCTTGAAACGAAAACTCAGGATTCAATTTTGGGTACCCTCCTTTGGAGCTCCATATCTTCCAATCTAGGCCGAATCAAACTTTGACACTTTAAGCAAAGTTGGAGATCTCACGTAGCTCTACAACTTTAGTTACTAAAGCTTGTGTCAAAACATAACAGATTAGGAGTTACGAAGGGAGGAATATTGATGTTTCAGTCGCATTTTGGGGTGGTATTAGATTTTTGAATTCGAGATGATGCAGTGGCCGGCCACCGGGTCCCAACGTTGCATGGCTTCCTCGGGCTCACCTCGCTCGACACCTCGCCCGTTCTCGCTTGTGCATACTTGCCACCTCACCCGCACTCACTATTTGGAGAAGACGGCGTCCTCTCCTCTCTCCATCTTGCTCATTCTCGTTCGCTGTCTCTCCTTCTCTCGTTGTCTGCCATGGATGAGCGAGCAAAGCTCCATCCTGTCACACCCGGTTTTCTAAAGAACAAAACCAGGCTAATCATATGTGTGCCCAGGAAGTCCACACATATGCCAGAATGAAAAAGTATCAGAAACAATGTTATTATATAACGTATACATAGCTATATTAACACTTACATCAGAGTATCGCGGAATGGTGACTAAACTTCAGGCTCCATTCTTCTCAGGGACGGCTGACTGGGGGTAACATATGCCTAGCACTTCTACTAGTCTTCTGGAAACTCCACTACACCTTTGTCCTTCTTCCGAGTAGCATCTTACTACACACTGGAGTGTGGGGGAAATAGCAAGAGTGAGTCCATGTCGAACTCAACAAGTATAACACAGGGTTCATGAGGCACAAAAGGCTAGACACTGTTTGACTGCGTTTAGCTTTTAATCATCATATAATTAGCAATTGAGTAGCATCAAGATAATCCAATCCCATTAATGAATCAATGATCAATTGTAATAAGGATAATGAATAGCATTAACATGAGCATAATAATAACAACAGTAATTAAACTTGATATAACAATAGTGATCATCTATCTGTAAATGTTCCAAGGCCGCTCGTATCCGTGAGCACGGCTAGTATACCAGTTTTTAACTCTGCGCAGAGGTGTACACTTTCACTGTGAGTCATAACTTCCAAATGCATGGGGAGGCCATTCCCAAAACACCGGAAATCATATAAAGCCACTTAAAGGTTCGTCTAACAAGTTAGGGCCATTAGATTCACTCGGCAGGCAGATGTAGAACCCCCCTTCCCAGTGGCACAACAACCGCAGCCTATACACACTAGGCCAGGGGCTCGCCCTACACCCAATGTGGCAAGCCGTTCTTACGCCATTTAAGGTAACCACTAACAAGCTAGAAAAGGTCCTTTAAGCAACTAAAGCCAGAGCCATATAGCCCTCACAGCTGTACTGTATGTCCCGGATGATCACGTACAGATAAGTCCTTATGGAGAGAAACTAGAGCATCAAAATACCCCACATGCTCTAGCCCCCTTTTCAACAGTAATAAAATCATCATTAAAGGTTGATTGCTTAATCCATTAATCAAATTACAAGATCATTGTTCATAATTAAGCACTAGCAATAGCTACCCAAATGCATCCCCAAGGTTGACAAGGAATCAAGGTAGCAATCACTAAGTTATAATCTCTAAGGTTGTCAAGGAAGACACATGCATATGTATGATAATTTCAGTGAATAGGACAACAAGGATGGTCCCATGTTATACTTGCCTTTTTCCCAAAGTTAAGCTGCTCAGAATCTTCAACCTCTGTCTCTGATCTTCAGCTTCTGTTATACTCGTCGGTCCTCAGCTCCTAGTCTTAAGCGCTCGTGAATCACACTTCTACTCGTAGCAACCAAACACAACAAACAGACAACAAACACATCTAAGAACAAACATCATACAAAGAAGGCACTTTAAAAGGAAGCATACTAAACATCACGACTTGTTGCTATGGTTACGAGAACGCAAGAACACCTAAGGACGGAGCTATCGTTACCGAGGACACGTCTATTGAGGTTGGCAATATAACTGAAGAAGACAAACTAACACTTGATCTATTTTGGTTGAACAAACAAAATCATGGAGATGTTATTAATTTAGACAAATCATAATTTCATTTTAAAACCAAGTTAAATCTAGTCATATTTTATTTATAAACTTTACCATCTAAACCTAGCAAGTTAAACATTACTGTACACCAATATATAAAGGGCATGTGAGAACACCTACTCAATTTCTATATGACGTCAGTTCAAGCTAAATAAAATATAATTTTAAAAACACATTTATACTATCCTAATTGTAACTATAAACACATATGTTAGCATTAATCAAGTTAATATTTATATTTATTTGATAAAGGTCTATGTTTGCTTACGTTGTTTTTAATAAAAGACATTTGATAAGTATAAATCATATTATTATTTAAGTCACTTTAACATTTATTTTTTAGAAAACATAAATCATGTAAAGCACCTGATTAAAATCATTATATGTTTCATGCATGAACTAACCAAGATATAACTAGTAAAGAAATATTCAAGTTGCTATCGATCAAGTTAACATTTATTTATAAAAAAACCAGTTATAAAACCTAAGTCTCTTTTAATTCAAAAAAAACATTAAATAAGCATTAATCTAATCAACTATATATTTTACGTTTACTAAAATAATTATAACTAATAAAGGCATGTTAAGGTTGATATTAATCGAATTGGCATTTGTCTTGTGAAAACGCTGAGGTTAAACTTGTTTTAATTAGAAAAATATGTTATGCATGAATATTAGTCATATTAATATTTAAATTAATAAGCTCATACGCCACTAACAGGTGGATTACAGAAACCAAGAAAAACCTATACGTGCAAACGTGTGGGGCAGATGTGCTATGTACATGTGCAGATTTGCATGTTCATCTGCACTTAGGCATGCATCAACCATGCATATGCATTGCGCTTGCTCTGTGACGAGGGCGTAGGCTAGGCTTGCTTGGTCGATACTGGACTAGCGAAGGCACGAGACGCTAAGCCTTCAAACCAAGGTGAACAACTGCAACAGCTGGGCGACTTACGTAATGGCGAGTTCAGATTCCTCCGTCTAGTCATCGATGTCCTCGGCGATGTGCTTGACCTGGCGGCGCGTCGAAGCAGAAGCTGAAGAGCTCCTTCCCCGTGCTGACCTCCCAGAGCTTGGCGGTTTGGTCGGCGAATCCCGTGATGAGGCGCGCCGAGTCGCGGGACACGTCGCAGGTCCAGACGGCGCCGTTGTGGCCCCGGTAGGTGCCGAGGCGGTCGCCGTTGTCGGCGTACCAGACCGTGGGGGTGTGGTCCTTGGCGCAGGAGAAGAGCAGATCCCCGTCGCGGTTGTAGGGCAGGAACATCAGCGGACGCTCGTGACCCTTCATCAGGATGGGCTTCATCGTGGCGTCAATTGTAACGCAACTAGGGCATGGAAGATGAAGGCGGCGGCAGCAGCAGGGCTGGACATTAATCTTCGATGGATAGAATTCAGATTTTCAAGGGTTTCCAAACAAATACATGAAGCGGAGCTGGCTATTTATGGATGGACATGGCGTAATGAATATGGAGTTCTTGGCTTGCACGGCATATATCGTAGATACTAGATTGGAAAGGAAGCAGCCAGCCGACGCTGTCTATCATCGTTAAGGTTAAAGCATATGAGCTCGTTGCTTGCACGTATATATATATATATATATATATATATATATATATATATATATATATTTGAGATACGGCGAGAGATAGAGGGAGCTACGAGCGACGGCTCGCGATAAGAGTCGTACTTCTGAAATCAGGGCGTCGAGGGCTACACCGGCATATATATGGTCGTAGGGTTTGGAAACTTTTCGGAATTTCTTAATTTCAGGATTATTTTAATTCCGCGAATAAAATAATTCCAGAAAATCTCGAATTACCTTTTAAGCTGCGAAAATAGTCCGGAGCTCAGAAAAATCACGGGAAAAATCCTGGAGACTCTTGGAGAGATAAGGAACTCAACTAAATGAGTTTGAGCTCATGAAAAGATTGATGAAGAGATCAAGGAAAAAGATTAAGCTCACGGAAATTGAAATTTTAAATCCAGAAAATACCAAAAAAATTTCCGGTGAGAAGTAAACGTCATCCTATGGTATTTTGAAAATAATAGCACTCACCAACACCAAAGACAAACATCACACAAACACCACATTATCAAATTAATATGAAAAAGTTCAAAACCACAATTTTCTATATTTAAATTAGCAACAACTTAACTTATCTAATAAATTTATTCAAATATTAAAATCATTTATTTTATTTAGTATTTTTCATGCACAACCCAAAATAGGAAATTTTGGGTGTGACACATCCCCACCGTTGTGCCCCCGCATTCTCGCACTGAGCCGCAGCCATCTTGCTGGCTTCGGGCCTGATAGCCGTCGCCGCTCACCGTTGCTGCTGGAGCGTACAGCTCTGAACTACTAGTGCTCGTGGCCGGAAGGCCATAGGCTGCCTTCTCCTGTGGCTCGCCCTCAGTAGGTGTGTGCAAGCCGGAGCAAGCCTCTGCGTAACCTCTCGCCACCGGCTATCCTCCATGGCCGCCAGACTTAAGCCAGCCGAGCTCATCCCCTGCTCCCTACTGTGAAGGAGAAGAGGGACCTCATGCAGGAATTAGAGAAAAGGGAAGGGCCTAACTGCAGAACTATGGACTCATGTGAATGGTGCCTATAGGGACCTTTTTGCTAGAATATGTTTTCGTGGAAGTTTAGGGTCCTTCGTGCAAATGTGTTTTTCCTTTATTGCTTTTATTTGGCTAAAACTTTGGAAAATCATAGTAAATCGTAGAAAAATCCAAAAATAGCAAATCAAGATGTTTTGGAATCCCTGTGAGTAGATCTAAGCAGAAGAGTCATAATATGATATGTGTTAGTGGAAAGTTTCTTCTGTTTTATTTATTCTTGTAAAGTACTTCTAGAAATCCTTTTAAGTTTGTAGATGCATATCTCGAGGTAGGAATGTCCTAAAAATATGATTCTAGTTTTTTAGTCTTGTTTTAGCATGTGCTAGCTAAGAAAAATATTAAACATGTTGTTTGTACACTGTTTTATGATGTTTTATTTAATCATGATTAATGGTTAATTCTAGCTTGCTCTGCTTGCTATCATCATATCTACTGTCATACTGCTCCAAATGACCGAAAATTTTTATGCTAGTATACTTATAGCATGTATGAGCTCTGGTTAAAATTCCATAATTTTTGGTGCATTTAGGACTGAGTTATGGATTTAGCTTGATTAATGCTTGATAAATGGTTTATAAATAATTTATGTATGCAAAAATGTGAAAAGTGTTTCCCTTGCCTTTGCATGGTGATATTGTGGCCTAAGAAACCCTAACATGGCTATGTGTTTATAGAAAATGATGATCTTTAGATTTATCTTGCTCTCACATGTTTTCTTGCAATGGCAATTTGTCTTTTTCATAGTAATTAAATTATAAAACCTGAGCATGTGAAATTTGTGCAGTAGCCATGTTTTGATAACATGTACCACTTATAAAAGTCTCAGCCCCAAACTAGTTGTTCTCATATATCACTAAAATAATATATATGTTTATTAGGACAAAGGGTTAATAGAAGCATAATTGTAGGTAAAACTTGTAAATGTAATTGGTGATGTTTTGAGTGCATGGTGTTTCAATAAAGTGTTGCTAAGTATGTTAGTGGTGGTTGAAGGTCTTTGAATGGCTCATGTGTGTATGCTCTTTGTTTGCAAAATAAGTGAAACATCAAATTGCTATATTCTGAAATGGCTGCATGTACAGTTTTAGTTATGCAATTATGTTTGTGATGCAAATGATGTTTTCTTTGAATGTGGTGAATTACTTGTCCAAACAGTTAATGATTTTAGGCCTGATGATTTAGGAGTTATAGATTTTACAAATTTGCTGTCAACTTTGGCATAGGCTTTGAATAGGTTTGAATGATTGCATTGTTTGATTTATTTAAAGATAGAACCATGCTTTGGTGATAATAGGAGTGTTGTAGTGATTTTGTTAATCTTTCCAAAATGTCTAAGAGCACTACTTTTGCTAGCCTTGAACTCCAATTATAGCAGTTCAAAGTGGAATGGCAGATTCTGTCCAAATCTAGACAGATATGTGTTCGTTGTGTTGTTTAACCCTTTTTAGTTGTGGAATCCTCTTGAGATGATATTAAGAAAGTTATAGACAACTTAATAAGATTTCTAAAGAGTTAAGAACCATGTTTGGTGATTCAGGTTCTGGTATTAGGGTACCCAAAGAAATGGAACTGATGGTCATCAACACTAATGCACCCAAATGATCAAAGGCATGGCCACGGCTTCATCCGAACCTTGGAGTGTAGGTTCTGCGTCGCCCAATCCCAAGGGCATGGGTTCTGTCTCATCCGACCCTTTGGGCACGGGCTCTGCCTCGCCTGACCCCAAGGGAGCGAGCTCCATCTTGCCCAAGCCCTTGGGCGTGGGCTCCGCCTTACCTGCGGACTCCGTCTCAGCCGACCCCCCGAGGGAGAAGATGTAATAGAACCGACCAGTTATACGAAATTAAGTAAGAAAATCACTAGCCGAAGTAGATAATTTAGCAAACTTAAGCCCGTATAACCCGGTAGTCTATGAAACCACGAAGGATTTCAAACCAACCAACATACAAACTAAGATCATACAAGTTTAACAGTCACAGTCACATATTACATAAAGTTCACAACAACACTAGGATACATCAGAGTTTAAAACATACAGTTATTACAAACCAAGTTCATAATAAAGTAGCGGAAGCAATTAGTTTTAAAGCCACACACACGTTCAGCTCAGATACAGTGCCAGTAGATAGTCATTTCCAACAAAAGCATCAGGTAAGACATACGGAGTGACCATGCCCTTGGTCCTAGTTGTCACCCATCGCAGGGTACAGGCAGTTGATACAATAACCGTAGTACATCTGACTATCTGCAACAACAATGGGAACAACGCCCTGAGTACGAGAAAGTACTCAGCTAGACTTACCCGTCTTAAACCAAAATAAAGTGACACCAAGAAGTATGCAAGGCTTTCTTTTAATGGGCTAGCTGACTCATTTGCGAAAGAGCAAAGTTGACATAATGAACCATTTAAGTATTTTGAATCATCTTTATTATAACCTATCAAGATAGGTAAGCACCTATACTATAGCAATCACTTGATTCACCAATAACATCTAGTTACCACTGAGATTTAGAATTTCCAACATCATCCATATAACCATCAGTGTTCCATCGACATTACTACGATGTTGTAACTCGAGTCAAGTGCTCACTATCTAGGAGTGATGGTGATTCGAATTGATTCCTAACCAGCTGGTGATTTATTCCCCACACAAACCACATTCACCAGCTAAAGTGAGCGACAGATCACCGATGACACTATCTAGGTAAACGTCACAGGAGAAACTGGGGCCGTAGTACCAAGGAGAAACTGGGGCCACAGTACTATGAAAAGTATCAAACAATAGATTTAATATTTTTCCCATGATATACATAGCCTACAAACATTGTGCAAAAAGTTTCACATGCATTTTTTATTCATATTTTTTGCTCTAGCAATTTTACAAGAAATAGCAATTAAATACACATAAATCACATAGCCATATTTTTCTACATAACATGCATGACATATATTTTTCATAGAAAGTACATCCCAAGAATAGATCAACAAAATTGGAATCATGTTTTTCTGATATATATTCTATTTATTATGCATTTTATAAGAAAACAACAATTACAAGAATTAAATAAAGCTCTATATAAAAGTATCATAAATTTGACATGCAATATTTTTAAACTGTAGATCTAGTGCTAAGAAACACAACAAAATTTGTTTCATCTAATTTGGAGCTATATGGAGCAAGTTATGAATTTCCAAAGCATTTAAACAAAATCTGGAAATTATTTTCCTATTTATTTGAAAATCCAGCCAGACCCTAAATCTTTCTTGCACCCGGTCCACTGCACCCAGTGGCGCTGCCACGCGGGGCCTGGGGTCAACGGGACCCACCCGTTGGCCTAACCAAAGCAGGGGAGGGTTTGACCGGCGGTTTCTCGCCGTCGGTGAGGTCACTGGTGGCGAGGTCGCCACCAATGGCTTCCCCACACCCGCGCACACATGTGGATGTAGAAGATGGAGTGAATGGTGGAGTGGAGCAGGCACGGTGGTGGGCATGGCGGACGCAGCGGGGTGGCACGCTGGCGGGAGGCTAACTCCGGCAATGGTGAGGCGCGCAGAGAGGCGCATCGGCTTCGCAAGGACAAGGCAAACACGAGAGGGAAGAAAAGGAGGCAAGATGGGGCTCGGAGGAGCTCCGGCGACGGTTGACCCCGAGTGACGGTCATGGCTCTAGCAGAGCGGGGAAGAAATGGCCGATTCGGCCCTTACCCTCGATGACGACGGCAACAAAGGAGCCGATGGCGAAGAAGAGAGCGAGGCGGAGCTGTGGGCCAGCGCAATCGAGAAATGGTGGGGCGGAGTGGGCACTGTGAGCTCAGTAGCAATGGCAAGAGTGTGTGACGGAGCTGCTGCCGCTGCTGCTGCGGGTGGCAAAACGGCGAGGATGGCGAGCGAGGCGAGGCACTGCTGCTGGTTAGCGCACTCCGAACGCAGTTGGGGCCACCAGGGACACGTGTCGAGCGGAGCCGTATGCCGGTGTCCACGCGGCGGCGAGGTCCTGTGGCTAGGCGGCCGAGTGTGGGCACACGCGGGGGCGAGGCCGAGCTAGCGGTTGGAGCGGACCAGCTTGCTCTAGTGGGCCGAAAGCAGGGCGGCGGCCCGTTTTGAAAATAAAATGCCTTTTATTTTTCTTTTCCAAAAGAACAGTAGAAAATTTCTATTTTTAAACCACCAAAAATCCATTTTCACAAGTTGGTCCAAAAATAGAAGTTGTTTGAAATTTGATTCCCTACAACTTTGCTTAAAGGTGCATTTTAAAATTCCAACTAGATTTTGAAATAAAGATTCAAAGTACATTTTAACTCAAGAACTCATTTTTCTAAATTATTTTTAAAAGCAAAATTTGAGAAAACTTTGAATACAAAACTTGCTCCAAATTTCATGGTAAACAATTCTAAATTATTTGCATTACCAAACAAACATGTTTATTGACCTAACAAGTGTAATCATGGCATAGTTTTATTTAAACAAACAAATGTAACATCCATGTTACAGGGCTATGTTTCATATGTTTCAAACCACTGTTTCATGTATATCACATGTGATTATGAATGCAAGATGATGCTCATGCTCATGATTTGTTGTGCCAAATGCATGCTTAAAACCAAAGGTGTGACAGCCCTCCCCCTTATAAGAATCTTGTCCTGAGATTTTGAGTTATGGACCATTTGTTATAAAAATCTTTATAAGCGTTTTGGAGATATTCTCCTGTTTCCCATGTCGCGTCACCGTCATCATGATGACTCCATTGTATCTTATATGTCCTCACTACTTTATTCCATGTGACCCGATCCTTAGTGTCCAAAACCTAAACTGGTTGCTCATGGTATTCTAAGTCTGATTTGATCCGAATGCCTTGAGGTTCTATCCTCTCTTCCGGAACACGTAAACACTTCTTCAATTGCGATACGTGAAAGATTGGAAAGATTGAACACATCGCTTCTGGTAGTTGTAACTTATAAGCCACGGGACCCTTCTTCTCTATTATCTTATACGGTCCTACAAACCTAGCAGCAAGCTTCTTCTTGATCCCAAATTGTTTCTTCTTCATTGGTGTAACCTTCAAATAGACATAGTCACCAACTTGAAACTCTAGCGGTCTTCTTCTTTTATCTGCGTAACTTTTCTGACATGATTGTGTAGCTTTCATGTTTTGTTGGATGATACAAACCTTTTTCTCAGCTTCTTCAACAAAATCGATCCCATAAAACCTTCTCTCTCCAGGCTCAATACAATTCAACGGTGTCCTACACTTTCTGCCATACAATGATTCAAATGGAGCCATTTTGATACTCTCTTGGTAACTATTGTTGTAAGCAAACTCTGCCAAAGGTAACCATGATTCCCATGAACCCCTGGACGATAACACACACACTCTAAGCATATCTTCTAGAACAGCATTAACTCTCTTTGTCTGCCCATCTGTCTGTGGGTGGTAAGCTATACTACGAACCAAACTAGTACCCAAGCCTTTATGTAGTTGCTCCCAAAAATGAGCTGTAAACTATGACCCTTAGTCAGACACAATGGTCTTCGGTATACCATGCAATCGAACAATTTCTATAATGTACTTCTCAGCATACTAAGGCGGTCGAAATGTTGTCTTAAATGGCAAAAAGTGAGCTGATTTGGTACGATGATCTACAATCACCCAAATCGAATCATTTCCCTTCTGAGTGACGGGAAGACCGGTGATGAAATCCATACTAATATCATCCCATTTCCAGTCCGGTACTGACAAAGGTTGCAACAAACCCACAGGTCTCATGTGAAGAGCTTTCACTCTACAACACGTGTCATAATGAGCAACATACGCTGCAATCTCCTTCTTCATCTTTGTCCACCAATAACAAGGTCTCAGTTCTTGATACATTTTGCTACTTCTAGGATGGATAGATAGCTTAGAATGATGAGCTTCATCCATCAGTTTGTTCTTGAGCTCTCGATCTTTAGGTACAACAAGGCGGTCATTGAACCATAACACTCCTTGTTCATCCACTCTAAAGTGCTTAGTTGATTCTTTCTTTATTTTCTCCTTGATATGAAATATTCCCTTGTCTGTTTTCTAGCCTTCAATGATCTTGCTCTCCAAGGTACAACTAACCTAGATATTGTGCAACATAGCAGGATGCAACAAATTGAACCCATCATCGAACAAAGGTTGCACAGTAAGAGAATGTGCTTCCTACTTAAGGCATCTGCTACTACATTTTCCTTTCCTGGATGATAGTGTACATTCAGGTTATAATCCTTGATCAGTTCTAACCATCTTCTCTGTCACATATTCAACTCAGACTGAGTAAATATGTATTTGAGACTCTTGTGATCTGTGAAGATGTTGCATACATTCCCAAGCAGATAGTGTCTCTAAATCTTTAGAGCATGCACAATGGCAGCAAGCTCTAAATCATGAGTCAGATAGTTAACCTCATGTTTCCTCAACTGGCATGAGGCATAAGCAATGACACTTCCATCTTGCATAAGAATACATCCTAACCTAGTCTTGGATGCATCGCAAAACACATCAAACGGCTTTTCTATATTCGGCTGTGCCAGAACAGGAGTAGTGCTTAGCAATTCCCACAAGGTGTGGAAA
This sequence comes from Saccharum spontaneum, assembly GCA_022457205.1. Classification (NCBI taxonomy): domain Eukaryota; kingdom Viridiplantae; phylum Streptophyta; class Magnoliopsida; order Poales; family Poaceae; genus Saccharum; species Saccharum spontaneum. The sequence continues at coordinate 52,890,288 of CM039595.1, forward strand.
GCTGCCTCGCACTCCTCTGTCCAAGCGAACTTATGGTCCTTCTGTAGCAAACTCGTCATTGGTTTGGCAATCTTTGAGAAATCCGGGATGAAACGATGAAAGTACCCAGCTAATCCAAGGAAACTCCAAACCTCATGAACTGTGGTTGGTGCCTTCTAGTCCATAACCTCTTATACCTTGCTAGGATCTACTGAAATTCCATTTTTAGATAACACATGACCGAGAAAAGGAACTGTCTTTAGCCAAAACTCACACTTACTAAACTTAGGATACAACTGGTGATCTCTGAGTCTGGTCAAGACAACTCTTAGATGCTCCGCATGATCTTTCTCGTTTTCTAAGTATACTAGGATATTATCAATGAACACAATCACAAACTTATCCAATTCTGGCATAAAGACCGAATTCAGATATATAAAGTATGTAGGAGCATTTGTCAGGCCAAAGGACATGACAAGATACTCGTACAAACCATATCTGGTGGAAAACGTAGTCTTAGGTATATCTTGTAGCCTAATCTTTATCTGATCATACCCTGATCTCAAATCTATCTTAGAGAACACCTTGGCTTTTGATAATTGGTCAAACAAGATATCAATCCGAGGTAGTGGATACTTGTTTTTAATTGTTACCACATTCAATGGTATGTAGTCCACACACATTTGTAAAGAGTGATCCTTCTTCTTCTTCACGAACAGTGCAGGACATCCCCATTCAGACGAACTTCGGCGAATCAAACCCTTGGTCAACAGATTTTGAAGTTGCTTCTTTTGCTTGGCTTACTCATTTGGATGCATCTGATAAGGCTTTCTTGAGATCAGTGGTGTTCCAAGGATTAACTCAATGGTGAACTCAACCTCTCTGTCTGGTGGTAGACTAGGTAACTCATTTGGAAACACGTCCAGAAACTCGCACACTATCGGAATCTTGGCTAGAAGAGTGGTTTGGATTGCACAGGTTGTACTTGCTAGATCTATTCTCCGAGGTAAGACTACTTGAAACATGCCTTCTCCAACAGGTTCCTTGAGGGAAATAATTCTTCCTCCAACATCAATTACTACTCCCATCTTATTCATCCAATTCGTTCCCATAATTACATCCAACACTAGCCCTAGCATAACTATCAAGATAAGCTTATACTGCCTATTTGCTATATTCAGGGTTACCTCTCTAACTATCTGATTAGTCAATAGATTAGCTCTAGTTGAACTTATCCGATAAGCACATTCAAATTCAACTATCTTATTCTCATGCTTTCTTGCAAATGCTTGACTTGTAAATGAATGAGATGATCCAGAATCAAATAAAACGCCGGCGGGGTGGTTGTTGATAGAAAACATACCAACTGTCATAGGTTCTCCTTCTAGGATGTCATCTATGGTGGTGTGGTGCACACGAGCTTGGTATTGGTTCTGCTACTTCTTGGGAGAAGGACAAAACTTTGCAAAGTGACTAGACTGGTTGCAGTTGAAGCACGGTCCTCTTACCTTGTGTAGCAACTCCAGATGAACTACCTTGTCCTGCCTTGGCCTGTGGTACCGCCATCTTGAATGGCTTTCGATTCCTCTAAGGTTGCTAAGCGTTCTGATTCTTCCTCTGTGGTGGCCTGAACCTTGCCCCAGGAGTAGGTAGATGGTACACAGAATGATTTGCCATCGAGGCTCTTGGCTAGGATGGACCAGACTCAAAGGCCCTCTTGCGAGTCTTGGACGTGCCATACACATTGTTGTTCTTCTCTTGCTTCAAGCAGTCACTAATATAATCATTGAAACCAGTTCTTGCATTGGTACCCACATGCTTCATCATCTTGGGATTTAGACCCCTCTTGAAACTAGCGATCTTCTTGGCATCAGTGTTAATCATGTCAGAAGCATAACGGCTTAGATTATTAAAAACATTCAAATACTACGTCACAGTCTTGGTGCCTTGATTCAGTGATAAGAATTCTCCCAACTTCATCTCTATTAGACCCGGTGGTATGTATTCTCCACGAAAAGCATAAGTGAAATCCCTCCATGTAATGTGAGCATTAGGGGGAAAAGTGGTGCGATGATGCTTCCACCACATCCCTTTAGGTCCTTGTAGCTGATGAGCTGCATACTCTGTCTTCAATACTTCAGTCATTCGTAGTACATGGAACTTATCTTCCATGGTGTTTATCCATTCTTCAGCAACTAGTGGCTCTGCTGCTTCCTTGAAGATCGGTGGCCTTGTGTCCATGAAGTCCTTGAAACTGTTGTATTGATTCACCTCATGTCCGCCCTGGTTTAATCCACGGCAAGTGTTGTTAGCAATGTGGTGCAATGCAGCTTCCACATTTTGCTGCATGCCCTCCATGTTACGTTGACTCCATAGGAACTGTGTGAAGAACTGTTCCACGGTGTATGGTGGAGGAGGAGGTGGTGGTGGATCATGGTTCTCATTCCCAATGGCACTGCCAGCTACCTCAATGGCGTCAAAAATGGTACGACAAGTGTTCGCCAGCATCTGCATATTTCAGCAACAGTAATTATTAGGCGATGTTGTAGAAATTGCAGGGTGAATGAAAAATCATGCCGTACTGAATTCACTGGAGAGAATAAATTCATACAATAAAATAGAGGCACAATAAGTCATTACAATTAACACAACATCACTAAATAGATTACTTAAGCGCAACACATCGCGTCCATTACAACCAAATTGTCAGCATACATACACTGGACTTTTTGACGTTCAGATATCGCCACAAACACATCCAAGTTTTCTAACATTATATTGAAGTCTTAGTCTTACTACTCATTAATACATGCCCGGCATGCCATCCATGCAAAAGATCATCGCAACCGAACCCTAGTAGCTACCGCATCAACGACTAGCCTACTCGTCATGGTCGCTATCTAAGTCAGAGACGTCGCCTTGGTCAGCATCACCATCATCATCCTTAGCTAATGCCTTAGGCTCTTCGGGATCCTCGTCCTCATCCAGATCCATCTTAGCTACTCTAGGGGGAACATAAGCGTGGAGCTGGTTATGTAGCTGGTGAACCTCCTCGTGCAGGTGGTCGTTGTACTCTTCGGCATTGGCCAACTACTGCTCTAGTCCAACCTGTCGAGCTCTCAGAACATCTTCCTCAGACCAGGCTTCATTCCTTTGGTGGAGCACATGGATCAACATGCGCTCACCAATCCTATTAGCGGTGGTTGTTGACGGTAGATAAGTACCATTTTTAACCATCAACATAGCATGAAAAAGGACTAAACAATAATTACCACTAAGATATAGGGGGTCTACTGACATAATTCCATGAGTCAACTGAAAAGAACCAACGAAGGCCCACATGTCAGGTTTACATAGAGACAACAGGGCCATGCATAATGTTTCTGTAATCTAGAAGATACGAGAAGACTCTAGAAACAAACCGGAGGCGAAACGAGCCCAAAGGCCTGGCCGGTGCCCCACCCAGATGGCCAATCAGGCTCCACCTCCTGGATCATGCCTCCACCACCTTTGAGGATCAATAATAATCATAGATCAAGGTCGGTTTGATCCGAGGGCTGTGGTGCTTCCTAGAGGGATTACAAAGGACTCAATAGGAGTGTCACATCTGTGATCTACCACATGCCCTAGAATATAGGTTGTATCTGCAGCTAAACAACATATAAGCACCATGCTTACAAAATATCAACCACTCACCCATGGTACCTTAAAGTGAGTGATATACGAACTTATGTATGAACATGATGATAATCCAACTATACTAAGCATATAATCAAAGTAGACGATGAACATTATAACTAGGAAGATGAACGATATGAATAATAATGTCATAAGAATTATAGCAAACATATAAAAGTAATGAGAGATACAAAAGAGAGACAGTACAATGATTATATACCAAACCACACTCTTGACACAATCGGGAATCCAAGCGAAGCCTGCTTGCCTCCCTCTAGACCTAGCCTAGCTAGCTATGCCCTATAATATGATAGAGCTCGGAGGATGATTAGGTTTCTGTCTTCTCAAATGACTTATTGCCTCCTGGGGTGGCAGGGCCTGGTTTAAATAAGCTGGAGCATCAATCCTAAGCCCTCGAATCAAACCGACTTAAAAGAACAGCATAGATGCAACCTAGGAGGCGGTGGAGAATCGACATTAGAAGTGCAGGCCAACTGGTGGGGACAGGAGGCCGGCGGCTCGCAGGTGCAGCCCCTCGTAGTCTGCCTCGGTGCGGTGTCCTCTGGAGTCTTCTAGAGTCTTCTGGTGTCAGTTTCATTGCAAATAAGTACAATTAATTTTGACATTTGGGTCCACCTTGATGGTTTTCAGGATAAACCCTGTAGAAATCATAGATTCACCAAAACTTATAGAATTTGCTAGTTTAAACCCCTCAACCTTTTTGGTGATCATGTTTATGCCCTTATTCATGTTTTATTGATAGTTTATAATGGTTGTTAACTACCATCAACACTGAGGCAAGAAAACTAGCCAAGCCAGTTTCCCAAACCGGCAAAGCCATTCATCAAAACTAGTCACGACAGCTCCCAACCCAACTAAGCCAGTTCCCCAGGGCAGCGTAGGAAAACAGGCAAGGCCAGTTTTGCTATTACTAGGCACTGCTCCACTGCGAAATCTACTTTCTTATGTTCTTTTCTGCCACAATTGCTTCTGCACTATTCTTTGACTATCTCTAAGTGTTTGTAGATTCATCTAGTCACCTATTGCCACACTTCTAGCCCGTCAACAGCTTGACCCCATCACCTTTGGCAATGTAGCCAGCATGAAGCTTCATACGTGGACCTTAGCCCTCCAAGGAGTGTTTCCTTGGATCAACGAGACCCCTGTACTGCCTCCTCGCATAGGAGGGTATGATAGGTCCCAATGCGAGCAGGGATGATGTGGTGGTTCTTCGACCCCTGTCGCCCTTGTGGTGGCTCAACAGCATAGCAACCTAGCTAGCCTAGAGATGGGCATGGGTGCAAAAACTGGTGTGTGGTGGGGGGAGCTTTTCATTTAATAACTTTTTAGAGGCCGGTAAATTTTTTGAACGATGCTAGAAATTTATTTATAGAGATGGGTGGATACTTGCTTCTAGAGATGTTAATTTTCAGAGATGGATGGTTAGAGACAATTGCTATAGCAACTTCTACATTGCTAGTATTCTATTTGTATGCTAGTGGAATAGTGTTCCCATTTTATGTTCCTGATTCCTAACCATTTTTAAACATGTTTCTCATCGTATCAGTTCATTTCCGCAATGCCTCTAATCCTGTGTTCATTTCCAATCCCATTCATTTTCACCCTAATAGCAACAGCAGAACAACATAGTAAATTTACCATATGACTCTCGGGTGTCCTCCTTCCTTCCTCCAAGTATAAAAGGAGAAGCTAGGGTCCAGAGTAGGTGGATGATTGAAGTTTCTAGCTATAATATATGCAAAGAAAGATGGAGGGTTGTTACCCTCACTAGCGGCTGCAACCTAAAAAATCTTGCGTTCGTTTTCAATCTGTGAGGATTGAGAGCTCTATTCGGTCGTTTTGGACACTAATAGTAATTGAAGTTGCATGGTGGGTACATGCTCCTTGTTGGGCACATCAAAGTGTCAACACAAATGTTCAGGCTAAAAACACCATTTATTTTGCTGGCATGTTCTTGGTACCACAAAAGCACATTTCACAGAGCCTACACTATTGGTGTAGCCCCATGTTTCGGATCTTTGTTGCAGCAGCATTCGTCCTTGAAAGGATCTGGCTTGTTTATGCAGTGGTAGCCAACACCGGTGTAGCCCCGTCGTGTACAAGCAAGCCAGCACCCATAAGGTTTGCAATTTATGTACCGCTGGCAGTCAATCTCCGGCGGTTTATTTTCCTGGTAGCAATTGAAGCCTACATATCCAACATAACACACGTCAAACCAGAGAGTATCGGAGATTTCCTCCTGCAGCACTAGAAGCTTACATATCTAACATGTTAATTGCATGAAATTTACTGGGACACTAATTAATGTTTAGATATCATAAAAATGAAGTATACGTAAAAGTATGTCTTACCTGAAAGGCTAGCAGCTCGGCAGGAGGGGAACGTAGCAAACATGATCCCAAGAACCAAGAACAATGCAGCCCATAGGTACATAATCCTTATCGTAGAGATCTTGAGTAGTGCCATGACGAAGAGAATCTTGCTACTCTCCTCTTTCAGTGACAAGGAGAAGATTTCTTATGTTTGAATTATGTATCTACTCTATTGCTATTTATAGGGAAGCACAACCCATCCTCATTTAACATATGTATCTTAATAAGATTTATGTGATCTACTAGATACCTTGCACTAGTGTTTTGATATCTTAAACTATCTTATTATACTACAATAAATAATTGAGTATCCAATCTAATCCCTTACAAAAATGTTATGCCTTACATTTATGGTAGCTACTATATTAATTACATGAGCGCTCGAATATCTTCTTAGATGCTATTAAATACATGTATCTGGAGCAGTCCCCCATCCACTGCCGATTGAGCAGTCAATATACAAGAAAAAAATGTCAGGTTGGGCCCACTTTTTGTCATAAAGTATATATTTAGAGCAAAAAATAGTGTCACGGATGTCAATGTGTCATCACATATAAACCATCACCACATGTACGTTGTGAAGTTTTCCCAATAAGTCATTTAAAAATGTGTGGACATTCTACACAACTTATATTAAAAATTTTCTAACCCTTTTATGAAACCAAATGTATGTCACAAAATAATTACTCAACATGTGAAAATACCTTCACAAATACCAAAGGCGGACTATGGTTAGGGTGGTTTTTTTTATAATGAAACACTATGCTACAACAAGCAATCTATGTCAGAGCGTCATTTCCAGTCGTGCTGGAACCGGCGGTGATTGCTTATTACTAGTGGTTCATAAGCCTAGGATCCAGAAAATTTATGGGAAGTGGTATTCGCCCGGCCATGAAGTTACCTATCACTGCTAGCTCAAACCACCACCCAGAGGTGAAATATGACTGTCGGGTCATGCCACAAACATGTAGCGATAGGTGTCATATATCACTGTCGGCTAAGGCTATGACCCAACATTGATATATCATTGATAGGTCAAGCTACGAGCTGGAAGTGATATTTTCATATCACTGTCGGGTTTTATGATGACATGACAATGTTCTTTGACCATTAGATCCACCTAACCTTCAAAATTATTGACTCACCATTGTTTGATCCTACTATCACCATTGCTTCTGGTTATAAAACAATTGTCCGGATGTCCCCACAGACGGAGGCTAGGTTGGCGGTGTGTGACGGCCTCTTGTAGTCCAACAAGTTATTGGTTCACCATTTGTGTATCTATGTCTAATACTAAAGAGCCAAAAAATTTTGCCACTAATTTTTTGTCCAGCCTAATCACCGATTCCGTCTCAGCCAACTGGTCGTGAAGTGCCATGTCTGGTTTTTTCTGTGAAGACGTTCCCATCTGTGTCCTTTGTCTCGCAAAGTCCCCGCATCCATTTTTTCTTCCATGAAAACGGTCCCTTCCATGTGCATTGTCAAGTTCCTTTTTTTTCTTTCTTTTCCGCTTCCGCTTTCCCACGTTTAGTTGTGACTTTTTTGTTTCTTCTTTTTGTCTCCCGTTTTTCTTATATACACAGAAAACACAAAATAATAAATATAGTATTCTCAGTCTTTAAACTTCTAATCCTTTCATAATAAATAAATATTTCCATCACCAAGGCCTCGTTTGGAACACGGGATTTTTTCCCTGTTCGTGAACTAATTCCTATGAAATTTCTGCTTAATTCCAGTGAAATTCATGCGATCCAAATTGGCCCTGAGTTGTTCATGGAATTTTAAATATATTAGGAATAAAGCTTAGTACTATTAGGATCTGGACTAGGCGATGGTCTAATCAATCTATGGACTGAAATCTTAAGTTGTTTGTCATCCAATCTAATCTATATCTACATAACTATCTGTATTCGTATCTACATCAATATCTATATAATCACAATAAAAGTATCTCCAAGCTATCCACATATATCAATACAAACTTCCAAGCTGCCTGCATATACCAGTGCAATTTTCAATGAGGACAGACATGTCAAAATCGAGGGAGGTCTTAGTCATACTCATCAACAAACAGACCAATTTTTGACACGACAACAACTAACCCCTTACTGACTTAAGATATTAGAATTACATATTTGATATTATTTCTATGGATCCACAAAAGAAGTCGTTAAACTTGGTATCTAGCTCTACCAACACATAGATAGTGTGAAACTAAAGTTTTGATATATATACATGTGAATATTATTGTGCCCTAATGACGCAAGAAAAAAACCTATCATGGTTGTTATCTAATTCGATATTAAATTAATATAGAACAATGTTGCCAAAAATAACTTATATTAGGGATGTCACAGTTATCATAAGATAAAGTATAGCTTTTAAATGTTATAGAAAAGAAAAAAATAAATAGATATGTAAAATCGTCGTTCTTGTTTCCCATTAATGTGCCCGCTCATTTGTGATTGCTGCAAAAATCATAACAACAATTCAAAACAGCAAAACTAGAACCCTTATAAATTAATGGGTGTAAGTGAGCTGTTCAGCAAGCTCAAGCAACACATGTCAAGCATTTCATAACATTTTTCTCCCGTTACCAATGTTTTCTGATCGGCTTATCATTCCTAATCGGTCCGGTACCGATCAGGATGATTAATCGTCGATCAGGACAATTAATCGGCCTCTGATGAGTCTAATCGTCTATATAATCGTCCAGCATATAGCAGGACTATATATCATATATGTATGGTATATATACCATATACTATATATTTATATAGTAGACATCTAGCATCAAGACCATATTTTTAGTTTGTTGGTTATTTACCTGTGGGATCTGATTTCATATTGATGTCCCAGCCTCCATATGTTTGCTGATTTTCTGCAGAAATAATAGATAACTTGAGTAAGTAGATGTAAAAGAATAGCGTGACAAACGAGATCATTATAGCAGCTAAGCAGCACATACTAAATCCACATCCAGAAAAGTAGGAATTAAGAAAACTAGCATAGTCCATAGCTGACCTAATATAGAATGAGTACATACTACAAACTAAATAATTAAACAACATTCAGAGTTTTTAAGATAACACTAGCTGTCATTCAAGCATTCAACAGCCATCTAAATCTAAATAAGCAAATCATCATCCAAATTGAAGCCTCCTCCATCTCCACCCGAGTCTGCATCCACCTCTGTTCCTACTTTAGCATTAGATGCATCTGGCTAAACTTGTGCTTCATGGTCATCATCTTCATCATCAATGATATTTGGAGTTGCAGCTACAGCTGCAGCAGTCCTTGGACGCTTCCTGGTATACATCTGGTTGACAGAGGCTGCAGCACGAGCAGCAGCAGCCCTAGGCAAGTTGCGGTGTAGATTCTCAGATGCACCAATAGCTTCATCAATAGCAACCCAAGTCATTTCCTCACAATTCTCATCCACCCATTCATTATCCCACTGAAATTCATCTAGCATGAGAGGGTTGCTCTTCTGTCCTTTGCAGCCAAGCTCTCTGATTTTTTGAAACCTGTTTGACATTTTTTGTTGTAACTGACATAGACCAATTTATTTAACCTCTTGTACTCTAATCTATTCCTATTTTTGGTGTGGAACTGCATAAAAAATAATGAACAACACATTGGTTTTTAAGCAATATCGCAAATACATAATTGATTTTACTTTGAAGTTTGAACTAGCAGTGGTACTTACATGGGAAAAAACACTCCAATTAGACTCACAACCTGATGTAGAGCAGCAAAGACTAATAATTTTATTTGCTAGACTTTGGAGCTCAAATGAGTGCCCACCATAGGAATTCCACTAGCGAACTGAAACACAATTACCTAATAATCAGGTCATAACAAAACAAATATTGAGAAGGATTGAAGGTTTTAAAATATCCAAAACTTACTAGGGTTCTTTTTGTCTCTATCCCTTATTGCTAATGGCATTGAGAAGCCTTCACCTTTTGTCACACCCATTTTTAAGGACAAAAATAGGATGCATAAAATACTCATGTGCGCCCTAGGTCATGATCGCACACATAAGTAGACAAATTACATAGTATCATCACAGTGCTTATTACATAGCGAATAAATATTTAAGACATAGTCTTGAACGATAAATAATATTAACTAATAGTAATCTCCAGCGGAAACTCCACACAGGGACACAGTTGACTGGTTGACACCAAGACTAGTACTCATTACGATAATCTTCCTCATAATCTTCATCTGTTATGGTGGAAATAGCAAGAGTGAGTCCATGTCGAACTCAACAAATATAACACAGGGTTCATGAGGCTCAAAAGGCTAGACACTGTTTAACTGCGTTTAGCTTTTACTCATATAATTAACAATTGAGTAGCATCAAGATAAACCACTTCCCATTAAAGAACCAATGATCAATTGTAATAATGATAACGAATAGCATTAACATGAACATAGTAATAATCAACAATAATTAAGCATGATATAACAGTTATGATCAACTATTCCATAAGAATCCCCAAGGCCGCTCGTATCCGTGAGCACGGCTAGTATACCAGTTTTTAACTCTGCGCAGAGGTGTACACTTTCACTGTGAGTCATGATTTCCAAATGAGTGGGGAGATCAAGCCCAAACACCGGAGAACCATATAAAGCCACTCAAGAGTTCATCTAACAAGTTAGGGCCATTAGATTCACTCGGCAGGCAGATGTAGAACCCCCCTTCCCTGTGGCACAACAACCGCAGCCTATACACACTAGGCCAGGGGCTCGCACTACACCCAACGTGGCAAGCCATTCTTACGCCATTTAAGGTAACCACTAACAAGCTAGAAAAGGTCTCTTGAACAACTAAAGCCAGAGCCATATAGCCCTCACAGTTGTACTGTATATCCCGGTTATCACTTACAGATAAGTCCTTACGGAGAGAAACCAGAGCATCAAAATAATACACTTGCTCTAGCCCCCTTTTAACAGTAATAAAATCATCTTAATGGTTGATTGCTTAATCCATTAATCAAATTACAAGATCATTGTTCTTAGTTTAAGCACTAGCAATATCTACCCATATGCATTCCCAAGGTTGACAAGGAATCAAGACAACAAGCACTAAGTTATAATCTCTAAGGTTGTCAAGGTAAGCACATGCATATGTATGATAATTCGATGTATAGGTAACAAGGATAGTCCTGTGTTATACTTGCCTTGATCAAAGTTCTCCAAATAATACTGCTGACTTGGCTCAAAGTAATACTCCGAATCGTCCAAAAACTGCTCACCTTCTATATTCGATCATCAATCAACATCATACATGCATCCAATCAAACATACACGAAGCAAACAAAGAGATATAATTAGAACAGTACACCAACAGTAATAAAACAGTAATAAAAGTTTATAAAACTCTTCTACACGTTTCTACGATCACACAGACGCAAAGATCACCAAATTCGGAGTTAAAACGTGAAAGTTATGAATTTTCTAAGATTTCCTATTGATAAATAAATATTTAATTATAAACTCAAAAAATAAATTATCAAAACTAACTGTACAACTTTACTAACATGTAGAGTTCGCAAATACGAACCTAACGCAACTTGAACGGATCAAATCGGAGTTAAAACAAAGTTTTTATGGCCAAAACAGTTCTAGTGGCAAATCTGTAATTTCCTGAAAACGTATTTTTGAATAAACCGGGAGGAATTACATTTTCAAAACGCGAAAACGTATTTTCTGGAATACGCCAAGGACCGCGGGTTATATAAAGAAAAAGTGCAGGGGCTCTTTAGAAAAATTACCCCGCGAAGGGGTAAGTTCTAATCTCGGCCGTAGATCACGAGATGGACGGCTCGTGTTCATCATCAACCCTACAATGCTTATTCCGGTCGCCCCCCTCAAGTCCGGCCGGCGGCCACCATCACCGCCACGCGCCACCTCACCGGAAAATCCCGTCTCCCCCTTTTCCGACCACTACTTGACCCGCCACCAACTCAAATCGAAAGAGAAGCTTCCCCCGAACCTATCTACATAGCTTAGGAAAGCTACAACAGCTCAAAAGCGGGATGCGGCTTGGATAGGGCGGCGGCGCCATTATCGGCCGACGGTGCTCTTCAAAATCGCGGTAAATTACACAAGAACTCAAAAGAAACACATGGGAAGGGGGAGGAGGAGCTAACGAACTCACCTAGGCAAAGAAGAAAGGCACCAAACTAACCACAACCGACGGCGACGTCAACCGAAACCCACCTAGGTTTTCCAATCTCGCCAACTCGATTTCACGTGGATGAACTCGTGTTTTAGACGAAAAACGGAAATAGGTAACATACGGCCACCAATTTATAGCTTCACATACTCGTATTTGGTTAGGAATCTCAAGATAGGAGATTCGGTTCGGTTAGGGGTGGTGTTCGTATCCGGCTCGAACACGGCGCATCGGAGAAGAAGCAACCGACGTGTGGCCCCCACTCGTCAGCGAGAGAAAGAAAAGAAGGCGCTGCTACTGCGGTACTGGGCCGGCCCATCTGTTGGCCCACGCGGAGAGCGCCGCACCAGCCCACTGCCGCGGCCCAGCGCGGGCGCGGGAGAACAGGCCGATCCGTCGGTCATTCGGCCCACCAGGTAAGTATTCTTTTCTCTTTTCTTTTTTTTTATATTTGTTTTCACAAATTATCTCAAATAAAATTTCTAATCCAAAATAAAATAAAACAAATCCACACCACATAACAGAATAAATGCAACAGCATGAATGCAACACCAAATATATTTTATTTTTACTTTAATTTGTCATTATTTGTTATCCAATTTATTCAAAATTTGTTATCTCTAAAATTTGGGTGTTACAAATTCTACCCCCCTTAAAAGAATCTCGTCCTCGAGATTGGACTGCTTACTCAAATAACTGCGGATATGATTTCCTCAATTCATCCTCTCTTTCCCAAGTTGCCTCTGCCTCTGAATATCGATTCCACTGTACTTTACACATCTTAATAATCCGACTTCGAGTAACCCTCTCAGCAGTCTCTAAAATCTTAATCAGAAACTCTTCATATGTAAGATCCTCCTTAACAGTCAATTCTTCCAAAGGTATCTGCTCCTCAGGCACCTGCAAACACTTCTTAAGTTGTGAAACATGAAACACATCATGCACTCCAGATAAATTCTCAGGCAACTCTAATTGATAAGCAACTTCCCCACGTCTAGCGATAACTTTAAATGGTCCAACATACCTTGGTGCTAGTTTACCTTTCATGTTAAACCTCTTCACACTTCTCATAGGTGACACCTTCAAATAGACATAATCTCCTACTTCAAAAGCTAGATCTCTTCTCCTATTATCAGCATAACTCTTCTGACGAGACTGTGCCACTCTCAAATTCTCATGAATCACTCGCACTTGATCTTCTGCGTTTCTAAGAACATCTGTACCAAACACCTGAGATTCACTTGTCTGATCCCAAAACAATGGAGTTCTACACTTACGTCCATACAAAGCTTCAAACGGTGCCATCTTAAGACTCTGTTGATAACTATTATTGTAAGAAAATTCTGCATAAGGCAAACTCTTATCCCAACTAGTTCCATATTGCAATGCACAGGCTCTCAACATATCCTCTAATACCTGGTTGGTCCTTTCAGTCTGTCCATCTGTCTGTGGATGATATGCTGTACTAAAGTTCAATTTTGTTCCCAAAGATTCATGTACAACTTTCCAAAAGTGCGACGTAAACTGCGATCCTCGATCAGATACAATCTTCTTTGGAACTCCATGCAAACATACTATCTTCTCCATATACAACTCTGCCAATTTTGGTCCATGGTAAGTAGTCTTAACTGGTATAAAATGAGCAACTTTGGTTAACCGATCTACTATTACCCAAATAGAATCATAACCTCTCTGAGTACGCGGTAACCCCACTATAAAGTCCATACCAACTTCCTCCCACTTCCATTCAGGAATCTTCATTGGTTGCAACAATCCAGCAGGTCTCTGATGCTCTGCTTTCACCCTCTGACAAGTATCACACAATGCCACATACTCAGCCACATCTCGTTTTAATCCAACCCACCAATATTTCTGTTTAAGATCCAAATACATCTTAGTACTACCAGGATGAATAGAATAAGCTGACTCATGAGCTTCGCGAAGAATTGCCTATCTAATAGCTTGATCCTCAGGTACACACAGCCTCTTTCCAAATCACAAAATCCCATTATCATCCATTCGAAAACCTGGTGACTTACCAATCACTATATCCTCCGCTATCTTCTTTAGTTTCTCATCCTTCAACTGACCCTTGTAAATTTCTTGCTCTAAAGTAGGCTCGATCACTAATTCCATTGTATTAGTAACAATTCCCAAATTCAAATATTCAAATTCAGCACATAACTCCCTAGTCATAGACAATGTTCTTATCTCATTGGCATAACTTTTCCTACTAAGAGCATCAGCTACTACATTAGCCTTACCAGGATGATAGTGTATCTCAATATCATAATCCTTAATCAACTCTAACCATCTGCATTGCCTCAAATTCAGATCTGATTGAGTGAAAATATACTTCAAACTCTTATGATCAGTGTATATGTCACTCTTATGTCCAATCAAATAATGTCTCCAAATCTTTAAAGCATGAACTACAGCTGCTAACTCCAAATCATGTGTAGGATAATTCAACTCATGCTTTCTCAACTGTCTAGATGCATAGGCCACAACTCTGCCTTCTTGCATAAGAACACATCCCAAACCTTGACGAGAAGCATCACAATAAATAGAAAACTTCTTACTCAAATCTGGTAAAACCAAAACTGGCGCTGTAGTCAACCTCTTCTTCAATTCCTCAAAACTAGCTTGACATTTATCAGACCACACAAATTTGGCATTCTTTTCTAACAGAGATGTCATAGGTTTAGCAAGTTTAGAAAACCCTTCAATGAACCGTCTGTAATATCCAGCTAAACCCAAGAAACTGCGAATCTCGCTAACATCGGTAGGTGGTTTCCAATTCAATACATCCTTTACTTTACCTGGATCCACTGATATACCTCCATTAAAAACAATATGACCAAGGAAAGAAACTTCCTTCAACCAAAACTCACATTTACTTCGCTTCGCATACAGTTTATGCTCTCTAAGCTTCTGCAATACCAACCTCAAATGTTCAGCATGCTCTACCTCTGTCTTGGAAATGTCACACCCATTTATCGACCAAATGGAATGCTTACCCTTATGTGCGCCCAGAGATCAATCACACATAAGTTCACAAATTATAACAGAAGTATCATGGCAAATGTTATTACATCACGATATTTAAACACATAGTCTTAACACAAATGTAGCGGAAGTATAAATAAAAATCTCTCTCGTGGTAGCTCCAGTCACAGGTACATTGACTGGTTGACAGCAAGACTAGTAATCCTCAGGGAAGTAGGCGTAGTAGTCGCTATTACCTCCATCTGTTACCCATCCGGGATTTTTATCCAAATAAGAGAAATAAACAAGCGTAAGTACATCTCGTACTCAACAAGTGTAACATGGGGTTCATGAGGCTCAAATAGGCATAATCATGGGTTTATTAGCATGTAGCTTTTAGTTAACATGATTTTAGCATATCAATAGCATCAAAAAGTCTCAATGTAAACAATAAACATATGATCCATGTGAAATGATTAATGAATAGCATAAACATAGACATAAACAATTATTCAACTATTCCATAAGGGTCCAAGGCCACTCGTGACCGTGAGCACGGCTATTATAACAGTTCTACACTCTGCAGAGGTTGTACACTTTCACTGTGAGTCGTGTTACCCAAATGCCCGGGTTAATTACTCCCAAAACACTACCAAGGTGAGCAGGCAGGGTAAACACTATGAAGTCTTTCGAAGGTTCGTCTAACAAGTTAGGGCCATTAGATTCACTCGGCAAACAGATGTAGAGCCCCCCTTCCAAATGGCACAATAACCCGCAGCCTATACACATAAGGACAGAGGCCGCACTATACCCGATTCGTCAAGCCATTCTTACGCCAAAAAGGTTACCTCTAACAAGCTAGAAAAGGTCCTTCTATATGACTAAAGCCAGAGCCATATAGCCCCCATAGTTGTACTGTAAATCCCGGATTATCGCTTATAGATGAGTCCTTATGGAGAGCAATTAGAGCATCAAAACAACACACATGCTCTAATCCCCTTTATACAAGAATCAAAATCATATTTTAATGTTTATTGCATATTCCTCTAATCAATTTACATGATCATAGTCCATGTTTAAGCACTAGCCATACTAATCAATGCATCATAATGGGTACCAAGGTATAGGATCAATCACTAAGTCATCCTTAACAAGGAATAAATGCATAATGACATTAATTGCATAATGTGGATAGGACAACAAGGATAATCCCATGCTATACTTGCCTTGCTCAAACTGGTCCTGAAGATCTTGCTCGTAGTAAGGCTCTTGATCTCCAACGAATTGCTCACCGTCTATACTCGATCAACCATTATCAACAACACACATCCAGAGGCAATCATGCATAGACAAACAAGACTATAATTAGAACAATACACCAACAGTAAGAAAATAAAATAAAAAGTCTTTAAAACGAATCTACAACTCGCTAGGATCACACAGACGCGAAGATCACGAAAAACGGATCTAAAATGACAAAGTTATGAATTTCCGAAGATTTCCTATAGAAAAATAAATACTTTAATTAAAACTCGAAAATAAATTAATCTAAACCTACTGTACAGTTACATCATTAGATAGAGCTCGCAAATATGAACCTAACGCAATTTGAATGGATCAAATCGGAGTTAAAACGAAGATTCTACGGCTAAAACAATCTGAGTGGCAAATCTATAAATATGAGAAAGCGTATTTTTCTTTTTCCGAAACGAATTACGTTTTCAACTAAACAAAGCGTATTTCACCATTTTACGTTTTGGACCGCGGGTTACAAACTCAGAAATCTCAGGGGCTCTTTTACAAAAATACATGCGAACCGGTATCTTTTAATAAGATCCGTCCGATTCAAAATGAACGGACGAGATTGAATCGGGGAGAGAGAGAAAGAGAAAGCCGGCGGCCACAGTGAATCCGGCGGCGGCGCCATGGCCGGACGAAGCCGAGCTCGCCGAAGTTTGCAAAGAAGACCATCCCGAGCACCAAACGCCGAACCGAAGGCACCAAAAGAAAGAGCACATCACCGCGACCTTACCCCGCGCGAAAACGAGACCGAGGAGCAACCGGAGGGCGGCGGCTAGCTCGGCAAGGCGGCGGTGGAGGCGGAGCTCGCGGCGAGCCAACCCTAGGCGGTCTTGGCTGCGGAAAACGGTGGGATGAGGAGCGGGGAGGGCCGAGGGCTCCGTTTTATAGCTCCCAAGCATCACCGGTTATGGAAAGGAGGGAGATTCGAAGATCGAATCGGATCGGTTGAGGAAAGGAAAGAGAAATCCGCCGGCGTCGGGAGGAAGAAGAAAGTAAAGTGGAAGACAGTCGCTGACAAGCGGGTCCCACCTGTCGGTGACACCAGGCGAACGCGGGCCGCGCGTGCGGGAATCAGGCTGGCGGGCCGCTGGCCGGCTCGGCCCATGGACATGCGGCGCGCGCGGGGAAAAAGGAAGGGACTGGGCCGCGGCTTAGCTGGCCGAGCTCAGCTGAGGGAGAAAAACAGCCCGGTAGAAAAATCCTTTTCTTTTTCTTTTCCAATTTTTCAAATCCATTTTTCAAATGATTTTCAAATCAAATTTGAATTTGATTTAAACCACTCAACACAAAACTCCAAATGCAGCAGCATGAATGCTCAATCATGTTTCTACCCTTATATTTGATTTTAAATTTATAAAATTATTCTTATTCTATAGTTGCATGCTTCACCAAAAATAAATATAAAATCACCTTTTCCCTATTTTTCTTTTCTTCAAATTTTAGGGTGTTATAATTCTACCCCCCTTAAAATGAATCTCGCCCCGAGATTCGACCGGTGCTTACTCAAACAGTTGCGGGTAGGTTTTTCTCAGATCCTCTTCTCGTTCCCAAGTAGCCTCTTCTGCGGTATACCGATTCCACTGTACTTTACACATTTTGATTGTTCTACTTCTTGTGACTCTGTCCGCAGTCTCCAAAATTTTAACCGGAAACTCCTCATATGTAAGATCCTCCTTTACAGTGAGTTCCTCTATCGGAATCTGTTCTTCTGGTACTCGTAAACATTTCTTCAATTGTGACACATGGAACACATCATGTACACCTGCCAGACTCTCGGGTAATTCCAATTGATATGCCACTTCACCACGTCGCTCTATAATCTTGAAAGGTCCAATATATCTTGGTGCTAATTTACCCTTCATGTTAAATCTCTTCACACTTCTCATGGGTGACACTTTCAAGTAGACATAATCCCCTACCTCAAAAGTCAACTCTCTTCTGCGAGTATCAGCATAACTTTTCTGTCTAGACTGGGCTATTTTTAGATTATCTCTAATCATTCTTACTTTCTTTTCAGCATCCTTTAATACATCAGGTCCAAACACTTGACTCTCCCCTGTCTGATTCCAGAACAACGGGGTCCTACACTTTCGTCCATACAGAGCCTCAAACGGTGCCATTTGAAGACTCTTCTGGTAACTATTGTTATAAGAGAACTCTGCGTATGGCAAACTCTTATCCCAGCTAGTACCATATTGTAGAGCACAAGCTCTCAACATATCTTCCAATATCTGATTAATTCTCTCGGTTTGACCATCTGTCTGAGGATGATAAGCTGTACTAAAATTTAGTTTGGTCCCCAATGATTCATGTATCTTTTGCCAATAATGAGATGTAAACTGAGTACCTCGATCAGACACAATCTTCTTAGGAACTCCATGTAAACTCACTATTCTTTCCATATACAACTCTGCCAGTTTCGCACTGCTATATGTAGTCTTCACAGGCAGAAAATGAGCAACCTTAGTCAGACGATCCACTATCACCCAAATTGAATCATATCCTCTTTGAGTCCGTGGTAACCCAACTATAAAGTCCATACCGACCTCTTCCCATTTCCACTCAGGTATCTGCATAGGTTGTAACAATCCTGCAGGCTTCTGATGTTCCACTTTCACCCTTTGACAAGTGTCACACAAAGCAACATACTCAGCTACGTCTCTCTTTAAACCATACCACCAATATTTCTCTTTCAGATCTAAGTACATCTTAGTACTACCCGGATGTATGGAATAAGCTGACTCATGAGCTTCACGCAGAATTGCCATTCGGATATCCTTATCTTCGGGCACACACAACCTTTTCCCAAACCATAGCGTACCATTTTCATCCTTACGAAATCCTGGAGATTTCCCTTTCGCTATGTTTTCAGCTATCTCTCTCAACTTTTCATCCTTCTGCTGACCTTTACGGATTTCTTGCTCCAGAGTAGGCTCCAATACTAGTTCCACTGCATTAGTAGTAAATCCTAAGTTCAGATGCTTACACTCAGCACACAATTCCTTTGGCATAGGCATTACTTGTATTTCATTTGCATAACTCTTCCTACTAAGAGCATCAGCAACAACGTTGGCCTTTCCGGGATGATAATGCACTTCTAGATCATAGTCTTTTATCAACTCCAACCATCTACGCTGCCTCAAGTTCAGATCCGTTTGAGTGAAGATATACTTGAGACTCTTGTGATCAGTGTATATATCACTCTTGTGTCCAATCAAATAATGTCTCCATATCTTTAATGCATGAACTACTGCAGCTAATTCCAAATCATGAGTAGGGTAATTTAATTCATGCTTCCTTAACTGCCTCGATGCATATGCCACAACTCTACCTTCTTGCATCAGAACACATCCCAATCCCAATCGAGATGCATCACAATAGATAGAGAAAGGTTTATTCAGATCTGGCAAAACTAAGACAGGTGCAGTAGTCAATCTTTTCTTTAATTCCTGAAAATTAGTCTGACACTTCTCGGACCACACAAACTTGGCATTTTTCTCCAACAATGTAGTCATTGGTTTTGCAAGCTTGGAAAATCCCTCAATAAATCTTATATAATAACCAGCCAATCCCAAAAAGCTACGGATCTCACTTGCATTGATAGGTGGTTTCCAGTTCAATACATCTTTCACCTTGCCAGGATCTACTGATATTCCTCCATTTGAAACAATATGACCCAGAAAAGAAACTTCCTTCAGCCAAAACTCACATTTACTCCTTTTTGCATATAGTTGGTGTTCTCTGAGCTTCTGCAAGACCAACCTCAAATGTTCAGCATGTTCTTCCTTCGTCTTGGAAAACACTAGTATATCATCAATGAATACCACTACAAACTTGTCCAGATATTCCATGAACACCTTATTCATTAAGTTCATGAAGTATGCAGGAGCATTAGTCAAACCAAAGGACATCACTGTATACTCATATAACCCATAACGTGTGGTAAATGCTGTCTTGGGTATATCCCTGGCACGAATCTTCAATTGATGATATCCAGAGCGAAGATCAATCTTGGAGAATACACAAGCTCCTCTCAACTGATCAAACAGGTCATCAATTCTAGGCAATGGATACTTATTCTTAATAGTAACCTCATTAAGAGACCGATAATCTACACACATCCTCTGAGTTCCATCTTTCTTATCCACAAAAATCACTGGTGCACCCCATGGTGAAGAACTAGGACGAATAAAACCCTTATCCTGTAACTCCTTAATTTGTTTCTTAAGTTCTTCTAATTCATTTACTCCCATTCTATATGGACGCTTAGCTATAGGTGCAGTTCCAGGTAATAATTCAATAATAAATTCAATGTCACGGTCTGGTGGCATACCTAGCAATTCCTCCGGAAACACATCTGGGAACTCCTCCACAACTGGATCCTCCTGATTGGCACCATCATTGAGCTGGTTCACTGTAGCGGTCTCTTATTTTTGCACTTTGACTTCGACCCTGATCCTATCACCCTTTGGTGTTGTCAGCACAACTGATTTGTCCTTACACTGAATCTCTGCTTGTTGTTGCATCATCCAATCCATTCCCAATATTCCATGAACACCTTATTCATCATGTACATAAAGTATGCAGGTGCAATGGTCAATCCAAACGACATAACAGTATACTCATACAATCCATACCTTGTAGTAAAAGCTGTCTTTGGAATATCAGAGGCACGAATCTTCAACTGATGATAACCAGAACGTAAATCAATCTTAGAGAACACACAAGCACCTCTCAACTGATCAAACAAGTCATCAATCCTGGGCAAAGGATACTTATTGTAACACCCTAAATTTTGCTTTGTTTTAAAATAGCTAAATATGATTTAATTAGGTATGTATGTGTGCATTTAAATATAGAGAATAATAAATTTTGTGAAATTAAAATTAATCATAAGGATAACCATTTGTTTTTGCACTCATGCTGTTGCACTATATTTTGTGATGATTGGTTTGAGTCAAAGTTTAAAAGACATTCAAAAACATTTGAAAATTTGATTTGAAAAATCAAATTAGAAAAAGAAAATTTGTTTCTTTTCCCCTCCCTCCTTCTGGCCCGAGCGGCCCGTTCGGCCTGCTGCTCTCCCACCGAACCGGCCCACGTGCGCGCACTTCCTCCCCCTCCGCTTGCTGGGCCGGCCCGAATCAGCCCAGCAAGTCACCACCGCCGCGCCCCTTCCTCTGTGCCACCGACGCGCCGGGCCCACCCGTCAGCTCCTCCCCTAACCTCCCCCCCCCGCGCCTTGCGGTCATGGCAACCGCCACCGCGCCCACTTCCCCGCGCGACGTGGGAGCCTTCCCCCGCGCCCGGCCTTCAAAAAGGGAGCCGGACCCCTTCACCGCCTCGCCTGCTACCATTTCCGCCCCTAACCCACTCGCTTGAGCAACCGAAGCCCGCGGCAACGAATCACCGGAGCACCGTCCGCCCCACCGCGTCGGTTGTCACCCCCGAGCCGTCCCCGTCCCGTTTGAAGCCGTGGTGAGACTCCCCGTGCTCCCCTCCCTCTCCCTGCACCTCTGATTCAGTGTTTTGTGGCCTCTAGGGTCGTTTTTGCGAGCTCCGGCGAGCCCTCTCCGGGCCGGCCATGGCGGGTGCCCCTCGGGCTTTTACCCGGCCGCGCTTGTGGCGAAAATGGAATCCCTATCCCCTCCGCATTCTTCCTATGGGTTTTGTTTGGAGAATGGGGCCCTGTAGTGCCCGGCCGAGCAGCGCCAGCGAGCTCCATGACGGCGCCGCCATCTCCTTCCCTAAATCCGGCGGCCGGCCCCTCTCTTCTCCCCCCCTTTTCTTTCCTAGCCGTCCATCGCGAGATCAACGACCCAGAATCACCCGTACCCCTTCGCGAGTCATTTTGCTTAAGAGTCCCTCGGGTTTTGCCTTATATAACCCGCAGTCCTCGGCCATTTGATTAAATCTGAATTTTGATTTATTTTAAAATCCGAAAATAGTTTGATCTATTTACATAATTGCCACTGCAGTAAAACGTGTATAAAATCGTCGTTTTAGCTCCGATTCGACCCGTTCAACTTGCGTTAGTTTTGTAATTTAGTAATCTACGTATTAGTGCCACTGATGGACCTGTTAGAAGCTTTTAAGTTTCTCAATTAAGTCTAGTTTGGTAGCTAGTTTTGGAACCTTGTTTCGCGCGTAACTTTTGCGTTGTAGCTCCGATTTTCGTGCAATTCGCGTCAATGTGATCGTAGCGAGACGTAGATGATTTTGGTAAATATTTCATTCAGATTTATTTATTGTTGGTGTACTGTTCTAATAGTAGCTATGTTTTGCTTGTATGTCTGCTCCGATTTGCGTGTTGTACTTCGTGTCGTTCGAGTTCAGACGGTGAGGAGTACGTCGGAAATCCGGACGCGTACGAGGAGCAGCAGGACCAGCAGCAGTTCATGAACCAAGGCAAGTATAGCATGGGCCTACCTTGTTGTCCTATTCATTATATAACGTACTCATTATGCATGTGTCTAATATTGCTCGACTATAAGGACATCCTAGCAAATTGATGACCTGTACCTTGATTTCCTATGGGGATTAATTGCATTTGGGTAGAAAGCTAGTGCTCTAACTAAACATGATCTACACATTGATTAATGGAACCAACGGATAATCATGATGATAGTAGTGGAACTAAAGGGTGATGGTGCAAATGATGTTGATCATGTTGCCCTAAACCCTCCGTAAGGACTTATCTGTAGGGCAAAAGCTGGGACTTACAGTGCAACCGTGGGAGTTAAATGGCTCTGACTTTGGCTCAGTAGTAGGATCTTTTCTAACTTGTTAGAGGTTATCCGAAAGGGCGCAAGAGGGGCTTGCCACGTTGGGTATAGAACTGCCTCTGTTCAGATGTGTATAGCCTGCGGGAATTGTGCCATCGAAAGGGGGGTTCTCTATATCTGCCTGCCGAGGAAACCTAGCGGCCCTAACTGGTTAGAAGAGGCCTATGGAAGGCTTCATAGTGTACCCTGCCTGCTCACCTTGGAAGTGTTAGGGGGTCGACGGGCCCCGGGCATATGGGTAACACGACTCACGAGTAAAGATGCACAACCTCTGCAGAGTGTTAAACTGTTATAACAGCCGTGCTCACGGTCATGAGCGGCCCGGAAAACTCACAGAATAAATGGTTACTTGATACGTGATGAACTATGATGATGAGATCACACTGATGCTTTCTCTTCTTAAATCTAGTAGTGGGTCATGTGGGATAAATGGGAGCTTGAGCATAATTTAATAATGATTAATAATGAAATGTTGATCTACTAAAAATGCTAACTGCAGTCAACCGTGTCTATCCTTTTTGAGCCTCATGAATCCTCATACTATACTTGCGGAGTACGATTGTACTCACACTTGTTGCTATGTTGTTTTTGGGTAAAATCCCGGATGGGAACAAATGACAGTTTCTACGAGGACTTCCCGGAGGATTTCTAGGTTTGGGTCAACCAGTCGTCCTTCCCTGTGGATCAGACACTACGCCTGAGAGTTGCTATTTACCTTTCCGTTTGTTTATGTAAGAACTACGTGATGTAATAACGTTATGTATGTACTCAGTGATGATACTTCTGTTGATTTGTCGGCTTATGTGTGCGACTATTCCTGGGGCGCACATAAGATGTATGCACTCTATATTGTCCTTTAATTGGGGTGTGACAAATTGGTATCAAAGCTGTGTCGACTGTAGGACGCAAACCTAGATAGAAATGGTCGTTTCTAGGAGTTTGACTTTATTTATTTATTTGCTACTACCTCACTCTTGATATTTTATTAAAAATTTTATGCTCTATTCTTTATTCTATTGCATAAAATATTGACTCTGATAATATTTTATATCAAAACTATAGATGCCTCGCCTCAGTGCCGCTGCCTACGTCGCCCAGTTCGTTCCAGCAGCACCTGCTCCACCAGCACCACCAGCAGTACCACCAGTGGAGCCAGAGGTCGTCCACGTCACTGACGAGGAGGAGGAGGAACCCATGGAGGAGGAGGCATTTTCAGATGCTGCATCTGATGGACCCGCTTCGACTCCCGTGGCTGCACCCATCGCACATGTGGATGCGCCAGTCCCCGCTGTTACACCTCCACCAGCATCCCAGGCTGCTTCTGCACCAACACCAGTGCCCTCCCCGGCTGCATCAGAGGAGCCAGAAGAGATAGGATGGTCCACCAGGAACAAGTTTAAGGAAGCTCCCGAAGATGCCCACTACCACAACCTCCTCACCACCATGCTAGCTGAGTACTATCCAGAGTTTGCTGCCTCTGTGAAGTACTACTGTGCGGAGCACA
Source organism: Saccharum spontaneum (assembly GCA_022457205.1). Classification (NCBI taxonomy): domain Eukaryota; kingdom Viridiplantae; phylum Streptophyta; class Magnoliopsida; order Poales; family Poaceae; genus Saccharum; species Saccharum spontaneum. The sequence continues at coordinate 52,915,107 of CM039595.1, forward strand.
CACATCCAGTGGAGGCGGCGTACTGGAAGACCAATGTGATCATCACCGCCTGGAACAACACCGACCAATCTCAGGATATTGTGACCACCCATAGCCACCGAGCCAGGCGTGCTAGTGTCTATGACAGCATGGAAGATGATGCGCAGGCGGCGTACCTGCATTACCATGGTAGGCGTTTTGAGGATATGCAGAACGATCGCTACCGGTATCTCCCACGCTATGACCCGAGGGAGAAGACATGGGCGGTGTTGGCTCCTCCAGCTTCTGATCCCACCTTGGACACCACAGTGAGGCACCTCAGCGCCATGCAGGAGGTCAATGAAGCACTCAGGGAAGAGCTTCGTGCAGCGCAAAAATCTGAAAAGCGCCTTCAGAACCAGATAGATGAGATGGCCGTTCAGCTAGGACAGCCTACCATTTACAAGAAGAAGGCTAGGATGTTCACCATGGTGGATCACGCTCCTTAGGTGTTTGCAGCCCCGTCTTGCTAAATGCGTTTTAGAATCGAGAGTCGTGTCAAGTTTGTGTATGTTTTGTGAACTTTTCGTTGTATCGTTGGTTGAGTTGATGGACTTGGATGATTTGGAGTTTGTGTGATTGCTGGAACAGTGTGGGCTTGTCCACATGTTCTTTTTATCAAAACCTTAAGTTAGTGTTTGTTTAACTTAGTTGGGGCTAATTTCTGCTTTACTGCTGTGCTGTTTCTCAGAGCAGTCTGCAATGTTTGTCTCATATCTCTAAATATCTACTTCCGAAAATTATGAAATTTTTGTGGGAAGAACTAGACTTGTGTACCTCTCATTTCCCACTGGAATCACCTCATTATCAATTCTGGTTTGAGAGATATGCCTGCTACAACCTGGCAAGTCTGTGCAGTTTGTAACCTAGAACAGAAATTGTTTAGCTCAGTTTTTGATGATGTTGCCGTCTGTATCAGTGAAAAAGTTCTATACAAAAGTTGTAGCAGACTCTTTAAGCTTTCCAACGATGTATGCCACGCCTACTTTGGATTTCTGGAACTTGAGTTACACTCTATTTTTCGGTCTGCTGTTGTAGACACTCGTCCAGAAATTTTCAGTTATGTTATTTACCTTTTGTAAATAATTTGTAAATTTTTGGGAGATCTCTAAAAGTTTGCACGTTTGCTTGGAAACAGATGGCCGCCAGAGGAGGACGTGGCCGAGGCCGTGGCCGTGGTCGTGGACACGGAGCTTTGGTGGACCCACCTCCGCCACCGCCGGTGACCATTGAGCAGTTGATGGCCATGCAAGCGCAGCTCATGCAGACCGTGATGGACCGTCTCAGTGAGCAACCCGCAGGAGCACCCCCACCTGTGCAGGTCCGTGACAAGCGTGGTGAGTTTCTGAAGGGACGCCCACCTGTGTTCACACACGCCTCTGAACCTATGGAGGCGGATGACTGGCTGAGAGCTGTGGAAAAGCAGCTAAACATTGCACAGTGCAACGACTTGGAGAAAGTCTTGTACGCCTCAGGCCAACTCCAAGGAGCTGCTCAGGATTGGTGGGAGTCATTCCAGTATGGACGTCCAGAGAATGCTCCAGAGGTCACATGGAAAGAGTTCACAGAGAACTTTAGGTCCTATCACATCCCTGAGGGACTTATTGAGCTAAAGCAAGAGGAGTTCCGGGCTCTCAAGCAAGGGTCCATGTCTGTGGCGGAATACCGCGACAAGTTTGCACAATTGTCGCGATATGCCCCGGCTGAAGTGGCTAGGGATTCTGACAAACAGCGCCATTTTCTGAAGGGGCTGTATGATGGACTCCAACTGCAACTGATGTCCAACAAATATGCCAGTTTCCAAGAGTTGGTGGACCGTGCCATTGTAATTGATAACAAGCGTAAGGAAATTGACCTCAAGAAGAGGAAGCTCTAGGGACAGGCATCGGGTAGCAACACTCGCCCGCGAGCCTTTCCGCAGCAAGGTTTTCCGTAGAGGAACCAAGGGCCACCCAACCAATGGAATAAGGGCCAGTACCCCCAAAGGAACCAGTACCAGCAGCGTCCCCAGTACCCACCGCAGTTGGGTAATCAGAGTCAGCAGCGCCCCCAGCAACAGCAAGCTAGCAACCAAGCTCCACGTCAGGGAGTGCCCAACAATGCCCCAATCAAGAGTGGCACCCCAGGCAACCCCAATGCCTGTTACAACTGTGGAGAGGTGGGACACTTTTCGTACCAGTGCCCAAAGAAGCAGAACCGGCAGGCCCCGTAGAACCAGCAGAACAACCAGAGACCCAACGCTCGACCTCCGTTCACTGGCAAGGTGAACCATGTGTCGTCGGAATCAGCTCAGGAGGCGCCTGAGGTTATGCTGGGTACGTTTAGCGTCAACTCCATCTCCGCTACCGTACTTTTTGATTCCGGTGCCTCGCATTCTTTCATATCCCAAGCTTTTGTTAGAATGCATAGCATACCCCTGTGTGCCATGAAGGATCCCATGCTAGTTAATTCACCGGGGGGTAGCATGCCAGCAAATTATTGGAGCCCTTCTACTAGTATATTTTTAAGGGGGGTAGCTTTCAAGGTAAATCCTATTGTTCTGAGAACTGCTGGAATTGACCTCATCCTGGGAATGGATTGGATGAAGCAACATAGGGCAGTGATACAATGTCAGGAGAAATCTGTGGTTGTGACGTCTCCAAGTGGTGATAGAATTTGTGTTGAAGTGGAAGTGCAAGCTCAACCTACCGCCACCGTCAATCAGCTGAGCGATGTTGCTAACCAGGAGAACCAGGTGGTGGATGAATTCCCGGACGTGTTCCCCGATGAATTGCCAGGTATGCCACCCGATCGCGACATCGAATTCCTTATCGAGCTTTTACCTGGAACTGCACCCATAGCTAAGAGACCATATAGAATGGGGGTAAATGAATTAGAAGAACTAAAGAAACAAATGAAGGAATTGCAAGAGAAAGGTTTTATTCGTCCTAGTTCTTCACCTTGGGGAGCACCTGTTATATTTGTGGATAAGAAAGATGGCACACGAAGGATGTGTGTCGATTATAGGTCCCTTAATGAAGTCACCATCAAGAACAAATACCCACTCCCTAGGATTGATGATTTATTTGATCAGCTGAAAGGTGCTTGTGTGTTCTCAAAAATTGACCTCCGTTCTGGATATCACCAACTAAAAATTCGTGCATCTGACATACCCAAGACAGCATTTACTACCAGATATGGCCTTTATGAGTACACAGTGATGTCTTTTGGACTGACAAATGCACCTGCATACTTTATGTATCTAATGAACAAAGTATTCATGGAGTACTTGGATAAGTTTGTAGTGGTATTCATAGATGATATCCTAGTATTCTCCAAAAATGAAGAGGAACATGCTGAACACTTAAGGTTAGTCTTACAAAAACTCAGGGAACATAAATTGTATGCAAAGAGGAGCAAATGTGAGTTCTGGCTGAAAGAAGTATCTTTTCTGGGACATGTGGTCTCTAACGGTGGAATAGCCGTAGATCCCAGTAAAGTGCAAGATGTGTTGAATTGGAAAGCCCCAGTCAATGCTAGTGAAATCTGTAGCTTTTTGGGTTTGGCTGGATACTATAGAAGGTTTATTGAAGGGTTCTCTAAGCTAGCCAAGCCTATGACAGCCCTATTAGAGAAGAATGCCAAATTTGTTTGGTCAGACAAATGTCAAGCTAACTTTGAGGAGTTAAAGAAAAGGTTGACAACAGCCCCGGTGTTGACCCTACCTGATTTAAGTAAGAGTTTCTCTATTTATTGTGATGCATCTCGCCTAGGCCTTGGATGTGTGCTTATGCAAGAAGGAAAGGTTGTGGCCTATGCATCCAGGCAATTGAGAAAGCATGAACTGAATTACCCAACCCATGACTTGGAATTAGCCGCAGTTGTCCATGCTCTGAAAATCTGGAGGCATTATCTGATCGGACATAAGTGTGACATCTACACTGACCACAAGAGTTTAAAATATATTTTTACTTAGTTCGAGTTGAACTTAAGGCAACGTCGTTGGCTAGAATTAATTAAAGATTATGATCTGGAAGTGCATTATCATCCTGGAAAGGCAAATGTTGTTGCCGATGCACTTAGCCGGAAGAGCTATGCCAATGGACTTCAGTTGACATTTATACCAGCAGAGTTGCGAGCTGAAATAGGACATCTCAACTTGGGTTTTGTCAATAATGTAGTAGAATTGGCTATAGAACCTACATTGGAGCAAGAGATACGTAAAGGTCAGTTGGAGGATGAGAAATTGAAGGAGATTGCTGAGCATGTAGTGGTTGGAAAGGCACCAGGTTTCCGGTTGGATGAGAATGGTACTCTATGGTTTGGAAAAAGGATATGTGTACCTGAAGTGAAAGCCATCCGTGATATGATTCTGCGGGAGGCACATGATTCTGCTTATTCTATACACCCTGGAAGCACCAAGATGTACTTGGACCTCAAAGAGAAGTATTGGTGGTATGGTTTGAAACGGGATGTGGCTGAGTATGTGGCCATATGTGATACTTGTCAAAGGGTGAAAGCTGAGCACCAAAGGCCTGCAGGATTGTTGCAACCAATGAAAATACCAGAGTGGAAATGGGAAGAAGTTGGTATGGACTTCATTACTGGATTGCCCCGCACTCAACAAGGATATGATTCGATCTGGGTAATAGTGGATCGACTTACTAAGGTAGCCCACTTCTTGCCAGTCAAAACCACTTATAGTGGTGCAAAGCTAGCGGAGTTGTATATGGAGAGAATAGTATGTCTACATGGGGTTCCAAAGAAGATCGTATCTGACCGAGGAACTCAGTTTACATCACATTTTTAGCGTAAGGTACACAGTGCTTTGGGAACCAAGTTAAATTTTAGTTCGGCATATCGCCCCGAAACTGATGGGCAGACCGAAAGGACCAATCAAATCTTGGAAGATATGTTGAGAGCTTGTGCCTTACAGTATGGTACTAGTTGGGATAAGAGTTTGTCATATGCTGAGTTTTCATACAACAACAGTCACCAGAAAAGTCTCAAGATGGCGCCATTCGAAGCTTTATATGGACGAAAGTGTAGAACACCTCTATTCTGGAATCAGACAGGTGAGACCCAAGTGTTTGGACCTGATGTCCTACGCAATGCAGAGGAACAAGTGAGGATGATCAGGGATAATTTGAGAGTAGCACAGTCTAGACAGAAGAGCTATGCTGATATCTGAAGGAGAGAGTTGAGTTTCAAAGTAGGTGACTATGTGTATTTGAAAGTGTCACCAATGAGAAATGTGAGAAGATTCAATATGAAGGGCAAGTTAGCACCGAGATATGTAGGACCTTTCAAGGTTCTGGAGAGACGTGGAGAAGTGGCTTATCAACTGGAATTGCCAGAAAGTTTATCAGGTGTGCATGATGTGTTCCATGTTTTGCAGTTGAAAAAGTGTTTGCGGGTACCAGAGGAGCAGATTCCCTTGGAGGAGCTTACTGTTAAAGAAGATCTCACGTATGAGGAGTACCCGGTAAAGATTCTTGAAACTGCAGAAAGAGTTACCAGGAGCCGCACTATAAAGATGTGCAGAGTGCAATGGAATCGTTATTCAGAAGATGAATCTACGTGGGAAAGAGAAGAAGATCTGAGAAAGTCTTATCCACAGCTTTTTGAGTAAGCATCATCCAATCTCGAGGACGAGATTCTTTTAAGGGGGGTAGAATTGTAACACCCTAAATTTTGCTTTGTTTTAAAATAGCTAAATATGATTTAATTAGGTATGTATGTGTGCATTTAAATATAGAGAATAATAAATTTTGTGAAATTAAAATTAATCATAAGGATAACCATTTGTTTTTGCACTCATGCTGTTGCACTATATTTTGTGATGATTGGTTTGAGTCAAAGTTTAAAAGACATTCAAAAACATTTGAAAATTTGATTTGAAAAATCAAATTAGAAAAAGAAAATTTGTTTCTTTTCCCCTCCCTCCTTCTGGCCCGAGCGGCCCGTTCGGCCTGCTGCTCCCCCACCGAACCGGCCCACGCGCATGCACTTCCTCCCCCTCCGCTTGCTGGGCCGGCCCGAATCAGCCCAGCAAGTCACCACCGCCGCGCCCTTCCTCTGTGCCACCGACGCGCCGGGCCCACCCGTCAGCTCCTCTCCTAACGTCCCCCCCCCCGCGCCTTGCGGTCGTGGCAACCGCCACCGCGCCCACTTCCCCGCGCGACGTGGGAGCCTTCCCCCGCGCCCGGCCTTCAAAAAGGGAGCCGGACCCCTTCACCGCCTCCCCTGCTACCATTTCCGCCCCTAACCCACTCGCTTGAGCAACCGAAGCCCGCGGCGACGAATCACCGGAGCACCGTCCGCCCCACCGCGTCGGTTGTCACCCCCGAGCCGTCCCCGTCCCGTTTGAAGCTGTGGTGAGACTACCCGTGCTCCCCTCCCTCTCCCTGCACCTCCGATTCAGTGTTTTGTGGCCTCTAGGGTCGTTTTTGCGAGCTCCGGCGAGCCCTCTCCGGGCCGGCCATGGCGGGTGCCCCTCGGGCTTTTACCCGGCCGCGCTTGTGGCGAAAATGGAATCCCTATCCCCTCCGCATTCTTCCTATGGGTTTTGTTTGGAGAATGGGGCCCTGTAGTGCCCGGCCGAGCAGCGCCGGCGAGCTCCATGGCGGCGCCGCCGTCTCCTTCCCTAAATCCGGCGGCCGGCCCCTCTCTTCTCCCCCCCTTTTCTTTCCTAGCCATCCATCGCGAGATCAACGGCCCAGAATCACCCGTACCCCTTCGTGGGTCATTTTGCTTAAGAGTCCCTCGGGTTTTGCCTTATATAACCCGCAGTCCTCGGCCATTTGATTAAATCCGAATTTTGATTTATTTTAAAATCCGAAAATAGTTTGATCTATTTACAGAATTGCCACTGCAGTAAAACGTGTATAAAATCGTCGTTTTAGCTCCGATTCGACCCGTTCAACTTGCGTTAGTTTTGTAATTTAGTAATCTACGTATTAGTGCCACTGATGGACCTGTTAGAAGCTTTTAAGTTTCTCAATTAAGTCTAGTTTGGTAGCTAGTTTTGGAACCTTGTTTCGCGCGTAACTTTTGCGTTGTAGCTCCGATTTTCGTGCAATTCGCGTCAATGTGATCGTAGCGAGACGTAGATGATTTTGGTAAATATTTCATTCAGATTTATTTATTGTTGGTGTACTGTTCTAATAGTAGCTATGTTTTGCTTGTATGTCTGCTCTGATTTGCGTGTTGTACTTCGTGTCGTTCGAGTTCAGACGGTGAGGAGTACGTCGGAAATCCGGACGCGTACGAGGAGCAGCAGGACCAGCAGCAGTTCGTGAACCAAGGCAAGTATAGCATGGGCCTACCTTGTTGTCCTATTCATTATATAACGTACTCATTATGCATGTGTCTAATATTGCTCGACTATAAGGACATCCTAGCAAATTGATGACCTGTACCTTGATTTCCTATGGGGATTAATTGCATTTGGGTAGAAAGCTAGTGCTCTAACTAAACATGATCTACACATTGATTAATGGAACCAACGGATAATCATGATGATAGTAGTGGAACTAAAGGGTGATGGTGAAAATGATGTTGATCATGTTGCCCTAAACCCTCCGTAAGGACTTATCTGTAGGGCAAAAGCTGGGACTTACAGTGCAACCGTGGGAGTTAAATGGCTCTGACTTTGGCTCAGTAGTAGGATCTTTTCTAACTTGTTAGAGGTTACCCGAAAGGGCGCAAGAGGGGCTTGCCACGTTGGGTATAGAACTGCCTCTGTTCAGATGTGTATAGCCTGCGGGAATTGTGCCATCGAAAGGGGGGTTCTCTATATCTGCCTGCCGAGGAAACCTAGCGGCCCTAACTGGTTAGAAGAGGCCTATGGAAGGCTTCATAGTGTACCCTGCCTGCTCACCTTGGAAGTGTTAGGGGGTCGACGGGCCCCGGGCATATGGGTAACACGACTCACGGGTAAAGATGCACAACCTCTGCAGAGTGTTAAACTGTTATAACAGCCGTGCTCACGGTCACGAGCGGCCCGGAAAACTCACAGAATAAATGGTTACTTGATACGTGATGAACTATGATGATGAGATCACACTGATGCTTTCTCTTCTTAAATCTAGTAGTGGGTCATGTGGGATAAATGGGAGCTTGAGCATAATTTAATAATGATTAATAATGAAATGTTGATCTACTAAAAATGCTAACTGCAGTCAACCGTGTCTATCCTTTTTGAGCCTCATGAATCCTCATACTATACTTGCGGAGTACGATTGTACTCACACTTGTTGCTATGTTGTTTTTGGGTAAAATCCCGGATGGGAATAGATGACAGTTTCTACGAGGACTTCTCGGAGGATTTCTAGGTTTGGGTCAACCAGTCGTCCTTCCCTGTGGATCAGACACTACGCCTGAGAGTTGCTATTTACCTTTCCGTTTGTTTATGTAAGAACTACGTGATGTAATAACGTTATGTATGTACTCAGTGATGATACTTCTGTTAATTTGTTGGCTTATGTGTGCGACTATTCCTGGGGCGCACATAAGATGTATGCACTCTATATTGTCCTTTAATTGGAGTGTGACACTTATTCTTGATAGTTACCTCATTTAGTGACCGATAATCAACACACATCCTCTGACCACCATCTTTCTTATCAACAAAAATAACTGGTGCTCCCCAAGGTGATGAACTAGGTTGAATAAAACCTTTATCTTGTAATTCTTTAATTTGTTTCTTAAGTTCTTCTAATTCATCTACTCCCATCCTATATGGTCGTTTGGCTATAGGTGCAGTTCCAGGTAGTAATTCAATAAGAAATTCAATGTCTCGGTCAGGTGGCATACCTGGCAATTCATCAGGGAAGACATCCGGAAATTCCTCAATCACAGAATTCTCCTTAATAGTATCTTCAAGCTGGTTCACCACCGCGGTTGGTTGCTTCTGCATTGCTACATCCACATTGATTTTATCTCCATTAGGCGCAGTCACAACTACCACTTTCTGCTGACACTGAATCTCTGCCTGATTTTGCTTCATCCAGTCCATACCCAATATCACATCAATACCAGATGTCCTCAACACTATAGGAGTTATCTTAAACTCTACCCCCCTTAATACCATACTAATTGGAAGACAACGATTACTGGTTTGCATGGTACCTCCAGGTGAATTTACTAAGAGAGGTTCTTTCATAGCTAGCATGGGTATACTATGCATTTTAACAAAAATGTTGGATATGAATGTATGAGATGCTCCAGAGTCAAAAAGAACAGTTGCGGGAGTGGAATGTACATTAAACGTACCAATCATAACTTCCGGTGCATCATGAGCTGTATCAGAAGACACGTGATTCACCCTTCCAGTACCAGATTGCCTCTGGTTGCTCTTCTGGCTCTGAGGAGTTTGTTGGTTCTGCTTCTCAGGACAATTATAAGACAAATGGTCCTCTTTACCACAGACAAAACATCTAATAGGAGTGCTGGGAGTACTATTCTTCATGGGGGTAACATTGGGATTTCCAGTGCGAGGAGTCTGTTGCCCAGTCTGCTGATACTGTTGACGCTGTGGATATGATGAACGCTGCTGCGACTGATTACTTTGCCAATTTTGGGACCACCTCTGATTTGGATTGCGATTCCACTGACTAACCGGTCCCTGAAACTTCTGATGAAAGCCATGCTGAGAATTTGTGCGTTGACGGTTGCTACTTCCTGAGCTTTGCACCTTCATCTTCCTTTTTCTGTCCATCTCCCTACGCTCATTATCAAGCACAATAGCTTTGTTCACCAGCTCTTGAAAACTAGCATAGTTATTCCCCTTCAATTGCAAGCGAAGATCATAATAAATTCCCTTTAAGAAAAGACGCTGCCTGTCTGCATCTTCCCTAACTTCATTGGGAGCATAACGAGCCAACTGGGTAAACCTGTCATGATATTCACTCACACTCATCTGTCCCATCCTCAGGTTTCTGAATTCTTCCTGCTTCAGCTCAATTATACCTTCAGGAATATGACGAGCTCGAAAATCTCTAACAAACTCATTCCAAGTGATAGGAGGAGCATTGTCAGGGCGTGCAGCCTAGTACGACTCCCACCAAGTCTGAGCTGTCCCTTGTAACTGACCAGATGCATATAACACCTTTTCCATATCATTGCATTGGGCTATGTTCAGCTGTTTCTCCACTGCCCTCACCCAATCATCCGCTTCTAAAGGATCAGCAGCATGAGAAAACACTGGAGGGCGTCCCTTCAAAAATTCTCCACGCTTATCCCTTACTTGAACAGGTGGTGGTCCTCCTACAGGGGGATTGTTCTGCATATGCTGCATAAACATCTGCATCAACTGATTCTGAGTTTGCATGAGTTCCTCCATAGTAATGGGTGGATTAGCACCTCCATGACCTCTGCCACGACCTCTGCCTGACATCTGTTTCCAAAACACAGAAGATGAATTTCAGTACGATCCGAGATGATGTATTCAATAGATAAACAAAATCTGATTTTTCTGGGCGAACTCCAATTTCAGCAACTCAGTAAAACTGCCATATCTCGAGCTACAGACGTCCAATTCAGGTGATCTATACACGGTTGGAAAGCTTATAAAATTATCTACAACTTTTATTCACAACACTTTTTCTGATTCTGTCAATAATGAACTTAACCGAAACTATTTCAGAATTCCAGACTGTGCAGTAACTCCAACTTGGAACAGGTATATCTCTTAACTCATAATAGATATTAAGGTGATTCTTGTGGGATTGGAAAGATATAGAAGTCTAATTATTCCCAGTAAAATTTCTTAAATTTCCCATGAACGGATTTTAAGTTATTTCTAAAACATCCCAGACTGATCCAAAAATCAGCAAAGGACAGAACTAAGTTAACCTCATATTCAACTAACATATATTGATCAAACTTAATATTCTTAACCATGGAACTTGTAGGCATGTCTACAAAACTCCAGCACACATTACAAAGATCCAAATCACACATTATCATAATAACAATCCATCAATCACACAATTGTTCACACCACAAATTGACTCTTAAAACAATCCCAACTTAAATTAACTCGCAGCTACTATCGTTCTTATTACATAGGGGTTTTTCCTATTTCCTAATTAAGCTTCTCATAAATCTTGGGACGACCTAACTCCGCCCTTAATTGGTCAATCTCCTTATAAGCTTGCTCCTTAAGTTCTTTTTCCTTCAGCAACTCATCCTTCAAATCCACCTCATGGAGAGCCAATTCACGAGCTAATCCCACCGTAGCTTGTAAAGTCAAAGAGGAATCATCTGCAAGCGGCACGGTCCAAATACCCTTGTCATGAAGGAAACAAGGGAAATGCCGAAGTGCACCCTTTAATGTCTTGTCCGAGCGTAGACCATGGTAGTAAACAAATGCATTGAAAGCGACATCCTCCATGCTTGTCTCCACGGTTGCCCGGCTCACTCTGGTAATGAACTTTGATTCCACCTTAGGCTCCTTAGTGGTAGGATCCCTTTTCTTGACCCATAATTCTGTTTCCCAATAGGAATCCATCCATGGATGACTATACTCTGCACTGCGATACTCCAAAGTAGCTTCCCAGTCGTAGTAGTAGTTGTCCAAAGTTCTTGTCAACATATCATGGAAGAAAGCATCAGCCTTAGGAACCACGATATGAAACTTCGTAGTCCACCCCATAACTACATCCTCCATAGGTGTATCACCAACTCTTGATTCAGCATCAGATATCTCTTGGTCACCCTCTTCATATGGCTCCTGGGGTTTGAAACGGGCAACATACTGTGCGGCTGACAGACGGGGATGAGGAGGCATCTACAAGATTTAGACATAGATTAGATAGAATCAATGTATTTTCGCAATAGAATAAAGTAGAGGAAGCATAAAATTTTAGTAATTAACAAGGTGAAAAGAGGAAGCATGAATTAAGTAAAGTAAAGATACTATCAACGACCATTCTAACTAGGCTTGCGTCCTACAGTCAACACGGCTCTGATACCAATCTGTCACACCCATTTTTAAGGACAAAAATAGGATGCATAAAATACTCATGTGCGCCCCAGGTCATGATCGCACACATAAGTAGACAAATTACATAGTATCATCACAGTGCTTATTACATAGCGAATAAATATTTAAGACATAGTCTTGAACGATAAATAATATTAACTAATAGTAATCTCCAGCGGAAACTCCACACAGGGACACGGTTGACTGGTTGACACCAAGACTAGTACTCATTACGATAATCTTCCTCATAATCTTCATCTGTTATGGTGGAAATAGCAAGAGTGAGTCCATGTCGAACTCAACAAATATAACACAGGGTTCATGAGGCTCAAAAGGCTAGACACTGTTTAACTGCGTTTAGCTTTTACTCATATAATTAACAATTGAGTAGCATCAAGATAAACCACTTCCCATTAAAGAACCAATGATCAATTGTAATAATGATAACGAATAGCATTAACATGAACATAGTAATAATCAACAATAATTAAGCATGATATAACAGTTATGATCAACTATTCCATAAGAATCCCCAAGGCCGCTCGTATCCGTGAGCACGGCTAGTATACCAGTTTTTAACTCTGCGCAGAGGTGTACACTTTCACTGTGAGTCATGATTTCCAAATGAGTGGGGAGATCAAGCCCAAACACCGGAGAACCATATAAAGCCACTCAAGAGTTCGTCTAACAAGTTAGGGCCATTAGATTCACTCGGCAGGCAGATGTAGAACCCCCCTTCCCTGTGGCACAACAACCGCAGCCTATACACACTAGGCCAGGGGCTCGCACTACACCCAACGTGGCAAGCCATTCTTACGCCATTTAAGGTAACCACTAACAAGCTAGAAAAGGTCTCTTGAACAACTAAAGCCAGAGCCATATAGCGCTCACAGTTGTACTGTATATCCCGGTTATCACTTACAGATAAGTCCTTACGGAGAGAAACCGGAGCATCAAAATAATACACTTGCTCTAGCCCCCTTTTAACAGTAATAAAATCATCTTAATGGTTGATTGCTTAATCCATTAATCAAATTATAAGATCATTGTCCTTAGTTTAAGCACTAGCAATATCTACCCATATGCATTCCCAAGGTTGACAAGGAATCAAGACAACAAGCACTAAGTTATAATCTCTAAGGTTGTCAAGGTAAGCACATGCATATGTATGATAATTCGATGTATAGGTAACAAGGATAGTCCTATGTTATACTTGCCTTGATCAAAGTTCTCCAAATAATACTGCTGACTTGGCTCAAAGTAATACTCCGAATCGTCCAAAAACTGCTCACCTTCTATATTCGATCATCAATCAACATCATACATGCATCCAATCAAACATACACGAAGCAAACAAAGAGATATAATTAGAACAGTACACCAACAGTAATAAAACAGTAATAAAAGTTTATAAAACTCTTCTACACGTTTCTACGATCACACAGACGCAAAGATCACCAAATTCGGAGTTAAAACGTGAAAGTTATGAATTTTCTAAGATTTCCTATTGATAAATAAATATTTAATTATAAACTCGAAAAATAAATTATCAAAACTAACTGTACAACTTTACTAACATGTAGAGTTCGCAAATACGAACCTAACGCAACTTGAACGGATCAAATCGGAGTTAAAACGAAGTTTTTATGGCCAAAACAGTTCTAGTGGCAAATCTGTAATTTCCTGAAAACGTATTTTTGAATAAACCGGGAGGAATTACGTTTTCAAAACGCAAAAACGTATTTTCTGGAATACGCCAAGGACCGCGGGTTATATAAAGAAAAAGTGCAGGGGCTCTTTAGAAAAATTACCCCGCGAAGGGGTAAGTTCTAATCTCGGCCGTAGATCACGAGATGGACGGCTCGTGTTCATCATCAACCCTACAATGCTTATTCCGGTCGCCCCCCTCAAGTCCGGCCGGCGGCCACCATCACCGCCACGCACCACCTCACCGGAAAATCCCGTCTCCCCCTTTTCTGACCACTACTTGACCCGCCACCAACTCAAATCGAAAGAGAAGCTTCCCCCGAACCTATCTACATAGCTTAGGAAAGCTACAACAGCTCAAAAGCGGGATGCGGCTTGGATAGGGCGGCGGCGCCATTATCGGCCGACGGTGCTCTTCAAAATCGCGGTAAATTACACAAGAACTCAAAAGAAACACATGGGAAGGGAGAGGAGGAGCTAACGAACTCACCTAAGCGAAGAAGAAAGGCACCAAACTAACCACAACCGACGGCGACGTCAACCGAAACCCACCTAGGTTTTCCAATCTCGCCAACTCGATTTCACGTGGATGAACTCGTGTTTTAGACGAAAAACGGAAATAGGTAACATACGGCCACCAATTTATAGCTTCACATACTCGTATTTGGTTAGGAATCTCAAGATAGGAGATTCGGTTCGGTTAGGGGCAGTGTTCGTATCCGGCTCGAACACGGCGCATCGGAGAAGAAGCAACCCACGTGTGGCCCCCACTCGTCAGCGAGAGAAAGAAAAGAAGGCGCTGCTACTGCGGTACTGGGCCGGCCCATCTGTTGGCCCATGCGGAGAGCGCCGCACCAGCCCACTGCCGCGGCCCAGCGCGGGCGCGGGAGAACAGGCCGATCCGTCGGTCATTCGGCCCGCCAGGTAAGTATTCTTTTCTCTTTTCTTTTTTTATTTTTATTTGTTTTCACAAATTATCTCAAATAAAATTTCTAATCCAAAATAAAATAAAACAAATCCACACCACATAACAGAATCAATGCAACAGCATGAATGCAACACCAAATATATTTTATTTTTACTTTAATTTGTCATTATTTGTTATCCAATTTATTCAAAATTTGTTATCTCTAAAATTTGGGTGTTACACCTTTAGACTATTCATAATCATCCACTTGAAGAGAAATCTTTGATTGTTCACTATCATCCGCCAACAATTTGTATATAATTTCATTGAACATGATCCTTAGCTTTGCAACTTGTCTCTTGTCTTTCACCCTTAAGGCAAAGAACTTGCCTGGATTCAAGAATAGGGCTGCCCCATACAACTTTTGCTGCATTTGGTTTTCCCACCTAGTATCATAGCGCCTCATTACTTCTTTAAGCATGTCGGGTTTAGCTTTTAAAGATTCTTTGATGGTGGTCTTTGCATGATCCATGGATGCCATGATCTCAGGAGTTGCTGGTGTCTCATCCCCATTTGCAATCCTTAGAGCGACGATAAGGGGTTGTGAAGCTCTCAAGCAACACTCCACTCTATTCCAAAAAGCCATGGAAAGGATAATATCCTCAACTTGTTTGCCTTCACTAGTGTTGGATAGACTCTTAGTGTGCCATTCTTCACTAACAACTAAAGCTCTCAAGCCATTCTTGTGCTCGTACATACTTGCCAATGTTAGGTAGCAAATCGAGTCACAGTTGGTCTCACAAGATCTCCGCCTATCTTCTGCTTCATTACATCAAGTATCCTCCCATGCTTGTACAAAAATCTGCACACTTTCTTGCCCCAATTGATGGCATTGTTGAATTCCTTTATGTCACCAATGTCTTGTAGCAACAAATTCAGACAACGGGCAGCACAAGGTGTCCAAAACAAATGTGGGATCCTCACCATTAGAATCTTTCCTGCTGCCTTAAAGTTGGCCCCATTGTCTCTGACAATTTGCACCACATATTCATTTCCAATCTTGTCAACTTGTTGCTCCAACAAATCAGCTAGCAATTGCGCATTTGCTATCTCACTTGAAGCATCGACTGAACCTAGGAAGAAGGTTCCTGCTAGACTATTAGCAAGAAAATTGATTATATGGTGGTGGCTCGTATCCGTCCAACCATCAGACATGAGAGTGCAGCCATATTCTTTCCAACTCTCCTCATGCTTCTTTCTTAGTTTGGCTGTCCTGTTGACAACCCTTTCAAGCATTGGTTCCCTAATGTCATGCATGGTTGGTGAGCGGTACCTAGGTCCATACTGCCCAATGGACTCAAGCATTATCTCCCAACTTCTTGAATTAATGACATTGAATGGTATACCATTTTCATAGAAGAAATCAGCAACATGATCATCAACAATTTGTTTAGTCTCCTTATCTTTCTTCGTGCAGCGCTCTATAGTGGGCTGAGAAGTCTTGGATTTATGTCTTTCTGGAACTACCTCTTCTAGTGCCCTACGAAGCATGCCACGAACTGACTTGGTATTGGTGTTCTTTTGAGTTGTTGCTTTAGTATGACCCACAACCACAAAGGAAGTGATGGCAGCTTGAGCTATTTTCTTCTTTGCTTGTGATTGTGCTTGCTTCAGTCTTGTCCCAGAACTTGGTACTTTCGCTGGTTCATGTTCAGTAACTTCATCCTCTTCATTTGCTTCTTATTCTTGTTCACCATCTCCAGGAAGTGCCACAATTGTAGTCCTTGTATTCTTCTTCAAGTAAAGAGTCATCTCTCGCTGGACTATTGGAGGTGGTTTTGGGCACTTCACTACATCCCCATAACCCCCAGCAAGATGCATCTTGAACCGACCAATTCCTGTAGACACTACCCTCTTATAGAAAATGCACTAAATAAATTCCTTCTTCGTAGGAGCTGTCCACCACCCATACTTCCATCCTATACCTTGAGATCAAGCCTTCCTCTTGGGATCTTTAGCCTGCTCAGCAAGTTCTGGAGGCAGTGCTGCTATAGCCTTTTCTATAAGGGATGAAACATTTAGAGCAACTAAGGATGCAGAACCAGCACCAGCTGATGCAACTAATGAGCTTGCACCAGCACCTCCTTCAGGATTAGGCTCAGGCATGATGACTTCCACTACACGCTGCCGCCTTTGATTTTCATCTACGCAAGTTCAGCAAAGAGCCAAAGAAACAAAGTGCATCAAGATTTGAGCATAGTGTAGTGGAGAGGAGATGACAGAGATGACAAAACAAAGCCAATTTAATGACTCACCATCAGAGGAGGAGCTCATCTTGGTGATCCCTTGGACCTATAGCCTGTAGGTGGGGAAGAGAATAGGCGGCCCTACAGTAGAAGGGAGGAGGAAGCAGCAAGTAGCAGGGAAGATCCATGGATGGGTTGTTTGGATTGGAACTAGAAGGGAGGGAGGAGGGAGTGAGATGCATGCAGGCAGCAGGGAAGAGAGCTCAGCAGCTGCACAGGTGACGGCTGGAGTGGGAGTGAGACTGAGGAAATAAAGAGTGGGGCTGAGGTATATAAGAGAAACCCTGATGGGCCTGGCCCAAATAAATATAGCCCAGTAACTGAAGCAGCCCATCTGTCTATTTACCGCGGATCGAGCTAGACACCTAATCGGACGATTAATTGCGAGTAATCGACGATTAATCGGACGATCAGGGTTCTGATCGCTCTGATCTAATCGAAGGGCCTAATCGAGTGCTAAGTACCGATTAGGACGATTAATCATGATTAATCATGATTAATCGGACAATCAGAAAACATTGCCCATTACAACGCATGGGCATGTTTGCTAGTAGTCTCAATATGTGTTTTCTATTGGAGAAAGCCCCATGTACACCTTGCATTTTGTACTCAAGATGATGCACCGAGGTACTAGAAGAATGTTTATGAAGATGGAGTCACACCGAAGCCAGGGCGTGTTGGTAGCTATATAAAGCTTTAACCTGGTGCTCTAGTTGGTTGGTGGTTTGCGTTGAGCCAACATCATTGGCTCATCACTACATCCTCGTTGTTGCATGGGCTGCCATGTTTGTTGTTGGGTAGTTCGTTAGAAGTTGGTGTGGTCATCAGACTATATCCTTTGATGTTGGTCACTAAGTGATCAGTCTGAGCATCAACTTGTCGGTAAAGTTATAGTTAAATCAACTTCATAGTAGTAATTTATTTTTCAATAATATGGTTCCTCGTATATGGAAGTGTGCGAATGCAGGGATAAATGTGCAATTAAATGAAAGACTTGGCTCCAAAGGCAAGTAGGGCCAAGTTCTCTTTAAAATATGTTCTTCGGTATTTTCAAAACTTCAGTCATCTAAGTTTTAGAACTCAGGACCGAGCAAGTTCGGTCTCGGTCATGACTGAACTAACCGGACTAGACAAAGCAACTACTAAATAGCATAACTTGTAGCAAATTTTAGCAATACTTTTTCTACTTCAAGGCAAAAATAACAATATAACATATAAATTAAACAAAAGCGATAAGAGTGATGGTTGATATAAACCCACTAGAACAAATATTATATCACTAATAATAGTCTAAAAAACACATTATGTTCACAAAATGCAAAATTTTGGTTAGTTCGGTTACCCAAGGTATATAACTGAACTAGTATGGACTCGGGATCGAACTTGTGACCAAAAATTTCGGTCTGTGTCACTTCAGTCTCAATCTCGGTCTCGGTTAGTTTGGTTCGGTCTTCGGTTAAACACGACCTAAGTTTGCATGTCTCCACCTGTTACTGAGTTTGCACTAGATATTTTCCTAACCTTTTGCCCTTGATATAATATAACATAGATTAAACACGGTCTCTTGTATTTGATTTGCACACATGCATCGGCTAGTTGCAAATAATAAAAAGCGTAAATAGGACTTCCTAAAAAAACTTCAATAGGAAAAAAATGGAATATTGTCTCTTTAACACCCTCACACATGGCAGCTATGTTTATGGACCTGTCTATTTGGAACTCGAGTGATATGTCCTCTGTGATCACTCAAGCAATTTGAGGGAACAAATCACACACAAATGTAACGAAAATGAAAATTTGAGTGACTGAGGACCTATGGTCATACGAGTAATCCCAAAGGCCAAATCACCTGAAAATCATATCAAAACAATTTAATTTCAGGTGAAACAAACATGAATATCACTCAGATTATGCAACACCTACATCCACCATGAATTGGGACAACGAAAAACAAGAATAAATAAACATAATACAAAGAAATTAAAAAATAATCAAAGTACAAAGAACAAAAAATTCTATGGATTGCAAAAACAAAAAATAATCTGAGGACATTACATGAACAAACCCAAAAATCAAAGAAAATAAACAAAGTACAAAGAACATAAAATTTCTGTGGAACAAAAACCCAAAAATTTTCTATGAATTGCAAATTCAAATAAATTATGAGAGCACTGCTCATGCAAACAAATCAAAAAAAGTACATTCAAACTAAATAGGTTCTGATGACATTGCCTCAATCAAATAGACCAAAGGAAACATAGTCCATTAAAAATATCACTACTACATAATTTTTTTAGGAGACACCTCGGAATGACCCCGGGCTACCGGCCCAGCAACCGCCTCGGTTAATAGGTTAACCGAGGCGGGCCACGTAACGTGACTGCCTCCGTTAATCCTTCATTAACCGAGGCAGTTCACGTAAAGAAACCACCTCCGTTAATCGATTCACCGAGGCGGTTGATTTACCATGCCCACCTCGGTTAAGTTTTAACCGCGATAGTTGATATAACAACAACCACCTATGTTAATATACGATTAAACGAGGAGGTTGGGTTATATTGCCCACCTCTGTTAACTCTGCGCCTATATATCAGCAGTCACCCCTTCTTCCTCCCAGCGGCTCCTCCATTTTTTAGGGTTTTGAGCTCAAAACCCTAAAAATGGCCATTTTAGAGGGGGGAGGTTTTGCCCTTGGATTTGGTGAGGGCACTTCAAGAGGTAGATTTCTTACTCTCTAACTCTCAATTTATCTATTTTCCATGATTTAGGTGGTTTTTCTCTAGATCTAGATCTAGATCTAGATGGAGGAGAGAGAAAACTGGATCTAGAGCTCATGAGACTTTATTCTTGTTGCGTGTGTCCAAGGTCGTGGCCATGGACAGGGAAGAGTGGATGTACAAGATACCAAGGGTCAGCAACGATATGTCTTTCCTGATTCATGTGAAAAAGTTTGTTGCCGCTGCGAAAAAGCATCATCTGAGCTTGGGTCAGGATCGCAGCATTTGTCCGTGCAATAGCTGCAAGAACAAGCTTCTCCAGGAACATAACATGGTGCAATCTCACTTGATCTACCATGGTTTCATCAAGGATTACACCATCTAGAAGTATCACGGGGATGAAGCAGATCCGACCGCCACCGGTGCATCCAGAGGAAACTCGTCAACGGTGAATGACAGAGGCCAACAACCCTCAGCATTCAGCAGCAATGAGCGATGATAGTGCGTATCGTGATTACATCAGCATTCATATGCTTTTCGAAGACATGGCAGACAACGATGGTGGTGGTGGTGATGGTGAGTAGATTGATGTGTTGGGGCCCGAAGATGCGGAGCTTTTTCAAAATATTGCTAACCGTGTGGATCAGGATGACGTTCTGTTTGGGAATCCGAAGTGGTTGGAGAATTTTAAAGAGATGAAGCAAGTGGCAATTGATCCCCTGTGTAAGGGTTGTCTGAAGCATTGGACGGCGTTGCGTTTTAACCTCCAGTTGCTAATGCTAAACGCTCGCCATGGGTTCTCCGACACTGGCTTCAACGAACTACTACAACTACTAGTTGACACATACCCAGAAGGTAACAAGGTGCCCGTCAATACCTATCGAGTGAAGAAGATGATCTGGCCAGTGGCGATGAAGCTTAAAAAGTTCCATGTATGTCCTAACCACTATATCCTATATTAGGGCTAGTATGAGAATTTGCAGAGCTGTCCGCACTATGGCGCGGGACGGTACAAGAGGAATGCTGGTTATCACACGGACACGGATGACACGGACACGGATGACAAGGGACCCAAGAGAGGCCAGAAGAAGGCGAAGATGGCCAGTAAGAAGACCTCGTGTCCTGAGGATGAGGAAGAAGAGGATTACATGCAGAGGAAAAGTTCTGCACTGTCAGTGTGGTACCTGCCCGTGATTGATCGCCTACGTGCGCTATTCGGGAACCCAGAGGATGCCTAGCCGATGTCCTGGCATGCATCGGCAGAATGCAAGAGGGACGATGGCAAGCTGTGACACCCCTCCGATGGCAAGCAATGTAAGCGTTTTGATGCCAAGTTCTCGAAGTTTGGTGACAAGGCAAGGAACATCAGGTTCATGTTGAGTACGGATGGGATGAATCCATTTGGTGACCTCAACAGCTCCCACAGCACTTGACCGGTCATCCTCACCATCAACAACCTACCTCCCTATCTATGTTAGAAGCGCATGTATCTTTTACTTACCATGATTATTTCTGCACTAAAGTAGCCAGGCAATGATATAGATGTGTTCCTGGAGCCTCTCATGGAGGGCATGAAGATACTATGGGAAGACAGGGTTAAGATGATGGATGCATCCCTAAAGAAGGAGTTTACTCTAAAAGCCATCATCTTTATCACCATCACCGATTACCCTGGCCTTTTTTCATTGTTGGGGCAGATCAAAGGTAAGTCAGGTTATGTAGTTTGCATCGATTGTACCTGCTACACTTATCTTAATGCATCCAAGAAGTTGGTGTACATGAGGCATAGGCAATTCCTCGACAAAAAGCACAAGTACCGGCATTCTACGATGAATCAGTTCTTCGACAACCAGGCTGAGCCTAGCTGATGAGCTAAAAAAGATGAATTATGGCCAAAAGGTGTTTGACATGGTGAAGGGCATAAACATCGAGTTCAGGAAGAAAAAGAAAGTTGAGGCAGAAGGGACCAAAACAAGAAAGAAGAGAAAGTGTGGTAAGATGGAGGAAGAAGAAGCGCATCCTGTCACCCCTGCCGTTCCTTTCAAGAAGCAATCATGTTTCTTCAAGTACCTGTCGTACTAGAAGGAGCTAGATATGCCCCATGCCATCGACTACATGCATCTAGAGAATAATGTCTTTGAGAGCACGATCGGGGTCCTGCTATACATTAAGACTAAGATGAAGGATGGTCTGAAGTCACGTTTGGATCTTGTCAACCAAAACATCAGGTGCGAAATTCATCCAACAGCGGTGGCGCAGAGCGGAAAAGTGGACCTTCCGGGCACGAGCTACAACCTCACGACAGATGAGAAAAGGGCCATGTGCCAGTGGCTTAGGGCTATCAATGTGTCGACCGGTTTCTCTTCCAACATCAAGAGCCTGGTCTCAATGAAGGACCTCTCACTCACCAGCATCAATGCACATGACTGCCACGTCATGCTCACGGTGTTTCTCCCAATTGTGATTAGGGCTATCGGTCCAAAGTATGTGAAGATGGTCATCAGACGCCTAGGTTACTTCTTCAACTTCATCACACAAAAGGTTATCAGTGAAGCTAAGCTACCAAGAATAAAACAATTCATCGCAGAGACTCTTTGCCAGTTCGAGATGTGCTTCCTGTCGTCTTTCTTCGATATTATGCCACACCAGATGATACACATGGTTGATCAGATACAGGAACTTGGGCCTGTCTACCTACACTAGATGTGGACATACAAGAGGTTCATGTCGAACCTGAATAGGTACGTCCATAACCGTGCTTACCCGGAGGGCTTTATGATCGAGGCTTACACAACAGAGGAGGCCATTAACTACTGCACCACATACATCTGGGATGCAAATGCGATTGGATTGCCCATCCCTCTGCATGAAAGAAGAACCTCGGGGATAGGGTGCACGGGGAGGAAAGTACGCACCGATGTAGTGGAGAAAACTTTGCAAGAAGGTCATCACAACACCCTTAATCAGTTAGTGGTCATGGAGAAGTGGATTGAGAAGCACCTGGAGGAAGTCCACCGTGCTCGTGACGGACGCACGGAGGCATGGGTACAAAGACAGCACAAGATCAATTTCACGACGTGGATCCAACAACAGGGCATACCTCCCTATGGAGATTCTACTGAAGCGAGGCTTGCGTCCGGCCCATCCACCCAAATCACCTCGTGGCAAGGGTTGACATCAATGGATACAAGTTCCACATGAAAGAGAAGGACAAGAAGAGCGCGGCTTAGAATAGCGGTGTTCGATATGAGGGCATAAACGAGGCCACTAGGGAGACCAAGATATACTATGGGCAGATTGAAGAGATATGGGAACTTGACTACGGCGGTGACCTACAGATACCCATCTTCCGGTGCCAGCGGGTCAAGCTGAAGGCGGTTGTCGTGGACGAGTTTAGGCTAACCACCATTGAGCTCCAGAGTGTCGGCTACAAAGATGATCAGTGGGTACTAGCAAACCACGTCGCACAAGTGGCCTACTACGCTAAACCCGGAGACTCCAAGAGGCATGTGGTTGTGTCAGGAAAGCAGAGGATCATGGGACTAGATGGAGTCCAGAGTCCAAAAGAATACAACCACTGTGCGGAGTTCTCACTCTTTGCCGATCATCCACGCAAGATCAAGCTAGTCGAGAACCGTGTCATGATGACTGACATGAAGCCTTGGTTCCGCCCCAATGGTGAAAAGAAGAGCATCATAGGATCACTTCCAACAAAATGATATGTATGCCACACATTTATGTGTAATAATGTACTACCTTATTGACTTACAAGAACTTTTGTGTAACCGCCTTTTATTGTAATGGAACCATACATATATACTACTATAGTACTCCTCCTACTAAGCCTACTACGTACTACACTTGCAACATATGCGTGAAACATATGCACATCATGTTGTAATACGCAACATCCAGATACAACACTTGCAACATACATCCCAAATAGATGAAACATATAGAACATGTTGTCGCAACACATGCCTAATAAACTTCTGTCACTTAGTACTAGTTACATCAATAATACCTAGGAATTACACCTGATCAACCACTGTAAGTGTAGTTCAACTCTAGTGTAAGTACAAAATTAATCCATAGTAACATGATATAGTAAATTGATTAAGTGTATTTATCAGGTGGGGCCATTCTTTCCTACTATATACAGATTTTTCTACTAAATATAATCCAGCTGACATGTGGGATAATAATGTGTTTCGCAAAATCTAGCTAACATGGGGGACCCACAAGTCAGCCACGACAAGCAGTGCAAATGACGCACCGATGAGGGAGCATGAGATGGACGCTGTAGATCGAATAAAGATAGAATCTGGTGGCCAAAAAAATCATGTGATGGAGCCATGTTTCACTCGGGTAATGTTTAGATACTCAAGTATTTATTGTAGTGTAAAAAGATAGTTTAAGATATCGGGACACTAGTGCAACATATCTAGTAGAGCACATAAATCTGATTAAGATACTTATTTTAAATGAAGATTGTTGTGCTTCTCTATAAACATGTATACCATAGATACATAATACAAACATTAGAAATCTTCTCCTTGTCACAGAAAGAGAGTAGCAAGATTGTCTTCATGGCAACATATCTAGTAGAGCACATAAATCTGATTAAGATACTTATTTTAAATGAGGATTGTTGTGCTTCCCTATAAACATGTATACCATAGATACATAATACAAACATTAGAAATCTTCTCCTTGTCACAGAAAGAGGAGAGTAGCAGGATTGTCTTCATGGAACTACTCAAGATCCCTAAAACAAGGATCGTGTACCGGTGGGCCGCATTGTTCTTGGTTCCTGGGATCATGTCTGCTACCTTCCCATCCTCCCGAGCTGCTGGCTTATTGGGTGCAACCTACTCTTACTTATAATTCATTTTTTCTCATATATTTACATTAATTAATATCCCAGTAAAAGTCATGTGATGGCATGTTTGATACGTAGGCCTGTAGTGCTGCAGGCACAAGTCTCATACTCTATGTTATGGATATATGTAGGCTGCAAGTACTGCAGAAAAAGTCGCCGCCAGCGGGGATCACGTGCAGGCAGTGCCCATTTTGCACTCCTCATAGGTGCAGGCTTCTTTGTCGAGAATTGGGTACTCCGGAGTAGGTTCCTACTGCGTGAACCAGAAAACTAGGAACAAGGACGAATGCTGCTACAGGGAAAATGGGGCTACAACCCTAGTGTAGGATCCGTAAAATGTAACTTTGGTGGTATCAAGTAAATTCCATGAAAATAAATAGTGTTCTTCGTCTGAACATGGCAGAATAGCCATTTTGGTCCCTCAAATATTACTCATGGCTCAATTTTATGCCTAAACTTTTAAAACGACCGTTTAGGTCCTCGAAGATTAGTTTTAGGCACAATTTCATCCTACAAAAGATGATCGTCTCAATCCTCAAACTTGCAATTTGGGCTCAATTTCATCCATAAACTATCAAAGTGCATTTAACCTTTTAATTTCAACTCAATTTTGTCTATTGAAAAAGAAAACTTTATATTTTAGGCACAATTTCATCCATGAATTATCAAAATTATGGATCTGCTATTGTTTCAATATATCTATGTATTCTTAAAGAATAAATAGTGTTCGATACAAATGTAATTGCTCCCACAAATATCATTTAGTCAGATATATATAAATGGTACAATTATAAGGTAACATTAAAAATATGAGCTTGGAATTGTTAATGGCCACAAAAGAGTCTTTGGATGAATATTATTTTCCTATCTCCAATCGCTAGTGGTGTTGGAGCTAACCAGGTACTACAATACAGCGTTCCACATGGAACGTAGATGAAGTTGAGTTGAAAATAAAAGTTTAAAGAACAAAATACACATTGATAGATTATAAATAAAATTCAGCCTAAAATGCAAAGTTTGAGGACTAAAACAATCATCTTCATGGTTCTAGGATGAAAATTGAGTCTAAAAGTAGAGTTTGAGGACTAAAACGGTCAATTTAAAAGTTCAGGGACGAAACTGAGCTTCGAGTAATAGTTGAGGGACTAAAATGGCTATTATGCCTCTGAACATTTGTGCTTATACTTTGATGTGCCTAATATGGAGAACCTTCAACAACTGTCAGCGTCCAAAATGACCAAATAGACCTGTACGGAGTAGTGTGGAACATTTCCAAGAAAGTTTGGAGACTCTGGGCATGTATGATAGTGTTGGTCGCACCACCGGTAGATCAACAGCTCCTAGAGAAATAAAATCCACATGGTGCCACAACAATGATGGAGCTGTTGATTGGCTAGCTAGCTAGCTATAGGTGCGAATAATTGCGATGCAGCTGAAATAAGAAACGACAGCCACACACTGCCTGTGCGTGGGTCGCATGCATGGCCATGGCCCCATGCAGTCATAGCTAGTAGCGGCGTACGTGTCGCACTCGTACACGCATGGCATGGCGACGATCGAGGTGGATGGAGGGGAGGCGGAATGATGACTTTCCTGTTGCATTCGCATTCTGTAATCTTGTCAATTATGTATCCAGCATGTAGATGCATTAGTTGGTAGTTTGTTTGTTACAAGCATGTTTCAGTTTCACGTAGAATCACGGGCACCACGGAGACTGCATGTTGGTGCGTCGTGACCGCGTCCAGGGCTATCTCTCCGCCACGTCGTGTATGCCGTGCATGTTGCACGGGCGACCACAAAAAGACAACGCATCGTGCAGCTGCTTGTTGGGAGTATGCCCTAGAGGTTATCATAGAGATGATTGTATTGCCTTGTATCCATGACAGATAATGAGTCCATTGAATATCCATTAAAGACAACTTGTATCGATTAGCAATTATGTGAATTGTTTGTGAAACTCTTTTACTCGTATAGTTATTCTAGAATGGTCCCTGATCGGAGTTCATGTTAGGACGCACATGAATATTAGATCAGCACATTATAAGTTGATGACAGCACATTATTAGTTGATGACTATGTTTCACAAGTCATAGACATAAAGATGTTAAACTAATAATGTGGGCACATGTGTGACATGTAGGCTGGACTGACCCAACGTGAGATGTTGTTATTGTCTCGATTCACATCATGTACGTTATGTCCTTAGACCTGAGATTGTTGTATGTACTCAAGATGTGAAATGACTTACTTAGAGACTATCAAACGCTACTCCGTAACTAGGTAGTTATAAAGGTGGTCTTCGGGTTTGTCAAGAAACATGCTGTGAGACATAGACAATCAAGATGGAATTTGCCCCTCTCTATGTGAGAGAGATATCAATGGAACACTCTAATGATTGGATCAACAAATGCATGGCCGTGCTTAGGTTAAGTGTTAACCTATGAGTTGGACCAAATATCGTGTGGCAAAAGGAATGACATGTATATGGTTGGTGGTGGTTCGTCTGATATGATCTTTGTGTACACATAGGAGTTGACACGTCTTGCTAGAGACCGCTATCAACTAAGGGCCGAGTAAGAGTACTCGGGCCACGTCTATTTGTACATGAACCCATAGGGTCACATGCTTAAGGGGTTGGAAGCGCAATTTGGGTTGGACCCGAATTTGACTAGGCTTAGGGTTTTCTAATTGGGCCTCCAGTTTGGGGCTGATTAGAGGCGCCTATATAAGAGAGGGAGGGGGCGCAGCCAGGGATCACGCCATTGAGCAGCCGCCGCCATCACCCTCCCCACGCTCACGCCTATTGCTCCTCACAGACCTAGCAGTCCGGAGGCGCAACGCTTTCTCCCGTGCGTGTAGGATACCTTGGAGGTGCTGCATCTGGAGCACAAGGACGAACCGCACGAGAGAGACGATCCATGAGCGGAGGGTGGACGTGACGGACGACCACGCAACTGCACGGCACTGCTACGATGCGTTCGACTACATCGAGTCACTTCCGCTGCACCTGCGCGTCTAGTGGTAATTTCGTGATCTATAACTAGCAGTAGTTCCTGGTTTATGGGTCAAAAAATTTTGTTTTTCGGCTAGCATAGCATCCCCATATCTCTTCAGTGGTATCAGAGCCGTAGCTACTTCATTATAGGTTTGGTTGTATGCATATGGAGATATGCACGGTTGTAGATGAGTCTCTGATCATGGTTCGTGATCTTGCTGCGTTGGTCTTGTAACGATCTACTCGTACCGGTCGGAATTCTGCCATCTGAGTTAAGTGATACATGTAAACCCAGCCATGGCGAGATGGTGATCAATCAGATTGATTGAATCGAACCTAGGTCAAGTGCCGAGCGCATATGATGCGCGGCGGCGGTAGATTGGATCTACTGCGGGGCGTCGGGGTGCAGGAAAAGTGTTGTTCGGTAAAACAGCCATAACTTTTGCACACGACCTCGGATTGAGACGCATTTTATATGAAAATTGATCTACAGAAAATTTTGAAGAGAGAGAAAATAGCCAACGGTGGTGTCGCTGAATTTAGATTTGCGAAAAATTGTAAGGTCCAAATAGGCTAGAGGGGGGGTGAATAGCCTAATTAAAACTTCTATAAGAATTACTTAACCACAAGTTAGTACAAAAGGTGGCGGAGCAAAATGCACTAGCTCTAACTAATTAAGCAAGCCACCTACACAAGTCTAGTACAAGGCTATCCACTAAACACAACAACAACAACAACAACAAGCTAGATACAAGATGTAATACGAGAGAAGAGCTTCGAGTGATTATACCGCCGTATGGAGATGAGAAGTACCAATAAATCAATCACACAAGAGAAATCCTCGAGAAGAGAATGACACAAGAATTTATCCCGAGGTTCACTTGCTTCCCGGCAAGCTACTCCCCGTTGTGGCGATACACCCACTTGTCGGTTCGCGAGCTAATCGACTATCAAGAGTCGAGCCCTCGGCGGGCACCGCACAACCGCACACAAGATGGGGATCCTCCAAGCCACGAGCTCCACTAGAGTATCCAATTCGCGAACTCCCGCGGGGAAGGATCAAGAACCCCTTACAACACTTGGTGAGGGCTCCAACAATCTCCAATTGTGAGCTCAATCACCTCCGCTGCTCCAAGCCGTCTACCGTGTCGGGAAACACGGAAGAGTAACAAGAAATCCGCAGCAACTCGAAGATCAAGTGCCTCTAGAATGCAACTCTCAAGCAATGCACTTGAATCTCACTCAATCTCACTCAAGATGTGCAACTATGCAAAGAGATGAGTGGAGGGGTTGTTCTCTAGCTCAAAGGATGTTTCTAGGTCTCAAAATATGCAAGCGTTACCCTCAAACCCCGGACACCCTCTATTTATAACGAAGGGGTACGCAGCTAGCCGTTACGGATGACGCAGCAGAAATCGCGCTGAGCGGACGCTCCGGTCAGGGTGACCGGACGCGTCCGGTCACTACGCGACAAACGGAAACAGTGCGCGTCAGAACTAGCCGTTGCCCTGACCGGACGCGCTCAACTGAGTGACCGGACGCGACAGTGCCAGCGTCCGGTCGCGTTCCAGTAAGCTCCAGCTGCGACCGGACGCGTCCGATCGCACGTGACCGGACGCGCCCCGCATCCGATCGGCACTACGCTGCGCTCGGCCTCTCTGGACGCTTGACCGGACGCTCCGGTTCCGTGAGGGACCGGACGCGCCGGTCGCGTGCTTTTCTTTTACGCCCAGTTGAACTGACCGGACGCGCCGGTCAGGCCAGACCAGCGTCCGGTCACAAACCCTAGCGCTCGTGCCGCGTTGAACTGACCGGACGCGTCCGGTCAAACCGTGACCGTGTCCGGTGCAGCGTCCGGTCAACGCAGTGACCTCCGTTCGCCTCCGTTTCTCTTCCGACTTTCGGCGCAGTAGAAAATAGGCATTTCACTTCTCCAAAAAGCGCCGAATCCCGCCTCGCAAGCTCGGCAGAAGGGAGAGAGGAACCCAAACCCCTCTCTACCGCTTAAACTCCACCGCCTTCGCAAATGTGCTAACACCACCAAGTGTACACCACAATGTGCATGTGTGTTAGCATTTTCACAGACATTTTTCAAGGCGTTATGTTAGCTCTCAACTAGATCCTAATGCATATGCTCAAGACATTGATCTAGTGGCACTTGATTCCCGAGCTAACCATGATTGCCCCTCTTGATAGTCGGCTATGTATCCTAAACCCGGTCAATCACTTCTCTACTCATCTTAGACCGGCAAAAGGAAAACCCTATGTTATACCTTTGCCATGCGCTCTTAGATCCTTCTCTTCCACTTGATCATCAAGTCCATCATATTGTGTGCATCTCCACCATGATCGTCATTTCATGTCCATGCACCATTTCTTTGTGATCTTGTGGCCACCACTCCTTGCCACGTACACCTTCATCACATGTGTTGCTTATGCCTAGCTCAAAACACTTAACACATGGCATTAGCAACTTGGTGTCATTAATTACCAAAACCAAACTTGGGCTTTCAATCTCCCCCTTTTTGGTAATTGATGACAATCATCACAAAGATATGAAATGAAATCACTTTTCAATTTCAATAGTATTAGCTCCCCCTACATATGTGCTTCCATGAGTTTGGTTCAATTGTGCACATATGTATGGATTCAAACTTTGGGAGAGTTACTACTATCAAATTGATGCTAAGGTATATAGAATGGACCTGTGAAGCGTGATACCAATCGGAGTTGCCTTTATATACCATCCTTAGCATCGATGTAGCTAGACACCACTTGTAATTCATCACTTGTAAAGATCACAAACACTAAAGTACCCCGTGAGATCAACATTAAAAGCAAAGGGTGTCTAGATACCACTTGTGAAGCTACTCTTAACAAAACATCATTCAAGTTCTAGTTCTAGCAATCACCAAACAAACATGAATATGAATTTAAGCTTTGCAATGCAACAAATCATCATGTTAATGCACATACAAATGCAACAAAACATTTATGAGCTTGCTCCCCCTACTTGTGTGCTCAATTTTTAATATATCTCTCCCCTTACTAACTTTCTCCCCCTTTGCAACTTAACTCTTTATCTTTGTGACTTTTCTCTCCCCCTTTGTCAACAATCACCAAAAAGGTGCCAATTTTAGTGAGAGTTAAGTCAATCAATATGAGGGAGTCCAAATTATGGTTCAATCTAGATCACTTGCCTAGAATATGTAATTCGGTTTGATCCAAGGACAAGCTTCTTCACACCTCATAAAGTATAAGGGTTATCTTGACCATGTTGAATTACACATCATGAGCTCATTTTCTAGATTCAACACTAGGTTTGCAAGCCCACAAACATGTCATATGCTACCACTAGATCAATCAAAATATAGAAGCAATAGTGGTACCATATAAACATTAAACTCATTTGATTTTCATGAATGAGCCTATTTGTCATGTAAATATGTCTATAAGTTCTAAACATGTCCTTAGCAAAGTATGGATGATATGCCAAACAACTTTACCTTGCTATGTCGGAGAAGAGGCATGTCATATAAGAATGTGGGGGTGCACTCATTTCAAGTTGGAGAAGTCAAGTATGTTCAATTCATTCTTCAACTTGTAAAATCTCTTTTCATCAAGTGGCTTTGTAAAGATATTGGCTAGTTGATCTTCGGTGCCAATGCTTTCAATGCTAATATCACCCTTTTGTTGATGGTCTCTTATGAAGTGATGCCTAATATCAATGTGCTTGGTTCTTGAATGTTGAACCGGATTTTGATTCATCTTGATAGCACTTTCATTGTCACAAAACAATGGCACATTCTTGAATTTGATTCCAAAGTCATTCAAAGTGGCCTTCATCCAAAGCAATTGTGCACAACAACTACCGGCACTAATGTATTCGGCCTCGGCGGTAGATAGTGCAACACTATTTTGTTTCTTTGATGACCATGAAACAAGAGACCTTCCAAGCAATTGACAAGTGCCACTTGTGCTCATTCTATCAATCTTGCATCCACCATAGTCGGAGTCCGAATATCCAATCAACTCAAAATTAGACCCTTTTGGAAACCATAATCCAACATCATGAGTGCCCTTAAGATATCTCAATATCCTCTTGGTTGCTTTCAAGTGACTTTCTCTAGGTGAAGCTTGATATCTTGCACACTTGCATACACTAAACATTACATCCGGCCTAGAAGCAGTGACATAGAGCAAACTTCCAATCATAGACCGGTATTGCTTTTGATCTACCATGTTGCCACTAGAATCAACACCCAATTGATCATTAGTGCCCATTGGTGTACTCATTGGCTTAGCATCTTGCAATCCAAACTTCTTGATCATGTCCTTGATGTACTTCCCTTGACTTACAAAGGTGCCATTCTTCATTTGCTTGATTTGAAGTCCAAGAAAGTAACTAAGCTCTCCAATCATAGACATTTCAAACTCATTTGCCATCATTTTTTCAAACTCTTCACAAAAGTCTTGATTGGTTGATCCAAAAATGATATCATCCACATAGATTTGCAACACAAACAAGTCATTTCCAAGCTTCTTGGTGAAGAGAGTGGTGTCAACCTTTCCCATCTTGAACCCTTTAGAGAGAAGAAAGTCCCTCAACCTCTCATACCATGCTCTAGGTGCTTGCTTCAAACCATACAATGCCTTCTTGAGCTTGTAAACATGGTTGGGCTTCTTGTCATCTTCAAAACCGGGAGGTTGCTCAACATAAACTTCTTCATTGATGTAACCATTGAGAAATGCACTTTTGACATCCATTTGATAGAGCTTGATGTTGTGTGCACAAGCATATGCCAATAAGATTCTAATAGCCTCCAATCTTGCAACCGGTGTATATGTCTCTCCAAAATCAAGACCCTCAACTTGAGTGTATCCTTGCGCTACTAATCTTGCTTTGTTCCTTACAACCATGCCATCTTGATCTTGCTTGTTTCTAAAGACCCACTTAGTACCAATCACATTGTAGTTCTTCGGCCTTTCAACAAGTTCCCAAACTTGATTTCTAGTGAAGTTGTTTAGTTCTTCATGCATGGCATTTACCCAATCGGAATCCTTCAATGCATCTTCTATCTTCTTTGGTTCTTCAAGTGACACAAATGAGTAGTGCTCACAAAAGGATGCTAGCCTTGATCTAGTTTGAACACCACTTTGAATTCCACCAATGATTTGGTCCAATGGATGATCTCTTGCAATACTAGTAGGTTGGAGTATTGGGAGTTGATTGCTTCCACTTGTTTGACCTTGATCTTGAGCTTCATCATGAGTACCACTAGAGCTTGCTTGATTTGTATCAATTTGCACACTTTGGTTGATCACATGAATATCATCATCATCAAATTGCCTTGGCCTAACATCACCAATGTCCATGTTCTTCATTGCATTTGACAGTTGATCTCCTCTCACATCATCAAGGTTTTGAGCTTCATTTTGAGATCCTTGGGTTTCATCAAACTCAACATCATGAACTTCTTCCAAGGTGGCATTTGTGAGATTCCAAACTCTATATGCTTTGCTTGTGGTAGAATAACCAAGTAAGAACCCTTCATCACATTTCTTTTCAAACTTGCTCAATCTAGTGCCTTTCTTGAGAATATAGCATTTGCAACCAAACACTCTAAAGTATGCAATGTTGGGCTTTCTTCCATTCAATAGCTCATATGGTGTCTTCCCAAGCTTCCCATGGCAATAGAGACGGTTGCTACAATAGCAAGCCGTGTTGATGGCTTCACTCCAAAATGAATGACTCACATCGTATTCACTAAGCATTGATCTAGCCATGTCAATCAAAGTTCTATTCTTCCTTTCAACTACACCATTGGATTGAGGAGTGTATGTTGGAGAGAATTGATGTCCAATACCAAGATCATCACATAAATCTTCAATTCTTGTGTTCTTGAACTCACTACCATTGTCACTTCTAATCTTCTTGATGGTGATTTCAAACTCATTTTGCACTCTTTTGACAAAAGACTTGAATAGATCATAAACATCACTCTTGTCATAGAGAAAGAACACCCAAGTGTATCTAGTGTAGTCATCAACAATCACAAAACCATACTTGTTGCCACCAATGCTAGTGTATGTAGTTGGCCCAAACAAGTCCATGTGCAATAGCTCAAATGCCTTTGATGTACTCATTTCACTCTTACTAGGATGTGTATTTCCAACTTGTTTGCCGGCTTGACAAGCACTACAAGGTTTATCCTTCTCAAAGGTGACATCCTTCAAGCCTCTAACTAAGTCATGCCTCAAAAGTTTGTTCAATTGTTTCATTCCAACATGACCAAGCCTTCTATGCCACAACCATCCCATACTAGATTTGCTAAGCAAGCATGATGTCAATTGTGTCTCACTATCATTGAAGTCAACCAAGTATAAGCTACCATGTCTAAATCCTTTGAATATCAAATTTGATCCATCAACACTTATGACTTCAACATCATCACTACCAAATATGCACTTGAAGCCAAGATCACAAAGTTGTGCCACCGATAAAAGATTGAAATCCAAGCTCTCAACTAGCAACACATTAGATATGCTCATGTCATTTGAGATAGCAATTTTACCAAGCCCCTTGACCTTGCCTTTCTTGTTGTTGCCGAAAGTGATAGCATCAAAACCACCATTTTGACTTGTATCAATTGATTTGAACATACAAGAGTCCCCGGTCATATGTTGAGTGCACCCACTATCAAGCACCCAATGCCTTTCTCCGGCTTTGTAATTGACCTACAAGATAAGATCAATTCTTTTTAGGTACCCAAACTTGTTTGGGTCCTCCAAGGTTAGTGACCAAGCTCTTTGGTACCCAAATGGCTTTCTTCTTTGAGCCCATCCATGGTGCACCTATGAACTTAGCATGAACACCATTTGTACCCTTGGTAAGTATATAGAAAGAATCAAACTTAATTGAGGATACATTAGCATTGGATTTCTTGTTCATGCAATGTTGCTCTATGTGACCAACTTGCTTGCAACTTTTGCAATAGCTACCATTGTTCTTCACAAAATGAGTCTTGTGCGGAGCAAAAGCGGCCTTGCCTTTCTTGGGGTTATAGCCCAATCCCCCTTTGTAGAGAGAAGCTCTTTGGCTACCCAAGCACATAAGCAAGCGGTCCTCACCACCATAAGCCTTAGCTAAGGTGTGATTGAGCTCTTTTACCTCCTTCTTGAGATTTTCATTCTCAACTATAAGTGTGGAGTCACAAGTGAAACCATCACTACTAGATGAGGATGATGTAGATGCGCTACATGAAGGGTTAGTGGTAGCAACAACAATAGGCTTATGACAAGATTCATCAATTATATCACATGATATGCCTATGTTGCAAGTTTTAGCTTTCTCAACATTAGTTGGCATGTTTTCACATTTTTTAACTAGAGAGGAATGAGCTTCTTCAAGCTTAGTGTGAGACTTTTGAAGCTCCTTATGGTCTACCTTTAGACTCTCATAAGATGCCCTAAGCTCATCAAGTTCTTGCATAATGTTTTTCTTTTCCTTAAGCAAGCCCTTGCACTCCTTTCTAGATTCTTTAAAATGTTGAGTGCAATCTTCTAGCATAGTGATTAGTTCATCTTTAGTGAATTCTTCTTCATCACTATCACTATCACTATCATGATCACTCTCATCATCGGATGATACCTTAGTGGCCTTAGCCATGAAGCACGATGGAGTGTCGAAGAGGGAGACCTTCTCTTGAATAGCAATGCTAGCATGTCCCTTCTTCTTGCTCTTGTTGTCATCCTCATCATCACTTGAGGAATCATCACTATCCTATGTAGCAACATGAGAATCATTCTTCTTCTTATGAGAGCTCTCCTTCTTTTCTTGCTTCTTCTTTTGCTTCTTCCTTTCCTTCTTGATAGCATCTTCATCATCACTATCATAAGGACACTTTGCAATGAGATGGTCCTTGCTATGGCATCTAAAGCATCTCATGGTATGCTCATTCTTCTTGGATGAGTTCTTCCTCCTTCTTGCACGAAAGCCTTTCTTCTTCATGAATTTGCCAAATTGCTTGACAAAGAGAGCCATCTTCTCATCAATGTCATCACTATCACAAGAGCTTGAGTCTTCATCACTTGATGATTCAATCTTGGATTTGCCCTTGGATGTGGTGGCTTTGAATGCCACACTCTTCTTCTTCTCATCATCCTTCTTCTCATTTTCCTTCTTCTTTTTCTTGACCAACTCATCCTTCTCATCATCTTCTCTATATGAATCATCGGTCATCACTTCTTGAAATATTTGTTGAGGAGTTGAATCCTTCAATGTAGTCCTCACTAGCACGGTGATCAATGTATCAAACCTCTTGGGCAAGCTTCTCAAGAACTTCATAGAGAATTGGTTGTCCTTGACTTCCTCACCAAGTTCCTTGAGCTCATTGACAATGACTTGCAATCTATGAAACATTTCTGGTACACTCTCATCTTCTTGCATCTTGAAGCTAGAAAACTTTTCTTGCAAGATATATGCTTTAGCGGTCTTTGTGCCTTCGGTGCCCTCAAATGTTTCTTCTAACTTAGCTCAAGCATCATGTGCAACTTCTATGTTCTTCACTTGCTCAAATGTCTTGTCATCTAATGCCTCATGAAGAGCACTAATGGCAATGTCATTGCATTGGAGCTTCTTCTCTTCCACCGGTGTAGGTGCTTCCGGATTAGCAACCTCAAATTTTGTTTCGGTAACCTTCCACACTTCTCTATTGATTGACTTGAGGTGTGCGGTCATCTTAACCTTCCAATATGCATAATTTGTGCCATCAAAGTGAGGTGCCTTCTTGGTGTTGTTGATGTGCAAGCTTAATTGAGCCATTTCTTTTTCACCGTGGGTTGTTAAGCCTCAAATAAACGGTGCCTCGGCTCCGATACCACTTGTAAGGTCCAAATAGGCTAGAGGGGGGTGAATAGCCTAATTAAAACTTCTACAAGAATTACTTAACCACAAGTTAGTACAAAAGGTGGCGGAGCAAAATGCACTAGCTCTAACTAATTAAGCAAGCCACCTACACAAGTCTAGTACAAGGCTATCCACTAAACACAACAACAACAACAACAACAACAAGCTAGATACAAGATGTAATACGAGACAAGAGCTTCGAGTGATTATACCGCCGTATGGAGATGAGAAGTACCAATAAATCAATCACACAAGAGAAATCCTCGGGAAGAGAATGACACAAGAATTTATCCCGAGGTTCACTTGCTTCCCGGCAAGCTACTCCCCGTTGTGGCGATACACCCACTTGTCGGTTCGCGAGCTAATCGACTATCAAGAGTCGAGCCCTCGGCGGGCACCGCACAACCACACACAAGATGGGGATCCTCCAAGCCACGAGCTCCACTAGAGTATCCAATTTGCGAACTCCCGCGGGGAAGGATCAAGAACCCCTTACAACACTTGGTGAGGGCTCCAACAATCTCCAATTGTGAGCTCAATCACCTCCGCTGCTCCAAGCCGTCTACCGTGTCGGGAAACACGGAAGAGTAACAAGAAATCCGCAGCAACTCGAAGATCAAGTGCCTCTAGAATGCAACTCTCAAGCAATGCACTTGAATCTCACTCAATCTCACTCAAGATGTGCAACTATGCAAAGAGATGAGTGGAGGGGTTGTTCTCTAGCTCAAAGGATGTTTCTAGGTCTCAAAATGTGCAAGCGTTACCCTCAAACCCCGGACACCCTCTATTAATAACGAAGGGGTACGCAGCTAGCCGTTACGGATGACGCAGCAGAAATCGCGCTGACCGGACGCTCCGGTCACTACGCGACAAACGGAAACAGTGCGCGTCAGAACTAGCCGTTGCCCTGACCGGACGCGCTCAACTGAGTGACCGGACGCGACAGTGCCAGCGTCCGGTCGCGTTCCAGTAAGCTCCAGCTGCGACCGGACGCGTCCGATCGCACATGACCGGACGCGCCCCGCGTCCGATCGGCACTACGCTGCGCTCGGCCTCTCTGGACGCTTGACCGGACGCTCCGGTTCCGTGAGGGACCGGACGCACCGGTCGCGTGCTTTTCTTTTACGCCCAGTTGAACTGACCGGACGCGCCGGTCAGGCCAGACCAGCGTCCGGTCACAAACCCTAGCGCTCGCGCCGCGTTGAACTGACCGGACGCGTCCGGTCAAACCGTGACCGCGCCCGGTGCAGCGTCCGGTCAACGCAGTGACCTCCGTTCGCCTCCGTTTCTCTTCCGACTTTCGGCACAGTAGAAAATAGGCGTTTCACTTCTCCAAAAAGCGCCGAATCCCGCCTCGCAAGCTCGGTGGAAGCGAGAGAGGAACCCAAACCCCTCTCTACCGCTTAAACTCCACCGCCTTCGCAAATGTGCTAACACCACCAAGTGTACACCACAATGTGCATGTGTGTTAGCATTTTCACAGACATTTTTCAAGGCGTTATGTTAGCTCTCAACTAGATCCTAGTGCATATGCTCAAGACATTGATCTAGTGGCACTTGATTCCCGAGCTAACCGTGATTGCCCCTCTTGATAGTCGGCTATGTATCCTAAACCCGGTCAATCACTTCTCTACTCATCTTAGACCGGCAAAAGGAAAACCCTATGGTTATACCTTTGCCTTGCGCTCTTAGATCCTTCTCTTCCACTTGATCATCAAGTCCATCATATTGTGTGCATCTCCACCATGATCGTCATTTCATGTCCATGCACCATTTCTTTGTGATCTTGTGGCCACCACTCCTTGCCACGTACACCTTCATCACATGTGTTGCTTATGCCTAGCTCAAAACACTTAACACATGGCATTAGCAACTTGGTGTCATTAATTACCAAAACCAAACTTGGGCTTTCAAAAATGACCTGGAAAATGATGTTCTAGAAGTTTTAAGTTTAGACGTCGGAATCGGTTAACTCTGTTTTGCAGGAATTCATGACTGGTATAGCCCTTATGTGTATGTGATGCATGTATGTAATTAATTCATGGCTTGCATGTCATGAGTATGACAATATGACTGGAGCCACATAGATATTGTCAACTTGATGTAGTGGCCTGCGTGCCAAACTGTGATGATCCTATCCACGACTGTGTAATATTACTTCATTGCCTTGCATTAGTGATAGATAGTCTTGGTGGATTCATCACTGATGGATGGCGTACATGGATCATGGAGATGGAGATCATCATGATGTACATATTGATGGAGATGGAGATCCCCAAAGTGACAATGGGCTATACCAAGTCATATATGTCATAATGCCGTTCTTATTATTATGTTCTACTTTCACGTGATAATGTTTTTGTCTACATACACGATAGTGAAGTAGAACGATCCCTCAGCAATGTTTAAGTTATATGCTTCCCCAAACCTTGCACTGTCATGTGTCTTGTACAATCGGTGGTGGGTCTATGAAATTAGGGTGCCACTGGTTTTCCTTGACTAGGCAGGTTCGTATCGGATACTTACTGCAGAAGGGTTGGTTACTTAAACAAGGTCATCCTAATGGTTAGGGACCTTGGAGCATAACGAGTTGGGCACCACAACATAGAGATGCTACCCAACAACAAGAGTCATATGTGATATGATTAGCAAAGAGTTGCTTACCGATCTACCATGTCTTCTAGCGGTGATGCTAAAGCTCACTAGTAGACTTGTTAGTTGTGGGTCTTGAATCACTAAGTTTCAATTGAGGGATATTGATTTTAGTGGGAGTAGATTCTATTAAGATTTTAATATGATTTACTCTGTCTTGGATACTTTGTCTTAGTATTTTACATTAATTTTGTTGTAGATAAATGGCGCCTAGCAATCAACCATTTACTTTGCGTTCAATTCTTGAGAAAGATAAGTTGAATGGAACAAACTATGCGGATTGGATCCGCAACCTGAGAATTGTTCTCAGGGCTGAGAAAAAGGAAGAAATTCTAGACACCCCATTACCTGAAGAGCCTGCTGACAATGCACCTGCTGCTGAGAAAAACGCTTATAAGAGAGCATGTGATGCTGATCTTAAAGTGAGTTGCCTTATGCTTGCTTGTATGGAACCTGATCTGCAGATGCAGTTCGACAACAACCATGCAGCGTACGATATGATCGTGGCGCTCAATGATATGTTCCAGACTCAAGCCAGGACTGAAAGGTTCAATGTCTCAAAGGCTTTTGCGGAA
Organism: Saccharum spontaneum; assembly: GCA_022457205.1. Lineage (NCBI taxonomy): Eukaryota > Viridiplantae > Streptophyta > Magnoliopsida > Poales > Poaceae > Saccharum > Saccharum spontaneum. The sequence goes on from CM039595.1 coordinate 52,954,742, forward strand.
ACAAAGCTAGCAGAGGGCGCAGCAGTTGGGCCACATGTGATCAAAATGGTTGGTTACACTCAGAGGTTGGAGAAGCTAGGCTTCCCAATTGGCCAAGAGTTGGCTACTGATTTCATTCTCGCGTCTCTTCCGCCCAGCTATGGAAACTTCGTTTTGAACTACCATATGCATGGGGCGGAGAAGGGCTTGAATGAATTGTGTGGCATGCTCAAAACAGCAGAGGCAGACAACAAGAAAGGTGCTGGCACTAGCCATGTGATGGCGGTCCAAAACAAGCCTAACTTTAAGAAGAAGGGCAATGCTTGGAGGAAGCAAAAGGGCAAGGGCAAGGGCAAGGCCAAAGATGAGACCTCTAAGCCAAACCCACCTGCACCCAAGACTGGACCATCTGCTGATGAAGAGTGCTTTCATTGTAAGGGTAAAGGTCACTGGAAGAGGAACTGCAAGCTATATTTGGAGTCCTTAAAGAAGGATGGTGGTAAAGGTACTACCATTGCTCATACACTTGTTGTTTACATTACGGACATTTTCCTCGCTAACTCTTATATTAATTCTTGGGTATTTGATACTGGATCGGTTGCTCATATTTGCAATACGATGCAGGGAATGATAAGAAGTAGAAGCGTGAGAAAAGGAGAAGTTGATCTCCGCATGGGCAATAATGCAAGAGTTGCTGCATTGAACGTCGGGATGATGCAACTCCACCTGCCGTCAGGATTTATTTTGGAATTGAATAATTGTTATTATGTTCCTAGTATAAGTCGAAACATTGTGTCACCTTCATGTTTGATGAAGGATGGTTATTCATTTGCGAGTAAAGACAATGGTTGTGTGATCTCTAAGAATGGCATGTTTGTGGCTTTTGCATCCATTGTGAATGTGATATTTATTTTAAATCTTGATGATGCACCTGTCTATAATGTTAATGCTAAAAGGCCTCGGCTTAATGAGTTAAGTCCTACTTATATGTGGCATTGTCATTTAGGTCATATAAGTGAGAATCGCATGAAGAGGCTCCATACTGATGGGCTTTTAACTTTGTTTGATTTTGAATCATACGAGACATGTGAGGCTTGCTTAATGGGAAAGATGACCAAGGCGCCTTTCACAGGTTTTCCTGAGAGGGCGGCAGACTTGTTGGAACTTGTATTTACTGATGTATGTGGACCAATGAGCACGATAGCTAGAGGCGGATTTCAATACTTCATTACTTTCACTGATAATTTTAGTAGATATGGCTATGTCTACTTAATGAAACATAAGTCTGAGACTTTTGAAAAGTTCAAAGAATTTCAGAATGAAGTAGAGAATCAACGTGGCAAGAAAATTAAGGCCTTGCGATCTGATCGTGGAGGCGAATATTTGATCCACGAGTTTAGCAATCATCTAAAGAGTTGCGGAATTGTTCCACAGCTTACGCCACCTGGAACACCTCAGAGAAACGACGTGTCCGAGTGACGTAATCGGACTTTGTTGGACATGGTTTGGTCTATGATGAGCCAGTTAGACCTTCCTTTATCGTTTTGGGGATACGCTCTAGAAACAGCCGCTTTCACACTGAATAGGGTACCGTCTAAGTCCGTAGTTAAGATACCATATGAGATGTGGACTGGTAAGAGTCCCAGTTTGTATTTTCTGGAAATTTGGGGCTATGAAGTTTATGTCAAACGACTTATATCAGATAAACTAACACCCAAGTCGGACAAGTGCTTTTTCGTGGGATATCCGAAGGAAACTTTAGGGTATTATTTCTACAACTGATCAGAGGGCAAAGTGTTTGTTGCTCGAAACGGTGTTTTCTTAGAGAAAGAGTTTCTCAAAAGAGAGAAAAGTGGACAGAAGGTGTATCTTGAAGAAGTTCAGGATGAGCCCATAGGGAATGATTCCACGAGTGATGCTAATGTAGCAGAACATGTTAACATACCTATGGCAATAGAGACACCACCACAACCACGAAGGTCAGCTAGAATCCGTGCATTACGTGGTGATTTGTTATTGTTAGACGATGATGAACCTGCGACATACGCGGAAGCAATGATGGACCCAGATTCCGAGAAATGGCAAACTGCCATGAGATCCGATATAGATTCCATGAGTGAAAATCAAGTTTGGAACTTGGTTGATCCACCTAATGGGGTTAGACCCATAGAGAGCAAATGGATCTATAAAAAAAATGGATATGGATGGAAACGTTCACGTCTATAAAGCTTGACTTGTTGCAAAGGGTTTTCGGCAAGTTCAAGGAATTGACTATGACGAGACTTTCTCGCCGGTAGCGATGCTTAAATCTATCCGGATCATTCTAGCAATAGTTGCTTATTTCGATTATGAGATTTGGCAGATGGATGTTAAAACAGTCTTTCTAAATGGAAATTTGGAAGAGGACGTGTATATGATATAGCCTGAAGGTTTTGTTGATCCTAATAATGCTGGAAAAATATGAAAGATTAAGAAATCTATTTATGGGTTAAAGCAAGCATCTCGGAGTTGGAATATTCGTTTTAATGAGGCAGTCAAAGGGTTTGGCTTCCGTCAGAATGATGAAGAACCTTGTGTTTACAAGAAGGAAAGTGAGAGCGCTGTAATATTTCTAATCTTGTATGTGGATGACATACTATTGATTGGAAATGACATTCCTATGTTGCAATCTGTAAAGACTTCACTGAATAATACTTTTTCTATGAAGGATTTAGGAGAAGCAACATACATTTTGGGCATAAAAATCTATAGAGATAGATCAAAGAGGCTTATAGGTTTAAGCCAAGATACATACATTGACAAGGTGTTGAAACGGTTCAACATGGAGCAGTCCAAGAAAGGGTTCTTGCCTATATCACATGGTATGCGCTTCAGCGAGAAACAGTGTCCTTCGACAGCTGAAGAGCGGGAGCGCATGAGTAAGGTTCCATATGCCTCGGCTATTGGTTCTATAATGTATGCCATGATATGTACTCGCCCAGATGTCTCATATGCTCTAAGTGTTGCGAGCAGGTACCAAGCTGATCCAGGTGAGAGTCACTGGACACTTGTTAAAAACATCCTTAAGTACTTGAGAAGGACTAAAGATGTGTTCCTAGTCTATGGAGGTGAGGAGGAGCTCGTTGTAAATGGTTACACCGATGCTAGCTTCCAAACTGACACGGATGATTCACAATCTCAATCAGGTTTTGTGTTCACAATAAATGGTGGTGCTGTAAGTTGGAAAAGTTCCAAGCAGGAGACGGTGACCGATTCTACAGCAGAAGCCGAGTACATTGCAGCCTCTGGAGCTGCAAAGGAAGGTGTTTGGATGAGGAGGTTCCTCATTGAGCTTGGTGTGTTTCCTGATGCGTCTAGCCCATTGAATCTACATTGTGATAATAATGGGGCGATAGCTCAGGCTAAGGAGCCAAGGAATCACCAGAAGAACAAACATGTACTGCGGAAATTTCATCTCATTCGAGAGTTTATTAGACGAGATGAGATCAAGATGTGCAAGATACACACGGATTCAAATGTTACAGATCCTTTGACAAAGGCTCTTCCACAGCCTAAGCATGAGGCGCACATGAGAGCTATGGGTATTAGATATCTTCGAGATTAACTCTAGTGCAAGTATGAGATTGTTGGGAGTATGCCCTAGAGGTTATCATAGAGATGATTGTATTGCCTTGTATCCATGACATATAATGAGTCCATTGAATATCCATTAAAGACAACTTGTATCGATTAGCAATTATGTGAATTGTTTGTGAAACTCTTTTACTTGTATGGTTATTCTAGAATGGTCCCTGATCGGAGTTCATGTTAGGACGCACATGAATATTAGATCAGCACATTATTAGTTGATGACTATGTTTCACAAGTCATAGACATAAAGCTGTTAAACTAATAATGTGGGCACATGTGTGACATGTAGGCTAGACTGACCCAACGTGAGATGTTGTTATTGTCTTGATTCACATCATGTACGTTATGTCCTTAGACCTGAGATTGTTGTATGTACTCAAGATGTGAAATGACCTACTTAGAGACTATCATACGCTACTCCGTAACTGGGTAGTTATAAAGGTGATCTTCGGGTTTGTCAAGAAACATGCTGTGAGACATAGATAATCAAGATGGAATTTGCCCCTCTCTATGTGAGAGAGATATCAATGGAACACTCTAATGATTGGATCAACAAATGCATGGCCGTGCTTAGGTTAAGTGTTAACCTATGAGTTGGACCAAATATCGTGTGGCAAAAGGAATGACATGTATATGGTTTGTGGTGGTTCGTCTGATATGATCTTTGTGTACACATAGGAGTTGACACATCTTGCTAGAGACCACAATCAACTAATGTCTGAGTAGGAGTACTCGGGCCATGTCTATTTGTACATGAACCCATAGGGTCGCACGCTTAAGGGGTTGGAAGCCCAATTCGGATTGGACCCAAATTTGACTAGGCTTAGGGTTTTCTAATTGGGCCTCCAGTTTGGGGCTGATTAGAGGCGCCTATATAAGAGAGGGAGGGGGGCGCGGCCAGGGATCACACCATTGAGCAGTCGCCGCCGTCACCCTCCCCACACTCACGCCTATTGCTCCTCACGAACCTAGCAGTCCGGAGGCGCAACGCTTTCTCACGTACATGTGGGATACCTTGGAGGTGCTGCATCTGGAGCACAAGGACGAACCGCACGAGAGGGACGATCCACGAGCGGAGGGTGGACGTGACGGATGACCACGCAACTGCACGGCACTGCTACGACGCGTTCGACTACATCGAGTCGCTTCTGCTGCACCTGCGCGTCTAGTGGTAATTTCGTGATCTATAACTAGCAGTAGTTCCTGGTTTATGGGGTCGAAAAATTTTGTTTTCCAGCTAGCGTAGCATCCCCATATCCCTTCACTACTCGGCGTGGCGGGGATGTCGGATCAAGCCTACGTAAAGACCAGAACAATGCATCAGTAAAGGCTGCGACAACCGCAGTTGAAAACTTCTCTTGCTCTCTCTTGTGTTTGTCGTGCTCTCGTCATTCTGTTCGTGGTGACCACGCTTCGGACAACGCCGGACGCTGGTGAATAGCTCCGGCGATCTGCTGGTCCTAACAGCTGGTATCAAAGCTATTTGATGTTCTATGGTGGGTCCATTAGCCCACCGTGAGAACCCCCAAGGAGTTCATTATCCCACGAAGGAAGGCGGCGGAGGAGATGGGTGACGATGCATTAGCGAGCTCCACCATGCCATGTGTTTGGGGGAGCTCTTTGGTGTGGCCGATGCTGGATCGGTCAAACTACCCTGAGTGGGCGATGTTGATGCAGTGCAACCTGGAGGCATTGGAGATCTGGCACGGGATCGATCCAGGCACCAACGTCAAGCAATCGCAAGATCGCCAAGCCATGAGCACGCTCCTGCGTTTGGTGCTGAAGGAGATGTGGCAATCACTCGGCGGCCGATAGATAGTGAAGGAGGCGTGGGAGGCGGTGAGGTGATGCGGTTGGGTGCCGATCGGGTGAAGGAGGTGAACGCCCAAAGGTTGCTCAAAGAATTCGAGAACATCGCGTTCAAGGAGGGTGAGTCGATAGAGGTGTTCGGCATGCGGATCACCAACCTTGTCGCCAATCTCATGACGATGGGTGAGACGGTGGAGGATGCTTGCATTGTCAAGAAGTTCTTGCACATGGTGCCTTCCCGTTTCAATCCATTGGTCGTCTCCATCGAGATGTTTTGTGACGTGAAGAAGATGATGGTGGATGAGTTGTTGGGGCATCTGCGTGCGGCGGAGGACTGGCTCAACGACAAGGTCGAGCAGATCGTTGACAAGACGGGGCGTCTCCTGCTCGCCGAGGAGGAGTGGCTGGAGAAACACAAACTTTAGTTCCACTCCGGTCCAAAGGAAGGCGGCGGTGGCGGATCCAGTGGCTGCCAGTCGATGGGCAAGGCGGAGGTGCACTCAGATGGCGGCGGCTCGGCAGCAGTCAAACTGACCTCTAAGGGCACACCAAGGCGGAAGGGGCGCTGTCGTAACTGTGGCATCTATGGCCACTAGGCGCAGGATTGCAAGCGCCCAAAGAAAGAGAAGAAGGAAGCTAAGCGTTCGGAGGCGAATGTGGCCGTGGGGGGTGGGGGCAGACGGTGCGTTGCAATTGATGGTGGCAGTGGCAGGCGTTGAGCAGGCACCAACTCAGGTCGTCCACCTCGCGGAGAAGAACATGGTGCTGATTAAGTGCCCTGATGGTGTGTGGGTGCTAGACACTGGAGCCAGCAACCACATGACGGGCACACAATCGGCACTTACCCACCTTGACAACAGCGTACGAGGAACAATGCGCTTCGGTGATGGCTCCTTCATCTAGATCCACGGCCTTAGCTCCATGGTGATGCAAGGCTGACACCAACAACACAAGGTACTCACTGATGTGTATTACATACCTAAGCTCAAAAGCAATATCATCAGTTTGGGTCAGTTGGAAGAAAAGGGCTGTGAAGTTTCTATGAAAAATTGAAAAATGAATGTCCTTGATCCTGAAGGCACATTGCTAATTTCAACTCCTAGAACTGGCAACAGGTTGTATACAATTAAGTTGGGGCTAGTTGATCCTGTGTGTTTTCTGATGAATCATGGCAGATACGGCCATCTGAACTTTAGAGCCCTCAGAGATCTGGGCAAGAAAGAGATGGTGTCAGGAATGCCTGTGGTAGATCATGTAGAACAGGTTTCTGATGGCTGCACATTGGGAAAGCAGCATCTATCTCCTTTTCCACAAGTCTCAAATTTCAGAGCTGAGAGAGGATTGGAGCTGCTGCATGCTGATTTGTGTGGACAGATAAGCCCTGAAACACCAGGTGGTTTCTCCTACTTCCTACTATTAGTAGATGATTTTAGCAGGTACATGTGGGTTGAGTTCCTCAAGACAAAAGATCAAGCTTTGAGTTTTTTCAAGAAAATCAAGCTAAGAGCAGAAACTAATCATGGAGGAAAGTTGAAATCTTTGAGAACAGATGGGGGGAGTGTTCAATTCCAATCTGTTCTCTGTCTTCTGCATTGAGTCAGGCATCAAATATTATACCACTATAGCCTATTCTCCCCAGCAGAATGGAGTAGTGGAAAGAAGAAATCAAACTGTTGTTGAGATGGCCAGTAAGTGTTGAGCAGGCCCTAGAAGAAGATTGTTGGAGAAGGCCATGCAAGAAGAAATGGATTGAATCCACCAAAACAAGACTTGGGAGATTTCTAACCTGCCAACTGATCACAAAGCCATTGGCTTGAAGTGGGTTTTCAAAGTGAAAAGAGACCCAGTAGGAAATATTGTGAAACACAAAACTAGGCTTGTAGCTAAAGGTTATGCTCAGATCCATGGGGTGGACTATGATGAGGTTTTTGCTCCAGTGGCTAGGCTGGAGACTGTCAGGCTGTTGCTTGCTCTAGCAGCTCATGGGGAGTGGGAAGTGCATCAAATGGTTGTGAAGTTAGCCTTCCTGAATGGAGATCTCTTGGAGGAGGTATATGTACATCAACCCCAGGTTTCACTGATTCTAGCTCTGCAAGAAAGGTGTTGAAATTAAAAAAGGCCTTGTATGGCATGAAGCAGACACCCAGGGCCTGGAATGCCAGGCTTGATCAAGAGTTGGTGAAGTTGGGATTTAGCAGACGTGAGGAAGAGCATGCTGTATATATAAAGGGTACAGGTGCTTCACTGCTGCTAGTTGGGGTTTATTTAGATGATCTCATTATCTCTGGGCCAGACAGCAAGATCATAGCTGATTTTAAGCAACAGATGATGCAAAGCTTCAAGATGAGTGATTTGGGGATGCTGAGCTACTATCTTGGTATGGAGGTGAAACAAAAACCAGGTGAAATCACCATTTGCTAGAGTGCTTATGTAGAGAAAATTGTTGAGAATTGTGGTATGAAGGGGTGAAATCCTGTGGATAAACCAATGGAGCAGCATATCAAGCTCCTACCAGGCAAGCCCGAGTTGGTGATGAATGCAACAATGTACAGAAGTGTGGTGGGTAGCTTGAGGTACTTGGTTAATTCCAGGCCAGATATTGCTTTTTCTATGGGAATGGTGAGCTGTTTCATGGAAACACCAAATGCAGAACACTGGAGTGCCATCAAAAGAATCATCAGGTACATTACAGGAACAACTCAGCATGCTGCAAGTATACCAAAGGGGAACATTTGGAGTTGCTCGGCTACTCTGACAGTGACCATGGAGGAGATCTAGAGAAGAGGAAAAGTACTAGTGGTGTTGTCTTCTTCCTAGGTGGGAACATTGTCACTTGGACATCACAAAAACAAAGGGTGGTCTCGCTGTCATCCTGTGAGTCTGAGTACATTGCTGCTGCAATAGGAGCATGTCAGGGAGTTTGGTTGAGCAGGCTATTGGCTGATCTGACCTGTACAGATGTGAAAAAGTTCAGGTTTCTCATTGATAGTCGATCTGCTCAAGAGCTGAGTAAGAACCCGGTGTACCACGAAAGAAGCAAGCATATAGACACTCGCTATCACTCATCAGAGAGTGTGTCAGCAATGGTGTGGTGGAAGTTGAACATGTGAGCACTGATGAGCAGCTGGCTGACATTCTGACGAAGCCGCTCGGTAGAGTCAGATTTGCAGAGATGAGGAGGCAGCTGGGCATCATCAAGATCTAACAAAATTAAGGGGGTGAAAAGTTGCATTCACATTCTCTAATCCTGTCAATTATGTATCCAGCATGTAGATGCATTAGCTGGTAGTTTGTTTGTTACAAGCATGTTTCAGTTTCGCGTAGAATCATGGGCACCACAGAGACTGCACGTTGGTACGTCGTGACCGCATCTAGGGCTATCTCTCTGCCATGTCGTGTACGCCGTGCATGTAGCACGGGCAACCGCAGAAAGACGGCGCTTCGCGCAACTGCTCGGCGTGGCGGGGATGTCGGATCAAGCCTATGTAAAGACCAGAACAATGCATCAGTAAAGGCTGTGACAACCGTAGTTGAAAACTTCTCTCGCTCTCTCTTGTGTTTGTCGTGCTCTCGCCATTCTGTTCGTGGTGACCATGCTCCAGGCAACACCGGACGCCGATGAATAGCTTCGGTGATCCGCCGGTCCAAACATTTCCCCCATCTCGCTCCGTCCTCCTCTTCCAAGCTCCTCCACGACGGGAGTTATTCCTCCGTGGCTCCGTCAACCTTGTTTGCTAGCAATAAAGATGAGATGACATTTATGACAGTATGAGAAACACACATTTTCATAGGAATTGAATAGTTCTTTTTAAATTAAATAAGGTGTGGCGATATGCCAATGCCCACCAAACCACCACCGGCATTTCCATGTGATGCTGCTGCTATATCATACTCCCTCCGTCCCAAAAAGAGTGACGTTTTTTTCAAACATCATGTTTGATCGTTCATGTTATTCAAAATTTTTATGTAAATTATATTATAAATTATTATTAAAAGATCTCTATTGATAAAATAAGTCATAACAAAATATTGATGGAGAAGTAAACCATAACCAATATTCTACTCATAATAGGAGTAAGTCAAGAGGTAAATGTATATAACTGGTAAGTTATAACTAATCATTCATCACTCAGAGTACTCCTTTCTATGGCATTAGGATGGCTAAATAGAATATTAGATAAATAATTCCTAAGTCACTCTTAATTACAAGTCAAAACATACTATAGTTAGTGGAATTACTCCTAGTGATCATTGCTAAGATCATCTTCATATCTACACATAAGGGATATTACTAAGGAAGATTAAGAACAGTGCTACCTTCGTAACCAAATCCTATGTGCAAACCTATATATGGGAAGTGGGCTACAAAGGACTTAACGGGAGTGTCACATCCGCGATCTACCACATGACTCAGAATATAGGGTGTATTTGTAGGTAAACAACGTATAAGCACCACGCTTACACAATATCGACCACTCACCCATGGTACCTTAAAGTGAGCGATATACGAACTTATGTATGAACATGATGATAATCCAACAATACTAAGCATATAATCAAAGTAGATGATGAACGATATGAATAATAATGTCATAACAATTGTAGCAAACATATAAAAGTAATGAGAGATATAAAAGAGAGGGGGTACAAAGATTATATACCAAACCACGCAAATAACAATGATCGGGAATCCAAGCGAAGCCTGCTTGCCTCCCTCTAGACCTAGCCTAGCTAGCTATGCCCTAGAATATGATGGAGCTCTAAGGATGATTAGGTTTCTGTCTTCTCAAATGACTTATTGCCTCTGGGGGTGGCAGGGCCTGGTTTAAATAAGCCAGAGCGTCAATCCTGAGCCCTTTGATCAAACCAACTTGAAAGAACGGCATAGATGCAACCTAGGAGGCGGTGGAGAACCGACATTAGAAGCGGAGGCCAACTGGCCAGCCCCACCTAGCAGCCCTCGTAGTCTGCCTCGGCGCGGTGTCCTCGGGTGTCTCCTAGAGTCTTCTTGTGTCAGTTTTGTTGCGGATAAGCACAATTAATTCTGACATTTAGGTCCACCTTGACGGTTTTCAGGATAAACCCTGCAGATATCATAGATTCATCAAAATTTATGGAATTTTTAGTTTAAACCCTAAACCTTTTTGGTGATCATGTTTATGCCCTTATTCGTGTTTTATTGATGGTTTATAATGGTTGTTAACTACCATCAACACTAGAGCAAGAAAACTTGCCTAGCCTGTTTCCCAAACAGGCAAAGCCAGTTCATCAAAACTAGTCACGACAGCTCCCAACCCAGCTAAGCCAGTTCCCCTAGGAAGTGTAGGAAAACAGGCAAGGCCGGTTTTGCTATTACTAGGCACTACTCCATTGCGAAATCTACTTTCTTATGTTCTTTTCTGCCACAATTGCTTTTGCACTATTCTTTGACAATCTCTAACTGTTTGTAGATTCATCTAGTCACCTATTGTCACACTTATAGCCCGTCAACAGCTTGATCCCATCACCTTCGCCAATGTAGCTAGCATGAAGCTTCGTACGTGGACCTTTGCCCTCTAAGGAGTGTTTCACTGGCTCGATGAGACCCCTATACTGCCTCCTCACCGGTGCTTCCCTACAAAAGCACCTGAAAATGAAGGTGTCAGGGTGAAAGCAAGGAGGTGGAGGCAGGGGCCAAAGGTTGATCCCCACAGCGCTGCAGATAGATAGCCCCAGCCCCTGATGCAGGTGGGCACAGCGAGGCACGGAGGTCGTAGCGTAGCCCCTAGCACAGGAGGGTATGATAGGTCCCAATATGGGCAGGGATGACGTGGTGGTTCTTCGGCACCTGTCGCCCTGTGGTGGCTCAACGGCATAGCAACCTAGCTAGCCTAGAGATGGGCATGGGTGCAAAAACTGGTGTGTGGGGGGCTTTTCATTTAATAACTTTTTAGGGGCCGGTAAATTTATAAACGATGCTAGAAATTTATTTTTAGGGATGGGTGGATACCTGCCTCTAGATATGTCAATTTTCAGGGACAGGTGGATAGAGACAATTGCTATAGCAACCTCTACACCGCTAGTATTCTATTTGTATGCTAGTGGAATAGTGTTCCCATTTTATGTTCCTGATTCCTAACCATTTTCAACTTGTTTCTCATCGTATTAGTTCATTTCCGCAATGCCTCTAATCCTGTGTTCATTTCCAATCCCATTCATTTTCACCCTAATTGCAATAGCAGAACAACTTAGTAAATTTACCATATGACTCTCGGGTGTCCTCCTTCCTTCCTCCAAGTATAAAAGGAGAAGCTAGGGTCTAGAGTAGGTGGATGATAGAAGTTTCTAGCTATAATATATGCAAAGAATGAGGGTTGTTACCCTCGCTAGCGGCTGCAACCTAAAAAATCTTGAGTTCGTTTTCAATCTGTGAGGATTGAGAGATCTATTCGGTCGTTTTGGACACTAACAGTAGTTGAAGGTGCATGGTGGGTACATGCTCCATGTTGGGCACATCAAAGTGTCAACACAAATGTTCAGGCTAAGAACACCTTTTATTTTGCTGGCATGTTCTTGGTACCACAAAAGCACATTTCACAGAGCCTACACTAGTGGTGTAGCTGCATGTTTCGGATCTTTGTTGCAGCAGCATTCGTCCTTGAAATCATCTGGCTTCTTTATGCAGTGGTAACCAACACCAGTGTAGCCCCGTCGTGTACAAGCAAGCCAGCACCCATAAGGTTTGCAATTTATGTACCGCTGGCAGTCAATCTCCGGCGGTTTATTTTCCTGGCAGTAATTGAAGCCTACATATCCAACATAACAGACGTCAAACCAGAGAGTATCAGAGACTTCCTCCTGCAGCACTAGAAGCCGACATATCTAACACGTTAATTGCATGAAATTTACTGGGACACTAATTAATGTTTAGATATCATAAAAAATGAAGTATACTTAAAAGTATGTTTTACCTGAAAGGCAAGCAGCTCGGCAGGAGGGGAATGTAGCAAACATGATCCCAAGGACCAAGAACAATGCAGCCCACAGGTGCACGATCCTTGTCTTAGAGATCTTGAATAGTGCCATGAAGAAGAGAATCTTGCTACTCTCCTCTTTCTGTGACAAGGAGAAGATTTCTTATGTTTGTATTATGTATCTACTGTACTGGTATTTATATGGAAGCACAACCATCCTCATTTAACATATGTATCTTAATCAGATTTATGTGATCTACTAGATATCTTGCACTAGTGTTCTGATATCTTAAACTATCTTATTACACTACAATAAATACTTGAGTATCCATACTAATCCCATACAAAAATGTGTTGCCTTACATTTATTTTAGCTACTATATTACACGAGCGCTCGAATATCTTCTTAGACGCTATTAAATACAAGTATCTGGAGCAGCCCCCCCCCCCCCCCCATCCACGCTGTCGATTGAGCAGTCACTGTACGAGAAAAATAAATGTCAGCGGCCCACTTTTTGTCATAAAGTATGTATTGAGACCAAAAAATAGTGTCATGGATGTAAATATGTCATCACATATAAACCATCACCACATGTACCTTGTGAAGTTTTCCCATAAAGTCATAAACAAGGTGTGGATATTCTACAAACTTATGTTGAAAATTTTCTGACCCTTTTATGACACCAAATGTATGTCACAAAATGATTAGTCAACATGTGAAAATACCGTTCTTCACAAATACCAAAGGCAGACTATGGATAGGGTGGGTTTTTGTGATGAAATACTATGCTAGAACAAGCAATCACTGTCAGAGCGTCATTTCCAGTTGTGCTGGAGCAGGCGGTGATTGCTTATTACTGGTGGTTCATAAGCCTAGGGTCCAGAAAATTTATGGGAAGCAGTATTCGCCCGTCCGTGAAGTCACCTATCACTGCTAGCTCAAACCACCACACAGAGGTGAAATATCACTGCTGGGTCATGCCACAAACATGTAGTGATAGGTGTCATATCACTGTCGACGAAGGCTATGAACCAACATTGATAAATCATTAGGATCTTGCCTGCGTGCTGCAACGGGAACAAAACAAAAAATAATGTCATAACGATTTTAAGTTTGTACTTTTGTATTACTGCAATTGCTGCACTTCCACAGGTTACATTGGTGAGAGGGTTCCTGGCACTTAGGAAACATTTGCAATTCCAGACCCGTGCAGCAGTTCACCAAATACAAAAATCAAAAACATGATGAAGAATAAAAAGTATTCCAAAGATCATCGATGGTCATCAATGAAAAAAATATTGCTCCAAAACTTTGCTATGTGCAAGGATTTGATTGAGAAATATGGGAACTGAACATAAATTTCGGTGGATACACTTTGAGAAAAAAGAAAAGGCAAAGATGATGGAAATAAGAGGTATCACATATTTTGTAAGGTCCATGTACAACATGTTTTACTTTCAATTTTAAATCTTGAAAAAACAAATCTTACTGGGTACAATGATGCAAGAGATGAAGTCAAAATGAGCAGCTTGTTCAGAACCCCTTCCAGGTAAGACAGCACCCAAAACGAATATTAGAAAATCTAAAGTGACTTCGTGATAAACGAATAATAATCCACATAATTTTTTGCCGTGCATATTAATGAAAACTGTTGCCAGGCATCAGGGTCGTGCCCGTTTTCTCTCATGATGATTGATGCATTACTGCTTCCCTAACTACTGGAAACCAAAATTTCCCTGTCGGTTACAAAATACCGACAGCAAAATACGAAACCCAATTTTCTATTGGGTTGCCAGCAGGCACCGACAAAACTAAAGCGACAGTAAAATAACAAAATTCTCTCGGTTTTCCAATTTCTCTGTCGGTGGACCATTTTTTTGTCGGTATGGCGTCGACAGGAAAATTTGTGGCCGCCAGGTCTGAAATTCTATCCCTGTCATAAGTAACCGACAGGAAAATTGGTAGCTACCTTCAGAAAAAAACTACCAGTTCTATGGTTCTAGCGGACAAACATAAAAAAATCTTAAAACAATTTCAAATCTATTATGGATAATTTATATAGCAGCAAAATTCACATTATTACATAGAGCACACATATACACAGGGCACACATGGCTAGCTTCAAATGACATCACAAGTAGAAAATAATGGATCCATGTTGATAAATTATTATGCTTAGAAATGGCATCAACACTTAGAAATATCATATACAAATTGGCACAAGCCATCAACAGTTGTATGTCATGAATTGTACACCAAAAATTATCCATCATCCACTACCCATCTTTGAAGAATTGCATCAGCACGTTTCATCCTCATCTAACAAAACCTGAAATGGAGCATTGTACTGTTAGAGATCTTATTCAAGTTTTTAAGGACAGAAGGACAGAACATAGGACATCAGACATGGCTATTATGAGCAATGAAAAAAGTCGTAACATGCCAGCACCTCAAGCAAATTGCCTAACAAGTTCATTCAGTAGAATGTCTAATCAAACAAAGAATGTCTGATCTAATAAGCATTTTGTGCTTCCTCTTATACCTACAGATGTTCTAAGCTACCAGCGGCAGTAGCACGTAGCAAGAAGCGGACTAGTCAGTGACATCATTTCAATTAACTAGATAGATCAGTTCGGCAAATATAGATCAAATGACTAAACTCATGTGTGCTACTTTCTCTCTAGTCTTATATAATTCAGAAGACAACCATCTCACATGCTATTTGCTCATCTCAAGTAGCAAAATATGCTATAAGCATTTTTTAGCTCTCTTATACCTACAGATCTTATAAGCTATATGCAGTAGTAGCACATAGCAACAAGCAGACTAGTCAGTGACAAAAGCAACTAGATAGATCAGTTAGCTAGATAGACAAAGCAACCAGCAGTAGTGTCCCAATGATCACTATTAATTAATATCGTGCAAACAAATGGCAGACAGCCAGAACCACTGCAAATTGAAATACAGGAAATCAGTGTGATGAATACATGACCTCTATTGCTTGATCAGATGAATCAAAGGAGTCATAACTCACAAAAAACAAAGCCTCTAGAATTTCCAGTTTCAGGATCTCGCATCTGACAAAAGAAAAAGATCAATAAATTACTGCAGGTGACAACTATGCTTCATCAGAAAATAGTACACTGCATACAGATGAGGTGTTACTCCTAAAACCATCAGTTTTATAATACATACATGACATCTTACAAGGCTGCCTAATTAGATGAGTTTATCTTTGGGACATACACACATGTAGTTGTGCCCAGAACACCCAAAAAGATCTATGAGCAATATCAAACAGGATAATTGTTACCATGAGTTTAGCTCATCTAATCAAAGCCAAATCCCTAGATCTGCTCGTCCTCCCCCTTCTCCAAAGGGAGCCATCTTGAAGTCCCAGGCGCCAAATCATCCCTAGATCTGCTCCTCCCCTTCTCCACTGGATCTGCACCATGGAGATCGAAATCAAAGCAAAATCCACTAGATCTGCAGCATGGATATCGAAATCAAAGCCAAACCGATGGATTAGGGAGGGAGGGAAACCTATTCGTGGGGCCGCAGCTTCAGAGCAGGATGTGCAGCAGCCAGGGGACCGGGGGCCGTGCCGTCGCCCAGGGTGCAAGCTGCCGCATGGGGTGGTGCGTGCCGCCGCCTCGGGGCCGTGCTGCCACCCGGGCTGTGCGTCGTCGCCTCGGATTAAAAAAATTCGCATTTTTTGGCCCGGATTCGTGAATTTCTGGAAAATGACAGCTGCCCCTACAAATAGTCAGCCACCTGTAGACAGAGTGTGGTAGGGGCGGTTGGCAAAACCGCCCCTACAAATGCTCTGGAGCTGCCCCTAAAAATCATTTATGCGGTAGTGCTTTCCGGCTGGAGGAGCACCCCGACGCCAACGCTCAGGGTCGCGGCCCTCGGCTCCATGAAGCGATCAGACGAACAATGACCTAGGGAGGCTGCCCACTACAAATGCTCTGGAGCCGCCCCTAAAAATCGTTTCTATGGTAGTGAATCCCATTTATTTTCACCCTATTAATAGGAACAGCAGAACAGCATAGTAAATTTACCATATGCCTCTCGGGTGTTCTCCTTCCTTCCCCCACCTATAAAAGGAGAAGCTGGGGTCCAGAGTAGGCGAATGATTAATGTTTCTAGCTATAACATATACAAAGAAGATATAGGGTTGTTACCCTCACTGGTGGCTGGAACCTGGAAAATCATGTGTTGGTTTTCCATCTGTGAGGATTGAGAGATATTCTGTCGTTTTGGACGCTGCAGTTGTTGAAGGTGCATGGTACGTACATGCTCCTTGTCGGGCACATGAAAGTGTCAACACAAATGTTCAGGGTAAGAGCACCTTTTATTTTTCTGGCATGTTCTTGGTGCCACAAAAGTCACATTTTACAGAGCCTACACTAGTGGTGTAGCCCCATGTTTCGGAACTTTGTCGCAGCATCATTCATCCTTGTACGGATCTTTCTTGTTTATGCAGTGGGCACCAACACCAGTGTAGCCCCGTCGTGTACAAGCAAGCCAGCACCATAAGGTTTGCAATTTATGTACCGCTGGCAGTCAATCTCCGGCGGTTTATTTTCCTGGCAGCAATTGAAGCCTACATATCCAACATAACAGACATCAAACCAGAGAGTATCAGAGACACGTTGGTACGTCGTGACCGCATCTAGGGCTATCTCTCTGCCACGTCGTGTATGCCGTGCATGTAGCACGGGCAACCGCAAAAAGACGGCGCATCGTGCAGCTGCTCGGCGTGGCGGGGATGTCGGATCAAGCCTATGTAAAGACCAGAACAATGCATCAGTAAAGGCTGTCACAACCGCAGTTGAAAACTTCTCTCGCTCTCTCTTGTGTTCGTCGTGCTCTCGCCATTCTGTTCGTGGTGACCGCGCTCCGGGCAACACCAGACGCCGATGAATAGCTTCGGTGATCCGCCGTTCCAAACATTTCCCCCATCTCGCTCCGTCCTCCTCTTCCAAGCTCCTCCACGACGGGAGTTATTCCTCCGTGGCTCCATCAACCTTGTTTGCTAGCAATAAAGATGAGATGACATTTATGACAGTATGAGAAACACACATTTTCAAAGGAATTGAATAGTTCTTTTTAAATTAAATAAGTTGTGGCGATATGCCAATGCCCACCAAACCACCACCGGCATTTCCATGTGATGCTGCTGCTATATCATACTCCCTCCGTCCCAAAAAGAGTGACGTTTTTTTCAGACATCATGTTTGATCGTTCATGTTATTCAAAATTTTTGTGTAAATTATATTATAAATTATTATTAAAAGATCTCTAACGATAAAATAAGTTATAACAAAATATTGATGGAGAAGTAAACCATAACCAATATTCTACTCATAATAGGAGTAAGTCAAGAGGTAAATGTATATAAACGGTAAGTTATAACTAATCATTCATCACTCAGAGTACTCCTTTCTATGGCATTAGGATGGCTAAATAGAATATTAGAGAAATAATTCCTAAGTCACTCTTAATTACAAGTCAAAGCATACTATAATTAGTGCAATTACTCCTAGTGATCATTGCTAAGATCATCTTCATATCTACACATAAGGGATATTACTAAGGAAGATTAAGAACAGTGCTACCTTCGTAACCAGATCCTACGTGCAAACCTATATATGGGAAGTGGACTACAAAGGACTTAACGGGAGTGTCACATCCGCGATCTACCACATGACTCAGAATATAGGGTGTATTTGTAGGTAAACAACGTATAAGCACCACGCTTACACAATATCGACCACTCACCCATGGTACCTTAAAGTGAGCGATATACGAACTTATGTATGAACATGATGATAATCCAACTATACTAAGCATATAATCAAAGTAGATGATGAACGATATGAATAATAATGTCATAACAATTATAGCAAACATATAAAAGTAATGAGAGATAAAAAAGAGGGGGTACAAAGATTATATACCAAACCACGCAAATAACAATGATCGGGAATCCAAGCGAAGCCTGCTTGCCTCCCTCTAGACCTAGCCTAGCTAGCTATGCCCTAGAATATGATGGAGCTCTAAGGATGATTAGGTTTCTGTCTTCTCAAATGACTTATTGCCTCTGGGGGTGGCAGGACCTGGTTTAAATAAGCCAGGGCGTCAATCCTGAGCCCTTTGATCAAACCAACTTGAAAGAACGGCATAGATGCAACCTAGGAGGCGGTGGAGAACCGACATTAGAAGCGGATGCCAACCGGCCGGCCCCACCTGGCAGCCCTCGTAGTCTGCCTCGGCGCGGTGTCCTCGAGTGTCTCCTAGAGTCTTCTTGTGTCAGTTTTGTTGCGGATAAGCACAATTAATTCTGACATTTAGGTCCACCTTGACGGTTTTCAGAATAAACCCTGCAGAAATCATAGATTCATCAAAATTTATGGAATTTGTTAGTTTAAATGCCTAATCCTTTTTGGTGATCATGTTTATGCCCTTATTTGTGTTTTATTGATGGTTTATAATGGTTGTTAACTACCATCAGCACTGGGGAAAGAAAACTTGCCTAGCCTGTTTCCCAAACAGGCAAAGCCAGTTCATCAAAACTAGTCACGACAGCTCCCAACCCAACTAAGCCAGTTCCCCTGGGCAGTGTAGGAAAATAGGCAAGGCCGGTTTTGCTATTACTAGGCACTACTCCATTGCGAAATCTACTTTCTTATGTTCTTTTCTACCAAAATTGCTTCTGCACTATTCTTTGACTATCTCTAACTGTTTGTAGATTCATCTAGTCACCTATTGTCACACTTCTAGCCCGTCAACAACTTGACCCCATCACCTTCGGCAATGTAGCTAGCATGAAGCTTCGTACGTGGACCTTTGCCCTCTAAGGAGTGTTTCACTGGCTCGATGAGACCCCTGTACTACCTCCTCACCGGTGCTTCCCTACAAAAGCACCTGAAAATGAAGGTTCAGGGTGAAAGCAAGGAGGTGGAGGCAGCGGCCAAAGGTTGATCCCCACAGCGCAGCAGATAGATAGCCCCAGCCCCTGATGCAGGTGGGCACAGCGAGGCACGGAGGTCGTAGCGTAGCCCCTAGCACAGGAGAGTATGATAGGTCCCAATACGGGCAGGGATGACGTGGTGGTTCCTCGGCACCTGTCGCCCTGTGGTGGCTCAACGGCATAGCAACCTAGCTAGCCTAGAGATGGGCATGGGTGCAAAAACTGGTGTGTGGGGGGGGGCTTTTCATTTAATAACTTTTTAGGGGCCGGTAAGTTTCTGAATGATGCTAGAAATTTATTTTTAGGGATGGGTGGATACCTGCCTCTAGATATGTCAATTTTCAGGGACAGGTGGATAGAGACAATTGCTATAGCAACCTCTACACCGCTAGTATTCTATTTGTATGCTAGTGGAATAGTGTTCCCATTTTATGTTCCTGATTCCTAACCATTTTCAACTTGTTTCTCATCGTATTAGTTCATTTCCGCAATGCCTCTAATCTTGTGTTCATTTCCAATCCCATTCATTTTCACCCTAATTGCAACAGCAGAACAACTTAGTAAATTTACCATATGACTCTCGGGTGTCCTCCTTCCTTCCTCCAAGTATGAAAGGAGAAGCTAGGGTCCAGAGTAGGTGGATGATAGAAGTTTCTAGATATAATATATGCAAAGATGGAGGGTTGTTACCCTCACTAGCAGCTGCAACCTAAAAAATCATGAGTTCGTTTTCAATCTGTGAGGATTGAGAGATCTATCCGGTCGTTTTGGACACTAACAGTAGTTGAAGGTGCATGGTGGGTACATGCTCCTTGTTGGGCACATCAAAGTGTCAACACAAATGTTCAGGCTAAGAACACCTTTTATTTTGCTGGCATGTTCTTGGTACCACAAAAGCACATTTCACAGAGCCTACACTAGTGATGTAGCCGCATGTTTCGGATCTTTGTTGCAGCAGCATTCGTCCTTGAAATCATCTGGCTTCTTTATGCAGTGGTAGCCAACACCAGTGTAGCCCCGTCGTGTACAAGCAAGCCAGCACCCATAAGGTTTGCAACTTATGTACCGCTGGCAGTCAATCTCCGGCGGTTTATTTTCCTGGCAGTAATTGAAGCCTACATATCCAACATAACAGACGTCAAACCAGAGAGTATCAGAGACTTCCTCCTGCAGCACTGGAAGCCTACATATCTAACACGTTAATTGCATGAAATTTACTGGGACACTAATTAATGTTTAGATATCATAAAAAATGAAGTATACTTAAAAGTATGTTTTACCTGAAAGGCAAGCAGCTCGGCAGGAGGGGAATGTAGCAAACATGATCCCAAGGACCAAGAACAATGCAGCCCACAGGTGCACGATCCTTGTCTTAGAGATCTTGAATAGTGCCATGAAGAAGAGAATCTTGCTACTCTCCTCTTTCTGTGACAAGGAGAAGATTTCTTATGTTTGTATTATGTATCTACTGTACTGGTATTTATATGGAAGCACAACCATCCTCATTTAACATATGTATCTTAATCAGATTTATGTGATCTACTAGATATCTTGCACTAGTGTTCTGATATCTTAAACTATCTTATTACACTACAATAAATACTTGAGTATCCATACTAATCCCATACAAAAATGTGTTGCCTTACATTTATTTTAGCTACTATATTACACGAGCACTCGAATATCTTCTTAGACGATATTAAATACAAGTATCTGGAGCAGCCCCCATCCACGCTGTCGATTGAGCTGTCACTATACGAGAAAAATAAATGTCAGCGGCCCACTTTTTGTCATAAAGTATGTATTGAGACCAAAAAATAGTGTCATGGATGTAAATATGTCATCACATATAAACCATCACCACATGTACCTTGTGAAGTTTTCCCATAAAGTCATAAACAATGTGTGGATATTCTACAAACTTATGTTGAAAATTTTCTGACCCTTTCATGACACCAAATGTATGTCACAAAATGATTAGTCAACATGTGAAAATACCGTTCTTCACAAATACCAAAGGCAGACTATGGTTAGGGTGGGTTTTTGTGATGAAATACTATGCTAGAACAAGCAATCACTGTCAGAGCGTCATTTCCAGTTGTGCTGGAGCAGGCGGTGATTGCTTATTACTGGTGGTTCATAAGCCTAGGGTCCAGAAAATTTATGGGAAGCAGTATTCGCCCATCCGTGAAGTCACCTATCACTGCTAGCTCAAACCACCACACAGAGGTGAAATATCACTGCTGGGTCATGCCACAAACATGTAGTGATAGGTGTCATATCACTGTTGACTAAGGCTATGAACCAACATTGATATATCATTAGGATCTTGCCTGCGTGCTGCAACGGGAACAAAACAAAAAATAATGTCATAACGATTTTAAGTTTGTGATGGCAACATGTGTCTGGAAGGTGGCTTCGGAAGTGTGTGGCGTGAGTAGGGGAGGCAAACGGGAAGCGAAAGACACATGGTGATGGAATGACGAGGTGCAAAGGGCTATTAGGGAGAAGGAGTGTTTCAAGCGTCTCCACCATGACAAGAGTGCAGCCAACATCGAGGGCTATAAAATAGCGAAGAGGGCTGCAAAGCGAGCTGTGAGTGTAGCTAAAGGTCAGGCATATGATGGCCTTTATCAGCGGCTAGGCACGAAGGAAGGGGAGAAGGACATTTATAGGATGGCTAGAATCTGCGAGAGGAAGACAAGGGACATCAACCAAATAAAATGCATCAAGGATGGGACAGATCGACTTCTGGTGAAGGATGAGGAGATCAAGGACAGATGGAGAGAGTACTTCGACAAGCTGTTTAATGGGGAGAATGAGGGTCCTATCCTTGAGTTGGACGACTCATTTGACGATACCAACAGACGCTTTGTGAGGAGAATTCAGGAGACAGAGATCGGAGAGGCTTTGAAGAGGATGAAGGGAGGTAAAGCGATGGGCCCTGATGGTATCCCCATTGAGGTGTGGAGATACCTAGGCGTCAGAGCGATAGTATGGTTAACTAAGCTTTTTAACCTTATTTTTCGGTCTAACAAGATGCCTGAAGAATGGAGGAGAAGTATATTAGTACCTATCTTCAAGAACAAGGGAGATGTTCAAAGTTTTACTAACTACCGTGGGATTAAGTTGATGAGCCATACGATGAAGCTCTGGGAGAGGGTGATTGAGCATCGCCTAAGGAGAGTGACACATGTGACCCAAAATCAGTTTAGGTTCATGCCTGGTAGGTCGACCATGGAGGCGATTTTCTTATTACGACAATTGATGGAGAGATATAGGGAGCAGAAGAAGGACTTGCACATGGTCTTTATTGACCTCGAGAAGGCATATGACAAAGTACCGAGAAATGTCATGTGGTGGGCCTTGGAAAAGCACAAAGTCCCAACTAAGTACGTTACCCTCATCAAGGATATGTACAGGGATGTGGTGACGTTTGTCCGAACATGTGATGGCGACACCAGTGACTTTCCAATTAAAATAGGACTGCATCAGGGGTCAGTTTTGAGCCCTTATTTATTTGCTTTGGTGATGGATGAGGTCACAAGGGATATACAAGGTGATATCCCTTGGTGTATGCTCTTTGCTGATGATGTGGTGCTAGTTGACGACAATAGGGCAGGGGTTAATAGGAAGTTAGAACTATGGAGGCACACGTTAGAGTCGAAAGGGTTCAGACTTAGTAGGACTAAGACAGAGTACATGAGGTGCGATTTCAGTGCGACTAGGCATGAGGAGGGAGACGTTAGCCTCGATGGGCAAGTGGTGGCCAAGAAGGATACTTTTCGGTATTTAGGGTCGATGCTATAAAAGGACGGAGACATTGATGAAGATGTTAGGCATAGAATTTCAGCCAGCTGGTTGAAATGGCGTCAAGCTTCTGGCGTCCTCTGTGACAAAAGGGTGCCTCAGAAGCTGAAAGGTAAGTTCTATAGGACGGCGATTCGTCCGGCGATGTTATACGGTGCTGAGTGTTGGCCTACAAAAAGGCGACATGTCCAGCAATTGAGTGTAGCAGAGATGCGTATGTTGCGTTGGTGTTGTGGGCACACAAGGAGGGATAGAGTCCGGAATGACAATATTCGGGATAGGGTTGGGGTGGCACCAATTGAGGATAAATTGATTCAACATCGGTTGAGATGGTTTGGACATGTCCAATGGAGGCCTCCTGAGGCGCCGGTGCGTAGTGGAGTTCTAAAGCGGGCCGATAATGTAAAGAGCGGTAGAAGTCGACCTAAACTAACTTGGGACGAGTCCATTAAAAGAGATCTTAAGGAGTGGAATATCTCCAAGGATTTAGCTATGGATAGGAGCGCTTGGAGAGTGGCAATCAACGTGCCTGAACCATGACCTCTCTTTGTCTTGTGCCCTTTATGTCCCTTTATGTGTCTCTCTGTTTCTCGTCTCTTTTGGGTTTCATCTCTAGCCTATCCCAACTTGCTTGGGACAAAAGGCTATGTTGTTGTTGTTGTTGTTGTTGAACGATTTTAAGTTTGTACTTTTGTATTACTGCAATTGCTGCACTTCCACAGGTTACATTGGTGAGAGGGTTCCTGGCACTTAGGAAACATTTGCAATTCCAGACCCGTGCAGCAGTTCACCAAATACAAAAATCAAAAACATGATGAAGAATAAAAAGTATTCCAAAGATCATCGATGGTCATCAATGAAAAAATATTGCTCCAAAACTTTGCTATGTGCAAGGATTTGATTGAGAAATATGGGAACTGAACATAAATTTCGGTGGATACACTTTCAGAAAAAAGAAAAGGCAAAGATGATGGAAATAAGAGGCATCACATATTTTGTAAGGTCCATGTACAACATGTTTAACTTTCAATTTTAAATCTTGAAAAAACAAATCTTACTGGGTACAATGATGCAAGAGATGAAGTCAAAATGAGCAGCTTGTTCAGAACCCCTTCCAGGTAAGACGTGCCAAAACGAATATTAGAAAATCTAAAGTGACTTCGTGATAAACGAATAATAATCCACATACTTTTTTGTCGGGCATATTAATGAAAACTGTAGCCAGGCATCAGGGTCGTGCACGTTTTCTCTCATGATGCTTGATGCATTACT
This sequence comes from Saccharum spontaneum, assembly GCA_022457205.1. Lineage (NCBI taxonomy): Eukaryota > Viridiplantae > Streptophyta > Magnoliopsida > Poales > Poaceae > Saccharum > Saccharum spontaneum. The sequence goes on from CM039595.1 coordinate 52,979,175, forward strand.
GCTTCCCTAACTACTGGAAACCAAAATTTCCCTGTCGGTTACAAAATACCGACAGCAAAATACGAAACCCAATTTTCTATCGGGTCGCCAGCAGGAAAACACCGACAAAACTAAAGCGACAGTAAAATAACAAAATTCTCTCGGTTTTCCAATTTCTCTGTCGGTGGACCATTTTTTTGTCGGTATGGCGTCGACAGGAAAATTCATGGCCGCCAGGTCTAAAATTCTATCCCTGTCATAAGTAACCGACAGGAAAATTGGTAGCTACCTTCAGAAAAAAAAACTACCAGTTCTATGGTTCTAGCGGACAAAAATAAAAATATCTTAAAACAATTTCAAATCTATTATGGATAATTTATATAGCAGCAAAATTCACATTATTACATAGAGCACACATATACACAGGGCACACATGGCTAGCTTCAAATGACATCACAAGTACAAAATAATGGATCCATGTTGATAAATTATTATGCTTAGAAATGGCATCAACACTTAGAAATATCATATACAAATTGGCACAAGCCATCAACAGTTGTATGTCATGAATTGTACACCAAAAATTATCCATCATCCACTACCCATCTTTGAAGAATTGCATCAGTACGTTTCATCCTCATCTAACAAAACCTGAAATGGAGCATTGTACTGTTAGAGATCTTATTCAAGTTTTTAAGGACAGAAGGACAGAACATAGGACATCAGACATGGCTATTATGAGCAATGAAAAAAGTCGTAACATGCCAGCACCTCAAGCAAATTGCCTAACAAGTTCATTCAGTTGAATGTCTAATCAAACAAAGAATGTCTGATCTAATAAGCATTTTGTGCTTCCTCTTATACCTACAGATGTTCTAAGCTACCAGCGGCAGTAGCACGTAGCAAGAAGCGGACTAGTCAGTGACATCATTTCAATTAACTAGATAGATCAGTTCGGCAAATATAGATCAAATGACTAAACTCATGTGTGCTACTTTCTCTCTAGTCTTATATAATTCAGAAGACAACCATCTCACTTGCTATTTGCTTATTTCAAGTAGCAAAATATGCTATAAGCATTTTTTTAGCTCTCTTATACCTACAGATCTTATAAGCTATATGCAGTAGTAGCACATAGCAACAAGCAGACTAGTCAGTGACAAAAGCAACTAGATAGATCAGTTAGCTACTAGCTAGATAGACAAAGCAACCAGCAGTAGTGTCCCAATGATCACTATTAATTAATATCGTGCAAACAAATGGCAGACAGCCAGAACCACTGCAAATTGAAATACAGGAAATCAGTGTGATGAATACATGACCTCTATTGCTTGATCAGATGAATCAAAGGAGTCATAACTCACAAAACCGAAGCCTCTAGAATTTCCAGTTTCAGGATCTCGCATCTGACAAAAGAAAAAGATCAATAAATTACTGCAGGTGACAACTATGCTTCATCAGAAAATAGTACACTGCATACAGATGAGGTGTTACTCCTAAAACCATCAGTTTTATAATACATACATGACATCTTACAAGGCTGCCTAATTAGATGAGTTTATCTTTGGGACATACACACATGTAGTTGTGCCCAGAACACCCAAAAAGATCTATGAGCAATATCAAACATGATAATTGTTACCATGAGTTTAGCTCATCTAATCAAAGCCAAATCCCTAGATCTGCTCGTCCTCCCCCTTCTCCAAAGGGAGCCATCTTGAAGTCCCAGGCGCCAAATCATCCCTAGATCTGCTCCTCCCCTTCTCCACTGGATCTGCACCATGGAGATCGAAATCAAAGCAAAATCCACTGGATCTGCAGCATGGATATCGAAATCAAAGGCAAACCGATGGATTAGGGAGGGAGGGAAACCCATTCGTGGGGCTGCAGCTTCAGAGCAGCATGCGCAGCAGCCAGGGGACCGGGGGCCATGCCGTCGCCCAGGGTGCAAGCTGCCGCATGGGGTGGTGCGTGCCGCCGCCTCGGGGCCGCGCTGCCACCGGGGCTGTGCGTCGTCGCTTCGGATTAAAAAAATCGTATTTTTTGGCCCGGATTCGTGAATTTCTGGAAAATGACAGCCACCCCTACAAATCCTTGATTTGTAGAGACGGTGTGGTAGGGGCGGCTGCAAAACCGCCAGTACAAATACTCTGGAGCTGCCCGTAAAAATCGTTTATGTGGTAGTGCTTTCCGGCTGGCGGAGCGCCCCGACCCCAACCCTCGGGGTCGTGGCCCTCGGCTCTGTGAAGCGATCAAACGAACAATGACCTCGGGAGGCTGCCCACTACAAATGCTTTGGAGCCACCCCTAAAAATCGTTTCTGTGGTAGTGAATCCCATTTATTTTCACCCTATTAATAGGGACAGCAGAACAGCATAGTAAATTTACCATATGCCTCTCGGGTGTCCTTCCTTCCCCCACCTATAAAAGGTGAAGCTGGGGTCCAGAGTAAGCGGATGATTAATGTTTCTAGGTATAACATATACAAAGAAGATATAGGGTTGTTACCCTCACTGGTGGCAGGAACCTGGAAAATAATGTGTTCGTTTTCCTTCTGTGAGGATTGAGAGATATTCTATCGTTTTGGACGCTGCAGTTGTTGAAGGTGCATGGTATGTACATGCTCCTTGTCGGGCACATGAAAGTGTCAACACAAATGTTCAGGGTAAAAGTACCTATTATTTTTCTGGCATGTTCTTGGTGCCACAAAAGTCACATTTTACAGAGCCTACACTAGTGGTGTAGGCCCATGTTTCCGAACTTTGTCGCAGCAGCATTCATCCTTGAACGGATCTTTCTTGTTTATGCAGTGGACACCAACACCAGTGTAGCCCCGTCGTGTACAAGCAAGCCAGCACCCATAAGGTTTTCAATTTATGTGCCGCTGGCAGTCAATCTCCGGCGGTTTATTTTCCTGGCAGCAATTGAAGCCTACATATCCAACATAACAGACATCAAACCAGAGAGTATCAGAGACTTCCGCCTCCTGCACCACCAGAAGCCTACATATCAAACACATTAATTGCATGAAATTTACTGGGACACTAATTCATGTTTAGATATCATAAAAAATGAAGTATACGTAAAAGTATGTTTTACCTGAAAGGCTATGTAACACCCTAAAAATTGGAAAAGAAGAAAAATAGGCAAAATATGATTTTTGTATATTTTTGTGAGCATGCAAATTTAGAATGATAATAATTTTTATAAATTTAAAATCAAATATAAGTGTAGAAACACGATTGAGCATTCATGCTGCTGCATTTGAAGTTTTGTATTGAGTGGTTTAAATCAAATTCAAATTTGATTTGAAAGTCTTTTGAAAAGTTGCTTTGAAAATTAGAAAAAGAAAAAAAAGAAATTCATCTTCACTCGGAATTCGGCCCAGCGCAGCCTCGGCCTGCCTCCTGAGCGCGCGGCCCATCTCCTCCTCCCGATCGCCCGCGTGGGCCGAGCCGCGGCCGCCGGCCCAGAGCGCGCGCGCCTTCCCCTCCTCTTCCCGTCGCTGACACCCCGGACCCACTCGTCAGGCGCGCCTCCTTCCTCAAGCCACCGTCGGCTTCTTTCCAAAATCCTCCCGATCCGATTCCATCTCTCCAATCTTCATCTTTCCATCTTTGGAACGGCCTCCGGGCTATAAAAACGGAGCTGCCGCCCTTCCCCGCTCCACATCCGACCCCAAATCACAGCTACATCGCCCCGTGGTGGCTACGCCCGAAGCACCACCTCCACCGTCCGCCCCTCCGAGCCGCACGCGTTCCTCGCTTCATCCTCGGCTACGGTTTTACCCTAGGTGAGTTCGCGTTCAAGTTGTCTACCCGCAGGTGCTCTCCGTTCGCGTTTTCGTGCACCGTAGAGCGAGATGGGCCACTCCGGCCATGGCGCCGCCGCGGGGAGTCGCCGTCGGGCTGATTCCGGCCGGAGCGCCGCCGGATCTTTCCCCGATCCAATCTGGACCGTCCGATCTAAAACGGACGGCTAATATTTCATGATACCGGTTCGGCCGGCGTTTTTGCTAAAGAGTCCCTGAAGTTTTTAACTATATAACCCGTGGTCCAAAATGTAAAGCTCAGAATACACTTTGATTAATTGAAAACGTAATTCGTTTCGGAAAAAGAAAAATACGCTTTCTGATATTTACAGTTTTGCCATTCAACTTGTTTTAGTCGTAGAATCTTTGTTTTAACTCCGATTTGGTCCATTCAAATTGCGTTAGATTCATATTTGCGAGCTCTATGTAACTATACAACTGTACTGTAGGTTTGGATTAATTTATTTTCGAGTTTTAATTAGAGTATTTATTTTTCTATAGGAAATCTTTGGAAATTGTTTTAGCTCCGTTTTTCGTGATCTTCGCGTCTGTGTGATCCTAGCGAGTTGTAGATTTGTTTTAAAGACTTTTTTTATCTTATTTTCTTACTGTTGGTGTATTGTTCTAATTATAGTCTTGTTTGTCTATGCATGATTGCCTCTGGATGTGTGTTGTTGCTATTGGTTGATCGAGTATAGACGGTGAGCAATTCGTTGGGGATCAAGAGCCTTACTACGAGCAAGATCTTCAGGACCAGTTTGAGCAAGGCAAGTATAGCATGGGATTATCCTTGTTGTCCTATTCATATTATGGAATTAATATCATTATGCATTTATTCCTTGTTAAGGATGACTTAGTGATTGATCCTACACCTTGATACCTATTACAATGCATTGAGTAGTATGGCTAGTGCTTAAACATGGACTATGATCATGTAAAGTGATTAGAGGAATATGCAACAAACATTAAAAGATGATTTTGATTAATGTTTAAAGGGGATTAGAGCATGGGGGTTACTTTTGATGCTCTAATTGCTCTCCATAAGGACTCATCTATAAGCGACAATCCGGGATTTACAGTACAACTGTGGGGGCTATATGGCTCTGGCTTTAGTCATATAGAAGGACCTTTTCTAGCTTGTTAGTGGTAACCTTCATGGCGTAAGAACGGCTTGACGAATCGGGTATAGTGCGGCCTCTGTCCTTATGTGTATAGGCTGCGGGTTATTGTGCCATTTGGAAGGGGGGCTCTACATCTGTTTGCCGAGTGAATCTAATGGCCCTAACTTGTTAGACGAACCTTTGAAAGACTTCATAGTGTTTACCCTGCCTGCTCACCTTGGTAGTGTTCTGGGAGTAATTAACCCGGGCATATGGGTAACACGACTTACAGTGAAAGTGTACAACCTCTGCAGAGTGTAAAACTGTTATAACAGCTGTGCTCACGGTCACAAGTGGCCTTGGACCCTTATGGAATAGTTGAATAATTGTTTATGGTTATGTTTTTGCTATTCATCAATCATTTCACATGGATCATATGTTTATTGTTTACATTGAGACATTTTGTTGCTATTGATATGCTAAAATCATGCTAATTAAAAGCTACATGCTGATAAACCAATGTTATGCCTTTTTGAGCCTCATGAACCCCATGTTACACTTGTTGAGTACGAGATGTACTTACGCTTGTTTATTTTTCTTACTTAGATAAAAATCCCGGATGGGTAACAGATGGAGGTAATAGTGACTACTACGCCTACTTCCCTGAAGATTACTAGTCTTGCTGTCAACCAGTCAATGTACCTGTGACTGGAGCTACCACGAGAGTTATTTATTTATACTTCCGCTACATTTGTGTTAAAACTATGTGCTAAATATCGTGATGTAATAACATTTGTGATGATACTTCCGTTATAATTTGTGAACTTATGTGTGATTGATCTCTGGGCGCACATAAGGGTATGCACTCCATTTGGTCGTTAAATGGGTGTGACAAATTGGTATCAGAGCTCTTGTTAACTGTAGGACGCAAGCCTAGCTAGAAATGGTCGATTTAGTATCATCTTTACACTATTTTTATGCTCACTATCTTGCTCTTGTTATTTGATAAATTTTTATGCTTCTTATGTCTCATTCTATTACGAAATTTTGCCACCATTCTAACTTTATCTAAAAATTCTGTAGATGGCCCGTGACCGTAAGACTGCTCGCATCAGCAATGGAGGATACTACCCACCTCGTGCCCTGCTTATAACTGAAGAGCCACAAGAGCTAGAACCCCAGGAACAGGAGCAGGCCCCTGAAGCACCAGTCCAAGTACCAGCACCTCCCCAGGAAGAGCCTGAGCCTGAAGAAGATCCAGAGATCATCGAGGTTGAAGATGATGAAGAGGAAGCTAATGGAGGAGGACAACCCCCGTCTCCACCACATCATGAAGCTCTTGGAGATATGCCACATCCTCCAATGGGGTGGACTGTAAGGATCTACCACAGGAATGGAGGGAATGTTGTCTCTCATCTTCGCCTGGTGGGGATGCTCACTGCTTACTTCGCTGATTGGCATCCAGCTGTGGAGTATGTCTGCTGGGAGTACACTCATCCACTGGAGGATACATACTGGAAGGCAAGGGCAAGCATCTTTGCACATGAGCAAGACAAGGGGGCATATCAGCTGGACAGGATGTTCTCTCACATGGGACATCGAGCTACTATAGAGGATAGCATTGAAGATGCTGCCTTTGAAGCATGTATGGGTCTCCGCTATCTTCCCTTTAACCTTATGAAGCATGACATTCATCGCTTCTTTCCTCGTGCACACCCCGACCTTGGATGGGCTATGACAGATCCAGTGCAGCTAGAGCCACTACCTCGAGTGATGGTGAACTTTGTCTATGATATGATGGATAGGAAGCTGCAGCTAGAAGAGATGGTGAAGGCACAAGGGAAGACTATCAAGAGGTGCCAGGCAACCATTGATGAGCTCCGAGCAAACCAAGGCCTGCCCAAGATTTATGAGATATTAGAGCATGAGCCACTTCCTTAGGAAGTAGGAGTCCTTTATGTAATAAGAACGTTCTTAGTAACGTCAGTTGAGTCAGTCGAGTCTGTCGTGTGGTTTGAACCTTGGTGTGTTAGTTGCTTTATTATTATGCTTATGTGTGAGTTGGATCTTTGTTTGAGTGTCGGGACTTGTAGGTATGTCTACAAGTTCCATTCTTAAGAATAATAAGTTTAATAGTCAAGGGAATAATAGTTGGGTTTGGTATTATCACGTTTCTGTCCTTGCTGTTTTCTGGAGCAGTCTTCAATGTTTCTGCTATAGTTTAAAAACGGTTCGTGCAATATTTATGAAATTTTTATGAGAGAAACTAGACTCAAGCATCTTTCAACTATAGTTTCAAATTCCACTGGAATTACCTTTTTATCTGATCTGGTTCGAGAGATATAATTTTCACAAGTTAAAGTTTCTGCACAGTCTGGAATCTGGAACAGTGTCTGTTATGCCCTATTTTTCATAGACTTAACGACAGAATCTGATCTTGAGGTCTGAATAGAAATTGTGGATAATTTCATAAGCTTTCCAACCATATAAAGCACGCCTCTTTTAGATTTCTGTAGCTCGAGATATGATTGAAATACTGAACTGTCAACATTGCTACTCGTCCAGAAAACTTTCAGATCTTATTCTTAATCTTATAAGTGGTTGATAACATGGAATTCTTAAAGTTTGCATGTTTATGGGTGGCAGATAGCCGGAAGAGGAAGAGGCAGGGGTCGTGGAAACATTCCCCCAAATCCACCACCACCACCGCCACCAACTATCGAGCAACTGTTGGCAGTACAGACGCAGTTGATGCAACAACTAGTGCAGAATCAGTAAAATCAGCCAGTTGCTGGGGCTCAACCACGTGATAAGCGTGGTGAATTTTTGAAGGGTCGTCCCCTAGTGTTCACACATGCTGCTGATCCTTTAGAGGCCGATTATTGGCTTCGTGCTGTGGAGAAACAACTCAATATTGCACAATGTGATGACCGACAGAAGGTGCTGTTCGCTTCTGGGCAACTTCAGGGAGAAGCTCAGGATTGGTGGGAGTCATATGAGTATGGTCGTCCCGCCAATGCTCCTGCAGTCACCTGGCAGGAGTTTAGAGAGAACTTCAGGGCTTACCATATACCTGAAGGAATGATAGAGTTGAAGGTGGAGGAATTCAGGAACCTGACCCAAGGGTCAATGACTGTAGCTGAGTACCGTGACAAGTTTGCTCAATTGTCACGATATGCTCCACATGAGGTGGCCAATGACAATGATAAGCAGCGTCGCTTCTTGAAGGGATTATATGATGGACTACAGTTGTAGTTGATGTCCAATACCTACCCTAACTTTCAGACGCTTGTAAACCGCGCTATCGTGGTGGATAACAAGCGTAAGGAAAAGGATGCAAAGAGGAAGAGGTTACAGGGACAAGCCTCCAGCAGCAACACCCGTCCACGTACTGGCTTTCAGCAGACTAATCAGCAGAGGCCTCCTTCTGGATAGTGGAATCGTGGTCAGGCCCCTTTCCGTGGACAGTTTCCGCAACATCCCCCATTCCAGCCGCAGAATAGCAACCAACGTCCTCCGCAGCAGAATGGGAATCAAGCACAGCGTCAGGGTCCTTCCAACAACACTCCCATGAAGACTAGTGCTCCCAATACCCCCAACAGGTGTTTCCGATGTGGAAAAGAAGGTCACTTGTCCTACAATTGCCCGGAGAAGCCCAACCAGCAGACTCCCCAGAGACAGAGTAGCTACCAGAAGCCCGCACCTAACTCAGGAAGGGTGAATCACTTGTCCCAGGAAACCGCAGTGGAGGAGCCAGAAGTTATGCTTGGTACGTTCGATGTCCACTCTACTCCCGCCACTGTTCTCTTTGATTCTGGAGCATCACATTCTTTCATATCACAATCATTTGTTAGAATACATAGAATCCATTTGTGTGCCATGAAGAACCCTATCTTAGTAAACTCACCTGGTGGAAGCATGCCAACATCTTATTGCTGTCTTCCGATTAGTCTCAACTTAAGGGGGGTAGAGTTTACAGTTAGTCCTATAGTCTTGAGAACAGCGGGGATTGATCTTATATTGGGAATGGATTGGATGATGCAACAACAAGCAAAGATTCAGTGTAAGGATAAATCGGTTGTACTGACAACACCAAAGGGTGATAGAATCAAAGTTGAGGTAAAAGTGCAGAAACAGGAGACCGCTACAGTGAACCAGCTCAATGATGGTGCTAACCAGGAAGATCCAGTTGTGGAGGAGTTTCCCGATGTGTTTCCGGAGGAATTGCCAGGTATGCCACCAGACCGTGACATTGAATTTATTATTGAATTATTACCTGGAACTGCACCTATAGCTAAGCGTCCATATAGAATGGGAGTAAATGAATTAGAAGAACTTAAGAAACAAATTAAGGAGTTGCAGGATAAGAGTTTTATTCGTCCTAGTTCTTAACCATGGGGAGCACCAGTGATTTTTGTGGATAAGAAAGATGGAACTCAGAGGATGTGTGTAGATTATCGGTCTCTTAATGAGGTTACTATCAAGAATAAGTACCCATTGCCTAGAATTGATGACCTATTTGATCAGTTGAGAGGAGCCTGTGTATTCTCCAAGATTGATCTTCGCTCTGGATATCATCAATTGAAGATTCGTGCCAGGGATATACCCAAGACAGCTTTTACCACACGGTATGGGTTATATGAGTATACAGTGATGTCCTTTGGTTTGACTAATGCTCCTGCACACTTCATGTACTTAATGAATAAGGTGTTCATGGAATATCTGGATAAGTTTGTAGTGGTATTCATTGATGATATTCTAGTATTTTCCAAGACTAAGGAAGAACATGCTGAACATTTGAGGTTGGTCTTGCAGAAGCTCAGAGAACACCAACTATATGCAAAAAGGAGTAAATGTGAGTTTTGGCTGAAGGAAGTTTCTTTTCTGGGTCACATTGTCTCAAATGGAGGAATATCAGTAGATCCTGGCAAGGTAAAAGATGTATTGAACTGGAAGCCACCCATCAATGTAAGTGAGATCCGTAGCTTCTTGGGATTGGCTGGTTATTATAGGAGATTTATAGAGGGGTTTTCAAAGCTTGCAAAACCAATGACTGCATTATTAGAGAAGAATGCCAAGTTTGTGTGGTCCGAGAAGTGTCAGGCTAATTTTGAGGAATTAAAGAAAAGATTGACTACTGCACCCGTCTTAGTTTTGCCAGATCTGAATAAACCTTTCTCTATCTATTGTGATGCATCTCGATTGGGTTTGGGATGTGTTCTTATGCAAGAAGGTAGAGTTGTGGCATATGCATCGAGGCAGTTGAGGAAGCATGAGTTAAATTACCCTACTCATGATTTGGAATTAGCTGCAGTAGTTCATGCATTAAAGATATGGAGACATTATTTGATTGGACACAAGAGTGATATATACACTGATCACAAGAGTCTAAGGTATATCTTCACTCAAACGGATCTGAACTTGAGGCAGCGTAGATGGTTAGAGTTGATAAAAGACTATGATCTAGAGGTGCATTATCATCCAGGAAAGGCCAACGTTGTTGTTGATGCTCTTAGTAGGAAAAGTTATGCAAATGAAATACAAATAATGCCTATGCCAAAAGAATTATGTGCTGAGTGCAAGCATCTGAACTTAGGATTTACTACCAATGCGGTGGAATTAGTATTAGAGCCTACTTTGGAGCAAGAAATCTGAAGGATGAAAAGTTGAGAGAGATAGCTGAAAACATAGCGAAAGGTAAATCTCCAGGATTCCGTAAGGATGATAATGGTACGCTATGGTTTGGAAAAAGGCTGTGTGTGCCTGAAGATAAGGATATCAGAAGGGCAATTCTGCGTGAAGCTCATGAGTCAGCTTATTCCATACATCCGGGGAGTACTAAGATGTACTTGGATCTGAAAGAGAAATATTGGTGGTATGGTTTAAAGAGAGATGTTGCTGAGTATATTGCTTTGTGTGACACTTGTCAAAGGGTGAAAGCTGAACATCAGAGACCTACAGGATTGTTACATCCTATGCAGATACCCGAGTGGAAATGGGAAGAGGTTGGTATGGATTTTATAGTTGGGTTGCCACGGACTCAAAGAGGATATGATTCAATTTGGGTAATAGTGGATCGTCTGACTAAGGTTGCTCATTTTCTGCCTGTAAAGACTACATATAGCAGTGCGAAGTTGGCAGAATTGTATATGGAAAGAATAGTGAGTCTACATAGAGTACCTAAGAAGATTGTGTCTGATCGAGGTACTCAGTTTACATCTCATTATTGGCAAAAGATACATGAATCATTGGGGACCAAACTGAATTTTAGTACAGCTTATCATCCCCAGACAGATGGTCAAACGGAGAGAATTAATCAGATATTGGAGGATATGTTGAGAGCTTGTGCTTTACAATATGGTACTAGCTGGGATAAGAGTTTGCCTTATGCAGAGTTCTCTTATAACAATAGTTATCAGAAGAGTCTTCAAATGGCACCGTTTGAGGCTCTGTATGGACGAAAGTGTAGGACCCCGTTGTTCTGGAATCAGATAGGGGAGAGTCAAGTGTTTGGGCCTGATGTATTAAAGGATGCTGAAAAGAAAGTGAGAATGATTAGAGATAATTTAAAAATAGCATAGTCCCGACAGAAAAGCTATGCTGATACTCGTAGAAGAGAGTTGACTTTTGAGGTAGGGGATTATGTTTACTTGAAAGTGTCACCCATGAGGAGTGTGAAGAGGTTTAACATGAAGGGTAAATTAGCACCAAGATATATTGGACCTTTTAAGATCATAGAGAGATGTGGTGAAGTGGCATACCAGTTGGAATTACCCGAAAGTTTGGCAGGTGTACATGATGTGTTCCATGTGTCTCAATTGAAGAAATGTTTACGAGTACCAGAGGAACAGATTCCATTAGAGGAGCTCACTGTTAAGGAGGATCTTACATATGAAGAGTTTCCGGTTAAAATTTTAGAGACTGCTGACAGAGTCACAAGAAGTCGAACAATCAAAATGTGTAAAGTACAGTGGAATCGGTACACAGCAGAAGAGGCTACTTGGGAGCGAGAAGAGGATCTGAGAAAAACCTACCCGCAACTGTTTGAGTAAGCATCGGTAGAATCTCGGGGCGAGATTCATTTTAAGGGGGGTAGAATTGTAACACCCTAAAAATTTGAAAAGAAGAAAAATAGGCAAAATATGATTTTTGTATATTTTTGTGAGCATGCAAATTTAGAATGATAATAATTTTTATAAATTTAAAATCAAATATAAGTGTAGAAACATGATTGAGCATTCATGCTGCTGCATTTGAAGTTTTGTATTGAGTGGTTTAAATCAAATTCAAATTTGATTTGAAAGTCTTTTGAAAAGTTGCTTTGAAAATTAGAAAAACAAAAAAAAAGAAATTCATCTTCACTCGGAATTCGGCCCAGCGCTGCCTCGGCCTGCCTCCTGAGCGCGCGGCCCATCTCCTCCTCCCGATCGCCCGCGTGGGCCGAGCCGCGGCCGCCGGCCCAGAGCGCGCGCGCCTTCCCCTCCTCTTCCCGTCGCTGACACCCCGGACCCACTCGTCAGGTGCGCCTCCTTCCGCAAGCCACCGTCGGCTTCTTTCCAAAATCCTCCCGATCCGATTCCATCTCTCCAATCTTCATCTTTCCATATTTGGAACCGCCTCCGGGCTATAAAAACGGAGCTGCCGCCCTTCCCTGCTCCACATCCGACCCCAAATCACAGCTATGTCGCCCCGTGGTGGCTACGCCCGAAGCACCACCTCCACCGTCTGCCCCTCCGAGCCGCACGCGTTCCTCGCTTCATCCTCGGCTACGGTTTTACCCTAGGTGAGTTCGCGTTCAAGTTGTCTACCCGCAGGTGCTCTCCGTTCGTGTTTTCGTGCACCGTAGAGCGAGATGGGCCACTCCGGCCATGGCGCCGCCGCGGGGAGTCGCCGTCGGGCTGATTCCGGCCGGAGCGCCGCCGGATCTTTCCCCGATCCAATCTGGACCGTCCGATCTAAAACGGACGGCTAATATTTCATGATACCGGTTCGGCCGACGTTTTTGCTAAAGAGTCCCTGAAGTTTTTAAGTATATAACCCGTGGTCCAAAACGTAAAGCTCAGAATACACTTTGATTAATTGAAAACGTAATTCGTTTCGGAAAAAGAAAAATACGCTTTCTGATATTTACAGTTTTGCCATTCAACTTGTTTTAGTCGTAGAATCTTTGTTTTAACTCCGATTTGGTCCATTCAAATTGCGTTAGATTCATATTTGCGAGCTCTATGTAACTATACAACTGTACAGTAGGTTTGGATTAATTTATTTTTGAGTTTTAATTAAAGTATTTATTTTTCTATAGGAAATCTTTGGAAATTGTTTTAGCTCCGTTTTTCGTGATCTTCGCGTCTGTGTGATCCTAGCGAGTTGTAGATTTGTTTTAAAGACTTTTTATCTTATTTTCTTACTGTTGGTGTGTTGTTCTAATTATAGTCTTGTTTGTCTATGCATGATTGCCTCTGGATGTGTGTTGTTGCTATTGGTTGATCGAGTATAGACGGTGAGCAATTCGTTGGGGATCAAGAGCCTTACTATGAGCAAGATCTTCAGGACCAGTTTGAGCAAGGCAAGTATAGCATGGGATTATCCTTGTTGTCCTATTCACATTATGCAATTAATATCAGTATGCATTTATTCCTTGTTAAGGATGACTTAGTGATTGATCCTACACCTTGATACCTATTACAATGCATTGAGTAGTATGGCTAGTGCTTAAACATGGACTATGATCATGTAAAGTGATTAGAGGAATATGCAACAAACATTAAAAGATGATTTTGATTAATGTTTAAAGGGGATTAGAGCATGGGGGTTACTTTTGATGCTCTAATTGCTCTCCATAAGGACTCATCTATAAGCGACAATCCGGGATTTACAGTACAACTGTGGGGGCTATATGGCTCTAGCTTTAGTCATATAGAAGGACCTTATCTAGCTTGTTAGTGGTAACCTTCATGGCGTAAGAACGGCTTGACGAATCGGGTATAGTGCGGCCTCTGTCCTTATGTGTATAGGTTGCGGGTTATTGTGCCATTTGGAAGGGGGGCTCTACATCTGTTTGCCGAGTGAATCTAATGGCCCTAACTTGTTAGACGAACCTTCGAAAGACTTCATAGTGTTTACCCTGCCTGCTCACCTTGGTAGTGTTTTGAGAGTAATTAACCCGGGCATATGGGTAACACGACTCACAGTGAAAGTGTATAACCTCTGCAGAGTGTAAAACTGTTATAACAGCCGTGCTCACAGTCACGAGTGGCCTTGGATCCTTATGGAATAGTTAAATAATTGTTTATGGTTATGTTTTTGCTATTCATCAATCATTTCACATGGATCATATGTTTATTGTTTATATTGAGACATTTTGTTGCTATTGATATGCTAAAATCATGCTAATTAAAAGCTACATGTTGATAAACCAATGTTATGCCTTTTTGAGCCTCATGAACCCCATGTTACACTTGTTGAGTACGAGATGTACTTACGCTTGTTTATTTTTCTTACTTGGATAAAAATCCCGGATGGGTAACAGATGGAGGTAATAGTGACTACTACGCCTACTTCCCTGAAGATTACTAGTCTTGCTGTCAACCAGTCAATGTACCTGTGACTGGAGCTACCACGAGAGTTATTTATTTATACTTCCGCTACATTTGTGTTAAGACTATGTGCTAAATATCGTGATGTAATAACATTTGTGATGATACTTCCGTTATAATTTGTGAACTTATGTGTGATTGATCTCTGGGCGCACATAAGGGTATGCACTCCATTTGGTCGTTAAATGGGTGTGACAGGCTAGCAGCTCGGCAGGAGGGGAACGTAGCAAACATGATCCCAAGAACCAACAATGTAGCCCACAGGTACATAATCCTTATCGTAGAGATTTTGAGTAGTGCCATGAAGAAGAGAATCTTGCTACTCTCCTCTTTCAGTGACATGGAGAAGATTTCTTATGTTTGAATTATGTATCTACTCTATTGCTATTTATAGGGAAGCACAACCCATCCTCATTTAACATATGCATCTTAATAAGATTTATGTGATCTACTAGATACCTTGCACTAGTGTTTTGATATCTTAAACTATCTTAGTATACTACAATAAATACTTGAGTATCCAATCTAATCCCTTACCTAAATGTTATGCCTTACATTTATGGTAGCTACTATATTAATTACATGAGCGCTCGAATATCTTCTTAGACGCTATTAAATACATGTATCTGGAGCAGTCCCCCATCCACTGCCGATTGAGCAGTCAATATACAAGAAAAAAATGTCAGGTTGGGCCTACTTTTTTTCATAAAGTATATATTTAGACCAAAAAATAGTGTCACGGACGTCAATGTGTCATCACATATAAATCATCACCACATGTACCTTGTGAAGTTTTCCCATTAAGTCATTTAAAAATGTGTGGACATTCTACACAACTTATATTGAAAATTTTCTGACCCTTTTATGAAACCAAATGTATGTCACAAAATAATTAGTCAACATGTGAAAATACCTTCACAATACCAAAGGCGGACTATGGTTAGGGTGGGTTTTTATAATGAAACACTATGCTAGAACGAGCAATCACTGTCTGAGCATCATTGCCAGTCATGCTGGAGCCATCAGTGATTGCTTATCACTGGTGGTTCATAAGCCTAGGATCCAAAAAATTTATGGGGAGCGCTATTCGCCCGGTAGTGAAGTCACCTATCATTGCCAGCTCAAACCACAACCCAGTAGTGAAATATGACTGCCCGGTCATGCCACAAACATGTAGCGATAGGTGTCATATATCACTGTCGGCTAAGGCTGTGACCCAACATTGATATATCATTGATAGGTCAAGCCACAAGCTGGAAGTGATATTTTCATATCACTTTCAGGTTTTATGTTGACATGACAATGTTCTTTGACCGCTAGATCCACCTAACCTTCAAAATTATTGACTCACCATTATTGGATCCTACTATCACCATTGCTTCTAGTTATAAAACAATTGTCCGGATGCCCCCACGGAGGGAGGCTAGGTTCGCTGCTTATGACGGCCTCTTGTAGTCCAACAGGTTATTGGTTCACCATTTGTGTATCTATGTCTAATACTAAAGAGCCAAAATTTTTGTTACTAATTTTTCATCCAGCCTAATCACCGATTCCGTCTCAACCAACCACTCGTGAAGTCCCACTTTTGGTTTTTTTTTTCTGTGAACACGTTCCCGTCTGTGTCATTTGTCTCGCAAAGTCCCCGCATCTATTTTTTTCTTTCATGAAAACGTTCCCTTCCGTGTGCATTGTCGAGTTCCTTTTTTCTTTCTTTTCCGCTTCCGCTTTCCCACGTTTAGTTGACTTTTTTGTTTCTTCTTTTTGTCTCCTATTTTTCTTATATATACAGAAAATACAAAATAATAAATATAGTATTCTGAGTCTTTGAACTTCTAATCCTTTCCTAATAAATAAATATATCCATCAGCCTCGTTTGGAACGCAGGATTTTTTTCCTATTCCTAAACTAATTCCTATGCAATTTCTGCATAATTCTAGTGAAATTCATGTGATCAAAATTGTCCCTGAGTTGTTGATGGAATTTTAAATATATTAGGAATAAAGCTTAGTACTATTAGGATCTGGACTAGGTGATGGTCCAATCAATGTGTGGACTGAAATCTTAAGCTGTTTGTCATCCAATCTAATCTATATCTACGTAACTATATGTATTCCTATCTATATCTATATCTTTATAATCACAATAAACGTATCTCCAGGCTATCCACATATATCAATACAAACTTCTAAGCTGCCTGCATATACCAGTGCAATTTTTAACGAGGACAGACATGTCAAAATCGAGAGAGGTCTTAGTCATACTCATCAATGAACAGACCAATTTTTGACACGACAGCAACTAACCCCTTACTAACTTAAGATATTAGAATTACATATTTGATATTATTTTTATGGAACCACAAAAGAAGTCGTTAAACTTGTGTCAGTGTTTGGTCCCGAGGGGGTCCCAAGCCAGCGAGTGAGTGCTGCGTGTCCCTGACCCAGATGGTGATGCAAGAAGAATACACGGGGATTTATCCTGGTTCGGACAGAGAAAGCCCTACGTCCAGCGGGGAGAGGGTTTTGTATTTTCTTGCACCTAAGTGCTTGCGTAGGGGTTACAAGCCGGCGAGAGAGGGCGCCGAGCCCAAGTCTCAAAGAAAATGAAAGAGTACAAGGGTGGTTGCTTGAGATGTTGATCTCTGAGTTGGGTGCTTTCGCTTGCTGGTACTTGGTTTCTGACTTGCCTCCTCCTCCTTTATAGAGCCCTGACCTGCCCTTTTATAGGGTAAGAGGAGGCCGGGACACCGGGGTGCCTTGAGGTGAAGTTTTGTCGATTCCTGTGGAGGTGGCTGTAGCGTCGTGCTCCAGGGATGGGCGGCCATCCTAGGACACCGTGATCACATTGGGGACGAGACGGTGAAATGACCCTGAGTCCGATGCCGCGTCGGCCTTCCTTTCCCGCTGACTGGTGGCGGTCGTCGAGGCTGGGTCGAGGCTAGGTCGAGGCTAGGCGGATAAGGCCGAATCCCTGAGATCGTGGGGTACGGATCTTGTCATATCCTTCCTCGAGGGCGGCCGGTGATGAAACAGTGTGCAGTAAGGTGAGCATAGTGACAGATTTCACCTCCCATCCCGGGATGGGCGGTAAAAAGTGAAGATTGACACTGGTGTTGTTCCCACATCGATCACGGTGTGTTGACATGTCGGTAGGTGGTAGCAGGTAATTGCATTGAATGCTCTAATTTTTGTCTCAGAGTAGGTGAATAGAGTGGGTCGAGCGTACCGACCCGGGGTCATGCGAGTCGGAGATTTACCGGTGGCCGAACGAGCCTCGTGCAAGTCGGAACGCAGTCGAGGTGCCTTATTGTATGGGCCTTGTATGAGACGGGGCGCGGTGGAGGCGTTCCCGTTGGGGGTGCCTCGTATGAGTCAGAGTTGGAACGTGGTCGAGACGTCCCGTCAAGCTGGCCTCATACGAGACGGACCCTGTACGTGGTCGAGGTGTGCTGTCTTTGCTGTGGTTTAATCGTTTCGTTCTTTTTTATCGTGGGTTGTGGGTACCCGTATTCTGCAGGTACCGACAACTTGGTATCTAGCTCTACCAACACATAGATAGTGTGAAACTAAAGTTTTGATATATTTACATGTAAATATTATTGTGCCCTAATGACGCAAGAAAAAAACCTATCATGGTTGTTATCTAAGTCGATATTAAATTAATATAGAACAATGTCGCCAATAATAACTTATATTAGGGATGTCACAATTATCATAAGATAAAGTATAGCTTTTAAATGTTATAGAAAAGAATAAAATAAATAGATATGTAAAATCATCGTTCTCGTTTTCCATTAATGTGCCCGCTCATTTGTGATTGCTGCAGAAATCATAAAAACAATTCATAACAGCAAAATTAGAATCTATATAAATTAATGGATGTAAGTGATGAGGACATCTCAGCCATACGTGCTTCCTCGAGTGACAATCATTCACCATCCAACATGAATATCACAAATCCAGGACCACTTACAAGAAGTCGTGCTAAGAAATTACAAGAGCAGGTGAATTCGTTCCTAACTGATCTTAATTCTAACACTTATGAGAATATTATACTACCTAAGAATGCTACTTTGGTTGTACTTAGGAAAATACATGAAGAGGAGGAAGAATCCGACCACCAGCTCGGACCACCACCGACCACCAGCTTGGGCCAATCCAGCGCGACGGAACAAGCAGAAAGAATCGCCCATAACTCTTGATTCACAAAAGCTATGAAGGTCCATGAGGACATTTTGGAAAGCTTATCAAGTCTATTTTCCAATGCAATAAGCCCCGACCAGATTGGAATTTTCCCCATAGCGTCTGATCAGATTTAGTGAGGACTGGTCAGGTGGTCAACAGCATGCATGTTGTTCAAGTTCCCGTGCAAAACTGTACCAGTATACGACGTTACATGGTGCATGGCATATATGGATGGAAAGCTTGTTGAGTCTAGTTTCACACTCAAGAAACGGATCATCATTTGGACTTCCCACTAGGGAGTTATGACACTTTTAGTGGAGACTGCTTTGGAAACTGAAAGCCGCGTGGACTCCTGGAAACTCATTTCGTGGAAGCCTTTTCACATTCTAGTCTTTTTATTTTCCATCTCGTGATCACACCTATACAAGAGGGTTGTTCCCTGTATAAATACTCCTATGCTGGTAAAGAAAAGAGGACTTTTGATAATCTGAATACAGACCACTTTGTTCAGCTGTGTGCTAACAAAAACTAGAGAGAGATCTCTATCCCTTTGCTCTTGTGTTTTCCTTCGCGGAGATTACAGAAGCGGCCGCGTCATCGGCACCCAATCCGTGCTCCTGGTCCATTGATTCCAGGTTGCGTAGGTTGGTTTCTTTGAGAGTGTGGTTGGACGAATCCTTGGTTCAGGCTGCCGTATAGAGACGGTGGTTGGCTCCTTGTGCGTGTCGTCAGGTTGCACTAGTTATCGCTGCTTGCAGCAAGTTATCGGCTGTTATCAGCTAGTTATCAAGATCAATATCCTACGTCGTGAAGATCGGGACAACAACCTCATCATTTGGTATCAAAGCCTTCGTTGCCACGGTAGGAATCTTTACCCTTAGCTACATATATATCGTGTTCGTCCTATCCACCAAAAAGCCAGAAAAATATTTTGCTATAGCCCTTTGTTTCAATCTGATATTCTTGTGAGTTTTGTTAAGTTGCAGTCCATTAGAGTCTTTGTTTTAGTTGCTGATCATATTATCCTTCGTGTGTCCTTTGTGCCTCTTTGTTTTATATATATCTGAATTTTCCCATATATATAAAAAAAATCAGAAACCCGTATCATCCTTCGCGTTAACTTTGATCCTATCAAGTTATAGCTGACGGTTGTGTCTTGTTTCTATAAAAAAAACAAGTGTGCACGTGTTATATCTGATCCTGTTCTTAGTTATATAAAAAAAGTGTCAAAAAAAAAGAAGAAAGAAAAGTTAAAAAAAAGAGAGTTGAGAAAATAGTGAAAGAATAGTTGAAAGATCAGTTTGTTATATGCACAAGTTCTGAAATTTTCATCAATTACACAACCAGATAGCTATCCTTTCTTTCGTGCAAAATTTTGCTTGGGTTTGATTGCAACACTTGCATCCTAAGCATACTCCTTGTTTGCATCAAATCTGAATTTTCTTTGCGCGTGTGTTTGATCCATTTACATCACTCATAACTTGTGGTCAGCACTAGGCATTGAACTTCTAGTTTGGACTGTGATTTAGCCTTACAATATCTAGAATTTAGATTGCATTCCTTGTGAATTTTTCCCCACCAAGCTCCACATAAAAGCCACTGTCATAGGAAAACTGATCTTGTATTCGCTTAACCATCACTTTCTTGTTACCACCTCGCATTGGCCTTCTGTAATCCGCAGGAATTCATAAGAGCTTCGGTTGGTAAGAGAGGTGAGGTTGAGAGATTCCATATATATATTTTTTCTATTCTACATATATTGTTGTTTGGCCTAGCTAACTTTACAGGATGATGAGTGGAATTGAGATTGAGGATTGTGTCACTATGGCACAATTTAATGAGCTGAAGCAAAGTTTGGAAGATAAGCAAGATCGATTGTCACGAGATTTTCAGACTCTTATGGCTGAAATCAGAGATCAACACCAACCTCGTGATGGTGTAAGCAACCATGGAGAAGATGCTAATGAAGCTGAAGAAGAAGCTGCTGCTCGACTTGCAAGAGAACAACGGAGACGTAGAGAGCAAGCTGTTGTACATGCCAGAAGGCCTCCACCTCCAGGGCGTCGAGGAGGTGGTAGAGGTGCTGATCATGATCGTGGGAGTGTTGGCCTAGAAGAAAGTGGGACTGAACAAGAGGAAGAAGAAGAAGAAGAGGAGGAGGTTGAACAGCCCCATAATGATGGCCATCATCACCGAGGTAATCGTGGGCGTAATCGGCCCAATGAAGAGAGGTTTGGCAAATTAAAATTCAACATGCCTAAGTTTGATGGAGGATCTGATCCTGAAGCATATCTTACATGGGAGTTGAAGGTTGATAAAATTTTTTGCTTGCATAATTATTCTGAGCAAAAGAAGATGGCCATGGCTGCTCTTGAGTTTGATGGATATGCTCTAATCTGGTGGGAACAAATGCTCAATGACAGAGAAGAAGCTAGGCAAGGTGCAGTCCGTTCATGGGCTGAAATGAAAAGAGAAATGAGGGCAAGGTTTGTCCCCAAACATTACCGTCGTGATTTATTTGACAAGCTGCAGAATCTGAAGCAAGGAAGCTTTAATGTTGATGAGTATTATAAAGAGATGGAGAAGGCAATGATTCGAGCCAATGTATATGAAGATGAAGAGCAATCTATTGCACGTTTTATGTCAGGGCTGCATCGCAATATTCAGCGCATTGTTGAATTTCAGCAGTACCGTAATCTCATTGAATTGGTACATCAAGCTAGCAAGGCTGAGCGTCAATTGCAGCAGGACATGAAGTCCAACAGAGGAGTATCTTTCAGCACAAGAAGTACGCCAAGTGGTAGCAAATTCACACCAAGAGGTAGTGCAAGCAGAGGTACAACTTCCAACTCAAGTGGTGGTACAAGATCAAATAATTTTAGTGCTTCTAGTGGGAAGGAGCTGGCTGCTCCAAATGAGAAGAACAAATCAGCAATCTCATCACCTACTTCAGTGGGTTCTTCAACTAAGAGTAGTGGAATTCAATGCTTCAAGTGTGGAGGTCGTGGTCATGTTATACGGGAGTATCCCAATAATAGAACCATCATTGTGAATGACCAAGGAGAATATGAATCTGCTAGTGATGAAGAACATGAAGATACTGAAGGAGAAGATAATCCTGAAAAGGAAGTCTGTGCATTTGAAACTGGTGCTGCTCTTGTTGTAACTCAAATTTTGAGTGTGCAAATGAGTGAAGCTGAAAATGGACAGCGGCACAATCTTTTCCAAACTAGAGCCAAGGTTGAAGACAAGGTGTGCAAGGTAATCATTGATGGTGGAAGTTGCCACAATCTTGCTAGTAAAGAAATGGTTGACAAGCTTGGTCTAAAGCTGCTGAAACATCCTCATCCCTATCATGTCCAATGGTTAAATAATTTGGGTTCCATTAAGATTGCACAAAGAGTGAAAGTTCCTTTCAAGATTGGTGAATATGTTGACACTGTGGAATGTGATGTGGCACCCATGACCGTGTGTCATATGCTATTGGGAAGACCATGGCAATATGATCGGTCATCTCTGCATTGTGGTCGGACCAATGAATACACCATCAAGTGGAAGGGAAAGGAGTTGATACTTAAACCCATGACACCACAGCAAATCCTAGCTGAGCACTTGCAAAAGAGCTCTGTTGTGAGGAATGAGAGTGGAAAAGGAGAGAAAAAGAATTTGAGTGCCTTCCACAAATCAGAGAGTGAGAGCCACAAGCCAAACATGAGAGATAACAAAAAAAGAGAGGGAGAGAACTTAGTGATGATAGCCACCAAATCTGAAATGAGAGATGTGAGGAGAAACCCAGATCAAGTATTAATCATACTTGTGTGCAAGGACACATTGCTTTCAGCTAATGACTTAACTTCTGTCCCTAGTGTTGTTGCACGTGTTTTGCAGGAATATGAAGATGTTTTTCCAGAAGAAACACCTACTAGACTTCCTCCTTTACGTGGCATTGAACATCAAATTGATTTCATCCCTGGAGCTGCACTCCCAAACCGTCCAGCATACCGCACCAACCCCGAAGAAACCAAGGAAATTCAAAGGCAAGTACAAGCACTTTTAGATAAAGGTTATGTGCGTGAAAGTTTAAGTCCTTGTGCTGTCCCTGTGATTTTGGTGCCAAAGAAAGATAGTTCATGGAGGATGTGTGTAGATTGCAGAACCATCAATAACATCACTGTTCGTTATCGTCATCCTATTCCTAGGCTAGATGATATGCTTGATGAATTGAGTGGATCTATGATATTTTCTAAAATTGATTTGAGAAGTGGTTACCATCAAATTAGAATGAAAATTGGAGATGAATGGAAAACTGCATTTAAAACAAAGTTTGGGCTGTACGAATGGTTAGTTATGCCTTTTGGTTTGACTAATGCACCTAGTACATTCATGAGATTGATGAACCATGTCTTGCGAGCATTCATTGGAAAATTTGTTGTTGTTTACTTTGATGATATCCTAATTTACAGCAAGACATTGGAAGAACATGTTGATCATATTCAGCAAGTGTTAGATGTGCTCAGGAAAGAAAAATTATTTGCTAACCTAGAGAAGTGCACATTTTGTACAGATCAGGTTGTGTTTCTTGGTTTTGTTGTTTCAGGTTCAGGAATTGAAGTTGATGAATCAAAGGTGAAAACAATCAAGGATTGGCCAACTCCTAAAAATGTAAGCCAGGTGAGAAGTTTTTATGGACTTGCTGGTTTTTACAGGAGATTTGTGAGAGATTTTAGCACAATAGCTGCTCCATTGAATGAGTTAACGAAGAAAGGTGTTGCCTTCCAATGGGGTGAGCCACAAGAGAAAGCTTTCCAAGAATTGAAGAAAAGATTATCCGAAGCCCCCTTGCTTGTGTTGCCGGATTTCACAAAAACCTTTGAGGTTGAATGTGACGCAAGTGGGATTGGAATTGGAGGAGTTCTCATGCAAATTGGACAGCCTGTGGCCTACTTCAGTGAGAAGTTGGGAGGAGCACAACTGAACTATTCAGTGTATGACAAAGAGTTGTATGCTTTGGTAAGAGCACTTGAGACTTGGCAACATTACTTATGGCCAAAAGAATTTGTTATTCATTCAGACCATGAAGCCTTGAAATATTTAAAAGGACAATCAAAACTGAACCGTAGACATGCTAAATGGGTTGAATTCATTGAAACTTTTCCATATGTTGTGAAATATAAGAAAGGTAAGGAAAACATTGTCGCTGATGCTTTATCTCGTAAAAATGTTTTGTTAAATCAACTCGATGTTAAAGTGCCAGGACTTGACACATAAAAGAATTATACTCTACTGATCATGACTTTTCAGAACCTTATGCAAAATGTACAACAGGTAAAGGTTGGGAAAAATATCATGTACATGATGGATTCTTGTTTAGAGCTAACAAATTGTGTGTTCCCAATTGCTCTGTTAGACTCTTGTTGTTACAGAAAACACATGCAGGTGGATTGATGGGTCATTTTGGATGGAAAAAGACATATGACATGTTGGCTGACCATTTTTATTGGCCGAAGATGAGAAGGGATGTCGAAAGATTTGTGCAAAGATGCATCACTTGCCACAAAGCTAAGTCAAAACTGAACCCTCATGGTTTATATACTCCCTTGCCTGTTCCTAGTGCTCCTTGGGAAGACATTAGCATGGATTTTGTTTTAGGTTTACCAAGGACAAAGAGGGGGAGGGATTCAATTTTTGTTGTTGTTGATCGGTTCTCTAAAATGGCACATTTTATACCATGTCATAAAAGCGATGATGCTTCCCACGCAGCCTCTCTATTTTTCAGGGAAATTGTGAGGTTGCATGGCATGCCCAAGACGATTGTTTCAGATCGTGACACTAAGTTTTTGAGCTACTTTTGGAAAATGTTATGGGCAAAACTCGGTACAAGGTTGCTGTTTTCTACCACTTGCCATCCTCAAATGGATGGGCAAACTGAAGTCGTGAATAGAACACTTTCTATGTTGCTGCGAGCCTTGATCAAGAAGAACTTGAAGGAATGGGAGGAGTGCTTGCCACATGTGGAATTCGCTTACAATAGGGCAGTATACTCTACAACTAATATGTGTCCTTTTGAAGTAGTATATGGTTTCAAACCACTTGCTCCGATCGATTTGTTGCCTTTGCCATTGCAGGAAAGAGCTAACATGGAAGCCTCCAAGCGCGCATCTTATGTCAAGAAGATTCATGAGAAGACCAAAGAAACAATTGAGAAAAGGTCCAAGTACTATGCTGAATGGGTGAACAAGCATCGCAAGAAGGTGACATTTGAACCTGGAGATTTAGTTTGGATACACCTTCGCAAAGACCGCTTTCCAGAGAAGCGCAAATCCAAGTTGATGCCACGAGGAGATGGTCCATTCAAAGTGTTGTCCAAGATCAATGATAATGCTTACAAGATTGATCTCCCTGAAGATTATGGTGTTAGCAAATCCTTCAATGTTGCTGACTTGACACCATTCTTCGGACTAGAAGAATCGGAGTCGAGGATGACTCCTTTTCAAGAGGGGGAGGATGATGAGGACATCTCAGCCATACGTGCTTCCTCGAGTGATAATCATTCACCATCCAACAAGAATATCACAAATCCAGGACTATCACAAATCCAGGACCACTTACAAGAAGTCGTGCTAAGAAACTACAAGAGCAGGTGAATTCGTTCCTAACTAATCTTAATTCTAACACTTATGAGAATATTATACTACCTAAGAATGCTACTTTGGTTGTACTTAGGAAAATACATGAAGAGGAGGAAGAATCCGACCACTAGCTCGGACCACCACCGACCACCAGCTTGGGCCAGTCCAGCGCGACGGAACCAGCAGAATGAATCACCCATAACTCTTGATTCACAAAAGCTATGAAGGTCCATGAGGACATTTTGGAAAGCTTATCAAATCTATTTTCCAATGCAATAAGCCCCGACCAGATTGGAATTTTCCCCATAGCGTCCGACCAGATTTAGTGAGGACTGGTCAGGTGGTCAACAGCATGCATGTTGTTCAAGTTCCCGTGCAAAACTGTACCAGTATACGACGTTACATGGTGCATGGCATATATGGATGGAAAGCTTGTTGAGTCTAGTTTCACACTCAAGAAACGGATCATCATTTGGACTTCCCACTAGGGAGTTATGACACTTTTAGTGGAGACTGCTTTGGAAACTGACAGCCGCGTGGACTCCTGAAAACTCATTTCGTGGAAGCCTTTTCACATTCTAGTCTTTTTATTTTCCATCTCGTGATCACACCTATACAGGAGGGTTGTTCCTTGTATAAATACTCCTATGCTGGTAAAGAAAAGAGGACTTTTGATAATCTGAATACAGACCACTTTGTTCAGCTGTGTGCTAACAAAAACCAGAGAGAGATCTCTACCCCTTTGCTCTTGTGTTTTCCTTCGCGGAGATTACAGAAGCGGCCGCGTCATCGGCACCCAATCCGTGCTCCTGGTCCATTGATTCCAGGTTGCGTAGGTTGGTTTCTTTGAGAGTGTGGTTGGATGAATCCTTGGTTCAGGCTGCCGTATAGAGACGGTGGTTGGCTCCTTGTGCGTGTCGTCAGGTTGCACCAGTTATCGCTGCTTGCAGCAAGTTATCGGCTGTTATCAGCTAGTTATCAAGATCAATATCCTACGTCGTGAAGATCGGGACAACCTCATCAGTAAGTGAGCAGTTCAGCAAGCTCAAGCAACACATGTCAAGCATTTCTTAACATTTTTCTCCCGTTACCAATGTTTTCTGATCAGCTTATCGTTCCTAATCAGTTTGGTACCGATGACGATTAATCGACCTCTTATCAGTCTAATCGCCCATATAATTGTCCAGCATATAGCAAGACTATATATCATATATATATGGTATATATACCATAAAAAGAATAGCGTGACAGATTGAGATCATTACAGCAGCTGACCAGCACATACTCAATCCACATCCAGAAAAGTAGGAATTAAGAAAACTAGCATAGTCCATAGCTGCCTTAATATAGTACGAGTACATACTACAAACTAAATACTAACATTTAGAGTTTTTAAGATAACACTAGCTGCCATTCAAGCATTCAACAGCCATCTAAATCTAAATAAGCAAATCATCATCCAAATTGAAGCCTCCTCCTCCATCTCCACCCAAGTCTCCATCCACCTCCATTCCTACTTCAGCATTAGATGCATCTAGCTAAACTTGTGCTTTATGGTCATCATCTTCATTATCAATGATATCTGGAGTTCCAGCTGCAGCTGCAGCAGTCCTTGGCCGCTTCCTGGTATACATCTGGCTGACAGAGGCTACTGCACAAGCAGCAGCAGCCCTAGGCAAGTTGCAGCCCTATAGATTCTCAAATGCACCAATAGCTTCATCAACAGCAGCCCAAGTCGTTTCCTCACAATTCTCATCCACCCATTCATTATCGCACTCAAATTCATCTGGCATGAGAGGGTTGCTCTCCTGTCCTTTGCAGCCAAGCTCTTTGATTTTTTGAAACCTATTTGTTATCTTTTTGTTGTAACTGACATAGACCAATTTATTTAACCTCTTGTGCTCTAATCTATTCCTTTTTTTGGTGCGGAACTACATAAAAAATAATGAACAACACATTGGTTTGCAGGCAGTATCGCAAATACATAATTGATTTTACTTTGAAGTTTGAACTAGCAGTGGTACTTACATGGGAAAAAACACTCCAATTACGCTCACAACCTGATGCAAAGCAGCAAAGACTAATAATTTTCTTTGCTAGACTTTGGAGCTCAAATGAGTGCCCACCATAGGAATTCCACCAGCGAACTGAAACACAATTATGTAATAATCAGGTCATAACAAAAACAAATATTGAGAAGGATTGAAGGTTTTAAAATATCCAAAACTTACTATGGTTCTTTTTGTCTCTGTCCCTTATTACTAATGGCATTGAGAAGCCTTCACCTTCAGACTGTTCATAATCATCCGCTTGAAGAGAAATCTTTGATTGTTCACTGTCATCCGCCACCATTTTGTATTTAATTTCATTGAAGATCTTTAGCTTTGCAGCTTGTCTCTTGTCTTTCACCCTTAAGGCAAAGAACTTGCCTGGATTCAAGAATAGGGCTGCCTCATACAATTTTGCTGCATTTGGTTTTCCCATCTAGTATCATAGCGCCTCATTACTTCTTTAAGCAAGTCGGGTTTAGCTTTTAAAGATTCTTTGATGGTGGTCTTTGCATGATCCATGGCTACCATGATCTCAGGAGCTGCTGGTGTCTCATCCAAATCTGCAATCCTTAGAGCGACGATAAGGGGCTGTGAAGC
The DNA here is from genome assembly GCA_022457205.1 of Saccharum spontaneum. NCBI lineage: Eukaryota > Viridiplantae > Streptophyta > Magnoliopsida > Poales > Poaceae > Saccharum > Saccharum spontaneum. Next base: position 53,007,122 of record CM039595.1, read on the forward strand.
TCTCAAGCAACACTCCACTCTATTCCAAAAAGGCATGGACTGGATAATATCCTCAACTTGCTTGCCTTCACTAGTGTTGGATAGACTCTTAGCGTGCCATTCTTCACTAACAACTAAAGCTGTCAAGCCATTCTTGTGCTTGTACATACTTGCCAATGTTAGGTTCTGTTAGTATTTCTAACATCACTTCGCACTAAGTTGTCATCCCTAGCATGATATTGAAAACACTGGTAAAATATTCTACACTTGACTCTGTAAAAATATTAAAAAGAATATATCCGTAAGCGCACAGATAATTCACCCATTTTAGCATTTCACCCATTGATATCCCAAGTATCGTTATTTATTTTTAGCCAAAAGGTAAAATCTTTCAATTTCATAATGTTAAAAGATGCTATGGCTTAGAACTATAAATGTGTAGACCTAGATAAACCAACCACTCTAATCCTTTAGCAGGGGTAAGTCAAGATGATGATAATAAAATGAATAGAACATAATAATAACGGTATTCCGTAGATAGAAAGTAGAGACTTGACAAATGTAATCCGACATAATCAAGAAATTCAATTAAGCTAAAAGACTCCTAAGTTACTCCTAATTAATAGTCTATAATTCATATGAAGACACATACTTTCATATACAATAATGACTAGTTAGAAAGAACAATCATAGGAGCATCATCTAAAGAGGACTTTCTAAGCATAACCATGCCTCCTCTATCGCGACTGCGCTCTACTTTGCCTATGTATGAAAGGTGGATTGCACAAGGACTCAACAGGCCTATCACACCTGTGATCTACCACACGTTCCCGCACATTAGGAAGCATCCATAGGAAAATATAATATCTAAGCACCACGCTTACATAAAATCTACCACCTAATCCACTCGAGTATTGAACTAGACGCTTTACGAACATATGAAAGTCATCATTACTAATCAGAACTATATCAAATATGCAAATAGAGCAAAGTAAAGATGTACTAAATAAAAATATATTCAAATAGAACAATGTCACAAAGATACAAGGTATCATACCAATCTAGATGAACAAATCCAGAATCCTGGACTTCTACGCCCAACTCTACTCAAACTCAACTCGACACGCCCGGACTTGAAGAACTAGAGCTCTCTCTCTAATCTCAGGAAACCCTAATTTCTAGACTAATCTTACTAATGAATATCGGTCCCCTTAGGTGGGAGAACCAGTGTCCGTTGGATCTAACCGACTTCACGTTGGGCTAAGATGCATCCTTGGAGGCGGTGTGGGAATACTCCAGAAGCTCATGGAATATGGTGGAAGGGGGAGGCTGGGCAACCAAGGGTGTGGCTGGCCAGCCCCACCTAGTGGCCTCTGGCTGCCCCGCTCGGTCTGGTGTCTTCTGGTGTCTTCTATGCCCTTCTAGTGTATGTTATGTCGCGGATAATTCTTGTAATTATTGATACATTAATCCTCATTTTACTTTTTTCTGGAATAAACCCTACAAATTTATAAATCACCAAAACTCGTGGAAATTGTCACATAAAACCCCTAATTTTCTATTTGGTGACCAATTGCATGCTTTAAGTTGACGGGTTGTGATGGTCATTAACTACCATCAACAAGAATCCCCCAAGCTAAACTTTTGCTAGTCCCTAGCAAAACAACTTAAGTAATAATTCAGGGTTTCACAAGTATGTATAACTCCTCAAAAGCACACCCACATTTAAACAAAAATTCTTGTCTAGATTGAAATTCATTGATCTAACTTCCAAACTTACTCTTATTCTCTCAACCATGGAGCTTTTACTACCACATGGATCTTAAGCGATTGAAAGATAGAACAATCAAGTGAGCACTATGTCTCGAATCCTTTGTTTAACCATCGTTCTGGAGTTTTTAATATGCTAGAAATAAAAATCAGAGATTTATTGCATGACACTCTCAAGTCACTCATATATGAAGTATTTTTGGATCTCACTTAAGGCATTGAATGTGATATGCCATCTCTTCCTACACTACAAGCTTATGTGGATTTATAAGAATGGTAGGAGAGCATATTTATAAACATATATTGTAAAGTCAAACAATGGATCCAAAGAGAGTTAAGTCATACAATCAAATCAAGATGTGCATGTGTATGGAATGAGGTGGATATGTGATATATAGTGGCTAAGCCTAATTCTACTTTGCTCTATATAAATATTTCTCTCATTTGAACTTAGAAATAATTGCAAGGAAACATGGGCTATCTTATTATATATTTTTTCCCTTTTCCTTTTTTTCATTTGGACACTTGTCCATTTTTTCCATACTTTTTCTTTTATTTCTTTTTGCATAGCCACATGTCTTTTCTGCATACAAAATATTTGAGAGAGCTTACAATAAGTACTTATGTCACACCCGGTTTTCTAAAGAACAAAACCAGGCTAACATATGTGTGCCCAGGAAGTCCACACATATGCCAGAATGAAAAAGTATCAGAAACAATGTTATTATATAACATATACATAGCTATATTAACACTTACATCAGAGTATCACAGAACGGTGATTAAACTTCAGGCTCCATTCTTCTCAGGGACAGCTGACTGGTGGCTCTGGATGCCAAGCTCTTCTAAAAGACTTCTGAAAACTCCACTACATCTTTATCCTTCTTCTGAGCAACACCTTACTATACACTGGGGTGTGGTGGAAATAGCAAGAGTGAGTCCATGTCGAACTCAACAAGTATAACACAGGGTTCATGAGGCACAAAAGGCTAGACACTGTTTGACTGCGTTTAGCTTTTAGTCATCATTTACTTAGCAATTGAGTAGCATCAAGGTATTCCAATTCCCACTAATGAACCAATGATCGATTGTAATAAGAATAATGAATAGCATTAACATGAGCATAATAGTAACAACAATCAATGGTGATCAACTATTCTCTAAGAATCCCAAAGGACGCTCATATCCGTGAGCACGGCTAGTATACCAGTTTTTAACTCTGCGCAGAGCTGTACACTTTCACTATGAGTCATGATTTTCAAATGTGTGGGGAGATCAAACCCAAACACCGGAGAACCATATAAAGCCATTCAAGAGTTCGTCTAACAAGTTAGGGCCATTAGATTCACTCGGCAGGCAGATGTAGGAACCCCCTTTTCAAATGGCACAATTCCTTCTCGGCTATACTCATAGACTAGAGGCTGTCCCACACCCAACGTGGCAAGCCCTTCTTATGCCATTTAAGGTAACCACTAACAAGCTAGAAAAGGTCTCTTGAACAACTAGAGCCAGAACCATATAGCCCTCACAGCTATACTGTCAATCCCGGTTATCACTTACAGGTAAGTCCTTACGGAGAGTAACTAGAGCAACAATATAACCCCTTGCTCTAGCCCCCTTTTCAACCGTAATAAAATCATCTTAATGGTTGGTTGCTTAATCCATTAGTCAAATTACAAGATCATTGTTCATAATTAAGCACTAGCAATAGCTACACAAATGCATAACCCATAGGTGACAAGGAAACAAGATATCAATAGCTAAGTTATAATCTCTATGGTTGTCAAGGAAGACACATGCATATATATGATAATTTCAGTGAATAGGTAACAAGGATGGTCTCATGTTATACTTGCCTTGATCAAAGCTTTCCTCATGATACTGTTGGTCTGACTCAAAATAATACTCCTGATCGTCAAGAAACTGCTCACCGTCTATACTCGATCATGAAGCATCAACACACAATCATCCGAGCAATCATACACGAAGCAAACAAAGAGATATAATTAAAACAGTACACAAACAGTAGCAAAACAATATAAAAAGTTTGTAAAACTCTTCTACACGTTACTACGATCACACAGACGTAAAGATCACGACATTCGGATTTAAAACGTGAAAGTTATAAATTTTCTAAGATTTCCTATAAATAAATAATTACTTTAATATAAACTCGAAAATTAAATTTCCTAAACCTAATGTACAGCTATACTAACATGTAGAGCTCGCAAATACGAACCTAATGCAACTTGAACGGGTCAAATCGGAGTTAAAACGAAGATTTTATGATTAAAAAAGATTAATGGCAAAACTGTAAATAGTATCATCTTCTACCTTGAGCTTGAAGGAGCTCCGGCCAGCCATGGTAGAACCTTGCCGGAGAGAAGCAAGATGAGATGGAAACTCGATGAAACGGCGATGGATTCGCGCAAACGGATATACCACGGTGTAGAGAACGACGAGGGCTGCCTCTTGGTGGTGGTGGCCGGCGTCGGGACGCGACGGTTTGGCCGGAAAAGCTCGTCGGAGAGTTCGTCGGAACGCAAGCTATAGATGCAGAACTTCGGCGAGAGGTGGAGGGAGCTATGAGCGACGGCTCGCGATAAGAGTTGTACTTCTGAAACCAGGACGTCGAGGGCTACGCCGGCATATATATAGTCGTAAGGTTTGGAAACTTTTCAGAATTTCTTAATTTCAGAATTATTTTAATTCCGTGAATAAAAATAATTTCTGAAAATCTAGAATTACCTTTTTGGCCGTGAAAAATAGCCCGGAGCTTAGAAAAATCACGGGAAAAATCCTGGAGACTCTTGGAAAGATGAGGAACTCAACTAAATGAGTTCGAACTAATGAAAAGATTAATGAAGAGATCAAGGAAAAAGATTAAGCTCACAGAAATTGAAATTTTAAATCCAGAAAATACCAAAAAATTTCCGGTGAGAAGTAAACGTCATCCTATGGTATTTAAAAAAATAATATAACTCACCAACACCAAAGACAAGCATCACACAAACACCACATTATTAAATTAATATGAAAAAGTTTAAAACCACAATTTTCTATGTTTAAATTAGCAGCAACTTAACTTATCTGATAAATTTATTCAAATATTGAAATCATTTATTTTATTTAGTGTTTTTCATGCACAGCCCAAAATAGGAAATTTTGGGTGTGACAATTCTACCCCACTTAATAGGAATCTCGTCCTGAGATTCGGAGAGACTAGGGAGAAAGATAAAGTTGGTCTGCAAGTCTTCACTCTTTCCTGATCGACTCTTATCTAATGATGATGCCACAAGCTCATAACCAACTTTGTAAAGGTATCCTTTAGGCACTTACGATCCTTGTAGATAGTTTCAACTGTTTACCAACCATGAGAAAAGATACTTGCGCTCGATAGTGACTTTACAACCATGTAGATAGCTGATGCTTCCAGGTGAAGAAATAGAACATATAAAACCTCCATCTTGTATCATCTTTAGTTCGGCAACCCCTCTTAAGAAGAGATCAACCAGAGAACACCAAAGGATAGCTTGTATTTGTTTCCGAGTGATGACTATCATCATGTCCTTCTGGCATCCCAAAGAGATTCATGAGCATATGCAAGAACAAGTAACTTGTACTTTCTCGCGAGCAAAAAAATGGCAGTGCAGAAATACAGTTATAACTCAAGTTCTACGAATCTGATGATATTGTAGCTTATACCGTTGGAAAGCTTATCAAATTTACTACAACTTTCTTATAGAACACTTCTCCGATTCTGCAGTTAAGGTAGTCGAAAACTGTGCACAACAGAAACTATTCTAGGTTGCTGACAGCACAGATGCGTCGCCTTGTGATTTTCATAACTCCCAAACCATAATATCTATCAGGGCGGTTCTTATGGTCAGAGAAAGATATTGAAGTCTAATATTGTCCAGAATTTATTCATGATTTTTTGGGCGTCCAAAAATAGATATATAAGCTAAGGAATACAGATTATTCTTAAAAGACAAGATAAGGTAGAAACGAGATTCAGAGAGACTAGAGAGATAGATGACACTAATCCTCAAGTTTTCATGCTTCTTTGCTTTGTGTTGATGAGATATAAGACATAGATCGAGGATAGCCAAAAGATGACAAGAAAGATAAGGTTTGATCTTTAGTTCTTCGTACCTCGTCGCTTGAGATTGATGATGGTAGCGGACACTATCCCACTTAACAAAGATCTTGTTCCACCTAGCGATGTCATTGAAGGCAACACTTTCTTTAAGGCTTGCTGCTAATGATAAGTCCTTCACTTAAAACTTACTAAACATACTTGATATGGGGGTGATGTCATCTAAGTTTTCATGAAACTAACTATAGACTTCCAACATCTCCTTCCTATGTCGTCCATGCTAACTTGTATAGAGTATATTGAATTGAATGTTGAACTCCCAACTGATGATAGCTTGAAGTGAAGACCAGTCCTGACGAATACCCGAGCTTCTTGTAGATGATCCAACAAAGCACTGGTCTCAAGCAAACAACACTAGCACATCAGTAGACTTCCAATCATACAGATAACCACTTCTTCCAAGTGAAGCACTAGGACATACGAAACCTTCATCTTATAACACTCACAACTTTGCTACCCCCCCTTAAGGAAAAGAAACTAGGGGACACCAAAGTAACTTGCATATCATTTTATACTAGATAACCATAATCATCTCTAATGTAAGATTCTAAGGCAAATCAATGAGATTCAAAGATATCCAATGATATATTCACTCATACAAGATAAGGAAGTAATGCAGAAAATTTTTGGGCGAATTCTAATTTTAATAGTTCAGTAAATCTGGCATAACTCGAGCTAAAAAGATCCAAATAAAGTGATCTTTACATGGTTGGAAAGCTTATGAAATTATATACAACTTTTATTAATAACACTTTTCCAGGTTCTGTCATTAAATTAATCAAAAACAGAGCTTAGTCAAAACTGTTCCAGAATTCCAGACTGTATAGTAACCTCAACTTAGAACAGGTATATCTCTTAGCTCAAAATAGATAAAAAGGTAAGTCCACTGGGTTTGGAAAGATACAGAAGTCTAGTTATTCCCAGTTAAATTTTATAAATTTCTCATGTCCATATCTTGAGACATAACAGAAACATTGCAGACTGCTATAGAAATCAGCATGCGGAGTATTACGTAAAACCTACCCCACTTAACATGGATCGAGCTACTCCTCAAGACTTATACCTTCCGAGCCACCTTTGAAACACGAGAACAAGGCAACACACAAGCAACACATCACATCATCGGTACTACACGTGCTTCTTCAACAATGGTGGTCATCCTAAGGGAAGAGTATGGATAATGAAAGGCCATCGAATTTTTGAACCAGGTGGGATCAGAAAACTTTTAGTAAAAACAACATAAAACAAAATCCAAGGGAGTAAGAAATAATAGCTCAAAGGAAGCTATCAAGGAGGGAATACAACAGGTCAAGGAAGTGGAAATAGTCAAAATCAATGAGTCAAGGGATGACAAAATAGTTTTATCGTAAAATAAGTTTTAGAATACGTCCAGTGCTACAGTCAACACCGCTCCGATACCACTCTGTCACACCCGGTTTTCTAAAGAACATAACCGGGCTAACATATGTGTGCCCAGGAAGTCCACACATATGCCAGAATGAAAAAGTATCAGAAACAATGTTATTATATAACGTATACATAGCTATATTAACACTTACATCAGAGTATCGCGGAACGGTGATTAAACTTCAGGCTCCATTCTTCTCAGGGACGGCTGACTGGTGGCTCTGTATGCCAAGCTCTTCTAAAAGACTTCTGAAAACTCTACTACATCTTTATCCTTCTTCTGAGCAACACCTTACTACACACTAGGGTGTGGTGGAAATAGCAAGAGTGAGTCCATGTCGAACTCAACAAGTATAATACAGAGTTCATGAGGCACAAAAGGCTAGACACTGTTTGACTGCGTTTAGCTTTTAGTCATCATTTACTTAGCAATTGTGTAGTATCAAGGTATTCCAATTCCCATTAATGAACCAATGATCGATTGTAATAAGAATAATGAATAGTATTAACATGAGCATAATAGTAACAATAATCAATGGTGATCAACTATTCTCTAAGAATCCCAAAGGCCGCTCGTATCCGTGAGCATGGCTAGTATACCAGTTTTTAACTCTGCGCAGAGGTGTACACTTTCACTGTGAGTCATGATTTCCAAATGTATGGGGAGATCAAACCCAAACACCGGAGAACCATATAAAGCCATTCAAGAGTTCATCTAACATGTTAGGGCCATTAGATTCACTCGGCAGGCAGATGTAGGAACCCCCTTTTCAAATGGCACAATTCCTTCTTGGCTATACTCATAGACTAGAGATTGTCCCACACCCAACGTGGCAAGCCCTTCTTACGCCATTTAAGGTAACCACTAACAAGCTAGAAAAGCTCTCTTGAACAACTAGAGCCAGAGCCATATAGCCCTCACAGCTGTACTGTCAATCCCGGTTATCACTTACAGGTAAGTCCTTACGGAGAGTAACTAGAGCAACAATATAACCCCTTGCTCTAGCCCCCTTTTCAACAGCAATAAAATCATCTTAATGGTTGGTTGCTTAATCCATTCGTCAAATTACAAGATCATTGTTCATAATTAAGCTCTAGCAATAACTACACAAATGCATAACCCATAGGTGACAAGGAAACAAGATATCAATAGCTTAGTTATAATCTCTATGGTTGTCAAGGAAGACACATGCATATGTATGATAATTTCAGTGAATAGGTAACAAGGATGGTCCCATGTTATACTTGCCTTGATCAATGCTTTCCTCATGATACTGCTGGTCTGGCTCAAAATAATACTCCTTATCGTCAAGAAACTGCTCACCGTCTATACTCGATCATGAAGCATCAACACACAATCATCCGAGCAATCATACACGAAGCAAACAAAGAGATATAATTAAAACAGTACACAAACAGTAGCAAAACAATATAAAAAGTTTGTAAAACTCTTCTACACGTTACTACGATCACACAGACGTAAAGATCAGGAAATTCGGATTTAAAACGTGAAAGTTATGAATTTTCTAAGATTTTCTATAGATAAATAATTACTTTAATATAAACTCGAAAATTAAATTTTTCAAACCTACTGTACAGCTATACTAACATGTAGAGCTCGCAAATACGAACCTAACGCAACTTGAATGGGTCAAATCGGAGTTAAAACGAAGATTTTACGATTAAAACAAGATTAGTGGCAAAACTGTAAATAGTATCATCTTCTACCTTAGGCTTGGAAGAGCTCCGGTCAGCCATGGTGGAACCTCGCTGGAGAGAAGCAAGATAAGATGGAAACTCAACGAGGGCTGCCTCTTGGTGGTGGTGGTCGTCGTCGGGACGCGACGGTTTGGCCGGAAAAGCTCGTCGGAGAGTTCGCTGGAGCGCAAGCTGTAGATGCAAAACTTCGGCGAGAGGTGGAGGGAGCTACGAGTGGCGGCTCGCGATAAGGGTTGTACTTCTGAAACCAGGGCGTCGAGGGCTACGCCGGCATATATATAGTCGTAAGGTTTGGAAACTTTTCAGAATTTCTTAATTTCGGGATTATTTTAATTCCATGAATAAAAATAATTTCAGAAAATCTAGAATTACCTTTTTGGCCGTGAAAAATAGCCCGGAGCTCAGAAAAATCACGGGAAAAATCCTAGAGACTCTTGGAAAGATAAGGAACTCAACTAAATAATTTTGAGCTCATGAAAAGATTGATGAAGAGATCAAGGAAAAAGATTAAGCTGACAAAAATTGAAATTTTAAATCCAGAAAATACCAAAAAAATTTCCGGTGAGAAGTAAACGTCGTCCTATGGTATTTAAAAAAATAATAGCACTCACCAACACCAAAGACAAGCATCACACAAACACCACATTATCAAATTAATATGAAAAAGTTTAAAACCATAATTTTCTATATTTAAATTAGCAGCAACTTAACTTATCTAATAAATTTATTCAAATATTGAAATCATTTATTTTATTTAGTGTTTTTCATGCATAACCCAAAATAGGAAATTTTGGGTGTGACAACTTAGAGCATTTATTTGAGGGCTATCCTATAGGTGAAAATTTTTTTGGTGTTCTCTCCTAGTGTAGGAGAAAAAATATTTTTTGGGCGTAAAATGACGAATATGAAATATATGGGTGCGTACTCTCAGTGTAAGAGCAGAAATAATATGTGGAGTGTGCGTGATCTTGATTTTAAGAGTATTACAAACCTCTCATAAGGCATACAATAAAGCTTGATTAAACTCAATGAAATACAAATAGCAAATGAGTGCTAGTTTTTTTCCTATACTAAATATATTCAATTTGGCTCTGGTACGAATTTAAGCTTTGTCATGTAGAATCTCCAGATTTCATGTATCACTTAGAATATGATAATAGCAGCTCAAACTTTCTCATATCATATCCGTCAATTGCCTAGATTTGGATCAAGCATGTGCTACCCACAAATATCAAGTTTTAGAGCAAATCTTCATATCAAATCAACTTCATGCAACTCGTAGGAGAATTTAGATTTAAATACTAGGCACTTGAATGGAAATCATAGCTTGAGCATTTTTATCCTTCTGTTGAGAGAGACTATCTTCAAACTCTACTTATTTATTCTACTCCTAAAAAGAAGAATGCAGACTTAAATAAACTAAGCAAATTTAAAGCAAACTTATTTACACACTGGTGGTTAGTTCAGGGAGTTCTCGAGGTCGTTCGACTGTCCCCGAGGGCTCGCTGCCTCTTTTTGGAAAAAAACTCCCAAACCGTAATCCGGCCTGAACTTGAACATGATTCGAGAAGGCCCATGACGCTCCGTGCGTTCGGGTACTGCCCCTTCTCATACCATCCCTCACTCGGGTGGCTCAAAGCGGCTGTCGAACCCTTCGCGGGCCAGCCTTCGAACTCCATGCCATGATTGGACCATAAAGGGTGAAAACGTATTGCGTAATTATCGCCGATAATATGAAACGTATCGCGTAATTATCGCTGATAATATAACTCATGATTTAACGCGTAAATGATGAGATAAAATGTAGCGATAGCATGCAATGGATTCATCGGTACAAAAAGATAAAGTTCGAACAGAATAATAGATCGTGGGCAGGGGATGATGTGGTGATCTATCGATCATGGCGTGTCAGCGCCGTGCATGACCCTCATCCTCCAGCATTATGGCCACGTGAGCTTGTAGCCGTCGTTGTTAGAGTTGCTATTGTCAAGGAGGTAGTCACAGACACCTATGAAATGACGTAGAGCCCCCGGGTCGTCGAGCCCGGAGAAGTCGGCGCCGGCCCAGCCACTGTCGTCCTCATCAGAGCTGGTACTAGAAGCTATCTCAGTAGTTGCGAGTATCTCCGTGATAACCTATGCATGGTGAGTCGGTAGATCTGCGGGAATCTCCCTAGCAGATGGATCAAAATGTATTGTGGTCGAAGACTGGCCACGGGCCCTCCCGTGGTCGTGTGGCTTACCGGTCGGCGTCGCTTGGCCTTGGGAACCTCCTAGGCAGTCATTTTCGGGGGCCAACCCCTCGTCCGTGCCTAGGTGAAGGATAGATAGGGCTTCAGAGATCGCGTCAATGTCGACGTTGGGGGGAGAAGAACCAGATCATAGTCCACTCCCATGCAAATGAAGTCTAGGTTCCCGAAGCGGACATGGGAGCCTAGGGCAAAGCGGATGCGGGGATTGGCCATCAAGATCTAGTGGATGGATTGTGACGAGCAGAAGGCCCCTACCTGGCGTGCCAACTGTCCGTGTCTAGAGGATCATATGTCTAAACATAGCGACTAGTGAATTTGTATCTGCGCGTCTAGACCCTGATGGTGTGCAAAGCAGACACAAGGATGTATACTAGTTCGGGCATGAACAGCCCTACGTCCAGTGGGTTTCACTGTGATTCGTGTTGCCTTGCACCGGATTGCTTGTAGTAGGGGTTACAAGCTTTCGAGAGAGGGAGCAGGTCCCAAGTCTCTTGAGTGGTGGTGGTTGTTGTTTCGACTGAGATGGGTTCTAGCTATTGTTGTTTCTTTTTCACTTGATCACTCTGGCCCCTGCCTCCCCTTTTATAGCTTCTAAGGGGAGGGGTCGGGTTACATTTGCGGTAAAATGGTGGAAATGGGGAAAATGAAAGAGAAAGGTAAAAAAAGTGGCCTCAGGCGTGGCCGTCTTCCTCATCTGGTGGGTACAACGTGGAGTCATGCGGGGCGTTGATCTTTTGGCCTCTCCCTTCACTGGTGCGACATGTTGGGTCCATGGCTTGACCTGTACACCTCCATGCCATGAAGTTGGAGGCGGATGCGTCAGGATTTTCGTAGCAAGGGGGTTAGGTGGCACAGCTACTGTCACCCCCGTTGCTGTGGAGGTATGGATGTCGTTGTGGTAGAATGACCGGGGTCATGTCAAGTTAGGGTGTTGTTTTTGTGCCACTGTTGACTATGCACGGTCATGTCCATCATGTCAATGGAGCGAGTACCATAGTTGGGGGTCCCCGTGGCTCCCCGTCTTGCCTGAGGGTTCCACGTGCCCCTTGGGCAAGGTGGGAATGCGTCGTGGGGGGTTTGGCGCCTTTGATGACGCCGTGGGGGCTCGAGTGAGACGGAGAGATGTCGCTCGAGACGCCTATTGTGCCCAAGGCCTCTTCGTAAGGCTCGGGCAAGATAGAGTTTGCAGTTTGTGCCTTGAGCGGCTGACACGCTATCAACACTTTTTGTGCCCCTTACGGTGGGCCTACTAAATGTGTAGGGTGTTGTATTTTACCCCCCATTGGGTACCCTGGGTATTTTGATACCCAACACATAGATACTGGAATAAGTGATTTCAATAGAAGTAGATTTTGGAGAGACATTTCTAATGAAATAGTTTGTCACCGCTCCCGTAGCAATGAAATCCATCGCCCCACTTTGCGGTTCTTGCATAAGTGGATGGGTTTCACTCTTTTCCCTAGGGAAGTCTTTCGCACAATGAGAATAGAGGAACTTAAATTTTTTTTATGCCGTGATAAAAAAGAAGAAAGTTTCTCCTGTGAAATTAATGATGCATCATTTGCTATCAATTCCTGGGCTTTAGGGGGGTGTTTGGTGCACTTCCTTGGTAACACATTAGCTAGAAGTTTGGGTTTGTTGGAAAATGCTATTATCACTTACATTTGTACTCCTCGATGGATCATTGATTATGTCTATTTTAACAAAGCACACAAGCTTAAAAGGGGTAAGAATTGTAAAATTGTGATGATGTATAAAGACTACACAAATCAATTTGAGTTGCTAGACCGAAATCTCAGTCTGTATGTGGTGGAGTCTTTTGTTTTCAATTTGCAAAAAAAGGGAGAAGAGCCATGCAGGAGTGCCTCTACCAGATTCACACATAACCTGAACCTGAGGTATCGTGGTGAAGACACCGCTCTAGCAGGTCTGACCTTCACAAGCTACACCGGATTCGATCAGGTAGGACTGTCCCTAGCACATCATTCGGGGCATGTTGGCTAGGAGCAACCCCCTCCCCATCACTCGGAGGCATCATGGCAGCAAGGATCAAGTGCATGATGGGAGCATGGCAACTATGACCATTACCAGTAGTAGAAGTATGAGGAGATCTCCAACGACATCCTAGGGAGACACATGTCCTTCTCTGCACGGGGCTTCCATGATCACGCGTCGGGTTTCCATGGTCCATTCATGGGCCATCATCATCCACCTCCCATGGGCCATGAGCAGCCTATGGACCTCGCTCATATCAACACTAGGCCCACCACAATTGAAGAGGGCCAATAAGACATCCACAACACTCTACACCAATAGGCCCGCTGGCAGGAGCACACAACATAGACCCTCATTGACATTCGTCACCACCAGCAGCAAGAACAGGATAATTAGAATTGGTTGTTCGGTGCCCTCAATATTGACCATCCGCCGCCTCATTAGTGAGTATCATGACAACTCCTAGCTTGGGGGAGGACCCCCACTACCCGAGGTAAGTTTCTCTTTGAAGTATTTTATTTTTTGTTTATTTTCAAGTTTATCTTAGATTGAAAAAAATTCATATCCACAAAAACAAAATAAAAATTTGCTATTATCTTTATGTTAGTATGTGTCTATCTTTTAGTTTGCTTAAGGTGTGCTTTAGTGTGTCATCTTGTTTTTAAGAGTTGAATAAATAAACAAAAGTTGAAGATAATCTCACATGATGGAAATGATGAATAGTTGCTCTGTCATAATTCCTTTGAAGTACCTAGTATTTAGCTTTGAATTCTCTCGAGTTTTGGATAAAATTAATTTGACATGAAAATTTGCTCTAAACTTAAAACCCGTGGGTAGCATATGCTTGATCTAAGTCTAGGTAATTGACAGATATGATATGAGAAGGTCTAAGCTGCTATTTATTATCTTGTTCTAAGTAACACTTGAATTCTAGAGATTTCTTTTTAAAAATAAAAAATCCACATGATGAGATTCTAAATGACAAAGCTTGAATTCCCACTAGAGCCTTACATGTTTATCTAGGCTAGAGAAATTTCCACTTATATGTTACTTGCTTTGCATTGAGTTTGGTCAAGCTTTGTTGATGCCTCATGAGAGGTTTGTCATACTCTTAAAATCAAGATCACGTACACGTCACCCATAAATGTTTTACTCCTACATTAGGAGAGAAAACCAAAATATTCCATATTGGTTTCCACCAAATAAATGCTCTAAATTCTTGTGCTATCTCTCAAATATTTCTTGTTGCAGAAGAGAGGCATGGGCTATGCAAAAGTTATTCAGGAAAAGAAAGAATAGAAAAAATGGACAAGTCTCCAAATAATTAAAACAATGGGTACTAAGTTGCCTGCCTTAAAAAAGAGAAAAGAAAGGAATGAGTAAGATAGCCCATGTTTTCTTGCAATTGTTTCCAAGCTCAAATGAGAGATATGTTTTCAAGGAGCAAAGTAGAATTAGGATAGCCACCATATATATCCACATTCCACACACATGCACATCTTGATTTGATTGTATGACTCAACTCTCTTTGGATCCATTGTTTCACTTTTACAATACATGTATTGCAAGTATGCTCTTTCAGACACTTACCATACCTATGAGCCCCACACAAGCTTTAGTGTAGGAAGAAAAGGCATCTCATCATTTGCCTCAGTGAGGATCCATAAATACTACATACATGAGAGCCTTGAGAGTGTCATACAAAATGAATCTCTGAGTTTTATTTTGAAAATTTATAAAAACTCCAAAACAATGGTTGAACAAGGAACTTAAGACAGTGCTTGACTTGATCGCTCTGTCTTTCAATTGCTCAAGATTTAAGTGAAAGCTCAAAAGTCCCATGGTTGATGGTAATATGAGTAAGTTTCAAAGTCAGATCAGTGAATTTCAATCCGGAGGAGAATTCTTTGTTGAATGCATGTGTACTTTTGAGGAGTGAAAACATTGATGCAACTCCTGATCCATCATGAAAATTAGCTTTAAACAGGGACTAGCAAAGATATAGCTTGGGGGAGCTTGTTGACAGTAGTTATCGTTCATCATAAACCGTCAACATACTTGAAGAAATGCATAAAATGGATCACAAATGGAAACTTAGGTGTTTAAACTGATAATTTCCACGAGTTTTGGTGAATTTCAGCAGGGTTATTCCAGAAAACCGGCAAGGAGGATTAAAACATCAAATGAAATCAGACTTAACTGTGATAAAAACTACTACAAAAGGTTCTAGAGGGTCCTAGAAGACACCACCACCACAGGGACCCTAAGAGCCTACCAGCCCCACCTACATACCGCCCGGCCCCCCAGGATCCCATCTAGCAGTCATCCTCCAGAAGCTTCTTCCACCGCCTCCTAGGATTGCATCTACACCGTCCTTCAAGTCGGTTTGATCCAAGGGCTCGTGTTTCACCCTCAGGGCTATATAACCAGGCCCTGCCCCCACCTAGAGAGCACCTCTGCCATAAGTTAAGACTAGACTAGAAATTAGGGTTTCCAAAGATTAGAGAGAGAGCTCTAGTTCTTCAAGTTCTTAGTATAGGCTATCTAGCAAGGTTCAAGTAGAGTTTGGGCTACTGCTCAGGATTCTAGATCTACCGTCTAGAGGCTGGTATTAGCCATTGTATCTCTTTTATTTATGATTGTTGACATTTCTTAGCGTCACAACTAAGAATAGAATTTGAATTCTATCCCTAGCAATGGCGTCAAAAATGCTTGTTGGTATTTATTAACTTGGCACTTATTCTAGTAGTCACCTCTTAATTACCTACACCTCTAGCTTAATTTTACCAGGTTGTCATCCCCAGTGATGGAGCTAAAAGTGGCCTTAGGCACTACCAAGTATTACTACTAAGTAGTTACTTATTTTTCATGTGACTAGGAAGAATATAAAGATAATAATAGAAAGTATCTGCAAGTGCACAGATAATTATACCAATGTAGCATTTTACCCAGGAGTATGCCAGGGATCATTATTTATATTTTACCACTAGGAAGGGATGGATATAGGAATATGATAATCACTTGTACATGCAACGGAGAGTTAACCATGTCTAATCCATCTACTGATAACAAAGATAAGTCATAAGATAAATGATAATGAACGATAAATATCAAGTCATAAATAGTGTAATTTACTTAGAGCACTCCCTTCTATAGCAATGGCATGGTTAAGGTAGAAATAAAGGAATATTCCTAAGTCTTTCTTAATCACATATCAAAGTATACTATGATTAGTGTAATTACACTTAGCAATCATGGCAAGAATACTTTATATCTACACACAAGGGACATTACTATGGAAGATCAAGAATAGAGCAAGTCTTCCTTCACAACCGGGTCCTACTTGTCCTATATTCGGGGAATGGACTACAAAGAACTCAATGGTAGTGTCACTTCCATGATCTACCACATGGCCCGGAATATAGGGTGGATTCTGTTGACGGTAGTTATCACCTATAACAAACCATCAACTTTATGCAAGAAAATGATCACCAATAGAAACATAGGAGGTTATTACTAACAATTTTCATGAGTTTTGGTGAATTACTATTTTCTACAGGGATTATTCAGAGAGAAAGAAAACAAGGATTAAATTGATGAAATGCCACGAAACTTGATCGCGATGAAAGGACACACCAGAAGACTCTAGAAGGCACGGGACTGAGGCAGAGACTGAGAGGCCACCAGAGGAGGCTGCCCACGCCCCCTCACGTCGGCCGCCTGGCCCAGAGGCCAATCGCCTTTCCCTTCATGTGACACAATCCAACTCACCTCTATGTCGTATTTTGACCCTTGATTCAAGTCGGTTTGATCTGAGGGTTGCGGTTCATCCTACTGGATTATATAACCAGACCTAGATCCCCCTGAGGCATCCATCATCATAAGGTCAAGATAAGCTTAGAATTAGGGTTTCTAGAGAGAGATTAGCGCTCTACTTCAAGTTTAGGGTTTAGATCTAGCTAGATATAAGAAGAGTTGGGCGTTGCTCAGGATTCTGGATCACCGTTAGGAGATTTGGTAATTATATTATAATCTCGTTGTTTGACTTTGTGCTACTTCAATAATATCATTATATTTCTATTTATTTTGTACTTAGTTTATTCTAGTTATATATTAGATATAGTCATGATTAGTAATGATTTTATCCATATGTTCGCAAAGCACTTAGTTCAATTCCGGATTAGATTAGGTGGTTGATATGATGTAGGCATGGTGCTTATATTAAATTTACCTGCAAATGTACCCTATATTCTGGGACATCAAGTGGGGTGTGATATTCCTGCTGAGTCCTATGTAGTCCACTCCCTAAATATAGGCCAAGTAGAACCTGATTACAAGGAAATGATTGCTCTGTTCTTGATATTCCTTAGTAATGTTCCTTATGCATAGATGAACGATTGATTATGCTATAAATGATAGTGTATATACTAGAGTGAACAAAAGACTTGGTAAATATGAAATAATTTAGGGTTCTTACCTCCTGACTTATCTCCTGATTAGCTCTAATTATGAGTCTCTCTCTCATTCTGGAATACCCATTGTTATCTTATTTTATATCTATCATTTACCTATTGTCTTACCCCTGTAAAGATAAGAGTGGTTATTTGATCTTTATCATGAGTATGTATATTTGATATTTTTTCTAGCCATATCATTCTTTTATTTTAAATCCTATTAAGCTCCCAATGGTAAAGTATAAATAATGATACCTGAAACATTCCTGGGTGAAATGCTACAACCGGTGTATTTTATCTGTGCACTTGCGGATAACATTTATTCTATATTTTATGTAAGTGTCATGATTATAAGTACAACCACATTTCTAGTATCATATTAGGGATGACAACTTAACTCAAGTGATGCTAAGAAATGTCAACAAGCATTTCTGGCGCCATTGCCGAGGAGTTTCAGGAAATTTTTAATGACTATCAGAAAGATTAATCAAATAAATACTTATAGATAAAAATCATAACTAGTACCTCTGTCTTGGCAGGCTAACCCTTATTTTGTTTTTGTTCATATCTTATACAGGGTAATACAGGTTCAGTTGTGACTCATCAATTTTGAATCACAAATCAACCCAACCAAGGAGGATCCATACCAGTAGGGAAGCTATGGCTGAAAAGACTTTACTTGAGTTCTCTGCTCCAAGTATTGGGAACATTCGTACTGGACCAAAACTCCCGATGAACAACCTCGAGTTTGAGCTCAAGCCAAGCCTTATCAACATGGTTCAAGCCACTACATTCAGTGGAAAGGCACAAGAAGATGCTAAGGCTCATCTACAGGATTTCATAGAGATTGAAAGCACCATCATCATCAAAAACGTTTACCAAGATATCATAATCCTTCATCTATTTCTGTGCTCATTGGAGGGAAGAGCGAAGCAGCGGTTCTACGCCAACAAAATTAACATGGACACTTGGGATGACTGTTCGAAGGCCTTTTTACTAAGATTTTTTCCTGTAGGCAAAACTAATGCCTTAAGAAGAAAGATCTGTAGCTTCTAGCAACAAAAAGGAGAAACCTTTCTAGAGGAATGGGAACATTTTTAGGAATGCATCTCAGGATGCCCACACCATGGAATGGAGGATTGGTTGCTCATGCAAGGATTCTATCATGGATTAACTCAGAAGAATCATGAGCAATTAGATGTCACTCCTAGAGGATCATTAATGTCAGTCACTCTTTCAAGAGATGAAACTCTCATGGACAAGATAGCTGAGAATTTGTCGCACCCTGTTTTCCTAAGAATACCAAGCGCTACCTATATGTGTGCCCAGGATGTCCACACGACACATATAGCGGCAAATATAGAGATTATCAAAGACAATGCTTTATTAAATATCAAAACATAGTTACAACCATAACAGAAACTATTCTATATCTTCTCTTTGGGTCTCCATACTCCATAGGGACAATTGACTGGGGGAGCACTCGCCAAGTACTCTTGGACACATCTCGGATGACTCATCGCTTGAATCCACCATCTGGTACCCATTCGGAACTTTATTGATTGTAAAGCAAGTGTGAGCGCACCATACTCAACAAGTATAACATGAGGGATGCAAGGCTCAAGAGGCGAGACATGGCTGAACTACAGTAAACACTTTTAGTTGGTCATATTTTATTTATTAAACCTAAGTTGCTAGGTTATACTTAAGCTTCCAAGGTGAGAAGTATAATAATTATCATCAAGATTAATCATCACCCGAACCAACCATAGAACCATCTATCTCGAAAAGGATCTAGGCCGCCCATGATAGAGAGCACGGCTGATATACCAGTTTTACACTCTGCAGAGGTTGTACACTTTCACCACAAGTCATGATTCCCGTATGCCATCACCTCTTCCAAGGGAGTGCGGCACAGTACACTACAAGACCGTTCACAGGTCCGACTAATAAGTAGCAACCCGCTAAGGTTTCCCCATCAAGAATTAAGATCCCTCCCCCAAGGGGTGACTAACAAAAAGACCAAGAAACCAAAGAGCACCCCCTTGGCAGGCTGAGATCAAACCAATCGGAGGCCCTCTTGCGCCTTTCGATAAGCTGCCACAAACTAGTAGAATTCTGATACTAAGTCAAGCCAGAGCCATGTGGCCTGTGGCTGTACTGTATGTCCTGGGTTGCCGCTTTAAGATTCAGTCCTTACGGAGGGCAGACTAGAGTACACAAAGACCCAATGCTCCAGCCCCCTTCTATCCATGTTGCTAAAAAACACCTTTTAATATTGATTCCATAAATCATTAGTCAAAATTAACATTATGATGTTGGTAATTGCATGCTAAG
The DNA here is from genome assembly GCA_022457205.1 of Saccharum spontaneum. Lineage (NCBI taxonomy): Eukaryota > Viridiplantae > Streptophyta > Magnoliopsida > Poales > Poaceae > Saccharum > Saccharum spontaneum. The sequence goes on from CM039595.1 coordinate 53,027,193, forward strand.
CAAAACTACCCCTATGCAAAACCCAAGGTAACAAGGAATTCAGGATAACAAAGGTTCTAGGTAAATTCCTTAGGGGTTCATCATATTAGACACATGCATATGAAAAGGTGATTAAATGGTTATTAGATAACAAGGGAGCTGTTACACTTGCCTTCCAAAACACTCGCTGATGGTTCCACTTCTCAAATCTGCTCCTTGTGTAGCTCCACTTCTAACGTCAGCAAACAACCAGTACAAGCATCACAAGAACCTATAAACAATACACCAATCATTACAAAAGCATACTACAAAGATGACTAAAATGTACTACTTGTCGTTACGAACTCGTGAGCGCAAGAACCGACTAAAACGGAGCTATGGTTAAAAAGTTATAAGCTTTTGAAGTTTCAAAGATTTATTTATAATTACACTAAAAGGAATTAGTTATAATTACTTTTGAAAAGACAGGGTCCGAAGTGCAAATGTTTGGACCATAAAATTATATTTTATAAAAGCTAAAAAGGTCTTTTGTCATTTTCAAATTTGTTTTACAAATAGGAACACATTAATGACATCATAAATAAAATTTTATGGCATCATCAATTATTTTATAAAAATTAAGCAAAATAAATGCTTTCTATAATTATGTTTATAAAAGCAAAATGTATTACATTGTTTTTATGTTTATTTTTACTAAGGCAAGATACATAGAAACATGCTTTCTTGTTCATTTTACAAATAAAGAACATTTTGATAACGTTTATGTAATTATGAAACATTTAAATTCATTTCCTAGAATTACTTTTACAAAAACAAAGTATATTAAACACCTTTATAAATATTTCATATCAAAAGTTCATTTAACAAAATACGTACAAATTCATTTTGATTGAAATTTCCTCTGTACAGGACCAAAACATGATTATGCATAGACTATAGGGGATAGCAAGGAAAGTTACCAAGACTCAGGTAACACTGACTCAATTGGAAGAAAGCTAAGGGTTTAGAACACAAAATGCGCGTGCACTATGCTATAGACTGAGTCCATGGCCCGTAGTCCAGGGAGGAGCTGCGAGGGTGGTCTTCCATGGACCAGGTCCATATGATGATAGATATGTACTGGTGTATTTCTATTGTATTTCTGGAATTCTTTTTCTAAAGGAAACGGCCATAAAGTTTAGACACGTCATGCTGATGTCAGCAAGCTAGCAAGCAAAGAAAGGCACGCACGCTGGACTGCTTCTCTGTTCCATGGTCGCCGGAGCAGAGGTGCACGACGGCGCCGCCATAGGAGCAGCCCCGGAGTTCGCCGGTGCACGCTCGAACTCGAGCTTGGGGACATGGCGATTGACGGTATTTTGCGCAAAGGAAGGAGGAGCTCACCGCGAAACTGTGTCACGCCTGGCAGCATTCACGACTAAGAGCTGAAGAAGGAGGATGGTGTTTTGCATTCAGGTTTAGCGTATTTTCTCGTTTACGTTTGTTAACTGTAATCTGTCGAGTGGGCCATCTTGGTCAGCGTATGTAATAAGGCTTGAAGAGCCAGAACCGTGTGAAACTGGGGATCGAACTCTCTGTTATTAAAGGAACTCGCCAAGGCATATTAACCTCGCCGGCGTCCTCGTATCCGTTTTCCTCTTTGTCTGTCTCACGTCGCTGGCATCCGCCGACGGCTAAGGGTCGTGACAATTAGTATTGGATTCACTTATCCTCGGTGTGGGTGTCGAGTTTCACCGCTCCTCCTCGTCGCCCGCTTGCGTTCGTCGCGCAACACTCCGACAACCCCCAGGTGACGGTTCTGCTTTCTAGTTCATCTTCGTTCTCCAACCCTATCAGATCCATCTCCTTCCACTTCCCATCCGTTTCTGGGCTGCTGTAGGTCAGCTTGCGTAGATCGCAATCGTAATTCCGGTGGGCAGGCTCTTCTCCGGTCACGCCCGCAAGGTGTTCAACCTGAGAATCCAGAGGTCCCTCCTTAGGTTGATCGGGTCCGCAATCGATTCTTATGGTGCCTTCCACCATAATCCATCCACAGCACAGGCGGAGCCACGTTGTAGATTATGGGTGCAGCTGCACCCACAGGAAAATAAGAAGCAAGTTATAAGGCCTAATTTTTTTACCCTATCCGCACCCCACAATGTGAAACCTCTGCACCCACAGGCGAACGGCTCCAGCGAGCGAGAGCCCAACCGCTAGCAGGCTAGTTCATGTAACACTGTTGCTTGAACACTTTACATACGAATATAATTTTCATGTAGGACTTATGACACAGCTGCACCCCCATCATTTTACTCTAGCTCCGCCCCTGATCCACAGCATCACCTTCGCCACCGATCCGTCACCATCTTCAGCACCAAAATTCAACTAGGGGACTACATCGGCAATTTGGGTTCGGCGACAAGAACCAACGAGAGCATCTCCAGTACTGCTCCTATTCTAATCTCTTGCACGATTGGGTGAACAACGAGGATTGCGGGGCACTTGTTCCCGTATAAAATTCCGTAGTTGTGTTACACATTTCGGTGCGGTGGTGTTGGCGGGAGAGTGTCCGTGAACTCGGGTTGCGAGGTGCTTGTTCTCGCGTAAAATTCCAAGGTTCAGCCTCACTCTCAGGCGGCGGTGCACTTCAGCACTCGGGGCAGATTCGTCCAAACCAGCTGTTTGCATCTGTTTTTGACTTGGTTTACCATCTACTAGCCAACACGGCTCCAATCAAGCCTTCTAAGCAGACTCAAATTCTGCTGGACAACATGTCCAAGAGTGCAGATGATGAGAAGCAGTTCATGGATCAAGTGTTTGAGCACTTTGATCAAAGCTAATGGCGCAGCACATGATCGCACATGATCGCACAGCAGGTCAAAGCTAATGGCGCTGCAGTCGATCAACTGACTCTGCGGCAGTTTGATCAGGAGGACCATTATCATGAGGATGTGCAAGACTCTGTTCTCTTTGACGAAGAGGAACCACACTTTGAGAATGTGTTTGCCACAAAACATGATGCATTCAAGTCCAGCTCATCCAAGGCAAAGCCACCTCCCTTGAAACATGACAAGAACAAAGAGGTGAAGAAGGCCAGTTTGCCCAATCTAGCAATGCCTAAAATGCACTTTCCAAAATTTAATGGCACTAACCCCAAAGTGGGAGGGACAACTGTGAGAGCTACTTCACACTGTATCAGTTACCAGAAGGCATGTGAGTCACAGCTGCTCATCTGCATTTTGAAGGTAATGCGGCTACCTGGTACCAAGCTTACAAGCAAAACCATACTTTCAAGGGTTGGGAACACTTCTGTTCCGTGGTGGAAGAAGAATTTGGGGCGGACGACTATAGAACTGCTATGAATGAGCTCCCGGACCTCAAACAGACTGGGTCAGTGGAGGACTACACCATTAAGTTTCAGTCCCTACAGTATGCAGTGACTATGCATAGTGCACACTATGATGACATGTTTTATACTCCACATTACATCAGAGGATTAAAAGAGGAGATTAGAGGCACAGTGGAAGCTCAAATGCCTACTACTATCCACAAAGCTTCAATCATTTCTAGGGTCCAGCAAGGTGTAGTGGAGAGAAGCAAGGCTCGGGCCAACAGACCACAACATCAAATCAGGCCATACTATCAGCAAAAGCAAGACAACAAGCCACCACAGCAGAATACTTCATTGTGGCAATACAGAAAAGCTAATGGTCTCTGTTTTACTTGTGGAGAGAAGTTTGCCCCTGGGCATATGGCTGTTTGTCCCAAGAGAACCAAGCTTCAAGCTAATGCTATTATCTTGAATGATGTGGATAGGGAACTGTCTGATGAAGTTTTGAATGAGCTAGCTACAGAAGATGAACTGACTGATCAATTCTGTCAACTCTCTCTTAATGCTATTTCCAGTGCTGACACAACTACATGTATCAAAGTTGCGCGTGTAACCCTCTTCTTCCTCGTCCTACTGATCCGAGATCTGCTTGGCCGCACTGGTCTTCTTGGCCCCCTTCTTCTGTTTTGGACCACCCGGCAAGGCCTCATCTTCATCTGCATCCACGTGACAGCCAACATTCCTCTTGTACCGACTAAAGCGGGAGTGCGGACAGCTCGTCAAGTTCTCATACTCCTTGCCCCGATGTAGGATGCAGTGGTTAGGGCAGGCATTGAACTTTCTAAGTTTCATTGCCACTAGCCGGATCAGCTTCTTCACCCGATAGGTATTGGCGGGCACATTGTTAGGTGTTGGGTACGTGGTACCAAGGATACTCAACACCTCGTTGAAGCTAGTGTCTGACCAACCATGCCGGGCCTTCAACATCAACAGCTAGAGGTTAAAACGGAGCGCCGTGCACTCCTTCGGACAACTGCTGCCATCCTTATAGAAAGGATCAATTGCCGCTTGCTTCATCTCTCTAAAATTCTCTAACCACTTCGGGCTGCCAAACACAACGTTGTCTTTGTTGATGTGGTTGACTAAATCCTCAACCAGCTGCACATCCTCGGGTTCCTTCACAATAAACTCGTGACCATCCCCACCGCCATCGCCACCGTTTGGCATGTCCTGGAGTATATCCACCACCGTGATGTAGTCACGAGCACTATTGTTGTTTTCGGCTGGTGCAGCTGCTGCTGAAGGTGGGATGGGTGCTCCCACATGATCTTGGTTCACTAGTAACGCTACCATCGTGGACGATGAGCTCACTCCAGACGATGCACTGCCACTGACATCAACTCTTTCGCCGTGAAGAGTCCAGACCATGTAATCCTTCACAAAACCAAACCTAATCAAATGAGATTGCACCGTGCCATCTTCGTAGGCTTTCATGTTCTTGCAGTGAGAACACGGGCATATGGTCGTCGTCCGCTTCAGTCTCTCACAGTGAGTTTTCACAGCGCCAATGAACTTTCTTACTTCAACGAGGTACTGCAGATCACTCACTCTGTTGATCTAGTACATCCATTCGGACCTGTCCATGAGACCTGCGTGAATAAAGAAGAGAATCACAAAAAAATGATGATTTATATCCAAAATCATGGAAAAGAGAGAGCAATGATGATGGGAGAGAGCTTGAAGCATCCATTATGAATCTACATCTAAAAAATACAAGCCTTCTCTCTCCTCCATGAACATGGAGATCTAGATCTAGATCCAGAGCCACTAAAAAGTGAAGAAAGAGAGAGGAAGGATGATGTGAGAGCCTTTACATACCTCCTATGGTGTCCTCCCCCAAATCAAAGCTCAAAACCTCTATTCAATGGGTTGGTCAAATTTTAGGGCAAAGCCTCTCCCCCACGGTTTGGAAGAGGAAGACTCGTGGGGAATGAAGAAGAGGGGCCTGCTTTATATTGGCAGGCCATTTACGCAGCGGGCAACATTAACTGACCACTGTGGTAAATGGAGATTTACCGCAGCGAGCGTCCTTACGTGCCCGCCACGGTAAATACAATAACTGCAGTGAGCGCATAAGGTCGCCCGCCGCGGTAAATGTTTTCCTGCAGCGGGCGCCGCGGTGGCTGGCCGACCGTGGCCGGCCACGGAATAACCATGGCGGGCAAACACAGTGCCCGCCACGGAGGCCGAAATGCCGTCGCTGCGCAAATTCAATCATGTAGTAGTGGCAGTTCACCAAATACAAAAATCAAAAACATGATGAAGAATAAAAAGTATTCCAAAGATCATCGATGGTCATCAATGAAAAAATATTGCTCCAAAACTTTGCTAAGTGCAAGGATTTGATTGAGAAATATGGGAACTGAACATGAATTTCGGTGGATACACTTTGAGGAAAAAGAAAAGGCAAAGATGATGGAAATAAGAGGTATTGCATATTTTGTAAGGTCCATGTACAACATGTTTTACTTTCAATTTTAAATCTTGAAAAAACAAATCTTACTGGGTACAATGATGCAAGAGATGAAGCCAAAATGAGCAGCTTGTTCAGAACCCCTTCCAAGTAAGACTGCACCCAAAACGAATATTAGAAAATCTGAAGTGACTTCGTGATAAACGAATAATAATCCACATACTTTTTTGTCATGCATATTAATGAAAACTGTTGCCAGGCATCAGGGTCGTGCACATTTTCTCTCATGATGCTTGATGCATTACTGCTTCCCTCACTACTGGAAACCAAAATTTCCCCGTTAGTTACAAAATACCGACAGCAAAATGCAAAACCCAATTTCTCTGTTGGGTTGCCAACAGGAAAACGCCGACAGAACTAAAGCGACAGCAAAATAACAAAATTCTCTTAGTTTTCCAATTTCTCTGTCAGTGGACCATTTTTTTGTCGGTATGGCATTGACAGGAAAATTCGTGGCCGCCAGGTCTGAAATTCTATCCCTGTCATAAGTAACCAACAGGAAAATTGGTAGCTACCTTCAGAAAAAAAAAACTACCAGTTCTATGGTTCTAGCGGACAAAAATAAAAAAAAATCATAAAACAATATCAAATCTATTATGGATAATTTATATAGCAGCAAAATTCACATTATTACATAGAGCACACATATACACAGGGCACACATGGCTAGCTTCAAATGACATCACCAGTACAAAATAATAGATCCGTGTTGATAAATTATTAAGCTCAGAAATGGCATCAACACTTAGAAATATCATATACAAATTGGCACAAGCCATCAACAGTTGTATGTCATGAATTGTACACCAAAAATCATCCATCATCCACTACCCATCTTTGAAGACTCATCAGCACGTTTCATCCTCATCTAACAAAACCTGAAATGGAGCATTGTACTGTTAGAGATCTTATTACAAGTTTTTAAGGACAGAAGGACAGAACATAGGACATCAGACATGGCTATTATGAGCAATGAAAAAACTCGTAACAAGGCAGCACCTCAAACAAATTGCTTAACAAGTTCATTCAGTAGAATGTCTAATCAAACAAAGAATGTCTGATCTAATAGGCATGTTTGTACTTCCTCTTATACCTACAGATGTTCTAAGCTACCAGCGGCGGTAGCACGTAGCAAGAAGCGGACTAGTCAGTGACATTGTTTCAATTAACTAGATAGATCAGTTCGGCAAATATAGATCAAATGACTAAACACATGTGTGCTACTTTCTCTCTAGTCTTATATAATTCAGAAGACAACCATCTCAATTGCTATTTGCTCATCTCAAGTAGCAAAATATGCTATAAGCATTTTTTAGCTCTCTTATACCTACAGATCTTATAAGCTATATGCAGTAGTAGCACATAGCAACAAGCAGACTAGTCAGTGACAAAAGCAACTAGATAGATCAGTTAACTAGATAGACAAAGCAACCAGCAGTAGTGTCCCAATGATCACTATTAATTAATATCGTGCAAACAAATGGCAGACAGCCAGAACCACTGCAAATTGAAATACAGGAAATCAGTGTGATGAATACATTACCTCTACTGCTTGATCAGATGAATCAAAGGAATCATAACTCACAAAACCACAGCCTCTAGAATTTCCAGTTTCAGGATCTCACATTTGGCAAAAGAAAAAGATCAATAAATTACTGCAGGTGACAACTATGCTTCATCAGAAAATAATACACTGCATACAGATGAGGTGTTACTCCTAAAACCATCAGTTTTATAATACATACATGACATCTTACAAGATTGCCTAATTAGATGAGTTTATCTTTGGGACATACACACATGTGGTTGTGGCCAGAACACCCAAAAAGATCTATGAGCAATATCAAACAGGATAATTGTTACCATGAGTTTAGCTCATCTAATCAAAGCCAAATCCCTAGATCTACTAGTCCTCCCCCTTCTCCAAAGGGGGCCATCTTGAAGTCCCAGGCACCAAATCATCCCTAGATCTGCTCCTCCCCTTCTTCACTGGATCTGCACCATGGAGATCGAAATCAAAGCAAAATCCACTGGATCTGCAGCATGGATATCAAAATCAAAGGCAAACCGATGGATTAGGGAGGGAGGGAAACCGATTCGTGGGGCTGCAGCTTCAGAGCAGGATGCGCAGCAGCCAGGGGACCGGGGGCCATGCCGTCGCCCAGGGTGCAAGCTGCCGCATTGGGTGGTGCGTGCTGCCGCCTCGGGGCCGCGCTGCCACCCGGGCTGTGCGTCGTCGCTTCGGATTAAAAAAAAATCGTATTTTTTTGGCCCGGATTCGTGAATTTCTGGAAAATGACAGCCACCCCTACAAATCCTTGATTTGTAGAGACGGTGTGGTAGGGGCGGCTGCAAAACTGCCCCTACAAATGCTCTGGAGCCGCCCCTAAAATGTGGTAGTGCTTTCCGGCTGGCGGAGCGCCCCGACCCCAATGCTCGGGGTCGTGGCCCTCGGCCCTGTGAAGCGATCAAACGAACAACGACCTCGGGAGGCTGCCCACTACAAATGCTCTGAAGCCACTCCTAAAAATCGTTTCTGTGGTAGTGAATCCCATTTATTTTCACCCTATTAATAGGGACAGCAGAACAGCATAGTAAATTTACCATATGCCCCTCGGGTGTCCTTCCTTCCCCCACCTATGAAAGGTGAAGCTGGGGTCCAGAGTAGGCGGGTGATTAATGTTTCTAGGTATAACATATACAAAGAAGATATAGGGTTGTTACCCTCACTGGTGGCAGGAACCTGGAAAATCATGTGTTCGTTTTCCTTCTGTGAGGATTGAGAGATATTCTATCGTTTTGGACGCTGCAGTTGTTGAAGGTGCATGGTGCGTACATGCTCCTTGTCGGGCACGTGAAAGTGTCAACACAAATGTTCAGGGTAAAAGCACCTATTATTTTTCTGGCATGTTCTTGGTGCCACAAAAGTCACATTTTACAGAGCCTACACTAGTGGTGTAGGCCCATGTTTCCGAACTTTGTCACAGCAGCATTCATCCTTGAACGGATCTTTCTTGTTTATGCAGTGGGCACCAACACCAGTGTAGCCCCGTCGTGTACAAGCAAGCCAGCACCCATAAGGTTTGCAATTTATGTACCGCTGGCAGTCAATCTCCGGCGGTTTATTTTCCTGGCAGCAATTGAAGCCTACATATCCAACATAACAGACATCAAACCAGAGAGTATCAGAGACTTCCGCCTCCTGCACCACCAGAAGCCAACATATCTAACACATTAATTGCATGAAATTTACTGGGACACTAATTCATGTTTAGATATCATAAAAAATGAAGTATACGTAAAAGTATGTTTTACCTGAAAGGCTAGCAGCTTGGCAGGAGGGGAACGTAGCAAACATGATCCCAAGAACCAACAATGCGGCCCACAGGTACATAATCCTTATCGTAGAGATTTTGAGTAGTGCCATGAAGAAGAGAATCTTGCTACTCTCCTCTTTCAGTGACAAGGAGAAGATTTCTTATGTTTGAATTATGTATCTACTCTATTGCTATTTATAGGGAAGCACAACCCATCCTCATTTAACATATGTATCTTAATAAGATTTATGTGATCTACTAGATACCTTGCACTAGTGTTTTGATATCTTAAACTATCTTACTATACTACAATAAATACTTGAGTATCCAATCTAATCCCTTACAAAAATGTTATGCCTTACATTTATGGTAGCTACTATATTAATTACATGAGTGCTCGAATATCTTCTTAGACGCTATTAAATACATGTATCTGGAGCAGTCCCCCATCCACTGCCGATTGAGCAGTCAATATACAAGAAAAAAATGTTAGGCTGGGCCCACTTTTTGTCATAAAGTATATATTTAGACCAAAAAATAGTGTCACGGATGTCAATGTGTCATCACATATAAACCATCACATGTACCTTGTGAAGTTTTCCCATTAAGTCATTTAAAAATGTGTGGACATTCTACACAACTTATATTGAAAATTTTCTGACCCTTTTATGAAACCAAATGTATGTCACAAAATAATTAGCCAACATGTGAAAATACCTTCACAATACCAAAGGCGGACTATGGTTAGGGTGGGTTTTTATAATGAAACACTATGCTAGAAAAAGCAATCACTGTCAGAGCATCATTGCCAGTCATGCTGGAGCCATCAGTGATTGCTTATCACTGGTGGTTCATAAGCCTAGGATCCAGAAAATTTATGGGGAGCTCTATTCGCCTGGTAGTGAAGTCACCTATCATTGCCAGCTCAAACCACAACCCAGCAGTGAATATATGACTGCCCGGTCATGCCACAAACATGTAGCGATAGGTGTCATATATCACTGTCGGCTAAGGCTGTGACCCAACATTGATATATCATTGATAGGTCAAGCCACGAGCTGGAAGTGATATTTTCATATCACTGTCAGGTTTTATGATGACACGACAATGTTCTTTGACCGCTAGATCCACCTAACCTTCAAAATTATTGACTCAGCATTGTTGGATCCTACTATCACCATTGCTTCTAGTTATAAAACAATTGTCCGGATGCTCCCACGGAGGGAGGCTAGGTTGGCTGCGTGTGACGGCCTCTTGTAGTCCAACATTTTATTGGTTCACCATTTGTGTATTTATGTCTAATACTAAAGAGCCAAAATTTTTGTTACTAATTTTTCATCCAGCCTAATCACCGATTCCGTCTCAACCAACCGCTCATGAAGTCCCACTTTTGGTTTTTTTTCTGTGAACACGTTCCCGTCTGTGTCATTTGTCTCGCAAAGTCCCCGCATCTATTTTTTTCTTTCATGAAAACGTTCCCTTCCGTGTGCATTGTCGAGTTCCTTTTTTCTTTCTTTTCCGCTTCCGCTTTCCCACGTTTAGTTGACTTTTTTATTTCTTCTTTTTGTCTCCTGTTTTTCTTATATATACAGAAAATACAAAATAATAAATATAGTATTATGAGTCTTTGAACTTCTAATCCTTTCCTAATAAATAAATATATCCATCAGCCTCGTTTGGAACGCGGGATTTTTTCCCTATTCCTAAACTAATTCCTATGAAATTTCTGCATAATTCCAGTGAAATTCATGTGATCCAAATTGTCCCTGAGTTGTTGATGGAATTTTAAATATATTAGGAATAAAGCTTAGTACTATTAGGATCTGGACTAGGCGATGGTCCAATCAATGTGTGGACTGAAATCTTAAGCTGTTTGTCATCCAATCTAATCTATATCTACGTAACTATCTGTATTCCTATCTATATCTATATCTTTATAATCACAGTAAACGTATCTCCAGGCTATCCACATATATCAATACAAACTTCTAAGCTGCCTGCATATACCACTGCAATTTTCAACGAGGACAGACATGTCAAAATCGAGAGAGGTCTTAGTCATACTCATCAACGAACAGACCAATTTTTGACACGACAACAACTAACCCCTTAATAACTTAAGATATTAGAATTACATATTTGATATTATTTTTATGGATCCACAAAAGAAGTCGTTAAACTTGGTATCTAGCTCTACCAACACATAGATAGTGTGAGACTAAAGTTTTGATATATTTACATGTAAATATTATTGTGCCCTAATGACGCAAGAAAAAAACCTATCATGGTTGTTATCTAATTCGATATTAAATTAATATAGAACAATGTCGCCAATAATAACTTATATTAGGGATGTCACAATTATCATAAGATAAATTATAGCTTTTAAATGTTATAGAAAAGAATAAAATAAATAGATATGTAAAATCATCATTCTTGTTTTCCATTAATGTGCCCGCTCATTTGTGATTGCTGCAGAAATCATAAAAACAATTCATAACAGAAAAATTAGAATCTATATAAATTAATGGATGTAAGTGAGCTGTTCAGCAAGCTCAAGCAACACATGTCAAGCATTTCATAACATTTTTCTTCCGTTACCAATGTTTTCTGATCGGCTTATCGTTCCTAATCAGTTTGGTACCGATAACGATTAATCGACCTCTGATCAGTCTAATCGCCCATATAATCGTCCAGCATATAGCAAGACTATATATCATATATGTATGGTATATATACCATAAAAAGAATAGCGTGACAGACTGAGATCATTACAACAGCTGACCAGCACATACTGAATCCACATCCAGAAAAATAGGAATTAAGAAAACTAGCATAGTCCATAGCTGCCTTAATATAGTACGAGTACATACTACAAACTAAATACCAACATTCAGAGTTTTTAAGATAACACTAGCTGCCATTCAAGCATTCAACAGCCATCTAAATCTAAATAAGCAAATCATCATCCAAATTGAAGCCTCCTCCTCCATTTCCACCCGAGTCTCCATCCACCTCCATTCCTACTTCAGCATTAGATGCATCTAGCTGAACTTGTGCTTTATGGTCATTATCTTCATTATCAATGATATCTAGAGTTCCAGCTGCAGCTGCAGCAGTCCTTGGCCGCTTCCTAGTATACATCTGGCTGACAGAGGCTACTGCACAAGCAGCAACAGCCCTAGGCAAGTTGCGGCCCTATAGATTCTCAAATGCACCAATAGCTTCATCAACAGCAGCCCAAGTCGTTTCCTCACAATTCTCATCCACCCATTCATTATCCCACTCAAATTCATCTAGCATGAGAGGGTTGCTCTTCTGTCCGTTGCAGCCAAGCTCTCTGATTTTTTGAAACCTGTTTGATATCTTTTTGTTGTAACTGACATAGACCAATTTATTTAACATCTTGTGCTCTAATCTATTCCTCTTTTTGGTGCGGAACTACATAAAAAATAATGAACAACACATTGGTTTGCAGGCAGTATCGCAAATACATAATTGATTTTACTTTGAAGTTTGAACTAGCAGTGGTACTTACATGGGAAAAAAACAATCCAATTACGCTCACAACCTGATGCAAAGCAGCAAAGACTAATAATTTTCTTTGCTAGACTTTGGAGCTCAAATGAGTGCCCACCATAGGAATTCCACCAGCGAACTGAAACACAATTATGTAATAATCAGGTCATAACAAAAAAAATATTGAGAAGGATTGAAGGTTTTAAAATATCCAAAACTTACTATGGTTCTTTTTGTCTTTGTCCCTTATTGCTAATGGCATTGAGAAGCCTTCACCTTCAGACTGTTCATAATCATCCGCATGAAGAGAAATCTTTGATTGTTCACTGTCATCCGCCACCGTTTTGTATATAATTTCATTGAACATGATCCTTAGCTTTGTAGCTTGTCTCTTGTCTTTCACCCTTAAGGCAAAGAACTTGCCTAGATTCAAGAATAGGGCTGCCTCATACAATTTTGCTGCATTTGGTTTTTCCATCTAGCATCATAGCGCCTCATTACTTCTTTAAGCAAGTCAGGTTTAGCTTTTCAAGATTCTTTGATGGTGGTCTTTGCATGATCCATGGCTACCATGATCTCAGGAGCTGCTGGTGTCTCATCCACATCTGCAATCCTTAGAGCGACGATAAGGGGTTGTGAAGCTCTCAAGCAACACTCCACTCTATTCCAAAAAGGCATGGACAGGATAATATCATCAACTTGCTTGCCTTCACTAGTGTTGGATGGACTCTTAGCGTGCCATTCTTCACTAACAACTAAAGCTCTCAAGCCATTCTTGTGCTTGTACATACTTGCCAATGTTAGGTTCAGTTGGTATTTCTAACATCACTTCACACTAAGTTGTCATCCCTAGCATGATATTAAAAACACTGGTAAAATATTCTACACTTTACTCTGTAAAAATATTAAAAAGAATATATCCACAAGCGCACAGATAATTCACCCATTGTAGCATTTCACCCATTGATATCCTGAGTATCGTTATTTATTTTTAGCCAAAAGGTAAAAGCTTTCAATTTCATAGGGTTAAAAGATGCTATGGCTTATAACTATAAATGTGTAGACCTACGATAAACCAACCACTCTAATCCTTTAGCAGGGGTAAGTCAAGATGATGATAATAAAATGAATAGAACATAATAATAATGGTATTCCTTAGATAGAAAGTAGAGACTTGACAATTGTAATCCAACATAATCAAGAAATTCAATTAAGCTAAAAGACTCCTAAGTTACTCCTAAATAATAGTCTATAATTCATATGAAGAAACATACTTTCATATACAATAATGACTAGTTAGAAAGAATAATCATAGGAGAATCATCTAAAGAGGACTTTCTAAGCATAACCATGCCTCCTCTATCGCGACCGCGCTCTACTTTACCTATGTACGAAAGGTGGATTGCACAAGGACTCAACAGGCCTATCACACCTGTGATCTACCACACGTTCCCGCACATTAGGAAGCATCCATAGGAAAATATAATATCTAAGCACCACGCTTACATAAAATCTACCACCTAATCCACTCGAGTATTGAACTAGACGCTTTACGAACATATGAAAGTCATCTTTACTAATCAGAACTATATCAAATATGCAAATAGAGCAAAGTAAAGACGTACTAAATAGAAATATATTGAAATAGAACAATGTCACAAAGATACAAGGTATCATACCAATGTAGATGAACAAATCCAGAATCCCGGACTTCTATACCCAACTCTACTCGAACTCAACTCGACACGCCCGGACTTGAAGAACTAGAGCTCTCTCTCTAATCTCAGGAAACCCTAAATTCTGGACTAATCATACTAATGAATATCGGTCCCCTCAGGGGGGGTCTGCCTCTTTATTTATACCTCGGTGGGAGAAGCAATGTCCGTTGGATCTAACCGACTTCACGTTAGGCTAAGATGCATCCTTGGAGGCGGTGTGGGAATACTCTAGAAGCTCATGGAATATGGTGGAAGGGGGAGGCCGGGCAACCAGGGGTGTGGCTGGCCGGCCCCACCTAGTGGCCTCTGGCAGCCCCGCTCGGTCTGGTGTCTTCTGGTGTCTTCTATGCCCTTCTAGTGTATGTTTCGTCGCGGATAATTCTTGTAATTATTGATACATTAATCCTCTTTTTACTTTTTTCTGGAATAAACCCTATAAATTTATAAAATCACCAAAACTCGTGGAAATTGTCAGATAAAACCCCCTAATTTTCTATTTGGTGACCAATTGCATGCTTTAAGTTAACGGGTTGTGATGGTCATTAACTACCATCAACAAGAATCCCCCAAGCTAAACTTTTGCTAGTCCCTAGCAAAACAACTTAAGTAATAATTTAGGGTTTCACAAGTATGTATAACTCCTCAAAAGTACACACACATTTAAACAAAAATTCTTGTCTAGATTGAAATTCATTGATCTAACTTCCAAACTTACTCTTATTCTCTCAACCATGGAGCTTTTACTACCACGTGGATCTTAAGCGATTGAAAGATAGAACAATCAAGTGAGCACTATGTCTCGAATCCTTTGTTTAACCATCGTTCTGGAGTTTTTAATATGCTAGAAATAAAAATCAGAGATTTATTGCATGACACTCTCAAGTCACTCATATATGAAGTATTTTTGGATCTCACTTAAGGCATTGAATATGATATGCCATTTCTTCCTACACTACAAGCTTATGTGGATTTATAAGAATGGTAAGAGAGCATATTTATAAACATATATTGTAAAGTCAAACAATGGATCAAAGAGAGTTAAGTCCTACAATAAAATCAAGATGTGCATGTGTATGGAATGAGGTGGATAGGTGATATATAGTGGCTAAGCCTAATTCTACTTTGCTCTATATAAATAGTTCTCTCATTTGAACTTAGAAATAATTGCAAGGAAACATGGGCTATCTTATTATATATTTTTTTCCCTTTTCCTTTTTTTCATTTGGACACTTGTCCATTTTTTCATACTTTTTCTTTTATTTCTTTTTGCATAGCCACATGTCTTTTCTGCATACAAAATATTTGAGAGAGCTTACAATAAGTACTTAGAGCATTTATTTGAGGGCTGTCCTATAGGTGAAAATTTTTTTGGTGTTCTCTCCTAGTGTAGGAGAAAAAATATTTTGAGCGTAAAATGACGAATATGAAATATATGGGTGCGTACTCTCAGTGTAAGAGCAGCAATAATATGTGGAGTGTGCGTGATCTTGATTTTAAGAGTATGACAAACCTCTCATACGGCATACAACAAAGCTTGATTAAACTCAATGAAATACAAATAGCAAATGAGTGCTAGTTTTTTTCCTATACTAAATATATTCAATTTGGCTCTGGTAGGAATTTAAGCTTTGTCATGTAGAATCTCCGGATTTCATGTATCACTTAGAATATGATAATAGCAGCTCAAACTTTCTCATATCATATCCGTCGATTGCCTAGATTTGGATCAAGCATGTGCTACCCACAAATATCAAGTTTTAGAGCAAATCTTCATATCAAATCAACTTCATGCAACTGGTAGGAGAATTTAGGTTTAAATACTAGGCACTTGAATGGAAATTATAACTTGAGCATTTTTATCCTTCTTTTGAGAGAGACTATCTTCAAACTCTACTTATTTATTCTACTCCTAAAAAGAAGAATGCACACTTAAATAAACTAAGCAAATTTAAAGCAAACTTATTTACACACTCTATTTTTGGGTTTTTATTTTTATCATGCGAGAATTTAAATGCCAAAGTAAAGGTAAAATTTTTATTTGATTTTCTGGTTTTATAGTTTTTTATTTAAGTCGTATACTAAGCAAAAATAAAGTGCTGAAAAAATATGTACAAAAGTCTAGAGAAACTTACTTGCATGCGGGGGTCCTCCTCAAAGCTAATTGTGGCACTAGTAGTCGGGTGGTGGCGGTGGGTAGTCAAACCCCATCACGCGAATCAGGTACTGATGGTCGTTGTGCTGCTGCTGCTGTCCGTGCTGGATGTTGTCGAAGCGTTGGTCCATGTTGTGAAGTGTGTTCATCATCTCATCTTGACCTCTCTCTGGGTTGGTGAAGCGGTGGTCGAAATCATGGGCGCCTAGCTCATGAGGCTGCTAAAAGTGCTGCTACGGGTGCGGGTAGTAGTCGTCCTGTGGAGGGGCATAAAAAGGAAATAACCCTCCCGTATTGTACTCATTGGTCTCCCGGGCAGAAAATGATGTGCGTGCCCTCCGAAATTCTCCTGCTGCAGATAGTTCCTGTGGATAAGAGTGATAAGTACTAAAATTACCAGCCCCCAGGGAGTGCCTGATAAATACTCTCCATGCTCAAGCATGGGTTGCTCCTCCCATCATGAATGGTGCAACCATGGCTGTGCTGGTGGCTGTGACGGACCTCCTTGCTCAAAACCAACAAAGTGAGTAAAAGCCAGTCCTGCCGGTGCAGCATCCCCTCCACGGTGGTGTGGCTGCTGATTCCTAGTGATACATGCAGAAGGGCTCCTCCCTAATATCAATCCTTCTTTCTGCAAAGGCAAGACAAAACTCTCTACAGAGTAGAGACCGAGGTTTCTATCGGGTAATGGATATTCATTTGTATAACCCTTATAAATCATGATGTATTGCCCTTCTTTCTCAGCTGGTGAGTGTGTGCAAAGAAATCAAAACCAATAATTCTTTGGGGTGTAGAAATAAATGTAAGAATGGCATTGTCTGACAATCCTAACCCATTAGCATTATGTGTGACCCATGATGTAAATGGTATTTTGCACTTCTTCATGGCAGGAATAGTGATCCAATAATGCAACATTAATTTGATAGGTGAAAGCTTTATTTTTTTCTTAATCATGGCATAAAACAATTCCATCTCTTCATTTCTAACCGTTTCTAATTCTTCCTTAGGAAATATAGTTGTTGCACGCCACTTATGCATGAATCTCAATGTAGGATGATGAATTTCATTTGTAGTGGGTTTTCTAGCAGATTTTAAATTTGAAATATCGGTCCAAAAACGACTCCTATCAAAATCATGTAAAGAAGAATCTACATCCAAGGAACAATTTTCTGCAAATCCTAGTGTAGTGCTAAGTGTCTTGCATGTCATGATGAATGATCTATTGAAAAGTCTAAATTCTACATTATCATCATCTAAGATTGAGGTGTACAAAAATTCCATGGTAAGTAATTTGCTACCTTCCTCAGTAATAATCCAAGCATCTTCCCAACCAATATTTCTAAAAATGAGTTCAAATTCGGTGTTCATACTTGTGGCTTGAAGAAGATTGTTGTTGAAGTTCGGCATGTGCGAGAATTCTTTGTTCTTTAGCTACTCATAAATGCCTCTCTCCCAATCATCCTTGAATTTAATGTGGGAGTCTCTAGTGAGGGTGAGAACCTTTGGCTCGTGGTACTGTGATGAAGAACCATGCACAACTGGGGACTGGATGAAGCTGCCTGCGATGATGTTCTAATCTTGGTGGAGCAGAACGACAGTGCCCATCCAAGGCTCATCACGACATTCTTAAATTTCTTGCTCATCCTTGCTGCACAAAGTAAACTCCAACAAAACAAAGCTAGTGGAAAATGTGAGGGTTAGAGAAATAAATAGAAGAGAGTTGGTAATCTGGGAATCAACGATGCGGGAATTCATGATCCATCTCGAATGATTTATATAATCTCTCTCCCTAAGTGGACAGCACCTAACTCATGTTCTACCTAATTTCTAAAAAATCAAGAGCACTTGTACTAAACTTTTCTCAAAAGAACTTGCACTACTACTCACTCAACCCATAACTCAACTTCTTTTCTTCCAAACTCTACTCAAATCTTGGGAAAAAGAAACTCAAAATTTGGAATTGCTTACACGAGGTGGCTCTGTGTTCTTTCGTTTGGTGAGTGAGTGAGGAGTGAAGGAGAGGATGGAGTTTTAAAGAAACGGAGGGGGGTGGCCGGACGGCCATGGGTAGGGCCGGGGGGCCCTCACCTTCTCTTTTGGCCTCCAATTTTTCCTAGCATGTCTCTTGCTTTGCATACATTCAATGCATATGAATTGAGGTGCTCTTTCGGTGGAAAAGGTGGCAGGTGTGTTGAATGGTTGTGACTGAAAGTATGAAAATAATGGAGGTGGAAATGGATGGTAGTGGATGGTGGTGGTGTGGGCCTCATATGTCTCCCGTATTTATACCATATAATCCCACATAGATGCAAAAACAAAAATACTTTTATGAATCTACAAAAAATAAGAATTCTAACGATGAATTTTTCATATTTTTCTGCCACCACAATAAATATCACTTACGGTGGTTTTACGCTTTGTAAATATTAGTTATGTGGGGCTTAACTTTTTACTATACCATGATGATATTTTTTATTTTTATTTTTTATTTTATGCAACAATAGAGATTTTAATGCGAGAAATAAATTACTGATTACTACCGAGTTACCTCCCGACGAAGATTCAGAATTTTAAAGTCCCGAACTGGACTTCTCCATTTGATTTTATTCTTTATGATTGATCTCCGGTCCCAGAGATGATGACCTTACTTCTTGCTTCTCATGACATTCTAAAATTGAGCATTGTTTCGGTCGTGGCTTGAATGCGAACCGCTCTTCTTGTCCATTTATAGTGAATTTGATTTCTCCTTTCCCGACATCAATGTGCGCATTGGCAGTGCTCAAAAAGGATCTTCTGAGGATGAGTGACACTTTTGAATCTGAATGCATGTCTAGTACCACAAAATCTACTGGCACAAAGAACTCTCTTATTTTGACTGGGATGTTCTCAACAATTTCCAACGGTATCAAACTGATTGATCTGCCAGTTGTAAGCACATTGGTGTTGGCTCAAGCGCTGAGTAGTTAAGTTTATGGTAGACCGCTGCAGGCATTACACTAACACTTGCTCCAAGGTCACAGAGTGCATTACTGAAATGTTGGTCTCTAATTGAGCAATCAATAGTGGGACATCCTGGATCTTTCTTCTTCTCTGGTGATTTTGTTGAGGATGGCCGCACTATATTCTTCTGTCAGCTTGATCACCTTAGTGGTGGGCAGTGGTCTTTTGTTATTGAGGATGCCTCAAATATAATTCACATATGTAGGTACCTGCATGGCATCTAGCAATGGAATATTGATATATAATTTTTGAATTACGTCTACAAACTTACCAAATTATTCATTGTCACACCCGGTTTTCTAAAGAACAAAACCAGGCTAATCATATGTGTGCCCAGGAAGTCCACACATATGCCAGAATGAAAAAGTATCAGAAACAATGTTATTATATAACGTATACATAGCTACATTAACACTTACATCAGAGTATCGCGGAACGGTGACTAAACTTCAGGCTCCATTCTTCTCAGGGACGGCTGACTGGGGGTAACATATGCCTAGCACTTTTACTAGTCTTCTGGAAACTCCACTACACCTTTGTCCTTCTTCCGAGTAGCATCTTACTACACACTGGAGTGTGGGGGAAATAGCAAGAGTGAGTCCATGTCGAACTCAACAAGTATAACACAGGGTTCATGAGGCTCAAAAGGCTAGACACTGTTTGACTGCGTTTAGCTTTTATTCAACATATAATTAGCAATTGAGTAGCATCAAGATATTCCAATTCCCATTAATGAACCAATGATCAATTGTAATAAGATAATGAATAGCATTAACATGAGCATAATAATAACAACAGTAATTAAGCATGATATAACAATGGTGATCAACTATTCCATAAGAATCCCCAAGGCCGCTCGTATCCGTGAGCACGGCTAGTATACCAGTTTTTAACTCTGCGTAGAGGTGTACACTTTCACTGTGAGTCATGATTTCCAAATGCATGGGTTAATTACTCCCAAAACACTGAAAACCATATAAAGCCATTCAAAAGTTCGTCTAACAAGTTAGGGCCATTAGATTCACTCGGCAGGCAGATGTAGAACCCCCCTTCCATGTGGCACAACAACCGCAGCCTATACACACTAGGCCAGGGGCTCGCACTACACCCAACGTGTCAAGCCATTCTTACGCCATTTAAGGTAACCTCTAACAAGCTAGAAAAGGTCTCTTGAACAACTAGAGCCAGAGCCATATAGCCCTCACAGCTGTACTGTCAATCCCGGTTAATGCTTACAGATAAGTCCTTATGGAGAGTAACTAGAGCATCAAAATAACCCACATGCTCTAGCCCCCTTTCAACAGTAATAAAATCATCTTAATTGGTTGATTGCATAATCCATTAGTCAAATTACAAGATCATTGTTCATAATTAAGCACTAGCAGTAGCTACCCAAATGCACAACCCATAGGTGACAAGGAATCAAGATATCAATAGCTAAGTTATAATCTCTAAGGTTGTCAAGGTAGACACATGCATGTGTATGATAATTTCAGTGAATAGGTAACAAGGATGGTCCCATGTTATACTTGCCTTGATCAAGTTCTCCGATAGATACTGCTGGTCCGGCTCAAAATAATACTCCTAATCGTCGTAGTACTGCTCATCGTCTAAATTCGATCACCAAGCATCAACATACAAACATTCCGAGCAAACATACACGAAGCAACCAAAAGATACAATTAGAACAGTACACCAACAGTAGAAAAACATTTAGGAAAGCTTACAAAACTATTCTACACGTTACTACGATCACACAGACGTAAAGATCACAAAAATCGGACTTAAAATGTGAAAGTTATGAACTTTCTAAGATTTCCTATAGATAAATAATTACTTTAATATAAACTCGAAAATTAAATTTTCTAAACCTATTGTACAGCTACACTAACATGTAGAGCTCGCAAATATGAACCTAACACAATTTGAACGGGTCAAATCGGAGTTAAAACGGAGAAGATATGGCCTAATCAAGATTGTATGTATATACGTATTTCTATCGTATTTCGGGATTTGTTTTACTAAAGAAAAACGGCCATAAATCATATTTTAATTGAAAATCAAGTTCCAACTAGTCATATTTTTTTTATTTATAAATGAACATGTCTCATATTATTTAATTCATTTAAACTTTATTTGACAAAAATAAATAAACATGTGAGAGCATCTACTCTAATTATATGGGACACGTGTTTAAGCTAAGCATATTATAAATTCGAAACTACTTCTGTTGCGGTTAATCAAGTTAACAGTGGATATAGTAAAGGCGAATCGTTAAACCATGTGTTGCTTTTAGTTAGAAAATATTTACATGCACATTAATCAAGTTATCAGTGGTGCATAAAAGGACGAATGTTAATCTCTATGTTGTTTTTAATTTGGAAAGCAGTTTGCACAATCATTAATCTAATTAATATTTAACTTACAAAATTTAGAGATGTGAGACATGTTAAAAGTTCCTACTAACATGTAACTTATAGTGAGCACAGTTGTACCACAACCAAAACGGAGTTAAACTTAGATCGCTTTTAGTTGGAAAGCTATTAAATAAATATTAATCTAATTAGCATTCAAGTTAATAAATTCGTGGTCAAGTGACATGAAAAACATTAATACTAACTAAATTATAATCATAAACACACATGTTAACATGAATTAAATCAATATTTATTTATGAAACCGTGGTTATATAGTCTAAATTGCTTTTAATTATAAAGCTAGTACAAACATATTAATCAATATAATATTTAGCGATATATAGAAAAACACGTGACCTAAAAACTTTGGTACTATCGCATAGAGCTCGACGGCACAAATCTAACGCGACAAGAACTACTCAAATCGGACTTAAAACGACTAAACGCCAGGCATAATACGATCAATGGCAAACTTGTAAATATGACATCTTCTACCTTACTTGTTCTCCATCTCGACGTGGGCAAGGCAGCCCTATTGCTGTAAACCCTAGGATCCTTCGGGTTTCTCCTGAGAGCCTCCGTGTAGTGTTTTATTGCTTCTGGGTATTTTTGCTCCTCGAAGAACTCGTTACCTTTCTCTCTCTCCTGATCTGCTAATTTTGGATCATAGTACTCTTGTTGCTCCAACTCTTTCTTTGCTCTCTCAGCCTCATTTAACTTTTTAAGAGTGTCCGGGTTACGATGCTCAGTTAGAGCCTTCTGGAAGGTCTCGATGGCAATATCAAAATCCTTAGAGGTCTTAGCAAGTTTGACCAGAGCTGTTCCTTTTCTTGTTAGCGCCCTTGAAATCATCTTGAAATCAGCACGGAGTTCTCTTCCCCTCTCCACAGCCTTATCGCAGTCCTTGATGCATTCATCGTACTTTCCCATCTCAATGTAGACTGCAGCTCAGTTAATCAGATAGGAAATATCCTCGTCGTCAAGTTCCAAGGCTTTGGTGTAATGCTGGATTGCCGTCTCGAAGTCCTTCTTCTTGTAGGCTGCGTTACCTAACTCCTTCTCTTTCTGAGCAGCAGCTTTCCTCTCCTTGCGCTCCTTCTCCTCATCAGTCAAGTCCATCGGCTCTGGCTCGGGCTCGGGCTCCGCCTCCCTAGCCTTCGTCTCAGGGGGCGGCGTCTGCTGTTGCTGCTGCGGCGGCGGCGGGGGAGACTGCGACGACTCGGAGGCCTCGGGTCTCTGGATCTTGACGTTAAGCATGAGGCTGAGCACCTGCATCATGCGGGGGTCGGAGAGGTACGTACTGATGCTGCTGGGGTTCCTCTGCACTTCGCGCAGCATCTGCATAAAATCGGGCTCGCTAAGGTAGGCGCGCGTGGTGGGGTCGGACGCGATCTTGCTCCACAGCTCGGGGCCCTGGAACATCTGGACGAGGCCGTCGGGCCCGGATGGCCCGCGGCGCGGCGGCAACAGCGGCGGCGGCGGCAATAGCGGCGGCGGTGGCAACAACGGCGGCGGCGGCAACAGCGGCGGAAAACAGGGCTAGCAGGCAGGCCGGACATATATATAGGGAGGAAGACTCTCCACCTTCACGTCAACTAGCGATATGGTGCTAATTGACGTTGCACCCTCCATCTTTACTAATAGGCCTAATTAATTATTAAAGCCCATTAGTAAATAAATGAATGGACATTTAGGATTATTGCACACAAGCTTTGGTGGAAAATAAGATATTTATTATTTTCGGAATTAATTAATTTCGTGGATAAAATAATTCTAGAAAAGTCCAGAATTATTATTTAAGCCGCGAAAAATACTCCGAAAACTCCAAAAATTCGAGGGAATTTTCTAAAGACATTATGGAACATGAGGAACCCAAATAAAGTATTTGGAGCTTATGAAAAGATGGATGAAGAGATCAAGGAAAAAGATTAAGCTCACGGAAATTGGAATTTTAACTCGAGAAAATACCAAAAAGTTTTCCGATGAAAAGTAAACGTCGTCCTATGATATTTTGAAAATAATAGCACTCACCAACACCGAAGACAAACATCACACAAACACCACATTATCAAATTAATATGAAAAAGTTTAAAACCACAATTTTCTATATTTAAATTAGCAACAACTTAACTTATCTAATAAATTTATTCAAACATTGAAATAATTTATTTTATTTAGCGTTTTTCCCGCACAACCCAAAATAGAAAATTTTGGGTGTGACAATTCTACCCCACTTAACAGGAATCTCGTCCCGAGATTCGAAGAGACCAGGGAGAAAGATAAAGTTGATCTGCAAGTCTTCACTCTTTCCTGATCGACTCATATCCAATGATGATGCCACAAGCTCAAATCCAACTTTGTAAATATCTCCTTTAGACCCTTACGATCCTTGTAGATGGTTCTAACAGATTACCACTCTGAGAAAGGATACCTACGCTCGATAATGACTTTGCAACCATGTAGATAGCGTTGCTTCCAGATGACGAAAATAGAACGTATAAATCCTCCATCATGTATCGTCTTTAGTTTGAAAACCCTCTAAGGAAAAGATCAATTGGAGAACACCAATGGATAGATTGCATTTGCTTCTGAGTGATAACTACCATCATGTCCTTCTACCATCTCAAAGAGACTTATGAGCATATCCAAGATCAAGTAATCCTACACTTCCTCACGAGCAGAAAAACAGCAGTGCAGAAATACAGTTATAACTTGAGTTCTGTGAATCCTATGATGTTATAGCTTATACCGTTGGAAAGCTTATCAAATTTACTACAACTTTCTTATAGAACACTTCTCCAGATTCTGCAGTTAGGGTAGTCGAAAACTGTACACAACAGAAACTATTCCAGGTTGCTGACAGCACAAATGCGTCGTCTTGTGATTTTCATAGCTCCCAAACCATAATAGCTATCACGGTGGTTCTTATGGTCAGAGAAAGATATTGAAGTCTACTATTGTCCAGAATTTATCCATAATTTTTGGGCATCCAAAAATAGAGATATAAGCTAAGGAAGACATACTGCTCTAAAAAGACAGGATAAGGTGGGAACGAGATTCAGAGAGACTAGAGAGATAGATAACACTAATCTTCAAATCTTCATGCTTCTTCGATTTGTGTTGATGAGATACAAGACATGGATCAAGGATAGCCAAAAGATGATAAGAAAGATAAAGTTTGATCTTCAGTTCTTCGTACCTCGTCGCTTGAGATTGTTGATGGTAGCGGACACTACCCCACTTAACAAAGATTTTGTTCCACCTAGCAATGTCATTGAAGGCAACACTTTGCAATTCATAAAAATCTTGATCAGGATCAAACTGATGATGATACCACAGGTTCAAAGCCAACATAGCGAAGATATCCCTCAGATTCTTGTGATCCACGTAGATGTCGCTCTTATAATCCCAATAAATGCCACACTTACAGCCTTAAGAGCTTTCCACATTCAACTCTCTTGAGCTCTTCTTCATAGTAACTCCACTAGAGAATACCTATCCAAGTAGAAAACTCACTTCACTTAAAACTTACTAAACATACTTGATATGGGGGTGATGTCATCTAAGTTTCCATGAAACTAACTATAGACTTCCAACATCTCCTTCCTATGTCGTCCATGCTAACTTGTATAGAGTATGTTGAATTGAATGTTGAACTCCCAACTGATGGTAGCTTGAAGTGAAGACTAGTCCTGACGAATACCCGAGCTTCTTGTAGACGATCCAACAAAGAACTGATCCCAAGCAAACAACACCAGCACTTGAGTAGACTTCCAATCATAGAGATAACCACTTCTTCCAAGTGAAGCAATAGGACATACGAAACCTTCATCTTGCAACACTCACAACTTTGCTACCCCTCTTAAGAAAAAGAAACTAGGGGACACCAAAGTAACTTGCATCTCCTTTATACTAGATAACCATAATCATCTCTAATGTAAGATTTCAAGGAAAATCAATGAGATTCAAAGATATCCAATGATAGATTCACTTATACAAGATAAGGAAGTAATGCAGAAAATTTCTGGGCGAATTCCAATTTTAGCAGTTCAGTAAATCTGACATAACTCGAGCTACAAAGATCCAAATGAAGTGATCTTTACATGGTTGGAAAGCTTACGAAATTATCTACGACTTTTATTCACAATACTTTTCCAGATTCTGTCCATAAGTTAGTCAAAAACTGAACTTAACCGAAACTGTTTCAGGATTCCAGACTGCGCAGTGACCCCAAATTGGAACAGGTATATCTCTTAGCTCATAATAGATAATAAGGTAAGTCCAGTGGGTTTGGAAAGATACAGAGGTATAGTTATTCCCAGTAAAATTTCATAAATTTCTCATGTCCATATCTTGAGATATAACAGAAACATTGCAGACTGCTATAGAAATCAGCATGCGGAGTATTACATAAAACCTACCCCACTTACATGGATCGAGCTACTCCTCAAGACTTATACCTTCCGAGCCACCTTTGAAACACAAGAACAAGGCAACA
This sequence comes from Saccharum spontaneum, assembly GCA_022457205.1. Taxonomy (NCBI): domain Eukaryota; kingdom Viridiplantae; phylum Streptophyta; class Magnoliopsida; order Poales; family Poaceae; genus Saccharum; species Saccharum spontaneum. The sequence continues at coordinate 53,053,636 of CM039595.1, forward strand.
CACAAGCAACACATCAAACAAAACAAGCACACATTAGGCAAAACAAAACATCAATCACAACATCGGTATTACACGGGCTTCTTCGACAATGGTGGTCATCCTAAGGGAAAAGTATGGATGATGAAAGGCCATCGAATCTTTGAACCAGATGAGATTAGAAAACTTTTGGTAAAACAACAAAAATCAAAAACCAAGGAAGTAAGAAATAATAGCTCAAAGGAAGCTATCAAGGAGGGGATACAATGGGACAAGGAAGAGGAAATAGTCAAAATCAATGAGTCAAGGGATGACAAAATAGTTTTATAGTAAAATGAGTTTTAGAATACGTCCAGTGCTACTTGGCATACGTCCTACAGTCAACACCGCTCTGATACCACTCTGTCACACCCGGTTTTCTAAAGAACAAAACCAGGCTAATCATATGTGTGCCCAGGAAGTCCACACATATGCCAGAATGAAAAAGTATCAGAAACAATGTTATTATATAACGTATACATAGCTACATTAACACTTACATCAGAGTATCGCGGAACGGTGACTAAACTTCAGGCTCCATTCTTCTCAGGGACGGCTGACTGGGGGTAACATATGCCTAGCACTTTTACTAGTCTTCTGGAAACTCCACTACACCTTTGTCCTTCTTCCGAGTAGCATCTTACTACACACTGGAGTGTGGGGGAAATAGCAAGAGTGAGTCCATGTCGAACTCAACAAGTATAACACAGGGTTCATGAGGCTCAAAAGGCTAGACACTGTTTGACTGCGTTTAGCTTTTATTCAACATATAATTAGCAATTGAGTAGCATCAAGATATTCCAATTCCCATTAATGAACCAATGATCAATTGTAATAAAGATAATGAATAGCATTAACATGAGCATAATAATAACAACAGTAATTAAGCATGATATAACAATGGTGATCAACTATTCCATAAGAATCCCCAAGGCCGCTCGTATCCGTGAGCACGGCTAGTATACCAGTTTTTAACTCTGCGCAGAGGTGTACACTTTCACTGTGAGTCATGATTTCCAAATGCATGGGTTAATTACTCCCAAAACACTGAAAACCATATAAAGCCATTCAAAAGTTCGTCTAACAAGTTAGGGCCATTAGATTCACTCGGCAGGCAGATGTAGAACCCCCCTTCCATGTGGCACAACAACCGCAGCCTATACACACTAGGCCAGGGGCTCGCACTACACCCAACGTGTCAAGCCATTCTTACGCCATTTAAGGTAACCTCTAACAAGCTAGAAAAGGTCTCTTGAACAACTAGAGCCAGAGCCATATAGCCCTCACAGCTGTACTGTCAATCCCGGTTAATGCTTACAGATAAGTCCTTATGGAGAGTAACTAGAGCATCAAAATAACCCACATGCTCTAGCCCCCTTTCAACAGTAATAAAATCATCTTAATTGGTTGATTGCATAATCCATTAGTCAAATTACAAGATCATTGTTCATAATTAAGCACTAGCAGTAGCTACCCAAATGCACAACCCATAGGTGACAAGGAATCAAGATATCAATAGCTAAGTTATAATCTCTAAGGTTGTCAAGGTAGACACATGCATGTGTATGATAATTTCAGTGAATAGGTAACAAGGATGGTCCCATGTTATACTTGCCTTGATCAAGTTCTCCGATAGATACTGCTGGTCCGGCTCAAAATAATACTCCTAATCGTCGTAGTACTGCTCATCGTCTAAATTCGATCACCAAGCATCAACATACAAACATTCCGAGCAAACATACACGAAGCAAACAAAAGATACAATTAGAACAGTACACCAACAGTAGAAAAACATTTAGGAAAGCTTACAAAACTATTCTACACGTTACTACGATCACACAGACGTAAAGATCACAAAAATCGGACTTAAAACGTGAAAGTTATGAACTTTCTAAGATTTCCTATAGATAAATAATTACTTTAATATAAACTCGAAAATTAAATTTTCTAAACCTATTGTACAGCTACACTAACATGTAGAGCTCGCAAATATGAACCTAACACAATTTGAACGGGTCAAATCGGAGTTAAAACGGAGAAGATATGGCCTAATCAAGATTGTATGTATATACGTATTTCTATCGTATTTCGGGATTTGTTTTACTAAAGAAAAACGGCCATAAATCATATTTTAATTGAAAATCAAGTTCCAACTAGTCATATTTTTTTATTTATAAATGAACATGTCTCATATTATTTAATTCATTTAAACTTTATTTGACAAAAATAAATAAACATGTGAGAGCATCTACTCTAATTATATGGGACACGTGTTTAAGCTAAGCATATTATAAATTCAAAACTACTTCTGTTGCGGTTAATCAAGTTAACAGTGGATATAGTAAAGGCGAATCGTTAAACCATGTGTTGCTTTTAGTTAGAAAATATTTACATGCACATTAATCAAGTTATCAGTGGTGCATAAAAGGACGAATGTTAATCTCTATGTTGTTTTTAATTTGGAAAGCAGTTTGCACAATCATTAATCTAATTAATATTTAACTTACAAAATTTAGAGATGTGAGACATGTTAAAAGTTCCTACTAACATGTAACTTATAGTGAGCACAGTTGTACCACAACCAAAACGGAGTTAAACTTAGATCGCTTTTAGTTGGAAAGCTATTAAATAAATATTAATCTAATTAGCATTCAAGTTAATAAATTCGTGGTCAAGTGACATGAAAAACATTAATACTAACTAAATTATAATCATAAACACACATGTTAACATGAATTAAATCAATATTTATTTATGAAACCGTGGTTATATAGTCTAAATTGCTTTTAATTATAAAGCTAGTACAAACATATTAATCAATATAATATTTAGCGATATATAGAAAAACACGTGACCTAAAAACTTTGGTACTATCGCATAGAGCTCGACGGCACAAATCTAACGCGACAAGAACTACTCAAATCGGACTTAAAACGACTAAACGCCAGGCATAATACGATCAATGGCAAACTTGTAAATATGACATCTTCTACCTTACTTGTTCTCCATCTCGACGTGGGCAAGGCAGCCCTATTGCTGTAAACCCTAGGATCCTTCGGGTTTCTCCTGAGAGCCTCCGTGTAGTGTTTTATTGCTTCTGGGTATTTTTGCTCCTCGAAGAACTCGTTACCTTTCTCTCTCTCCTGATCTGCTAATTTTGGATCATAGTACTCTTGTTGCTCCAACTCTTTCTTTGCTCTCTCAGCCTCATTTAACTTTTTAAGAGTGTCCGGGTTACGATGCTCAGTTAGAGCCTTCTGGAAGGTCTCGATGGCAATATCAAAATCCTTAGAGGTCTTAGCAAGTTTGACCAGAGCTGTTCCTTTTCTTGTTAGCGCCCTTGAAATCATCTTGAAATCAGCACGGAGTTCTCTTCCCCTCTCCACAGCCTTATCGCAGTCCTTGATGCATTCATCGTACTTTCCCATCTCAATGTAGACTGCAGCTCGGTTAATCAGATAGGAAATATCCTCGTCGTCAAGTTCCAAGGCTTTGGTGTAATGCTGGATTGCCGTCTCGAAGTCCTTCTTGTAGGCTGCGTTACCTAACTCCTTCTCTTTCTGAGCAGCAGCTTTCCTCTCCTTGCGCTCCTTCTCCTCATCAGTCAAGTCCATCGGCTCTGGCTCGGGCTCGGGCTCCGCCTCCCTAGCCTTCGTCTCAGGGGGCGGCGTCTGCTGTTGCTGCTGCGGCGGCGGCGGGGGAGACTGCGACGACTCGGAGGCCTTGGGTCTCTGGATCTTGACGTTAAGCATGAGGCTGAGCACCTGCATCATGCGGGGGTCGGAGAGGTACGTACTGATGCTGCTGGGGTTCCTCTGCACTTCGCGCAGCATCTGCATAAAATCGGGCTCGCTAAGGTAGGCGCGCGTGGTGGGGTCGGACGCGATCTTGCTCCACAGCTCGGGGCCCTGGAACATCTGGACGAGGCCGTCGGGCCCGGACGGCCCGCGGCGCGGCGGCAACAGCGGCGGCGGCGGCAATAGCGGCGGCGGTGGCAACAACGGCGGCGGCGGCAACAGCGGCGGAAAACAGGGCTAGCAGGCAGGCCGGACATATATATAGGGAGGAAGACTCTCCACCTTCACGTCAACTAGCGATATGGTGCTAATTGACGTTGCACCCTCCATCTTTACTAATAGGCCTAATTAATTATTAAAGCCCATTAGTAAATAAATGAATGGACATTTAGGATTATTGCACACAAACTTTGGTGGAAAATAAGATATTTATTATTTTCGGAATTAATTAATTTCGTGGATAAAATAATTCTAGAAAAGTCCAGAATTATTATTTAAGCCGCGAAAAATACTCCGAAAACTCCAAAAATTCGAGGGAATTTTCTAAAGACATTATGGAACATGAGGAACCCAAATAAAGTATTTGGAGCTTATGAAAAGATGGATGAAGAGATCAAGGAAAAAGATTAAGCTCACGGAAATTGGAATTTTAACTCCAGAAAATACCAAAAAGTTTTCCGATGAAAAGTAAACGTCGTCCTATGATATTTTGAAAATAATAGCACTCACCAACACCGAAGACAAACATCACACAAACACCACATTATCAAATTAATATGAAAAAGTTTAAAACCACAATTTTCTATATTTAAATTAGCAACAACTTAACTTATCTAATAAATTTATTCAAACATTGAAATAATTTATTTTATTTAGCGTTTTTCCCGCACAACCCAAAATAGAAAATTTTGGGTGTGACATTCATCCATTTTAGCCTTTCTTTTTCTGTGAGGAAATGGTAGAAGAGTTGTGTCATGAAAATCTTGATTTAATTCTTGCTCTTGTGGAGAGACTTCTTCTTGTGGCATTCTTCTCTTCTTCTTCTACCTGCACTAACACTAGTGTCCTTTGTGTCCCCTTTGGATAAGGTGGATCACGAGTAGACTTACCTCCTCTAGTGGATATTCCTTTAACCTGCTCATGGTTAGTGGCAAAAGACAAAGTAGAAGCCAATTGTGCTATTTGTAATTGTATCTTTTTATTAAACTTTATTTGTTCTTTAACAGCAGAAGAAAAATCATCCAACTTAGCATTTATTCCTTCTAGCATTTTATCATTAAAAGCAAGCTTCCTAGAAATATTTTCATTAATTTTGACTTGTTCTAATATTAATTCTCTTAAAGGTGGTTGTTTATAATTGGAAGAATTATTATAATTACCTTGGTACTTACCTTGACTGGGTGACCGAGGTTGATTCCTCTATTGCTGTGAAGTGGAGTTGTTGATGATGGTATTTAATCTTCAGGTGAATCAGCAAATTCAACTCCCAAATATTATCTATATTTATTTTAAGCATTGAATGCATCTTGAATGGCTTGACGATCTCTCTTGTAACTAGCACGTTGTTCTAGCCAATTCAATAGCATGCTCATATCAGTTGACAGTGCATATACTTCTTCTGGAATTTTTTCACTCTGCTTGCAAGCTTGAACGTTGTATGTCCAACTCTGATTTGTTACTATGTTCTCCATAAGACATTCAACTTTTCCAAGAGTGAGTGACATAAATGATCCTTTAGTAGAGGCATCAAGTTGTTCACGTGATTTCTGAGTTAATCCATGATAAAAATGTCTGCATGAGCAACCATCCTTCCATTCCATGATGACGACAATCTGAGATGTATTCTTGAAAACACTCCCATGCTTCTGGAATAGGTTCACCTTTTTGTTGATGAAATTCTGATATCCTTCCTCATAAGGCATTGGTTTTGCTTACTAGGAAAAACTTTTCTAGGAAAGCTTTTGAACATTCTTCCCATGTCTTGATCTGATCTTTACTTGCATAGAACCACTGCTTCGCTCTTCCATCAATGAGAACGGAAACAAACAAAGTAGCACGACCTCTTGAGAAATGTTCTTGATGACGATGGTGTTGCAAAACTCTAGAAAATTCTGCAAATGAGCACTTGCATCTTCATTCTTCTTTCCACTAAATGTAATAGCTTGCACCATGTTGATGAGGCTTGGCTTGAGTTTGTAGTCATGATCTTTAGTGTCTAGTTCTAGTGAAACGCGAATGTTCTTGGCGCTTGGAGCAGAGAATTCACGCAGATTCTTCTTAGCCATGTCTTCACAAATTGATGTTGAGCTTCTTCTTTTGGTTGATTCTGAAAGTTGAAATTCAAGGTTCACAACCAATCTTGCACTTACCATATATAGGATTCATAAACAAAGACAAAACAAGGGTAAGCCTGCTAAAGTAAAAGGTTATGGTTTATCTATAAGTATTTATGTCTATAGCCATATTATTATTCCCTCTAAAAATTGTTGTACGATTACTATAAAACATCTTCTTATGATAAATGATTCCTCTATGAAATTTAAAATGTTCCTGTGAAATATGAAAGATTTATCCTCGTGAAATATGAAAGATTTATTCCCATGAAATATGAGAGATTCGATCCCCAGCAATGGCGCCAGAAATGCTTGTTGGTATTTCTAACATCACTTCGCACTAAGTTATCATCCCTAGCATGATATTAAAAACACTGGTAAAATAATCTACACTATACTCTCTAAAAATATTAAAAAGAATATATCCGCAAGCACACAGATAATTCACCCATCGTAGCATTTCACCCAGTAATATCCCGAGTATCGTTATTTATTTTTAGCCAAAAGGTAAAAGCTTTCAATTTCATAGGGTTAAAAGATGCTATGGCATTGAACTATAAATGCGTAGACCTACGATAAAACAACCACTCTAATACTTTAGCAGGGGTAAGTCAAGATGATGATAATAAAATGAATAGAACATAATAATAATGGTATTCCATAGATAGAAAGTAGAGACTTGACAAATGTAATCCGACATAATCAAGAAATTCAATTAAGCTAAAAGACTCCTAAGTTACTCCTAAATAATAGTCTACAATTCACATGAAGACACATACTTTCATATACAATAATGTCTAGTTAGAAAGAACAATCATAGGAGCATCATCTAAAGAGGACTTTTTAAGCATAACCATGCCTCCTCTATCGCAACCGCGCTCTACATTGCCTATGTATGAAAGGTGGATTGCACAAGGACTCAACAGGCCTGTCACACTTGTGATCTACCACACATTCCCACACATTAGGAAGCATCCATAGGAAAATATAATATCTAAGCACCACGCTTACATAAAATCTACCACCTAATCCACTCGAGTATTGAACTAGGCGCTTTACGAACATATGAAAGTCATCATTACTAATCAGAACTATATCAAATATGCAACTTGAGCAACGTAAAGACGTAGTAAATAGAAATATATTGAGATAGAACAATGTCACAAAGATACAAGGTATCATACTAATCTAGATGAACAAATCCGGAATCCCGGACTTCTACGCCGAACTTTACTCGAACTCAACTCGACACGCCCAGACTTGAAGAACTTGAAGAACTAGAGCTGTCTCTCTAATCTCTGGAAACCCTAATTTCTGGACTAATCTTGACTAATGAATATTGGTCCCCTTAGGGGGGTCTGCCTCTTTATTTATACCCCGGTGGGAGAAACAACGTCCGTTGGATCAAGCTGACTTCATGTAGGGCTAAGATGCATCCTTGGAGGTGGTGTGGGAATACTCTAGAAGCTCATGGAATAAGGTGGAAGGGCGAGGACGGGTGGCCAGGGGTGTGGCCGGTCGGCCCCACCTGGTGGTCTCTGGCTGCCCCGCTCGGCCTGGTGTCTTCTACACCCTTCTAGTGTATGTTTTGTCACAGATAATTCTCGTAATTATTGATATATTAGTCCTCTTTTTACTCTTTTCTAGAATAAGACCTTGCAAATTTATAAATCACCAAAATTCATGGAAATTATCAGATAAAACCCTTAATTTTCTATTTGGTGACCAATTGCATGCTTTAAGTTGATGGGGTGTGATGGTCGTTAACTACCATCAACAGATAGCAAATCGAGTCACTGCTGGTCTCACAGGATCTATGCCTATCTTCTGCCTCATTACATGAAGTATCCTCCCATGCTTGTACAAAAATTTGCACACTTTCTTGCGCCAATTGATGGCAGTGTTGAATTCCTTTATCTCACCAATGTCTTCTAGCAACAAATTTAGACAATGGGCCGCACAAGGTGTCCAAAACAAATGTGGGATCCTCACCATTAGAATCTTTCCTGCTGCCTTAAAGTTGGCCCCATTGTCTGTGACAATCTGCACCACATATTCCTTTCAAATCTTGTCAACTTGCTGCTCCTACAAATCAGCTAGCAATTGTGCATTTGCTATCTCACTTGAAGCATCGACTGAACCTAGGAAGAAGGTCCCTGCTTGACTATTGGCAAGAAAATTGATTATATGGCAGTGGCTGGTATCCGTCCACCCATCAGACATGAGAGTGTAGCCATATTCTTTCCGACTCTCCTCATGCTTCTTTCTTAGTTCTGTTGTCCTATTGACAGCCCTTTTCAACATAGGTTCCCTAATGTCAAGCATGGTTGGTGAGCAGTACCTAGGTCCATACTACCCAATGGACTCAAGCATTATCTCCCAACTTCTTACCATTTTCATAGAAGAAATCAGCAACATGATCATCAACAATTTGTTTAGACTCCTTATCTTTCTTCATACAATGCTCTATAGTGGGCTAAGAAGTCTTGGATTTATGCCTTTATGCAACTACCTCTTCTGGTGTCCTGCGAAGCATGGCACTAACTAACTTCGTGTTGGTGTTCTTTTGAGTTGCTGCTTTAGTATGACCCTCAACCACAAAGGAAGTGATGGCAGCTTGAGCTATTTTTTTCTTTGCATGTGATGGTGATTGCTTCAGTCTTGTCCCAAAACTTGGTACTTTTGCTAGTTCAAGTTTAGTAACTTCATCCTTTTCATTTGCTTCTTATTCTTGTTCACCATCTCTAGGAAGTGCCACAATTGTAGTCCTTGTATTCTTCTTCACGTAAAGAGTCATCTCTCGCTGGACTATTGGAGGTGGTTTTGGGCACTTCACTGCATCCACATGACCCCCAGCAAGGTGCATCTTAAACTGACTGATTCCTGCAGGCACTACCTTCTTACAGAAAATGCACTGAACAAATTCCTTCTTCATAGGATCTGGCCACCACCCATACTTCCATCTTGGTTCTTGCGATCAAGCCTTCCTCTTAGGATCGTTAGCCTGCTCATCAAGTTTTGGAAGTAGTGCTGCTATAGCCTTTTCTACAAGGGATGAAACATCTAGAGCAGCTGAGGATGCAGAACCAGCACCAGTTGATGCAACTGATGAGCTTGCACCTACACCTCCTTCAGGATTAGACTCTCTGCTGCCTTTGATTTTCATCTATGCAAGTTTAGCAAAGAGCCAAAGAAACAAAGCATCAAGATTTGAGCATAGTGTAGTGGAGAGGAGATGATAGAGATGACAAAACAAAGCTGATTTAGCGACTCAGTAGCAGAGGAGGAGCTCATCTTGGTGCTCCCTTGGATCTGCAGCCTATAGGTGGGGAAGAGAATAGGCGGCCCTGTAGTAGAAGAGAGGAGGAAGTAGCAAGCAGTGGGGAAGATCCACGGATAGGTTGTTTGGATTAGAACTAGAAGGGAGGGAGGAGGGAGTGAGATGCACGTAGGCAGCAGGGAAGAGAACTCAGGACCTCAACAGCTACACAGATGACGGCTAGAGTGGGAGTGAGACTGAGGAGAGAAAGAGTGGGGGTGAGGTATATAAGAGAAACCCTAATGGGCCTGGCCCAAAAAAATATAGCCTAGTAACTGAAGCAGCCCATCTATCTATTTACTGCTGATCGATCCAGAGACCTAATCGAACAATTAATCACGAGTAATCGATGATTAATGGGATGATCAAGGTTCTATTCGCTCTAATCTAATCAAAGGGCCTAATCGAGTGCTAAGTACCAATTAGGATGATTAATCGGGACAATCAGAAAACATTGCCCGTTACAATGCATGGGCTTGTGTTCACGGTAGATAAGTTTCATTTGTTAACCATCAACATAGCATGAAAAGGACTAAACAATAATTACTACTTAGATATAGGTTCCACGAGTTTTGGTGAATGTCTGTTTCTGCAAGGGGTCAACTGAAAAGAACCAAGGATGGCCTGCATGTCAGGTTTACATAGAGAGAAAGGGCCACAGATGAAAAAAATATAATCTAGAAGGTTTAGGCAGCCAAACCCTAGGAGGCAGGACCCACCTATCACTATGACAGGGGTGGGCGCTTAGCCCTAGGGGCGGCTATCCCACCTAGGTGGGCAATCAGGCTCCGCCTCCCGGATCATGCCTCCGCCGCCTTTGAGGATCAATAATAATCGTAGATCAAGGTCAGTTTGATCCGAGGGCTGTCGTGCTTCCTAGAGGGCTATATAAGCAAGGCCCCTGGCCCCTGGAGGAGGTATCCCTTGAAACCCTAATTCATTATTTCCTGTGAGGATCAGCGGGGAGGGGTCCCTTGAATCGATCTCTCTCTTAGGGCACATATAAGAGAGATTAGCTTTGTAGTCTCCATGTGAGATTAGAGTTCTTCTAGATTGAGAGAGTTAGAGTTGAGGGATGAGTTGGAGGAAGCCCGGCATGTCGGTGTCTCCTCTCCGGCTTGTACCTATGGGATCAAGTCTCCTAACCCGAGGCTTGGTTCTAGGATTCTTCCGTAATTCAACTTCCAATACTAAGTAAGCATGTTGTTATTATTGTTCTATGGTTTATGAGTTTACTTTATTCTCTTCCATGGTAGAGGGTAGGGTAATCGTCTATAGCGTAAGCGTGGTGCTTAGGCTAGAGATACTCGTAGATATCCCCTGTCTGGCCAGATCGATGTGTAGTAGTGTGGGAAGTGACAGTCCCATTGTTACCTTTGGAGCCTCCTCCTGTCAAAAGGATTGGTAGGATTAAGTGCCCTGGTCAAGCATCCTCTATGGTGTCTCTTTTTGATCTATCGGTATGTCCCCATAGACCAATAGTTTCATAGCTTCCCACAGGTTGGAACCAGACTATCATCGTAATCTTCTCTAATCGCTTATATCTTTGCTACCTTGTAGTGTGGCCCAGGGATTGAGTATAGATTTAGGTTAGTCATCGCACACTTTCTCCTTGCGGATAAACAAATACGATACTCTAGAAATATCTCCCGGGTGAAATGCTCAACGATATCTATGCACTTGCGAAAACTTTTTTGTGTGCGTTAAAAATATCAACAGCATGTTTGCTAGTAGTCTCTATATGTGTTTTCTATGGGAGAAAGCTCCATGTACACCTTGCATTTTGTACTCAAGATGATGCACCAAGGTACTAGAAGAATGTTTATGAAGATGGAGTCACGGCGAAGCCAGGGCATGTAGCTAGCAATATAAAGCTTTAACCTAGCGATCTAGTTGGTTGGTGGTTTGCGTTGATGCAACATCATTGTCTCATCACTACATCCTCTGTCACACCTGGTTTTCTAAAGAACAAAACCAGGCTAATCATATGTGTGTCCAGGAAGTCCACACATATGTCAGAATGAAAAAGTATCAGAAACAATGTTATTATGTAATGTATACATAGCTATATTAACACTTACATCAGAGTACCGCGGAACGGTGACTAAACTTCAGGCTCCATTCTTCTCAGGGACAGCTGACTGGTGGCTCCGTATGCCAAACACTTCTGAAAGACTTCTGGAAACTCTACTACCTCTTTATTCTTATTCTGAGCAGCACCTTACTACACACTGAGGTGTGGGGAAAATAGCAAGAGTGAGTCCATGTCAAACTCAACAAATATTGTCACACCCCAAAATTTTCAATTTTAGGTTGTTCTTCAAAAACACTAAATAAAATAAATAATTTCAATATTTGAATAAATTTATTAGATAAGTTAAGTTGCTGCTAATTTAAATATAGAAAATTGTGGTTTAAAACTTTTTCATATTAATTTGATAATGTGGTGTTTGTGTGATGCTTGTCTTTGGTGTTGGTGAGTGCTATTATTTTCAAAATACCATAGGACGACGTTTACTTCTCATCAGAAAACTTTTTGGTATTTTCTGGATTTAAAATTTCAATTTCTATGAGCTTAATCTTTTTCCTTATCTCTTCATCAGTTCTTCTTGGGGCAAAACTCAAGTAGATAACCTCCTCTTTAGGTTCAAGTTCTTCTTGGGGCAAAACTGGTTCTAGCGCCTGATCTGGTGATGGTGGCGGGGTTGGTGTAGTGTCTTCTGGTTCCTCCTGAGGCTCTTCTAGTTCGTACAGGGAACGGGGTGGAAAGTAGCCTCCAGTGGTGATACGGGTAGTCTTACGGGCATGAGGCATCTACAGATTTTAGGCCAAGGGTAAGTTGGAATTAGAAGCAATATTTTCACAATAGAATAAGGCGAAAGGAGCATAACAATTTAGCAATTATTAGGAGTAAAGTGATAAGCATGAAACAAGTGAAGAAAAGAGAACTAAGATGACCATTACTAACTAGGCTTACGTCCTACAGTCAACATAGCTCTGATACCAATCTGTCACACCCATTTTTAAGGAACAAATGGAATGTATAATCTTATGTGCGCCCAGAGGTCAATCACACATAAGATGACAAATATAAATAGTATCATCACAAATGTTTATTACATAACGAATAATATCACAGAGTCTTCACGTAATTAAGCGGAAACATAGAATAATTCTTGTGGTAGCTAGCTCTATAGCACAGGCACGTCAACTAGTTGACCACAATTCTAGTAATCTTTAGGAAAGTAGTAGTAGTAATCACTATTTGCACTTTCGGGAGTCCATCCTGCGGTGTGGGGGAATGCAAGGGTAAGCACAAAAGTACTCAACAAGTGTAACATGGGGTTCATGAAGCTCAAGTAGGATAGACACTGGTTCAACTGCATGTAGCTTTTAGTTGATCATATTTTAAGCAATTGAGTAGCATCAAATAGGTGATATTCCCATAATAAACACATGATCATGTAAAGAGAATAATGAATAGCAAGAACAAGTAAATTAATAGTGATCTCTATTCCGTAGGGGTCCAAGACCGCTCGTGTCCATGAGCACGGCTGATATACCAGTTTTACACTCTGCAGAGGTTGTACACTTTCACTGTGAGTCGTGATCCCCAAAAGTCCGAGGTCATGACTCCCCATTGGACAGTTATGTTTCGCTATGAAGTCTTTCCAAGGTTCGTCTAACAAGTTAGGGCCGCTAGGTTTCTGTGGCCTGCAAATGTAGAGCCCCCCTTCCGTATGGCACAATGACACGCAGCCTATACTCATAGGGACAGGAGCCGCACTACACCCAACCCGGAACACAACCCCTCTTGCGCCTTACAGGTAACCACTAACAAGCTAGAAAAGGTCCTCTTATATGACTAAAGCCAGAGCCATGTAGCCCTCATAGCTGTACTGTAAGTCCCGGATGTTCGCTTACAGATAAGTCCTTACGGAGAGGAATCTAGAGAAAACTCTAGCCCTCTTGTTCCCTGTTGCTAAAAATCATCTTTTAGAGTTATTGCATAAATCATTAGTCAAATTACAAGATCATTGTTTATGTGAGCACTAGCCACTACCCAATGCCATAACCCTAGGATTCAAGGAACAAGATCAATACTAAGGCATCCTTAACAAGGAGACACATGCAGCATGAATTAAGTGAATTAAAGTGAGTAGGTAATAAGGATAATCCCATGCTATACTTGCCTTGATCTAGCTGATCCTGTTGATCCAATTCGTAATAGTACTCTTGATCACCAACGAACTGATCACCGTCTATTCTCGATTAACACATCAAAAACAATCATCCAAGAGCAATCATGCAAAGCAAACAAAGCTATAATTAGAACAGTATACCAACAGTAGAAAAATAAGATGAAAAGTTTTTAAAATGAATCTACATCGCACTAGGATCACACAGACGCGAATTGCACGTAAATCGGAGCTAAAACGGAAAAGTTATGATTTAAACGAGATTTACTTTATTAAAGTAATAGATTAAATCTAACCTCAAAATTTAAAAGTGGAAAACCTACAAAACAGTAGTACTAACATGTAGAGTATGAAATTATGAACCTAACGCAACTTGAACGGGTCAAATCGGAGTTAAAACAGGTCAAATACTAGAAAACGTATTTTCACTTAAACCGACTAGTTTACGCTTTCAAAAGGATAAAGCGTAATCGGGCTTTACGCTTACGGACTACGGGTTAAGACTTTAGAAAACCCAGGGTCTCTTTAGCAAAATACCAAACAAAGGGGTATCTCGCGATCTCAGTCATTGGATTAGATTTGGACGGCTGAAATCAATCAAGGGAGAGGGGAGGGGAACTTCCGGCCGGCTACAGTGCCGAGCACGGTGGAGGCCATGGCCGACGGCGAGATACTCGCCGGAGTTCACCGTTTTCGGTGTTCCGGGCACCATTGACGACGGGACAAGCGCGAAAAGAAAGAGGAGAGCGTTGCGACTCACCAAGACAAATCTTGGCAGTGAAAATCAGGCAAGGGCGGCGCACGGCTTCTCCAAGCGGGCGACTCTCGAGCTTGAGCGGCGGCGACTCGGTTGCGGCGGCCAACACTCGATTCGAGGACGTGGCTTGCGTTTAGGGTTGTAGGGAGGGGTGGTGCAGGCGTGGCCGCTATTTATGAGGGACTCGATGACGTACCGGGCAAGGTAGAGGGGAGTCGGGGCGGCATCGGCCACCATTGCCGGTGTCCGGCTCGGTTACGAGCGGAAGAAAGAAGACAGCACCGCTTACAAGCGGGCCCAAGCTGTCAGCCAAAGAAAAGGGGGAGGAGGGCGCGGCAGACTCACGGCTGCGTGCTTGGCCGGCCCGCGACGCGGCCCACGGCCAAGAAAAGAAGAGCGCGGGGGAAGAATATTTCTTTTTCCTTTTCTTTTTCTAATACTTCAAATATATTTTCAAATAATTTTTGAAATGATTCTCTTTTTGAAATAAAAACCAATCAACACAAATAATAATATGCAGTGGCATGTATGCACAAACACATATCTAACCTTAGATTTGATTTTATTTATTAAAAAAATTATTATTTCACTAAGTTTCCATGCACACATAAATGCTTAACTAAATCAAATTTCCTATTTAAAAAATATTCAAAAATTTAGGGTGTTACAATGTCATTGTTGAAAAGGCATTTATGTTGATATTAGTCATGTTAACATTTATTTATGAAGGACCAGAGTTATAAACATAAGTTGCTTCTAATAAATTAAAAGACATTAGATAGCCACTCATCAGATTAAGTATATATATGTTTCATGTTTAACTAAACTAATTATAAAATATATGTTATCCTATGTTTCTTTTATTTATAAACATTAATATTATTTAAGTCACTTCAACATTTATAATTTAGAAAGCACTGAACTTGAGACAGCAACTAATTGATCATCATGTTTCATGATTAGATTAAGCAAGTTATAATTAACAATGTAACATTTAAATTGTTATTTATCAAGTTAGCATTTTATTTACAACAGGTCGAGATATAAACCTAAGTCTCTTTTAATTTAACAAGACATTAAATAAGAATTAATCTAATTAATTATAGATTTGATGCTTAACTAAACAGCGTATAAATAAAAACACATTAATGTGAATATTAATCGAGTTAAACTTAAATTGCTTTTAATTAATTAAAGAGAGCACTCGCTAATTAAACATTAATCGAATTAATTATATTCATAAATGCGGGACATAAAAAACAGCGCTGCTAACATGTCACTTACATCGCCACGGTCAAAAGCAACAAAAACAAAATTATAAACCTATGTCACTTTTAATTAAAAACTATTAAATTAATACTAATCAAATTGTATCAATAAATTCATAATTATAAAACATGACAAACATTAGCACTAATGTGTAGAGCGCAACTATACGAAACTAACGCAACTAAAACGGAGCAAAACAGAATTAAAACGAAGAAACGATAAAGATATTACGAACTAATGGTAGAACCGCAAATACTTCATCTTCTACCTCCATCCATCTGAAAGGCCTTGGCCTAGGGACGACACGAGAAGGAGGAGAAATATTTAATTTACTACACGAGAGATTTTCCAAACTAGTGGCTCCTCTTACGGTAGTTTTGGTGTGCTTTGCCCATGGGGTAGGTACATACTTATAGGGAGGAAAACTCTTCACCTTCACATCAACTAGTAATATGGTACTAATTGATGTTGCACCGTCCACCTCTACTAATAGGCCTAAATAGACATTAAGGCCCATCAGTAAATAAATGCATTAGCCTTAGAGACCATGGGGTTTGAGCATTGGGGTAAAACGAGAGATTTATTATTTTCAGAATTATTTAATTTCATGGATAAAATAATTCTAGAAAAGTCTAGAATTATTATTTAAGCCGCGAAAAATACTCCAAAAGCTCCAACAACTTGAGAAAAATTCTTAGAGATATTTTAGAATATGAGAAACCCAAATAAAGTATTTGGAGCTCATGATAAAATAATTTGGAGCATTTAAAAATTAGATTATGCTCACAGAAAAGTGGGAACAAATTCTAGAAAAAGCTGGAAAAATTCCCGAGAAGTTTGTAGAGATTGATTGATGGGCGAGAAACTGAAAGGGGTAATTTGCGTTACAAAAGAGAAGATTTTTAGGAAGCTCCTGATGAAAACTTGATATGAGAAACAAGGAATATTGATTATAGAAAAAGATAAAGACATGCCGGAGAAGAAAGATCGACCTACTAAATGTATTTTTAAAGACCTTGCTCACTCTCAACACACAAGAGTTAACAAGCAAACATCACATCAAACAATAGCCCGTCAAATTAGTTTAGAAAAATTTAAAGACCCCCATTTTTTTCTATAACTAATTGATGTTATCATAAACTAAACTTAGGAAATTTTATCCGAATATTAAAACATTTATTTTATTTAGTGTTTCCTATGCACAACCCAAAATAGAAATTTTGGGGTGTGTCATCCTTGTTGTTGCATGGGCTGCCTAGTTTGTTGTTGGGCAGTTCGTTAGAAGTTGGTGTGATCATCAGACTATATCCTTTGTCGATGGTCACTAAGTGATCAGTTTGAGCATCAACTTGTCAATAAAGTTACAGTTAAGTCAACTTCATAATAGTAATTTATTTTTCAATAATATGGTTCCTCATATATGGAAGTGTGCGAATGCAGGGATAAATGTGCAATTAAATGAAAGACTTGGCTCCAAAGGCAAGTGGGGCCAAGTTCTCTTTAAAATATGTTATTCGGTCTTTTCAAAACTTCAGTCATCTAAGTTTTAGAACTTAGGACCGAGTAAGTTTGGTCTCGGTTAGTTCGGTTCGGTCTAAGTCATGACCAAACTAACCGGACTAGACAAAGCAACTACTAAATAGCATAACTTGTAGCAAATTTTAGCAATACTTTTTCTATTTTAAGGCAAAAATAACAATATAAAATATAAATTAAACAAAGCGATAAGAGTGATGGTTGATATAAAACCACTAGAACAAATATTATATCACTAATAATAGTCTAAAATACACATTATGTTCACAAAATGCAAAATTTCGGTTAGTTCGGTTACTCGAGGTATATGACCGAACTAGTATGGACTCGAGATCGAACAAGTGACCGAAAACTTCGGTTTGGGTCACTTCGGTCTCAATCTCGGTCTTGGTTAGTTTGGTTCGGTCTTCGGTTAAACACAATCTAAGTTAGCATGTTTCCACCTATTACTGAGTTTGCACTAGATATTTTCCTAACCTTTTGCCCCTGATATAATATAACACGGATTAAACATGGTCTATTCTGTTTGATTTGCGCACATGCATCCACTAGTTGCAAATAATAAAAAGCGTAAATAGGACTTCCTAAAAAAACTTCAATAGGAAAAAAATGGAATATTCTCTCTTTAACACCCTCACACATGGCAGCTGTGTTTATGGACCTGTCTATTTGGAACTCAAGTGATATTTCCTCTGTGATCACTCAAGCAATTTGATGGAACAAATCACACACAAATGTAACGAAAATGAAAATTTGAGTGACTGAGGACCTATGGTCATATGAGTAATCCTAAAGGCCAAATCACCTGAAAATCATATCAAAACAATCTAATTTCGTTTGAAACAAACATGAATATCACTCAGATTATGCAACACCTACATCCACCATGAATTGGGACAACGAGAAACAAGAATAAATAAACATAATACAAAGAAATTATTACAAATACAAAGAAATTAAAAATAATCAAAGTACAAAGAACAAAAAATTCTATGGATTGCAAAAATGAAAAATAATTTAAGGACATTGCATGAATCAAACCCAAAAATAAAGAAAATAAACAAAGAACAAAGAACATCAAATTTCTATGGAACAAAAACCTAAAAATTTTCTATGAATTGCAAATTCTAATAAATTCTGAGAGCACTTCTCATGCAAACAATAAAAAAAATTACATTCAAACTAAATAGGTTCTGAGGACATTGCCTCAATCAAATAGACCAAAGCAAACATAATCCATTAAAAATATAAGCCAAACATGTGCCTAATAAACTTCTGTCACTTAGTACTAGTGTAAGGTTAGTACTAGTGTACGGTCCAAAAGATTAGAGGGTGATGAATAGCCTATTTTAAAAATCTACAACAACACTTAAAAACAATTGAATTAGTACTTAAGATGGCAAAGCTAGTTTTGTGCTAGCACTACAAAAAGGTCGCAAGCCACCTACCCTTTCTAGTTTCTATGATCTCTAATGTAGCACACAATGGTATGTCACTAGTTAGTCCTAGGTGATACGCTAAAGATAGTAAGAGAGCTACACAAGAGCAACTAAACAACATTAAGTAAAGGATATGATGGAAGATTATATCGCCATGTAGAGGATTTAGCCAATCACAAAGGTGACACAATGGTTTTTTACCGAGGTTCACTTGTTTACCGGCAAGCTAGTCCTCGTTGTGGCGATGCACTCACTTGGAGGTTCACGGGCTAATTGGCATCACACGCCAAACCCTCAATAGGGTGCCGCACAACCAACACAAGAGAGGATCACACAAGCCACGCGCATTCCACTAGAGTACCTTTTGGCTCTCTGGTAGGGAAAAGTCAAGAACCCCTCACAATCACCACGATCGGAGCCAGAGACAAGCACCTTCCTCCACTCGACGATCCTCGCTACTCTAAGCTGTCTAGGTGGCAGCAACTACCAAGAGTAACAAGCAAATCCCGCAACAAAACACAATCACCAAGTGCCTCTAGATGCAATCACTCAAGCAATAAACTTGGGTTCTCTCCCAATCTCACAAAGATGACGAATCTATGATGGAGATGAGTGGGAGAGGTTTAGCTATGCTCACAAGGTTGCTATGTCAATGCAAATGGCCAAGTGGGTGAGCAAGAGCTAGCCAACAAGCTTATATAGGAGCCCCCTACGAGTAGAGCCATTGGGCTCACTGGACAACACAAATCAAGACAACCGGACGTGCCGGTCTAGCCTGATCGGACATGCCCACAGCGTCCGGTCTCTCCACCGCGACCATCCAATTCACGCCATGTGTCACATTTTAAATCTCATATGTTAGATCATAACGGTCACTTGAAATGATACAGCGCTCAACATAGATTGATCGGATGTGCCGCTAGTCATGACCTGACATGACAGTAGAGTCCAGTCGCTCGCTCACTTGCATAGCCACGCACCGTGGTCGACCGAACGTGCTAGTCCTGTGACTGACCAGACGCATAGGTCAGACGAAGGCACGCACCATAGTGCCAAGACCTGACGCGCTAGCACCTCAACCTGACATGATAGTGCCAGCGTCCGGTGGTAGTCCAGAGAGGTTCCTAAGCACGATATTCGCGACCAGACGCGTCCGGTCGCACTCGACCTGGCGCCCTCAGCGGCCAGTCAGTGCACCAGACCGTCTGCTCCTCAACGCGTGCCACCAGAATTGACCAGACACGTCCGGTCACCCGAAAAGCGCAGAATCCCACCAAGCTTGAGGATCCCAAACCCTTCTCCACCACTCAAACTTTATCTCCTTTGCAAATGTGCCAACACCAATTATGCCTATGTTCTCAATTATTTTCACCACCTTGTGCACGTGTGTTAGCATTTTCACAATTATTTTCTCAAAGGAGTTAGCATCACACTAGATCCTAATGCATATGCAATGAGTTATAGCATCTAGTGGCACTTTGACAACCACATTTCACAACAAGTTTCACTCCTCTTAAAAGTATGGCTATCAATCCTACATGTGATCACACTCGCTAAGTGTCTTGATCACCAAAATAAAATGGCCCTATGGTTATCACCTTTGCCTTGAGTCCATTTTTCTTTTCCTTCATTTCCATGTCCAAAACACCTTGATCACTTGAGCCATCATGATCATCACCTTTTGCTTCACCACGTGGAATTGTGCTACCTATCTCATTCACACTTGATAAAATAGGTTAGCACATAGGGGTTCATCAGTTCTCCAAAACCAAACTAGGACTTTCAATCTCCCCCTTTCTGGTTAATTGATGACAACCCTTATACAAAGATATGAATTGAAATCATTTTGAATTCATGTTCCTTGCAAATGTATATTTACCATTTTAAAAGGATTTGGACAAGTTTCATGAATCTGAATTAGTAGCATTGCTCCCCCTACATATGTGCTAAGAGTTTGGCAAAGAGCTTGCACATATGCTTTAGATAGGAAATATAGGAGTTAATGTCTACCAAATGATACTAAGGTATAAAAGATGGACCTTTGAAGCGTGATACCAATCGGAGTGTACCAATATACCATCCTTAGCACCATTTTATGTTAGATAGCCCTTATAAAACATAAATACTAGATAACCCGTGAGATCAACATTATAAACAAGGTTCTAGTATCACTTGTAAAAACAAAAACAAGGCATATCTAACTGTCAACCTATGCATGCTAGTTTTTCATTTCATCAAATATATCTAAAACTAGCATACACCACACAAGCATGTATATTTGAATTTAATCTTGACAAATGCAAACAAGCATATGCACATTCAAATGCATCAAACAAGTTCATGAGCTTGCTCCCCCTATTTGTGTGCTCCAAATTTTAATTGATCCCCTTACTTTCATATTTCTCCCCCTTTATCTTTGTTTCTCTCCCCCTTTGTCATCAAATAGCCACAAAGGTTCCAATTTAAGATAGATTATCAATGTCAATCAATGGGGTGAGGAGCATTTTCCCAAATTTGATTCAATCTAGATTACTCGCCAAAGGTATTTAACTCAGTTTTATCCAAGGACAAGCTATCTTGTACCATGTTGAGTTAAACACTTATAGCTCATTTTCTAGATCAAACACTAGGTTCACAAGCTCATAAACATGTCATATGCTACCACTAGATCAAGTCAAGCATAGAAACAATAGTGGTACCATACAAGCATCAAATTCATTTATTTTCATGATTGAGCCTATGACATGCAAAGATTGGCTAGATGCACTAATCATATCCTTAGCAAGGAATGTATGCCATGCCAAACAACTTTTACCTTGGTTTCTCGAAGGAGAGGCATGTCATATGAGTGGGGTGCATCAACACATATTTCAGTAATCCAATATGTTCAACTCATTTATTTGCTTGCAAAACATTGTCTCATCGAGTGGCTTGGTGAATAAGTCGCCTAGTTGATCTTCGGTGCCTATGTTCTCAATTGAAATGTCCCCTTTTTGTTAGTGATCTCTAATGAAGTGATGGCAAACATCTATATGCTTTGTTCTTGAGTGTTGGACCGTGTTGTTGGTGAGCTTCACGGCACTTTCATTGTCACAAAACAATGGAATATTCTTGAATTTGATTCCAAAGTCAATCAAGGTGGCCTTCATCCAAAGGATTTGTGCACAATAACTACCGGTGGCTATATATTCAGCTTCAGCGGTTGAGAGTGCAACTCTATTTTGCTTCTTTGATGACCATGACACAAGTGATCTTCCAAGTAATTGACAAGGACGAATGCTGCTACAGGGAAAAAGGGGCTACACCCCTAGTGTAGGATCCGTAAAATGTAACTTTGGTGGTATCAAGTACATGCCATGAAAATAAATAGTGTTCTTCGTCTGAACATGGCAGAATAGCCATTTGGTCCCTCAAAAATATCTCGTGGCTCAATTTTATCCCTAAACTTTCAAAATGGCCATTTAGGTCCTCATACTTTAGTTTTAGGCACAATTTCATCCTACAAAAGATGATCATCTTAGTCCTCAAACTTACAATTTGGGCTCAATTTCATCTATAAACTATCAAAGTGCATTCAACCTTTTAATTTCAACTCAATATTGTCTATTCAAAAAGAAAACTTTATATTTTAGGCACAATTCCATCCATGAATTATCAAAATTATAGTTCTGCTATTGTTTCTATATATCTATGTATTCTTAAAGAATAAATAGTGTTCGATACAAATGTAATTGCTCCCACAAATATCATTTAGTCAGATATATATAAATGGTACAATTATAAGGTAACATTAAAAATAAGAGCTTGGAACTATTAATGGACACAAAAGAGTCTTTGGACGAATATTATTTTCCTATCCCCAATCGCTAGTGGTGTTGGAGCTAACCAGGTGCAACAATGCAGCATTCCACATAGAACGTAGACAAAGTTGAGTTGAAAATAAAAGTTTAAAGAACAAAATACACATTGATAGATTATAAATAAAATTGATCCTAAAATGCAAAGTTTGAGGACTAAAACATTCATCTTCATGGTTCTACGATGAAAATTGAGTCGAAAAGTAGAGTTTGAGGACTAAAACGGTCAATTTGAAAGTTCAGGGACGAAACTGAGCTTTGAGTAATAGTTGAGGGACTAAAATGGCTATTATGCCTCTGAACATTTGTTCTTATACTTCGATGTGCCTAATATGGAGAATCTTCAACAACTGTCAGCGTCCAAAATGACCAAATAGATCTATATGGAGTAGTGTGGAACATTTCCAAGAAAGTTTGGAGACTCCGGGTGTGCATGATTGTGTTGGTCACACCACTGGTAGATCAGTAGCTCCTGGACTGATTGAAATAAAATCCACATGGTGCCACAACAATGATGGAGCCATTGATTGGCTAGCTAGCTAGATATAAGTGCGAATAATTACGATGCAGCTGAAATAAGAAACGACAGCCACACTGCTCATGCATGGGTCGCATGCATGGCCATGGCCCCATGCAGTCGCATCCAGTAGCAGCGTACACATCACGCTCATACACGCATGGCATGGCGACGATCAAGGTGGATGGAGGGGAGGCGGAATGATGTCTTTCTTCTCAATCCTGCATGTCCTAGCTCGCTTTTCCCCCATCTTGCTCTGTCCTCCTCTTCCAAGCTCCTCCACGACCCGAGAGTTATTCCTCCGTGGCTCCGTCGACCTCATTTGCTAGTGATAAAGATGAGATGACATGTATGACAGTATGAGAAACACACATTTTTAAAGGAATTGAATAGTTCTTTTTGAATTAAAAAAGGTGTGGCAATACGCCAATGCCCACCAAACCACCACCAGCATCATTTCCATGTGACGCTGCTGGTATATATACTATCTCCGTCCCAAAAAGAGTGACATTTTGATTTTTAGACATCATGTTGATCGTTCATCTTATTCAAAAATTTTGTGTAAATTATATTATAAATTATTATTAAAAGATCTCTAACGATAAAATAAGTCATAACAAAATATTGATGGAGAAGTAAACCATAACCAATATTCTACTCATAACAAGGGTAAGTCAAGAGGTAAATGTATATAAATGGTAAGTTATAACTAATCATTCATCACTCAGAGTACTCCTTTCTATTGCATTAGGATGGCTAAAGAGAATATTAGAGAAATAATTCGTAAGTCATTCTTAATTACAAGTCAAAGTATACTATAATTAGTGGAATTACACCTAGTAATCATTGCTAAGATCATCTTCATATCTACACATAAGGGATATTACTAAGGAAGATTAAGAACGAAACTTGTCTTTCTTCATAACCGGATCCTGTGCAAACCTATATTTGGGGAGTGGACTATAAAGGACTCAACGGGAGTGTCACATCCGCGATGTACCACATGACCTAGAATATAGGGTGTATCCGCAGGTAAACAACATCTAAGAACCATGCTTACACAATGTCGACCACTCACCCATGGTACCTTAAAGTGAGCGATATACGAACTTATGTATGAACATGATGATAATCCAACTATACTAAGTATATAATCAAAGTAGACGATGAACATTATAACTAGGAAGATGAACGATATGAATAATAATGCCATAACAATTATAGCAAATATATAAAAGTAATGAGAGATACAAAAGAGTGGGGGTACAAAGATTATACCAAACCACGCTCTTGACACAATTAGAAATCCAAGCGAAGCCTTCTTACCTCCCTCTAGACCTAGCCTAGCTAGCTATGCCCTAGAATATGATAGAGCTCTAAGGATGACTAGATTTATAACTTCTCAAATGACTTATTGCCTCCGGGGGGTGGCAGGGCCTAGTTTATATAAGACGGTGCGTCAATTCTGAGTCTTAGATCAAACCGACTTGAAAGAATGGCATAGATGCAACCTAGGAGGCGGTGGAGAACCGACATTAGAAGCGCAAGCTGACTAGTGAGGACAGGAGGTCGGTGGCTTGCACCTGGCATCCCTTCGTAGTCTGCCTCGGCACCTCGTAGTTTGCCTCGGCGCGGTGTCCTCTGGTGTCTTCTATAGTCTTCTAGTGTTCGTTTCATTGTGGATAAGCACAATTAGTTCTGACATGTAGGTCCACCTTGACGGTTTTTTAGATAAACCCTACGTAAATCACAAATTCACCAAAACTTGTGGAATTTGTTAGTTTAAACCCCTAAACCTTTTTTGTGATCATGTTTATGCCCTTATTCATGTTTTATTGACGGTTTATAATGGTTGTTAACTACCATCAACACTGGGGCAAGAAAACTGGCCTAGCTAGTTTCCCAAACTAGTAAAGCTAGTTCATCAAAACTAGTCACGACAGCTCCCAACCCAACTAAGCCAGTTCCCTAGGGCAGCGCAGGAAAATAGGCAAGGCCGGTTTTGCTATTACTAGGCACTGCTCCACTATGAAATCTACTTTCTTATGTTCTTTTCTGCCACAATTGCTTTTGCACTATTCTTTGACTATCTCTAAGTGTTTGTAGATTCATCTAGTCACCTATTGCCACACTTCTAGCCCATCAATAGCTTGACCCCATCACCTTTCACAATGTAGCCAGCACGAAGGAGTGTTCCCCTGGCTCGATGAGACCCCTGTACTGCCTCCTCGCCGGTGCTTCCCTACAAAAGTACCTGAAAATGAAGGTGTCAGGGTGAAAACAAGGAGGTGGAGGCAGAGGCCAAAGGTCAATCCCCCAATAGCGCAGCAGATAGACAGCCCCAGCCCCTGATGCAGGTGGGCACAGTGAGGCATCGAGGTCGTAGCATAGCCCCTAGCACAGGAGGGTATGATAGGTCCCAATGCGAGCGGGGATGACGTGGTGGTTCTTCGAACACTGTCGCCCTTGTGGTGGCTCAACGGCATAGCAACCTAGCTAGCCTAGAGATGGGCAGGGTGCAAAAACTGGTGTGTGTGTGGGGGGGAGGGGCTTTTCATTTAATAACTTTTTAGAGGCCGGTAAATTTCTGAATGATGCTAGAAATTTTTATAGAGATGGGTGGATACCTGCCTCTAGAGATGTTAATTTTCAGAGACAGGTGGATAGAGACAATTGCTATAGCAACCCCTACACTTCTAGTATTCTATTTTGTATGGTAGTGGAATAGTGCTCCCATTTTATATTTCCGATTCCTAACCATTTTCAACATGTTTCTCATCATATTAGTTCATTTCCGCAATGCCTCTAATCCTGTGTTCATTTCCAATCCCATTCATTTTCACCCTAATAGCAACAGCAGAACAACATAGTAAATTTACCATATGACTCTTGGGTGTCCTCCTTCCTTCCTCCAAGTATAAAAGGAGAAGCTAGGGTCCAGAGTAGGTGGATGATTCAAGTTTCTAGCTATAGTATATGCAAAGAAAGATGGAGGGTTGTTACCCTCACTAGTGGCTACAACCTAAAAAATCTTGTGTTCGTTTTCAATCTGTGAGGATTGAGAGATTTTTTGGTCGTTTTGCACACTAACAGTAGTTGAAGGTGCATGGTGGGGACATCCTCCTTGTTGGGCACATCAAAGTGTCAACACAAATGTTCAGGCTAAGAACACCTTTTATTCAGGCTAAGAACACCTTTTATTTTGCTGGCATGTTCTTGGTACCACAAAAGCACATTTCACATAGCCTACATAGTGGTGTAGCCCCATGTTTTGGATCTTTGTTGCAGAAGCATTCGTCCCTGTAAGCATCTTGCTTGTTTATGCAGTGGTAGCCAACACCAGTGTAGCCCCGTCGTGTACAAGCAAGCCAGCACCCATAAGGTTTGCAATTTATGTACCGCTGGCTGTCAATCTCCGGTGGTTTATTTTCCTGGGAGCAATTGAAGCCTACATATCCAACATAACAGACGTCAAACCAGAGAGTATCAGAGACTTCCTCCTACAGCACTAGAAGCCTACATATCTAACACGTTAATTGCATGAAATTTATTGGGACACTAATTAATGTTTAGATATCATAAAAAATGAAGTATATGTAAAAGTATGTTTTATCAAAAAGGCTAGCAGCTCCGTAGGAGGGGGACATAGCAAACATGATCCCAAGAACCAAGAACAATGCAGCCCACAGGTACACAAACCCCAAACCACACACTCATTCTCACCATCCACTCATCATCACATCTCACATCTCATCATTCCTCACATCACCTTCTTACTCTCAGTCTAAGTGATGAGACGGCCTCCGCATGCCCCTCATCTCAATGGCCTCAAGCTAGACCTATCTTCGGGGAGAGAAGCAAAGCACAAGGGAAGACAAGTGGGGTGAAATAGTTCACAGGAATGATCATAACCGAGATCGTGGATATATGTATAGTTTATACTCTACAGAGTGTGTACACATGTACCCAATAGGATCGCCATCACCAATCATGGCCGTGATCCAGGCAAACACAGCCCAAGAACTTGCACATTCCTCACCAATCTGCCCCCAAGTGGAGTAGCATATGACACGATGTATACACTTGGGATCGTGATTAGGGTAGCCGGAAAACCCGTTGGCATCCTTCTCACTGTGCTCCTAGGGGATACCTCATGCACCTCCTCCCACAGAACTAGCTTAGTACGCACTAACTCAACAGAACGGGCCCCGCCCATTCAGGGCCTATGGCGTGCACGTTTATCATAGTCCCACGTCCCAGGCACCAACCCACAATGGTCCTTAATTGGCCAGAGCAAGCACCTTCCACTGATACCACGTGGTCCACCTCTCATGGGTAGCCACCACCACACGCCTGTCACGTCATAACCATCATATCCATGAGAACCAGATCTCGGGCATTCCATGCACCGAGTGCACCCCTCTAGGGTAAAACCTCTCACTCCAGCCGATATCACCAAAGGGACAGGTCAAGAAAGGAATATCTCCAGAACTCCTCAAACACCACCACCCACACGAGATTCAACGCTCCCGTCGTGCCAACCTACTATCTATCTCACGAGAAAACCTCAAGGCAATCCCCAATCCACCAACCACATCACCAACCAACCATCACATCACATAACAAGGCATACATATCATAATGATGGAAGTAAATGCAAGCAAGTAGGTAGGCAATATATAAATGTGAGCGCAAAGCTAGGTAGGCAAGGTGAAGAGGTTTCAAACAAGGCAATCAAGGCTCAGGCAAGCATGCATCACATAGACTAGCAAAAGGAATAAATATAAAGCGCTAGCAATTCTACCCTGCAATGCCTAATAGGTTTCTCCAAGATAAGGTGCTGCCATGACACCTGTGATGTCGAGGAAGTAGTGGTACGAGTCTCTAGTAGTCAGGGTCATCCACCATTAGGATCCATCATCTCTAGGTGTGTCGTCGAATCCATCTGAGCTCAAGTCGTTGCTACGCAAAAACAAAACTAAGAACGACCACCAATAAGAACCAATAAAACCACAAAGAAAATCTAACTCACTAGACACAAGAACTGCACTAGGAGGTAGGGGAAGATTTTAGAAAAATTATGAAATGGTTTCATAATTTTTAGAGCCAGGATGAATTTATGGTGAGTTTTAGAATTTGACAAAAGAATCTAAAAACAGATAAAAAGAAAAAGGGATCATGGGCCAACTAGGCTCACTTGCTGCTGTTGGCCCTACAAGGATAGGGCGCTCCGCACGGGCAGCAGGCCGAGTGGGCCTGGCGCAGCTGGTGCTAGGCTTGAGAGGAGAAAGGAGAGGAAGTGGGAGAGGGGCCTGCGCCGGGCTTTGGCTCCTGGTGACTTGTCACTGGGCTAGTGCTCCGAACAGGTTAGCAGGCCGACCAACTGGGCTTGCGGCCCAGGGAGTGAAGGGAGGAGCAGTGGCTTCGCCGGCAAGGGTGACGACGCGCGGTGCGCGGAGCGAAGGCAGGGCTCCCGTTTGGTGTCCCGGTGGTGCTCCCATGTACGCAGTCACAGCAGACCAGGGCCGAGCGGGGAGAGCAACGTCACGGCGCATAGCGGAGAAGGGTGACGCCTTGGGGCTGGACAGGGCGAAGGACACCGGTGCGGGTTTGTGGCTATGGCGAGTGCCTGTGGCTGTGCCTAAGGCTTGCTGGAACGTGGCGACGCTAGGCCGGTGCGGCTGGGCACGCTGGACGGCGATCAGGCAAGGAAGGCCTCCCAGGAAGGGGCAAGGTGGTGGCGTGCATGTGCAAGTGCGTGTTCGTGTGCCCATCCACGCCGTGGCGATCTGCGGCGGTGGTGCCATGCCGTGCGTACAGATTACATAGATCACCGATGGTAGTGGCCCTGTGCTCGTGCAACGGCATGTGGGAGCAAGGCCGCGCGACACCGCGTGCAGGTGTGCGTATGTGAAGTGTGTGCTTGTGAACCGGGTGACCTTGGCCACCCTGGGGCCTGGTGAGGACTCGGCCATGGCGGTCGCGAGTGCCGCGGCACGCCATGGTTGTGCAAGCGGAGAAACAAACCAACTCAAAGGCTGGGGCACTCAAACATCCAGGCAACAAAGAAAAAACGGAGGCTTGGCTAAGGAGGGTGTGAGAGATAGGAGAGGGATTTGGGGAGAATCGAGAAGAGGATTGGAGAGCAAGTAAGAATCGGGAAGAGCAGCACGAACGGGACCGAGGAAGAGTGCTTAGCGGGGTTCAGAATTTCTATTACAATATCGTGATCCCCTCTCCTCTCCCACTTGTTCACTAAAGTACAGGAGGCCTTGCCTCGATTACGTGCGTGCAAGCGCCAAGCTGACTACTGGGTCCATTTGTCCCCTACGAATCACGTGTTCACCTTCCTAGGCCTGGTTCCCTTGGGCCGGCTACCGGAGATGGCCACCGTAGCTGTTGTCGGTCCATCTACAGTGCCCGCGCCATGGTCTTCAGAGGCAGCACTACAGACATCCCTCCTCCCTTGGATCACTTTTTGTCCTCAATCAGTGGCTCATGGAAACTCCTAGCGAATGGCTTCATAATCTGCCCAAGTGGCCAAGGTACTTGGTAATTTGTTCCACTTGATCAGGACTTGTTGCACAGCTTGGTTGCCACGGCGGACAGAACGTGTCTGGAGGACCTGCTTAGGAGTAAGGCGCAAGGCAAAGTCAGATGGCAGCATTGTGGTTACCTGATTGGATGCACCAACGGTCTTCTTGAGCTAGGAAACAAGAAAAACCACATGCACAACAGAATGCGGAGGCAAGTCGAGCTTGTAGGTGACGGACCCAATACGCTCCAGGATGCGGAATGGCCCAAAGAAGCGAAACACCAACTTCTGGTGAGATCTTGGCGCTAAGGAAGTTTGAACATAAGGTTGCAGTTTTAGGTAAACAGTGTCACCAATCTCGAACGAGTGTTAGAACGATGTTGATCGGCCTGTTTCTTCATGTGGTTCTTATTTCGGTAGAGGTGGCACTGAATGAGTCAATCCATCCAAGCACAATCAGAAGACCAGCCCACAGCTTCACTGTTGGAATGAGGATCGACAATCGTAGGTAGAAGCCGAGGGGAGTAGCCATATAGAGCTTCAAACGGAGAGTGCCCGATAGTTGCCGTCAGACTGAGGATGATAAGCAGAACTGCGACGAAGTTGCACCCCTGCTAACTTGAACAGTTCAGACCAAAAGCTACTGGTGAAGATGCAATCACGATCAGAAACAATGGACAGCGGCAAACCATGTAAACGATAGACTTGATCCATAAAGGCCTGGGCCACCGTTTGAGCAGTAAGGGGATGTCTGAGTGGAACAAAGTGCCCATACTTGGTGAAAAGGTCAACCACCACAAGAATACAGTTGGAATTGCGTGAGGTTGGAAGCCCTTTGACGAAATCCATGGACACCACTTGTGAAGCACTGTCTGGAATTGGCAGCGGTTGCAGGAGGCCTGGACCTTTAGAACGATCAGGCTTGGATTGCTGGCAGATAGAGCAGGACTGAACAAACTGCTTAACAATGGCCTTCATGCCTTTCCAAGCAAAATACTGTTTCAATTTGGCAAAAGTTACAGGAAATCCCGAATGGCCGCCCCAAGGACTACTGTGGAATTCAGTCATAATATGGTGCTGCATGGTGAAATCATTCCCAACCCATATCCTGTTACGGTAATGCAGG
Organism: Saccharum spontaneum; assembly: GCA_022457205.1. NCBI lineage: Eukaryota > Viridiplantae > Streptophyta > Magnoliopsida > Poales > Poaceae > Saccharum > Saccharum spontaneum. The sequence goes on from CM039595.1 coordinate 53,084,335, forward strand.
ACCCCTAACTGAAATGAATAAGGAGGAACTGCCTCAGAGTTGAGTGTCAACTTAGCAATAATGTCCCGGGTGAATGGATCACTGTCATAAGTAGTTGTTACTGAAGCAATCCAAGATGGAACCAAAGTGGATATAGCAGCGTAGATAGCGGGGGGATTAGGATGGCGCGACAATGCGTCAGCAGCGCGGTTATCAATACCTTTGCAGTACACAATCCGGTACTACAAACCAGCAAGTTTGGAGAATACCTTTTGCTGTTAGGACGTATGCAGACGCTGATCAGAGAGTTGGGTCAAGCTCTTTTGATCTGTCAAAATTACAAACTCTTGGAATTGCAGATAGGAATGCCAAGACTGCACAGCTAACAAGATGGCCATGTATTCCTTCTCGTATGTAGACAGGCCACGAGACTTGGGACCCAATGACTTGCTAAGGTATGCCAGAAAATAACTGTCGTGCATAAGTACTGCACCAACGCCATGATCAGATGCATCTGTTTCAATGCAAAAGGGGCGCGCGAAGTTGGGCAGGGCGAGAACTGGAGACTGATAGAGAGTGTCTTTCAGTTGTTGGAATGCGAGATCATGGTCAGGTGTCCAAATGAACAAGTTGTGCTTCTTGAGTAGAGTTGTGAGTGGTTTGGCGATAATACCGAAGTGATGCACGAATTTGTGGTAATAACCAGCCAGGCCAAGGAAGCCACAAAGTTCTTTGACTGTAGAAGGCACTGGCCACTGGGCTATGGCTGCAATTTTGGCCGGGTCTGTACTGACGCTGGCATGGTTGATCACATGTCCAAGATAGGCCAACTGTGTTTGAGCAAAAGTGCACTTAGAAAGCTTCAACTTCCACGGATCTTTGGAGGGGAGCTCAAATACCAGCCGAAGATGATCAAGATGAATAGTCAAATTCGGACTGTAGATGAGGATATCGTCAAAGAATACAAGAACAAACCGAAGCAAGTATGGAGCAAGGGTTGTATTCATTGCATCTTGGAAGGACCCTGGAGCTCCTGTCATGCCAAATGCCATAACACGAAATTCAAATTGCCCGAAGTGTGTCTGGAATGCAGTCTTATATTCTTCTCCTAGCTTCATCCTAATCTAATGAAAACCTGCCTGAAGGTCAAGGCTGGTGAAGTACTGAGCACCGGAGAGTTCATCTAGGAGCTCATCTATGATGGGAACAGGGTACTTGCCTTTGACTGTGATGGCGTTCAGGTGGCGATAATCCACACAGAAACACCATGTGTTGTCCTTCTTTTTCACCAAGAGTACTGGAGAAGAGAACACACTGCTACTTTTTTGAATGAGACCATGCTCCAACATGTCCGCTATCTAATGCTCAATCTCAGTTTTCAGAACTGGAGCATAGCGGTAAGGCCTGACAAACATTGGGCGGGCTCCTAGCACTAGTGGAATGGAGTGGTCACAATCACGTTGAGGTGGCAGTTCAGTAGGTGGTTGAAATAAATGGGCAAACTCAGATAAAAGTTCCTGGAATCCTAGTGGAAGAACCTCAGAAGTGATGGACTAACCGCTGCTTCAGGCTGTATCAAGGCCAACTGAATCATAGACCCTACTGGGAGTTCAGGAGCATCACCAATCAGCACAGCTATAGAGCCTTGGTAAGGTATAGCAAGCCACTTTTGTTGCCAATGTATCTGCATGGGGCTGAAGCTGGATAACCAATCGAGTCCCAATATCATATCATAGGACTGAAGAGGCAGGAACATGAGATCTGATGTAAATGTGCAGCCCTGCACTGACCAGACTGCATTTGGGAGATGATGTTCACGGTGCAGCAATGCCCCATTAGCCACTTGAACTGACAAAACTAGCTATAGTTGCTCAATATCAGAGAGGGAAGAGCTCAGGCGGCTGTTGAGGAAGATGTGGGAACTGCCTAAGTCCACCAGTATAGAAATAGAGTGCCCCTGCAACACGCTAGTGAAACACAATGTTTTGGGCGCTGGCACACCAAACGCTGCAGCGACAAACAAATGAGCCATTAGCTGAGAATGTGTAGGAGATGGTGGTTGTTCTGAACTTTCCTCATCATCTGGAGAGTCGAACAAGTCACACAGCTCCTGAACAATGTGAAGTTGTACCAGATCAGGGCATTTGTGGTTGCGGCTCCACTTGGCTGCACAGCGAACACAGAGGCCTGGGCGCGGCGTTCAGCACGAAGGTCGCGGAACTTGTCAACAGCTGTGTGGTGTAGGGGATCCACAGCATCGGGCTTGTCCTCAGCAGCACCTAGCTTCAATGGTGGCGGTGGCAAGGGCAAGGCGCCCGTCAGTGGCGTGCGATCGTAGCAGTGTGGTGCACACCGGCTCTCAGCCATGACTTCTTCCTGCAACTGAGCAAGCACACAGGCAGTATCCAAAGAAGTTGGACGTTGCATAAGAACAGCTGATTTGATTTCAGGTTTCAGGCCATCAATGAAGCATTGGGTGTAGTACAGTGGATCAGGGTGGGGAGCAAAAGCAGTAAGTTGATCAAGCAACCTGGTGTATTGAGCAATATAGGATTCAACAGAGCCAGATCGGTGAATGTGGAAAAGACGCTGAATGAGGATCTCGTGCTCATTATGGCCAAAGCGTTCCAGGATGAGGTGGGTAAAGGATTCCCAAGAATAGGTTTTAAGCTTTGTTTCAACCGACTGCTTCCAGCGGGCAGCATCCTGTTTACAGTGCATAGAAGCAACCTTGACCCATTTGAATTTCTCGATAGAGTAGAGGTCAAAGTAGTCTTCACAATCCTTAAGCCAGGCTTTAGGATGTTCGCCCTCGAAGATAGGAAAATTGACCTTAGGAAGTTTGCTGGTAGAGCCCCCGCCACTACCGCCCTGATAACCCGAGTCCCAATGATGAGGAGGTGGAGGCAGTGGTGGGTGTGGGTAAGGGTGAATTGGGGTAGGCGGCAGTGGAGGTGGAGGTGGTGGTGGGTGCTGGTAGTGCTGAATTGGGTGAGGTGGCGGTGGAGGTGGAGGTGGGCGTTGGTAAAGGTGACGCGGAGAAGGGGGAGGGGGAAGATGGCAAGGTGACGTACCCTTGCCGGGGGGTGGAACTATGGTGGTGACCACACCGAATTCCCCACCCGGTTCCTTGATTCAATGTGGTGCCCCTTGGGTGATGCCATTGGAGGACTAGTTAGTGGGCGCACCAGCGTCTTGGCATCGCTGGCGAAGTCACGGGTATCATTCGTGATCACCGCGCTCGGTGATGAGGGTGTTGACGCGAACACGCTGGGTGCCGAAGTGGTGGAATCGACGAGGACGCGCTCCTAGTGCTTCGAGAGGTCACCCACTTCGATCTTCAGCTTCAATAACTTGGTCACCTCCTACTTGAGATCGTCAATGACGCCCTCAACCTCTAGACGCCATTCGTCAAACACCTGGAAGGCCATCTCCAAGGTCTAAAGGCGGGACGAAGAGGCGTCGGCCAAAGTGGAGATCTAAGCCTTGAGGTCATCGAAGCATACATCCTGAGCGGTGAAGCGCTCGCCGAAGCGCTTGTCCAGGGCGGTGAAGCGTTTGTCAAACTCGGCGAGGAGGATCTTCGTCATCGGGTCCATGGTGTCGCGTTTGTGTTGTAGGCGAGTGAAGTGCTCGTGTTCAGTGGTGGAAGCGGACTCCATATCGGGGAACACATGCCACAAATCGAGATCCGAGAGTTGGAATTATGGAATTCCGTCATCGGCTGCAGCTCATAGACCGACGACTAGGGATGAAAACGGACGGAATTTTTCCCGTACCGTCCCGTTCCGTTTTCTATATTTTCCCGTCCGTTTCCGTATTTGCGAGATCCCGTTTTCGTATTTGCGGAAGTAGAAAATGGTGTTTTTTGTCCATTTCCGAGTAATCCCGTTTTAATATGGAATAGACCCGTATTTATTCCGTTTTTATCCCGTTTTCAATCTATACTCAACATGTTCAATAATTACATGTCCTTATGTTATGTTAATATAACTGCGAATCACCAAATATGCCTGTTATGTTCACGTACATAGCATGTAAATAAATATTAAACTTTGTATATATTATTACATGACTTTATATATGTATACTTTGAGAATATTATATTATGTGATCTTAATTTAATTTTCCGGCTCCCCATCCGTATTTGTTCGTTTCCGTATGTCCGCATATTCCGATTCCGTTTTCGAACCCATATTTTCCGAACCCGATCCCGTTTCCGCCAAAAAATATATAAACGGAAGTAGAAATAGGGTTTTTCCGTCCGTTTCCGTTCGTTTTCATCGCTACCGATGACCGATTAGACCGACCAACACAGTTTGGATCGATCGATCGATGGGAGAAGGGTGCTCGCCAACAAAGGGAAGCCGAGGATCAGTGTCTCTGATACCACTTATGAGAGATAGCAGAGGGATTTGGGGAGAATTGAGAAGAGGATTGGAGAGCAAGTAAGAACCGGGAAGAACAGCGCGATTGGGGCCGAGGAAGAGTGCTTAGCGAGGTTCAAAATTTTTGTTACAATATTGTGATCCCCTATCCTCTCCCTCTCATTCACTTAAGTACAGGAGGCCTTGCCTCGATTATGCGCGTGCAAACGCCAAGCTGACTACTGGGTCCATTCTTCCCCTGCGAATCGCGTGTTCACCTTCCTGGGCCTGGTTCCCTTGGGCCGGCTGCTAGAGATGGCCACCATAGCTGTTGTCGGTCCATCTACAATGCTCGTGCCATGGTCTTCAAAGGCAGCACTGCTGACAGAGGGCTCACCGGGTTCTGGATGCGGGTCGTTGGACGCGGTGCCGTGGACTTCTGTGTTTGTGGCGTCGCGACCACTACGGCGCCAGGCAGGGGCTCCGCGAGGTGCAGGAGGAGGCGAGGCCGGGTTGGCTCGCTGCGGTGATGTCGGGGCCTCAGGGGCGTCGCCGGCTTGTCACTTGGATCCACGGCTCGTGAGCGACGGTGAGCGTCGTGGCGACACTGCAGGAGGAACTCGCCAGCATCGAGGTCCGGGGCAGGTAAGGTTTGGCCGATCAGTGCGAAAAGAGGAAGGAGGCGCCTTTGGTGAGTAGGGGCTTACCACCGTGTGCGACGGCCACGGACCGTGAAGCAGAGGCGCCGATGCTCGCGGTTGGTGCATTGTGCACGTCGACTCGTGGCAGAAACAGGACGGCGTCGGCTAGGCGACGTCACAGCCTAGATGGCAGCAGCAACCTCGCCGAGGAGACAGAGGAGGCGTGGCTTCCCTGCGATGAGCAAGAGAACCACGGCATGAAGGAGGGTCATGGGTGAGAACGTCGATATGGAGGAGAAAGGTGGAAGCTTTCGTTGTGGAGAGGCTCACCGACAGCTAGCTGGTGGCATCGACACGATGTGGTCGGAGCGGCGAGGCCAGGTGCAGACGGGGCTCTGCGGCGGCGTCATGGTTCTGCTGTCGGGTCACGGTTGCGTTGTCGCACCGTCGCGGTGCCTGGGCATCGTGGCCATGGCGAGGCGGGCTACGTTGCGGCCTAGGCGGTGACAAAACGGACGCTGGAGGCAGAGCGGCTCGGGGAAGGGTGGTCGTGGTGCGGGCGCACCTGTCGCGGCAGCCATGCGTGGCTTCAGGGCGCCATGGCCATGGCGGCCTTGGGCTGGGAAGGGAGGCGAAGAGGATGGAGGCTTGTGGCAGCGGGGCTGGGAGATGGCGAGGGCATGGGCTTGGCTGGTGTTTTATAGCCTCGGTGCTTGGGTTCTGCAGGGCGAGGAGCGTACATGGACGATGGCGATCTTCGGTGCCCTCGCAGCGGGGACACGCAACATTCATCCGTGCTACGGGGTAGGTGGGCGAGCCGAGAAGGTTCGAGAAGGGGCAGCGAGTTGCAGCTTTGGGTCATTGGGTGCGGTCCAACGGCACCCGGCGATCACGACGCAAGGCGCGGCCTGGGGCGAGCCCACGATGACGTCGGCGCACTTCACGCCAGCGAACAGAAGTCGAGGCTGCGCCGACGGAAAAGAAAGTGGAGGAGCGGTACGGTGATAGGAGGGAAGAGATGGCGAAGCGATGGAAGGGAACAGTAGCGAAACGGCGTGCTCGGGCATGACTGCGGGAGACGGAGGGAGCAACTCCACCATGTGGCGGACTCGAGGGCCCTGCAGACAGCTTTGTCGCTTCTAGTCGTTGCGTGTGCGCGGTGGGGCCGAGGTCGTACAGGCGCATGCAAAAGCGGCAGCGGCTCCGCTTCATACGCGAGACGGGAGCAGGCGGTGCTTCCTCCGCGTGCTGGGTCACTCGGTGGAAAGGGGCCAACAGCCCGAGCTGGGCCTGAGGGGCAGAGTGGGCCTGAGATCATGCTGGGCTGGAGGAGGCCGAGCTGAGGCCGGTTGGGCCAGATAGGCCTGGTGGCTTAAGAGATAAGGAGAGGCTTTCCTATTTAGCTCAAGGGATTTCTAGGAGAAGGGCTACCTCCAAGCACAACAAAAGAACCAAATCACACATGCGTCTACACTAAACATGGTGCACAATTATTTGTAAACTCAATTTGAAGACGATAGAGAGGAGAGTTAGGGTTTTTGTTTTAGGAATTCAATAAATCATGAATACGGGCTACACGTTGAATTCGAGCGCAACCAAGGTTTTAATTTTTCCTCGAAAACATTTTATTCGGAAATCACCTCTTGTCACGTAGGTGATCAATCTTCATGACAAGCGGTTCGTTGTAAAAAGTTTTTGAATTTGGGGCCGGAAGGGAAAACATTTGACTTAAGTTTGACCTAGCATTTACAAGCAACATACATTCAAGCACAAATTTTAAAAAGTTGGGATTTTTCTATTACACGAAATCACGGGATGTTACACTAATCCCATACAGAAATGTGTTGCCTTACATTTATGTTAGCTACTATATGACACGAGCGCTTGAATATCTTCTTTGACGCTATTAAATACATGTATCTGGAGCAGTCCCCCATCCATTGTCGATTGAGCAATCACTATACAAGAAAAAAAATGTCAGGCCGGGCCCACTTTTTGTCATAAAGTATGTATTGAGACCAAAAAAAATTGTCATGGATGTCAATATGTCATCAAATATAAACCATCACGACATGTACCTTGTGAAGTTTTCCCATAAAGTCATCAAAAAATATGTGGATATTCCACAAAACTTAATACGCAAAGGCCGACAGCTGCTCATACGTTCATTATTCACCCTTAGTGCTTCCCGGCCCGGGACACTGTGATCTTGGCCTCCGGGCTATGAGGCTTCGCCTCGCACACTCAGCTAAGATGTCAGCGTATAATCGAGGTCCCATCGAGTGATGTAGCTCAGAGAAAACGTGAAACACTTGGTTCAGGGAAAAAAATGACCCGAATTGGGTCGACCTGAGGTAATTGAAGTGCTAATTTTTAATAAAGCTTTTTCTTTAGTTTCGGTTACCTTCTCTTCACAACTAAAATCGGGATAGAGAACACCTCCCCTCTTTGTCAAAACGTGTAGGGTTGATAGATCACGAGCAGCGTTGAGCGAGGAAAGATCAAGGCGGTACAGGTCTTTGTTACCATATATGTAATTTTATTCTAAGGTCTTCCAAATGATTCTATATCTAAAAATTTGGATGGATATACCTCTCTGGTCTATATGGTTGCCATAAAAATTTTCAAATGATTTTAATGAAATGGGCTAATAACAATTTGGACAAACCCAATTAGTAGAACCAATAGTGAGCATTAGAACCGTCAGTGATATTGAGTGTCGCTGCCAATTTAAAAGTACAACTGGTAGTGATATTATCCCTAAATCTTTCATGAGTTTCGGAATTATTTGGAATGATTATAGCTAAAAAAACTTGGATGGATATATAATATAGACAATCCCAATTAGCACTAACCAAAATTTGTAACAGAACTTTTAGAGCCTAGATACAATATAAGCAATCCCAATTAGCACTAAAAAACTAGAAGTACAATGCACTTCAATAGAGAACAAGCATTCCTCCTCCAGTTTCAACTAAAAGAGACAAATTCTTCATAAGTCCTTAATCCATGGGATTCTTTTGATTCACCTCTCCATGCAAAGGTGCACACTTAGCCTCTTTAGGCAATGTTTTTAGCAGATGGACATATTCTTCCTCCCAGCAATAGAATGGGCATCCATTACCTTCCCATTGAAAGAACACCAAAACAAGAACATCTATAATCACAAGAAGTGGGCAAAAGCAAGACAAAAACGGCCTCAAAATCTAACCTTGCGATCCAGACCTATAGAACATGTGGCCATAGTTGGGACTGTCTTGCTTCTTCACCTTGAACTTCGACACAGTGTGGCGCCCACACTTGTTGCACTCAATGAGAGGGAACTTCGGCCTCAATCACTTACCATGGGAGGCAAATGACTTGGACGGGTATGCCATCTACGGCGGGGACCTCTAACGGGGTCTCCCTTTGAATCCATGATGATAAGGGCGACAGCTGCCTTGACTCGTTGTGATAAGGATAAGAGATTGGGGATAAATGGGTCAACAACGTACACATTGGCAAAAATAAAGTCATAGACAGACTGTCATTGCCGGCTGCACCTTTGAACCGGCAGTGATATCAGAGCATTTTTCACTGTTGGGTGAACTTATGAACCAACAGTGATAGCAAAGCATCAATGTCAGGTGAATTATGAACCGACAGTGTAGAGCGTTCACCCATTGGCTATATAATCAAATTTTTTTGTTCCCCACCCTCAGTGTTGTTTCCCTAGTGTCAACATTTCACCTCCCTCCGCACCGAAGCAAGGAGCCCCAAGAGCACCACAATTAGTATTTCTTATGCTCAAGTAGAATATTTTGCAAGCGCACACAGTACCTTTGTTAACACAGAATGTCATACATATGAGAAGTGCTATGCTCAGTAGAATTTGTAACGCCATTATATGATGCACGGTAGGTACATTAATGATATCCCTTTCCAAAATAGAGTGAAAAGCCAGTCAGATCTAAATATCTTGGTCCAAGGCTCAATGGAGTATCTTTTGTTGTCTTCTCCCCGTTTCCAATCCCACCAGTCAGCAATCAATTTGGGAGCAAGTGCATCTCACGTCCAAAAGTAGCGGTAATAAAAATGCCAAGAGTGTGATTAAACAGGCCCATCCGTTTCAGAATGGACTGCACCATCGTCATTTTAATGGGCTAAAGTGAAAAAAGAAAAAGGAAAAAAGAAGAGAGATCTCAATGGCGCAAAGCAAAAGAGATGAGGGTCGTCGCAAAAAAAAAAAGCAAAAGAGATGAGGGGTTTCGATTGCCGATTAATTAGTCGCTGACAAGAGACACCCATCAAACCGATCAAACTCAAACCAAAGATAGTGCGAGCAGATGATGTACACGTACTAGAGCTCCGTTCCAAATTGAGAGGCAGCTGCTGATCTCATCTGATCTGCTGTGATGGCAGGCAACACGATGTAGTACAGTACCGTGATGGCACCGCACATTTCAGTGTCGCTACATCGGAAAACCTGGCGGGTTGACTGGCTTGGATCTGCTGTGATCTTTGATAATTGAGAAACAGAGCAGCAACTCTACTACTCCTTACTCCGTAGAAAGAAACAGAGGTGGAAACACCCCCGATGAAAGACCATGCGCAGGTGCAGCCTTCCTGGTTCCTGAGCGGCTGGGCCACCGGTCGAGAGAAACAATGCGTCCACGCGCAGGTGCAGCCTTCCTGGTTCCTGCGCGCCAACCCAGCCCCTCCATGGGCCCTAAACAGGCCGACAAAGGTGGCAGCAGGAGGACATGTGGAGAAGACCACTCAAAAATAATAAAAAAAGGGAACATGCGAAGAGCTTTTCTTTTTTATTTTTTTTTAAAAGGTGAAGGCCCTTTAGAAAGCGGCAGTTTTATTGAATCATGTGTTTTTCATATTTCCAGAGATGGTTTACTTAACGTATAAATTGTTGGAACCGAGACTGGGCTCGGCTTCCGGTCCGGCCCAGCTCGCTGTATGCGCAAGCCGGCGCCTCCACGGGCCCAGGTCTACAGAGCACACACATCAAGGTCTGGCCTAACTCAACCCAAAAGACTAGCTTGATAGGTGAGGACTGCCACGCCTTATATGTTGTGCTCCCCAACCTTCGATTACCGATGTGGGACTAACCCCAACAACAATCTCCCCCGCCTTCGATTACCGATGTGAGACTAACCTAACAATCTCTCCGTAGTCACACATCGGTCCCAACTCTTCAACTCACACCAGCTGTGTGGCCAAGACATTGTCATGACGGGGTCTCTCCTTTAGCGGGCTTCTGCGTCTATGTGTGACCCTGCCGAGATTTGTTGCAGGTTTGCGCAGCGGAAGCATGATGGGCCCATAACCCATTGTTGGAACCGAGATGGCTCGCGCGTACAGCAAGTTGGGTCAGACCGGAAGCTGAACCCAGTCTCGGTTCCAACAATTGGTGATTACATGTTGAGATGTCTGGGTTTTGAGCATCCAACGTCGCAACTTGCCCCAAACTTTCTCAAATTTTTATCATAGTCTCCACATGCGATAACATGACACCCCGACAAGTTTCGTGATTTTCCGACTTCGTTTGGATTTTATATAATTTTAAAACACTTTTCCCCCTAGCAACTCGACGTGTTACGTCAACTAGATGCTCGAGATTTCATGTGAATTTCTGGATACGGCCTCAAATTGCTCTAAATATCATGACTATCATATTTTCCTTCACCATTTTCCATTATTCCGTGTACCTGCAGTTCAAATCTGAAATATACGGGAAAATTCAAGTCAAAGAAATAAAATAACGAAATATAGCAAAATGTTATAAAAACGTCCCAAATTGGAACATGTGATTGCAAACAATATAGTTAGGCCATATAAAAAGTTTGAAACCAAAATTCAAAAAAAAAGAGAAAGCTTTGCCGACAGCCGTGTTAGACTGTTGGCAAATTATTATCTTCGCCGATAGCCTAACGGTTGTGCTGTCGGCGAAGGTAATGGCGTCGGACACCAGTGGAACCCTCAAGTTCTTTGCCGACAGGTTGGCTGTCGACAAAAATGTCCTTTACCGACAGATTTACTTTACTGACTGCTATCTACAGTTATACTGTCGGCAAAGAATTCTTTACCGACAGTCAGTAAGGGCTGTCGACAAATACATTCTTCGCCGACTGCCCATATTATGGCTGTTGGCTAAACTGCGGGCAGTCGGGGAAGACGCCGTCTCCCATAGTGTTAGGCTCGTCTATTTGAGAAGCTGGATGTGAGCTTACTATGTGTACCAGTTTCCGCAGAGAAAACACAAGCTTCTCTTGCAGCCATAGAGAGGGGAGTCATTAGGCTTCTATCCGATAACAATAAATATGGAAGGTCTAAGACAATTCTTAGACATTATTTTACTTTTTGTCCTCTCTATGTAAAATTTCTTCTATGTGGCATGGCTATAGTGTCGTTGTACGAAGCGAATCAAGAAATGATCGTGTAGATATTAAAATTTATGTTTTATGCATTCCGTAATGAATTCATGACATGCAGCAGGGAAAGCTTAGAAGTAAAAAACTGGCCTCTATATTTATGTTGCAGACCTATCCTCAATGGAATAGGAAAAGCGTAACAGAATATTACAGGGATCAAACTGAAACGATGCCATGGTAAAATGAATAGGGAGCTTTGTAAGCTTTACCAAAATATTATGAGAAACACATGGCATTGTACAGTCTAAGGCAGATCCAAACATGAACATCATTTGGTCGATCCTTGGAAAACAAATAGAAAGCGGTCAAGACAGAGAATGGAAATGAAATCAAGACCAAAGGAAGGAAAATCAGAATATGCCTGGAAGACGCAATGCTGCTTTTATGAACTGTCTGGCCAGTAATATGACATAGCAGGTTTTGTACATTTAATACAGTAGGTTTTGGCTCTAAACCTCTATGTTACCCCAATCCTAAAAATGAAATCAAAACAATTTCGTACTGCTAAAGTTTTTTTTAGAAAAGGGAATATATATTAATATTTCAGCTTCTGCATCGACCAATGCATATAGCTATTCATTATTACACCACAAGCAAATCACAACCACGCAATCAAAAACACAAAGTTTTGATCTAACGAAAAGAGAGAAACTTCCAAACTTGACATCTAGAAAGCAATCATATTACTAAATCTCCAACTGTGTCTTACACATATTTCCATCGCGCTTGTCTCAATACTCCTGCATCCCATCATTATCATCTGACAATCCTCCTTCTTCTGCAATAGAGACCAATACCGAGTCCAGTATGTCCCTCTAAAGATAACCTGCAAATAAGATGATGCTGCGGCCTTGTCAAACACTATATTGTTGCGGGTTAGCCAAATCGCCTAGCACATTGCACTTGCACCCACAATTATCTTAGCTTTCAGTTTCCTATTAATCCCACCCGCCTGTAAACATATTGTGAATGCTAGTTGGAGATAACAAATTAAAGGAAACATGAATAACTCGCCACACAAATTTAGCAAAATGACAATCAAAGAATAGATGTTGTATAGACTCTTGAGAAGAGCAAAAACAACACTTTCTATCTCCTTGCCACTGTTGCCTTGCTAAATTGTCCTTTGTTAAGATTACTCTCTCATATAAGTACCACAAAAACACTTTAATTTTGAGAGGTAGTTTCAGTTTCCAAATTAATGTGTTATAGGGTATGGCTTGAATTGTTAGGACAGCTTTGTACATGGATTTGACTGAAAACAAACCATTCTGATATAACCCCCACACAAAACGATCCTAAAGTTGCGCAAGGTGTTTACCTGGAATTGAGCAATGGCATTGCCTGGTCTTCTTGCGCTAGAACAAAAAGAAAAATCAAAATCAATAGAACCAATAAAGTGCAAGAATAGTATGAGCGAGACCAAGGAAAAGCAGACTTAACTGATGATTCTGTTATGAATAGGGAAGCCAACACTGCATATTACAGTATTGTATCAGCATTGCAAAGTTTAATAAGAAGGAATTAATAGTAATTGCTGAGAACATGGATCACACTAGTACATATTTCATCCCAGTCAATATGAAAATATATTTGTTAGCAGCACACTAACCAATCAAGTGCAAGAAAAGTAACTGCAAGAATGTTACCAAGGGATAGCAGCAACAATTTTTCCCTTGAGGTGAAGGAAAAGATTGGATTGTTGGCAGGGAAAGGTAGCTCATCATTGCATATGCCAAATTGCCTCAGTTCATTAAGAATACCAAAAAGGAGCACATGCATGCAATTGTTCGTATGACTCCATATGCCAAATGCCTCAGCTCAATAAAAGTGGAATAGAAACATCATAAAACACCGATGGCCACCCCTTGGTACGGCAGCGCCGTCGGGAGAGAGGGAGGGAGGGAGGGAGAGAGAGGGATGAAGTGGAGAGTAGAGTCAGAGGGGAAAGAGTATATTTTCTGAGAGCAACCACCGATAGGCTAACACGTGGAACAAACAGGAAGGAACAGTGGAAGGAAATCAGGACGGTGAAATTAGACTCAGACGCATGAAATCTTTTTTTACTATTGTGGCCACCCTACGTGCTCGGGAACGCGCTCCCAATTGAAGGGGCTAATTTTTCACGCAAACATGGCCACCCTGAATGCATGCCAACACCGGCTAAAATGCAGGAAGTAATATTCATCATAGCATATTGCAACGCTTCAATTGATATCAGAATCAAAATTGAAAAGATCATAAAAAACTGATAATCATAACTGCATATCCTCATACGCTATATTCGAGAAAAAGATATTAGTTTCCAGCATCATTGGCATTGACATGTGGTTTTTCTAACAGAACCGCCCAATTATACTAGATTAAGTAGGAAAATCATCCAACGAGCGGACAATTTAACAAATTTAAGCCCGTATAACCCGGTAGTCCGTGAAATCCCGACGGATTTCAAACCATTTCACATAACAGCCAAGATCGTACTAAGTTTAGCGGTCACCATCATAAGTTACATAAAAGTTCGCGGCACAAAATACATCGGAGTTTAAACATAGTTATTACAAACCAGGTTCGAATAAAAGTAGCGGAAGCAGTAGTTCAAGTCACGCACACACACACAGTGTTTGAAATAAAGTGCCAGCTTATGATCATCTCCAACAAAAGCATCAGACGAGAAGTAGCGAATGACCATTGCCCATAGTCCTAATCTTCGCCTATCGCAGGATAGAGGCAGTTGATACAGTAGCCGTAATACATCTGCCAATCTGCAACAAGTGGGAACAAAGCCCTGAGTACGAGAAGGTACTCAGCTAGACTTACCTGACAGAACCAAAAATAAAATGACACCAAGGATCATGATAGGCTTTCTGGTGGGGTAGCTGACTCATTTGCAAGAAAAGCATTTTCAACTTAACAATTCTTTTTCCAAAAGCATGCAATAAGTTAATCTTTATTACCCTGCCAACTATGTTTGCACCTGTGCTAGAGTAACATGTAATTAAGCAAGTAAGGATTACCAACGATCATTAACAATAGTTATCATGTCATCTTCCACATAACTATCCAAGTGTTTCATCAATATTACTACGATGAAGTAGTTCAAGTCAAGTGTTCACTATCCAGCGAACGATGGCGATTCGAATCGATTATTAACCAGTTGGTAAGTTATTCCTCACACAAACCTCACTCACCCGCTAAAGTGAGGTATTGGTTACCGAGTCAACTATTCAGGTAAAGTCGCGAGCTTGCCAAAAACCACATGTACCCGGGGGCCGCCCGACTGCTCTTTGGCCTTATCATCGCGCCCCCGTTTCCTGCCACTACTGCTCCAGTACAGTGCGTTGCAGGCAATCCACTCGGCCCGAATAATCTACCAGCTTCACGGTCGGAAGGTACCTTATTCGGCCAGCTAAATGTGAGGCATGCGTTCAACATGACTCGAGGCCCAACAACGGTCGGTCCTTAATCGACTCAGACGAAGAACACTACAGTTCGAAACCCTGCAAGTCTCCGTCCGATCTCAATTTCAATTCGACACTTAGTTATTCTCATATGACATATCTTTCACACAGATCCAGGTAATCTCCTATAGCTCGCGGATGACAGGCAATCACCCGACTTCTACCGGTCTAAGCAAACTAAGCGATTATTAACCGCGAACACTAAGGTAACAATGATCGGGTAGAGAAAGGTGAAACAAGGTATAATGCAGCAACGGTTGCAAACAACTCCTAAACATAATGCATCAATTAAGTAAAACCAATAATAAATTATTTGCAAACCGGGAGAGAAATGCTCCGGGGCTTGCCTCTCTCAAAAGAGCTCGGACGGTGGTCGGGGCACTCTGGAAGATCTTCACCGACCTCCTCTTCGGCTTCGGTCGCCTCCTGCTCTTACACCTCGAACTGCTCTTCCGGGTCCTCGGGAACTGCTACCGGGGTCACTTCCTGTGATCCTGTATGATGCAGAAATATAAGTGCTCATGCCTAGGTGCATTGTAGGGATGACATGAGATGATGCTGATGAATGAGATGTAGATGAGCATGTTACTTTCTTTTGGATTACGTGGACTTACGACTCTTCTACAAGGTAGTCTACATCATCCAAGAACATGTACTCATAAACTACCACCACTATTCTCTACCATGCAAAGGCACCTTGACACTTAAGATGCTTCAAAGATACACCAAAGCAAAGTTTACCAACTAATCTTGCATCAAAGGTTGAATTTAAACCCTAGTTAGCACTATGCTTGAACAACAACACTTATTTTGGTATCTTAGAAAAATCTAACAAAATTACTGTGGATTAATAACATGTATTCCAGTATGTCACAAAAGTTTCATTGCAATTTGAGTACTAGAACTACCTACACAAAAATAGCAAATATAGAGCCTAAAAAGGAGTATAAAATACTTTCTACTATGAAAAGTATCAAACAACAGATTTCTCATTTTTCCTGGATTGTACTCAGTAAATAATCACTGTACAAAAATTATTACTTACATGTTTTATTCATATTTTTCTATTTAACAAACATAGCAATTATTAGCAATAAAAAGCACTTAAACTACACCTCACAAATTTTCTACTAAACATGCAAGAGACATATTTTTCCTAACAAGCACATGTCACAACAAGACTAATAAATTTGGAATCATATTTTTTTGAATTTTCTACAATTTACTATCCATTAAACAAGAAAATAGCAATTTTCAAAGTTAAATAAAAACCTTACAGAAAAGTAGTGCAAAAATTAAATGCAATATTTTTACATGGTAGATCTAGTTGTAAGGAACTCATACAAATTTATTTCGTAATTTTTGGAGAACATTTAATCACCCAAACAATTGCTAAAGCATTTTTATTCCACTTAATAAAAGAAAAGAAAAAAAAATGAAATCCTTATTTGGAAATGGGCCGACACCGTAAGGGGCAGACGGCCCGGTCTGGCTCAGCCCAGGGGCACGCGCGCACGGGATAACGAAAACGGGCCGCGTCCCGTTGGATCAGGCCGGCCCAGCTGCTCGCTTCACCCGCGGGCGAGCGGGGGCAACATGCGCGGCCGAGCGGGTGCTCGACACCGCGGCAGTGCGGCGGCCGCCGATGGCCAACTGCCGCTCCAGTGCTCGATCGAGCGAGGCAAGGTGCGCAAAACGGCCGCGGGAAAACGGTGAACACGTGAGCGGGGTTGAGAGATAAGGGGGTGGATGGAGGTGCCGGTGACCGGAGCACGAGCGCGGCGGCTCCGTCACGGTGGCGCGGCGAGGAAAACAAATTGATGTCCTACCGGAGCGAGCAAGAGGACAACGGGGCTTGTTCGGAGGAGGCAAGGGGGTGGCGAAGCTCGGTGCAAGATGAATTTGGTGGTGGTGGACGGTCGCCGCCAGAACGAGGGAGCGGAGGTGGAGCTCGCGGCGGTGAGCCGCTCGCCTGCTCGGTTCATGGAGAGAGGAGCGGATGGAGAGCGGGAGTGGGAGTGAGGGGGCGAGGAGGGGTCAGGCAGGCGGATTTGAGCGCGCCTGAGCTGGCGGGATGGCAGGGCGGAGGCAACGCGCGGCGGCTGCCGACGGCGCATGGCCGACACGCGGCGAGCGTGTCCTGCCGCGGCGGCCAGCGAGGCGCGAAGGCGAGCGGGAGAAAGAAGCGGCCGCGCGGACGCGGGCCGGGCCGTTGCGCTGCGCGGGCGCGCGTGGGGAGGCATGGGCCGCTTCGGCCGACTGGCCGAAAGGGTGGCGGCGGCCCGCTTGCGCTGAAATTTGATTTTCCTTTTTATTTTCTAGAGAAATTCAAATAAAAATTTTATTTGTAGTTTTCAAATTCAAATTTGGATAAGCAAATGTCCTTTTCTGAAAATGGCCCAAAAATAAAAGTTGTTTAGAATTTGATTTCCTACAACTTTTATTAAGGGGCCAACCTCAAAACTCTTATAGATTTTGAATTGTAGAATAAAAGCTAATTTAGGGAGGATTTTTGAATATTTTCAAATAACATTTTTAAAACAAGTTTTTGACAAAACTTTGAGTAATTTAGTGGCTCCAAAAATTTCACCTATAATTCTAAGTGATCTAAAATTTATAGTTGCACAAGTTTGATGAATATAACTAGCACATTATCATAACATGTTATGAATACTAGTTTCCAAACTTTTATTTTACTAAAGGTACACTCTAACTACATATGATTATGAATGCCATGACATGTTATGCTCATGATTTGCAATGTTAAAGCTTGCGTAACACTGTATTACAGCCCTCCCCCCTTATAAAAATCTTGTCCCGAGATTTGGGTTACGAACTATTTATTATAAAAATCTTCGTATGCTTTTTGTAGGTATTCACCCGTTTCCCAAAATGCATCCCCCTCATCGTGATGACTCCACTGTATCTTATATGTTTTCACCACACTGTTTCGAGTAGCCCTCTCCTTAGAATCCAAAACTCGAATTGGCTACTCCCGATACACCAAATCTGACTTCAGTTTTATGCCTCGAGGTTCAATTCTTTCCTCTGGGACGCGCAAACACTTCTTGAGATGCGATACGTGAAAAACTAGGAATATAGCACCCATTGCCTCAGGTAACTCCAATTTATAAGCCACTGGACCCTTTTGTTCCAAAATCTTGTATGGTCCTATAAATCTGGCAGCAAGCTTTCTGCGTACTCCAAACTGCTTCTTCTTCATGGGCGTGACTTTTAGATAAACATAGTCACCAACTTCGAACACAAGTGGTCTCCTCCTCTTATCCGCATAACTTTTCTGACGTGACTGAGCTGCTCTCATATTTTGCTGAATGATATGAACTTTCTTTTCGGCTTCTTCCACGAAGTCAATACCGTAATACCTTCTTTCCCCTGGCTCAATCCAGTTTAGAGGTGTTCTACACTTTCGGCCATACAGAGCCTCAAAAGGTGCCATTTTGATACTTTCTTGATAGCTATTTGTCGGTACCAATACTATAGGGGTACCCACGTTCAACGATAATGAAAACTAAAACGACTAAGCCACGACAAAGCACGACCCACTTCAAAAAACGCGCGACAGGTCCGACTCGTACGAGGCCAGCTCGACGGAATACCTCGACCGCATCCCGCCTCCGACTCGTGCGAGGCCCCCTCGACGGGAGGCCTCGACCGCGCTCCGACCCGCACGGGGCTCGACCACCCCCCGGGAGCGCTCCGACTCGCGTGAGCCCGGGTCGAGGCGCTCGATCCCCTCTGCCTCCACCTACCACGGACAAAAAAGTCATGGCATTTAATACGACCACCAACTACCACCTACCGGCATGGCCGCGACCTGGGTCAACGTGGGAACAGTACCAGTAACAGCCTTCACTATTTTACCGCCCATCCCGTGATGGGAGGTGAAAAACGTCACTATGCCCACCGTACCTAACACTATGCGTCACCAGTGACCCTCGAGGGAGGATACGACAAGGACCGTACACCGTAGTTCCAGGGATTCGGACTTATCCGCTCAGCCTCGACCCGGCCTCGACCCCCAACATAGCGTAACAGGGAAGGAAGGACGGTATGGCACGACGCTCCGGGTCATTTCAACACCTCGTCCTCTACGACGTCACGTCCCAAAGGATGGCCTCCCATTTCTAAGGCACGTCGCTACAGTCACCTCAACAGATATCGACAAAACATCATTTCAAGACTCCCCGTCGTCTTGGCCTCCACCCATCCTATAAAAGGGCAGGCCAGGACTCCACAAGGGGGGTAGAGATCAATAGACGAACAACAAGCCATATACGAGACAAAGATCAACATCTCAAGCAATCACCTTGTACTCTTTCTTTTTCTCCTTGAGACTTGGGCTCGACGCCCTCTCTCGCAAGCTTGTAACCCCTACACAAGCACCTCGGTGCAAGGAAATACAAACCTCTCCTCCCCCGCTGGACGTAGGGCCTTCTTTTGCCCGAACCAGGATAAACCCCCGTGTGTTCTCCTTGCATCACCACCCAGGAAAGGGACACGCAGCATTTTACTCGTTGGTTTAGGACCCCCTCGGGTCCGAACACCGACAGTTGGCGCGCCAGGTAGGGGATCGCTGCGTGCCAACGTCGCTTTCCCACCTTTTTCCTGGATGGCTGACCCCGAACGCCCTATCCCGTTGGCCACGGTGATCTGGTTCGGAAGTTTGGAGTTCATGTCGCTCGGCTATGGCTACGATATGGTCCTACTCCCGCCAAGACACCCTACCGACGAGGATTACGAGCTCTCCCAGCCTGGGGGAGCAATCCGCCGGTACCGTCGCTCCAGGCAGGCGCGAGCCGCCCGACGGCGGCGAGCCCGGCGCGACCATAGTCTCCACCTCGCGGAGGGTATTGGGGTTCCCCGTTCCGGCACTTCCCAGCCAGACGCCGGCCCAGACTTTCTTGTGGAAGGTCTGGGCAGGATGAGCCTGGCCGAGGACAGCATGCCAACGGAGAACCCCGCCGCTCCTCTGCCCAGTGCGACGCCACTGCCCCGTGCATCCTTTCCGGCGTGGGCATCAACATCGCCTTCGCCGTTTCCGTTTGGGCTAGTTTCGGCTGCCCAGGTGTACGCTTCTTCCATGAGCACTTGCATGAGTGCTTATGAGGAACTCCCTGGGCACCATCTACGCTCCACCCTGGACCTCGTCGCGTCCACACCGGCTTCTGATTATCTGGGCTCTACTGAGGCGCCAGAAACAGAACCCCGTGAGATCGCTTCCCCACGCTGCAACCCCAGTGGCGGCCCGCAACGGCCGTGCATTCCCCCGTCATACTACTATTTCGGCGCCCCTGACTCCGACTCGGCTGATGACACCTACGATCCGACCCGCGAGTGCTTCAACGTCGATGTTGAAAGCGCGTCGGATTCGCAGGAAGAAGAGCCGGCCGGAGGAAGGCACACGCCCCCTCACGTCGGGCTCCCCGCCGAGCAAGGCGAGGCTCAACTCCTTGCGGATCAAGGGGTGCAGCTCGACCAAATCCGCGAGTTGCAGGAGAGGCTCGACGAGGAACGAGAAAACCTGCGTCTACTCCAACAAACTCTCGAGCATGAGCGTGCGAAACGCGCACTTGGCGGGAGAGCTCGCGAAAGAGCTCGCGACGTCAACCGTCGCATCGACGAGGACCGGGTAACCGACCCCCCGGTTTTCGCTCGAGCCAGCCAGAATGTCGTCGCCGCCGCCATGCTCCTCCGCAACATGCCCGAGCCATCGAACCCCGAAGCGCGCCGGGCTCGAGATGAGATCCGAGAACTCCTCGAGACCGCTGCCCTGCAGCAGGCCGAGAGCTCTGCCTCGAGGCGACGCGAGCCTGCCTCGGAGCGGCTCGCGGAGCCCTCTCGGCAGGAGAGAGAGGCCTCGGTCCATCCCGAACCTGCCCGACGGATCCGGATGGCTCCCGCCCCTGAGCCCGTCGCTCACGACCATGGACCTCGAGACACCCGTGGCAACATCGTCGAGCGCCGCACGCGCAAGCACGGTGACGGTGTGGCTCGGGATTACCACGTGCACAGGGGCGGGCGTTATGACAGCTCGGAAGATCGTAGCCCTTCACCCGAGCTCCAGGCCCTCGGGTCTTCAGTAAGGCTATCCGTGAGACGATACTCCCGGCACGGTTCCGCCCTCCCACGACTCTTGCCAAGTACAACAGCGAGACCAAACCCGAACTTTGGCTCGCCGACTTCCGCTTGGCATGTCAGCTGGGCGGGACCACCGACGACCGAGTCATCATCCGACAACTCCCCCTGTTCCTCTCCGACACCGCTCGAGCCTGGCTCGAGGATCTGCCGCCCCAACAGATCCACGACTGGGGTGATCTCGTAAGGGTGTTCGAGGGAAACTTCAAGGGAACTTACATGCGCCCCGGCAACTCGTGGGACCTCCGGAGTTGCAAGCAGAAGCCAGGTGAATCCCTCCGGGATTACATCCGGCGTTTCTCCAGGCAACGCACCGAGCTCCCCAACGTCACCGACTCTGACGTGATCATGGCTTTCCTCTCGGGCACCACATGCAAGGAGTTGGTCCAAGAGTTAGGCCGTCACACCCCCCTCACTGCCAACGGGTTGATGGACATCGTCACCAACTTCGCCGCCGGTGAGGAGGCAGTTGGTGCCATCTTTGGCGGCGAACAGGACACGGGGAAGCAGAAGACCGACGATCCCGCGAGCTCCACCCGAGGCTCCAAGAGGAACAACCGCAAAAAGAAGAAGGGCCAGCAGGGCAAGCTCGAGGCCCCGGCCGATGAGCTTGTCGCCGCTACCGAACGCAAGAAGCCTCGAGGCCCCCCCGGCGGGGGCATCTTCGACAAAATGCTTAAAGAGCCATGCCCTTACCACAAGGGACCCATTAACCATAACCTCGAAGATTGTCATATGCTCCGCAAGTACTTTGAGGGCGCAGGCAGCAAGAACACTGACAAGAAGGAAGACCCAAAAGGTGATGACAAGGATGAGGGATTCCCCGAGATCCACGACTGCTTCATGATCTACGGAGGACCCTCGACCCGCCTCTCAGCGCGCCAGCGCAAGCGAGAGCGGCGAGAGGTCTTCTCCGTACAAACGGCGGTCCCTCGTTTCCTTGACTGGTCTGCGGTGGCCATCACTTTCGACCGTGATGATCATCCGGACTACGTCCCCAATCCGGGGGTCTACCCTCTTGTCGTTGATCCCGTCATCGCCAACACACGCCTCACCAAAGTGCTCATGGACGGCGGGAGCAGCCTCAACATCATCTACTCCTAGACCCTCGACCTCCTGGGGGTCGAGAGAGCGCGCCTACAGCCTAGCGTCGGGGGCTTCCACGGAGTCGTGCCAGGGAAGCGGGCGGAACCCCTCGGACGGGTTGATCTGCCCGTTTGTTTTGGCACACCGGCCAACTTCAGGAAGGAGACCCTCACCTTCGAAGTGGTCGGATTCCGTGGGACATACCACGCCATCCTCGGGCGCCCGTGCTACGCCAAGTTCATGGCCGTGCCAAACTACACCTACCTCAAGCTCAAGATGCCCGGCCCAAACGGCGTCATCACTGTGGGGCCCTCGTATGAACATGCCTACGAGTGCGACGTCGAGTGCGTCGAACACGGCGAGGCGGTTTTGGAGTCGGCGACTTTGGCCGCAGACCTCGACGGTCTTGCTAACGAGATTCCCGACCCAAAACGCCACGCCGGCAGCTTCGAGCCCGCGGAGGACGTCAAACTCGTACCCCTCGACCCCGCTGATCCCAACGGGAAGGCGCTGAACGTCAGCGCCACCCTCGACCCGAAATAGGAAGCCGTGCTCGTCGACTTTCTCCGCGCAAATGTCGACATTTTCGCGTGGAGTCCCTCGGATATGCCGGGCATACCCAGGGAAGTCGCCGAGCACGCCTTGGAGATCCGGGCCGGGTCCAAACCGGTGAAGCAACGCCTGCGCCACTTCGACGAGGAGAAGCGCAGGGTCATCGGCGAAGAGATCCACAAGCTACTGGAGGCCGGGTTCATCAAGGAGGTTCACCATCCCGAGTGGCTAGCTAATCCTGTATTAGTTAAGAAAAAGAATGGGAAATGGAGGATGTGTGTAGACTATACTAGTTTGAATAAAGCATGTCCAAAGGTTCCCTTTCCTTTGCCGCGCATTGATCAAATCGTTGATTCAACTGCGGGATGTGAAACTCTTTCGTTCTTAGACGCTTACTCCGGTTACCATCAAATAAAAATGAAGGAGTCCGATCAGCTCGCGACTTCATTCATCACCCCATTCGGCATGTATTGCTACGTTACGATGCCCTTCGGTCTCCGGAACGCAGGGGCAACGTACCAGCGATGCATGCAGCACGTTTTCGGAGAACACATCGGACCAACCGTCGAGGCATACGTCGATGACATCGTAGTCAAGACCAAACGAGCCGATAATCTAGTAAACGACCTCGACGTTGCCTTCAAATGCCTTCGGGCAAAGAATATCAAGCTCAATCCAGAAAAATGCGTTTTTGGCGTCCCCCGAGGAATGCTTTTGGGGTTCATCGTGTCTAAGCGGGGCATCGAGGCCAATCCAGAAAAAATCTCTGCGATAACCAAGATGGCCCCCATCCGAGATCTTAAAGGCGTGTAGAGGGTCACGGGCTGCTTGGCGGCGCTCAGCCGTTTCATTTCGCGCCTCGGCGAAAAAGCGCTCCCTCTGTACCGCCTCTTGAAGAAATCGGAACACTTTTCCTGGACCCTCGAGGCCGAGGAAGCCCTCACCAAACTCAAGGTCACGCTCTCTAACTCGCCAATTCTCGTCCCTCCGACCCCAGGAGAACCGCTCCTACTTTACGCCGCGGCAATGTCACAAGTAGTAAGCGCGGTCCTGGTCGTCGAACGGGCCGAGGAAGCTCACGCCTTGCTCGTCCAGAGGCCGGTCTATTTCATTAGCGAAGTGCTCTCAGAAACCAAGATCCGTTACCCTCAAATCCAGAAACTGCTTTATGCTGTCATCTTGACACGGCGCAAGCTCCGACACTACTTTGAGGGCCACCCAGTTACTGTGGTTTCTTCTTTCCCTCTGGGAGAGATAGCCCAGAACCAGGAAGCCACGGGTAGGATCGCCAAATGGGCGGTCGAGCTCATGGGCGAGACCCTATCTTATGCGCCGCGCAAAGCTATAAAGTCACAGGTATTGGCAGATTTCCTGGCTGAATGGACCGACACCCAGCTCCCTCCCGCACAGCTCCAGGTCGAGCTCTGGACCATGTACTTCGATGGGTCGTTGATGAAAACAGGAGCAGGAGTGGGCTTGCTCTTCATCTCACCCCTCGGGGCTCACATGCGCTACGTCATCCGGCTCCATTTCCCTGCATCCAACAACGTCGCCGAATACGAGGCACTCGTCACGGGGCTAAAAATTGCCATCGAGCTCGGGGTCCGACACCTTGATGTTCGAGGCGACTCCCAGCTAGTGATCGATCAGGTCATGAAGAGCTCGAGCTACCGCGACCCCAAGATGGAAGCCTACTGCCGAGAGGTACGACGCCTCGAGGACAAGTTTCACGGCCTCGAGCTCAACCACATAGCACGCAAGTATAATGAAGCCGCCGATGAACTCGCAAAAATCACGTCAAGTCGAACTACGGTCCCACCTGACGTTTTCGTAAAAGATCTCCAACGGCCATCCGTCGACCTTGGGCCAGATGGAGGGGTCGACGGGACGTCACTCGACCCCCCACCTGAGGCAGAAGCCCCCTCGACCGGGGCCGAGGCCATGCAGGTGGAAGGATCGACCCCACCATCTGACCTCGAGCCTGACTGGCGCGCGCCGTACCTCGACTATCTTATCCAAGGGGACCTCCCCTCGAGTAAGACCGAGGCTCGACGGATCGCTCGCCGGGCCAACACCTTTGTGATCATTGGCGACAGTAGGGAGCTGTACCGCCGCAGCCCTACGGGCATTCTCCAACGTTGTATCACAAACAAGGAAGGCAGGGACCTGCTCAGCGACCTGCAGTCGGGGGCTTGCGGTCACCACGCTGCGCCTCGAACCCTCATCGGGAACGCCTTTCGACAAGGATTCTATTGGCCGACCGCGATCTCCGACGCTGTCAAGCTAGTATGCTCCTGTAAAGGTTGTCAGTACTATGCGAGACAGACTCATCTCCCGGCACATGCTCTGCAAACCATTCCCATCACGTGGCCATTTGCCGTTTGGGGCCTCGACCTTGTCGGACCTCTAAAGAGGACAACTGGCGGCTTCACCCACTTGCTCGTCGCTATCGACAAGTTCTCCAAGTGGATCGAGGCTCGCCCCATCACCAGTATTAGGTCCGAACAAGGTGTGCTTTTCTTCACCGACATTGTCCATCGCTTTGGAGTTCCAAACTGTATTATCACTGACAACGGCACCCAGTTCACTAGTAAAAAGTTTCTGGATTTCTGCGACCACCATCACATTCGCGTGCTCTGGTCGGCCGTGGCTCATCCAAAAACAAACGGCCAGGTAGAACGTGCCAATGGCATGCTCCTACAAGGCCTGAAACCCAGAATCTTTGACAAGCTAAACAAACATGGCAAAAGATGGGTTGCCGAGCTACCCTCAGTCCTATGGAGCCTAAGAACGACGCCGAGTCGAGCCACGGGGTTCACTCCGTTCTTCTTAGTCTACGGGTCCGAGGCCATGCTCCCGACTGATATAGAGTACGGATCCCCAAGGCTGAAGGCCTACAACGAAAGAAATAACGACGCCACAAGACAAGACGCCCTCGATCAGCTTGAGGAAGCCCGAGATGTGGCTCTGTTACATTCCGCCAGGTACCAGCAGGGTCTCCGGCGATACCACGACAGACACGTCCGCCGGCGTGACCTCAACGTCGGCGACCTGGTGCTACGACGGAACCAGAACACTAAGGGACGCCACAAGCTCACACCGCCATGGGAAGGACCATACATCATCGCAGAAGTACTGAAGCCGGGCACCTACAAGCTATCCAACGAGAAGGGCGAAATCTTCACCAACGCTTGGAACATCGAACAGCTACGTCGCTTTTTCCCTTAGAAAACCTCGTGGCTCTGTAATTTCTTTTTTCATCAATAAAGAATACAGCAGTGTTAAAATTTTCGTCTCACGATGAGGAAGGATCGACTCTGTACTACCAGAATCGACCCTCCCTCGGGGGCTACACAGGGGGGAACCCCTCAGTCCCCGAAAAAAAAAATTTACACTCTTTTTTAATTTTAAGAACCACTCCTTAGATCAACGCTGTAAGAACACCCTAAGGTTCAAAAGGACCCTCGGACCAGGAGTATCACCTACGCCTCCGGGGCTATGGTGCCTCCACTCACCCCTTACGCCTTCCAGAGGTGCAACTTCACGCTAGAAAGGTCTAAATAACGGTTCCTAACTTTGGAAAAGAACACACCCCCTGCCGCTTAGACCAGGTTCTCACACGATCTGCGAAGCCGCAAGAGCATCCTAAAGCAGATCACTTACGCCTCCGAGGCTACGGTACCTCCACTCGCTCCCCTACGCCAAAGGATGCAGCTGCGTGTCAAGTAAATCGTACGAGAGCACGATCCAAGCCATTAAGGGAACAAAAGCTCGAATAAAACCAAATTAACCACGAACTGGTTCATGTCTCGAGTTCTTAAGGCCCCCACGGCCATTGCGACTAAAAATCAAAATAACTAACTTATTACATGGGCCTCCATGCCCAGATTTGGCTCACAGGCCTTCGTCGTCAGCAGGCGGGACCACCTCGGGTTCAAAGAGTGAAACCAGACGGCTCCCAGGCCCCTCCGCGGCTTCGATCAGATCCAAGCAGGCGTCTTCGTTCTCTTCGTCCGTCCGCTCCGGGTCTGTGATGAAGCCGTCGGCAACGAGCTCCATGTCGAACACAAAACCCGAGCGGACGACGGCCAGCGCCCTCTTCACGCCGTGGTGGAGGCTGTCCCGTATCTTCTCCCGGGCGAGGTGACCTAGCGCCGCCACCCGACGGATGAAGGAGTTCCCCGGAGCGTCTTCTCCGGTGTCGACGTCGGGCTCGACCCCCAGGCCGTCGCACACCGAGGTGATCGCGCCCTCGAGCAGCTGGGTCCTCCGGGTCTCGGCTTCGAGGAGGCTCTGCAGGGAGTTGGCGGTCGAATGGGCCTCCTGGTTCTCGCTCTCCAGCTCTGAAACACGACAAGGCAAATTAGCACCTAATGCGATGCCTCGACTATATGGCCATAACAAGCTACTTACCCCCGACGTGGGTCTTTAAACCCCAACCTCGTCACGGAGCCCCCCGCACGTCTGCTCGAGCCCCAGGAGGGCACTGTCCTTCTCACGGACGGTCGCCTTCAGTGCCTCGATCTCCTGGCGGGCGGTTTGGAGCGCCGCGTCCTTCTCTTGGACGGCCCCGTTCAGCCCCGAGATCTCGTCCTTCAGCGCACTAAACCGGGCCGTGACCTGCCCGATCTGGACGTTGAGGAGGTCACGTTGACGGCTGACCTGGGAGACGTCCTCCTCGAGCTCCTTGACCCGCGCCGCCAGGGGCTCGAGGTCCCTGCGGGCCTGGGCAGCCTCTTCCCGGACCTTGTCCACCTCGGTGCGCATCGTGGCTTCAGCCGCCCAAGCCTGGATCGCCTCCTCCTTCACTGTCGAGTAGGCGGTGCGCAGCTCCGCCATCTCAGCGGTCCGATCGGCGAGCCTCTTCTGGGTCTCCTCGACCAGGGCCCGTTGTCGGGACAGCGACGCCCACACGCCACTCTCACCTCGGATGAAGAGTGACTTGCGGCGGGAGGTCTCCTTCAGGTCCTAACCCAAAGAAAACCAAAAAAGATAATGAAACCAAAGAAAAAAGACACTGAGAGCCACGAAATAAGCTGACAGATTAATCGTACCTCGGTGGCATCCCGCATGCCCCGCAAAACGGCGTCGGACGCCACGCGGAGCAGCCGATCGAGATGTTGGCGGACGCCCTCGAGGTACTGCCAGCGATGCACCTCATCTCTGTCATTCAGAGTGAGGATGGGCTCGGCGTCGAGGTTCGCGGCGTCCCTAAACTAAAGGGGCGGCCCTCCCCACCTCGGGATCTCCTCCTCGGCCCGCGCTATCGCCAGCGCGGCGAAGTCAGGCCACGACGATGACGACGCGGCCGGGGCACCTCCTGGCCCGGTCGAAGGGCCGGCCTCGTTGCCCTCGCCCGCAGCTCCCGCAACCCCGGCGGAGGTCGAGGCATCGGCCCGGCTCGTGGTCTCGCCCCCCTCGGCCCCCATTATTTGTTTTCCCCTATCTAGGGGGGCGTCGTCGAGGGCAATGACCACGGGCACCCGCCCATCGGCGGTGACCGGCCCCTCGGCAACCAGTGCCTCCGGAGCTGGCGCCTCCGCCGTCGACGCCTCTGGGGCCGGTACCTCGCTCGTCGGCGGCTCGGAAACCGGCGCTCCAACCACCAGTGCCCCCACAACCGGCACCTCAACCTCCGGCGCCACTTCCTCCGGGGCTCCGGTAGAGGGCTCGGCGACCTCGCCCTCCGCCGCACCCACCGGCCGCGACGGCGGGTCCTGCTGCGGCTGCGGCCCCCTCACTGATGCCACCTCCCGTTCTGCTGCCAGTACGGCCCCCTCCACGGTCGCATCGGCGGCCGCCCCCTCCACGGCCGCTTCCACGGTGGCCTCAGCCGAAGGCAGCGCCTTGGGCTCCGCCTCGACCGGTCCGGGCACCACCACCCTCGCCGGCTCTGACCCCGCCGCGGCAGGGTCGGGGCCGGCGACCGTCGAAGCACCTGCGGCCTCCCGCTGCCGACGGCGCTCCTTCGCGGCCTCGACCTCGCGGACCCAGGCCGCGTCCTGTTCCGCCGACCGGTTAAGGACGCCGGCGCTGGCTCGGAGGGACTTCACGGGGGTGGGCCCCATGGTCTCCGCCTTCCGCTTCAGCCTGTAAAATAAAAGATAAGGTCGGTCGACGAATTCGAAAAAGAAGACAAGTCCCCTTAAGCTCGGAAACTCACCCGGAGATCGGCACCAGGGGCCTCGTCCCCGCACGGTCCAAGCCGCTCGAGGCGGCAGGCGGCGGCCTCGCGGCAGCCCCACCCGCGGACCGGGCACTCCGTGGGGCTCTCGCCGGCGCCCCACTGCGCGTCTTCTGCGCCTCCGAGGCCAGCTGGCCTCGGGTCTTCACGCCCGACGGTGGCGCCGCCGACGACGATGTCGGCGCCACCGCCCCCGTCCCCGTCCGAGCTTGCGGGGCCTGGGCTGGGGCGGGCGCCCCCGTCGACCCCGCTTGTTGGGTCCGGGGCAAGGCAGCCCCTCCTGCCGAGGGGCCCGCCTCCTTCTTCTCTTCTTCCTTCTTCTTCCTCTTCTTCTCCTCTTCCTCGTCGTCCTCCTCGACCTCCTCGACCACGATGACCGAGGAGGATGACCCCGCGATGGGCTCCAGCAGGGGGCGGATGTCGGGGAGGCTCCCCAGCCCGGTCGCGGCCTCGTACCGCGACAAGGCATCGTCATCCTCGCCGCTGCTGTCGTCGTCCTCCCTCGACATGGTCTCGGAGGGCGACGGCTCCAAAGGGAGCCCGTCGAGGGCCTGTTGGCGCCAGAGTTTCTTCCACGCCTCCCCCTCCTTGGCCTTGCGGCCCGCCCGCTTCTTGGTCGACTCCTTGACCGCTTTCTGCTTCGAGGCATGCTGCCGTCGAGCGTCCCGGGCAGGCTGGTCCTCCGGAACCGGCGGTCGCGTCTCCCGCAACGCCGACAAGTCCTGCACTTAGGCGTCGACCGGGTTAAGGGGGTCCGAGAAATGAACAAAACCAAAAACAAGCGTACCGACCCAAGGAACTTACCACGGGCTCGAACCCCTCAGTGGGCCTCATGGGGAGCCGGTCGGCTTCCTCCGCCTTGAAGGTCCCCACCATCCGGCGGGCTCGACGGAGCCCCTCCTCGAGGGTGAGGGCCTCATGGGACATCCGGCTCCCCTCCAGAGACGCCTCCGGAGTCATCTGGTCGAGGCGCAGGCGACGCCGGCACAGCGGCATCACCCGGCGGCGATGGAACGCCGTCGCTACCGCCGCCGCCGTCAGGCCTCGAGCGCGCAGCTGCTGCAGCGCCGCCAACAACGGGTCCAAACGCGGCTTCTCGACGTCCGGCACTCCATATACCCAGCGATCCTCCCAGGCGGTCAGCACGCGGCCGGTGTACCTCGGCAGCTGGTTGTCGTCATTGCGGAGGTAGAACCAGCCCTCGTGCCACCCGCTGTTCGAGGAGATGAGGCGAGCCGGGATGTACTGGTCCGCCCGGCTCGACCTCAACTGCAGGACGCAGCTCCCTACCCGCGCTGCGTAGAGAACGCCCTTCTCCCCCGCCCTCCGCGCGAAGAGCTCGCCCTTGAAGAGGTGAAGCCACAGGTTCCACTGCGGCTCCACCCCGAGATACCCCTCGCAGACCGCCGCGAAGATGGCGGCCTGCGCGACGGCGTTGGGGGCGAGGTGGTGGAGCTCCACCCGGTAGTAGTGGAGAAGCGCCCGCATGAAGACCGATGAAGGGATGCCGAAACCCCGCTCGTGGAAGCATACGAAGCTCACCACGTAGCCCTCCGGGGGCGCCGGCTCCCGGTGGGCCGGCGGCGGCGCTATCCACTCCGGCCGCGACCGGTTCGACCTCGGCCGCAGCAACCCATCTTCAACCAGCTCCTCCAGCTTCCTCTCCGTCACCGAGGAAGAGGCCCAGTCTTCGGCGGGGAGGATTTGGCTCTTTCCGGCCATCGGCACTGTCGGGAAGGGAATGAACGGAGGGGAAGGCGGCGGCGGCGGTGGCAGTGTGGGCGGAAGGCGCAAGAAGGCTAGGGTTTCCTGAGGCTAGGGGATGGCAGGAGCGCAAGGAACCGGAGGGGAGCACGGACCCCTGGGTCTCGCCTTTATAGGCCGGGAGGAAGTCCAACGGCCGCGCGAAAAGGTAGGAACAGTTTCCCGCAATAAATGCGCTCACCTAACCGTCCCCCACGCCTTACAGGAACAAGGCACGTGGCCGTCCCCCACGCAGTAACCGAACGCCACGTCGCCCACTACCGCGCCGATCTCGCCCTAAAAAGGCGCGCCAGGCTAACGGGCGGGGCGAGATCCACGGACGGATATTCCTAGATTCCCATAACGGGCTCCGGGCCCATTTTAAGTCTCGAGGGAACGGAAGCTGGCCCTCGACCTGGGTTCGACAGCTGCCCTCGAGCAACAGAGCAAGGGACGACCAGGGATGCGCCCGTACATGGCCAGGGCTCGAGCCACGCTCTCGAGGCACCCCAAGACGTATTCGAGGCCAAAGGATGAGGACGAAGCAGGAATCCCCTCGGGGGAGGCATCGAGCCCTCGGATCCCGTCGCAGGGAACCGACATCCGCACGACCACTCCTTGGCATCTTTGAAGAGTGCCCCCGGGCCCCAAGCCGACTCCTAACGACTGGAGCACGGACTCTCACTCGAATCTCCCCGCTAGTAGCTCACCGGAGATCGCCGGACTCGCCCGAACGGGGTAGTACGACGTTCCCCACCCCTCCTCCTCCTCTCCGAAGGAGGAGCGTGAGGGCCGGACAACAAAAGACGGCAGGGACTCCGGTCGACCTCGTGCGCGCGAGGCTCGGGGGCTCGGCCGCATCAACTACTCCCTGGCAAACCACGACTAAGACCTCGGAGGAGACTTTCTCAATACTCCACCGAGGCCTCGGGGGCTACACCCGGCGGGTGCGCTCGCGCGCCCCCACCGGAGAAGTCCTAAGAACGCTCAGACGCCCCTACCGGAGAAGCAAAACGACGCTATGACTCCAGTTCATCGGCAAAAAACCTCTAGGAGAGTGAACATACACTCACCTAAAGGCTCGGGGGCTACTGTCGGTACCAATACTATAGGGGTACCCACGTTCAACGATAATGAAAACTAAAACGACTAAGCCACGACAAAGCACGACCCACTTCAAAAAACGCGCGACAGGTCCGACTCGTACGAGGCCAGCTCGACGGAATACCTCGACCGCATCCCGCCTCTGACTCGTGCGAGGCCCCCTCGACGGGAGGCCTCGACCGCGCTCCGACCCGCACGGGGCTCGACCACCCCCCGGGAGCGCTCCGACTCGCGTGAGCCCGGGTCGAGGCGCTCGATCCCCTCTGCCTCCACCTACCACGGACAAAAAAGTCATGGCATTTAATACGGCCACCAACTACCACCTACCGGCATGGCCGCGACCTGGGTCAACGTGGGAACAGTACCAGTAACAGCCTTCACTATTTTACCGCCCATCCCGTGATGGGAGGTGAAAAACGTCACTATGCCCACCGTACCTAACACTATGCGTCACCAGTGACCCTCGAGGGAGGATACGACAAGGACCGTACACCGCAGTTCCAGGGATTCGGACTTATCCGCTCGGCCTCGACCCGGCCTCGACCCCCAACATAGCGTAACAGGGAAGGAAGGACGGTATGGCACGACGCTCTGGGTCATTTCAACACCTCGTCCTCTACGATGTCACGTCCCAAAGGATGGCCTCCCATTTCTAAGGCACGTCGCTACAGTCACCTCAACAGAGATCGACAAAACATCATTTCAAGACTCCCCGTCGTCTTGGCCTCCACCCATCCTATAAAAGGGCAGGCCGGGACTCCACAAGGGGGGTAGAGATCAATAGACGAACAACAAGCCATATACGAGACAAAGATCAACATCTCAAGCAATCACCTTGTACTCTTTCTTTTTCTCCTTTGAGACTTGGGCTCGACGCCCTCTCTCGCAAGCTTGTAACCCCTACACAAGCACCTCGGTGCAAGGAAATACAAACCTCTCCTCCCCCGCTGGACGTAGGGCCTTCTTTTGCCCAAACCAGGATAAACCCACGTGTGTTCTCCTTGCATCACCACCCAGGAAAGGGACACGCAGCATTTTACTCGTTGGTTTAGGACCCCCTCGGGTCCGAACACCGACACTATTATTGTAAGCAAACTCTGCTTAGGGTAACCATGAGTCCCATGAACCCCTGGAAGACAACACACAGGCTCTTAACATATCTTCTAAAACAGCATTAACCCTTTCCGTCTGACCATCTGTTTGAGGATGATAGGCAGTACTATGAATCAAACTAGTTCCCAAACCTTTATGCAAGTGCTCCCAAAAGTGAGCAGTGAACTGTGACCCTCTATCTGACACTATAGTCTTCGGTATTCCATGCAATCTCACAATCTCAGCAATATACTTCGTGGCATATTGAGGTGGTCTATAATCTGTCTTGACAGGCAAAAAGTGGGCTGTCTTAGTAAGACGATCCACGACTACCCAAATCGAATCATGACCTTTCTGAGTAGTGGGCAAGCCTGTGATGAAATCCATACTTATATCATCCCACTTCCAACTAGGTACTGACCAAGGTTGTAACAATCTGGCAGGTTTCATGTGAATAGCTTTCACTCTACAACATGTGTCGCATCTGGCTACATAAGCTGCAATTTCTTTCTTCATCTTTGTCCACCAATAGCGAGGTCTTAGTTCTTGGTACATTTTACTACTGCCAGGATGAATGGATAACTTAGAGAGATGAGCTTCATCCATAAGTTTATTCTTAAGCTCTATCCTTTGGAACAACAAGACGGTTGTCAAACCATAACACGTCCTGTTCGTCCACTCTGAAGTGTTTTGAGGGTTCTTCTCTAATTTTCTTTTTGATGTGAAATATCCCTTTGTCTGCTTTCTGGCCTTCTATTATCTTACTTTCTAAGGAGCAACTGATTTGAATACTATGTAACACAGCAGGGTGCATCAGATTAAAACCATCCTCGAGTAAGGGTTGCATATTCAAGCAATGTGACTTTCTACTCAAAGCATCTGCTACTACATTGGCCTTCCCAGGGTGATACTGTACATTCAAATTGTAATCTTTGACTAATTCTAACCATCTTCGCTGTCTCATGTTCAACTCTAGTTGGGTAAAAATGTACTTGAGACTCTTGTGATCGGTGAAAACATTGCATACATTACCAAGTAAATAGTGTCTCCAAATCTTTAAGGCATGCACTACAGCGGCAAGCTCAAGATCATGTGTTGGATAATTGATTTCATGTTTTCTCAACTGACAGGAGGCATAAGCAATGACTCTTCCTTCTTGCATCAGAACACAGCCTAAACCTGTTTTCGATGCGTCGCAGAACACATCAAAAGTTTTCTCAATGTCTGGCTATGCAAGAACTGGAGCAGTGGTTAACAGTTTCCGCAAGGTGTGGAAAGCTATCTCACACTCCCCTATCCACACAAACTTGTGGTCTTTCTGTAACAGACTTGTCATTGGTTTGGCAATCTTCGAGAAGTCTAGTATAAAACGGCGATAGTAACCAGCTAACCCTAGGAAACTCCTGACTTCTGACACTGTGGTTGGAGTTTTCCAATCCATAACCTCTTGCACTTTGCTCGGATCTACCGAAACTCCATTCTCGGATAGAATATGACCAAGGAAAGGAACTTTCTTTAACCAAAATTCACATTTGCTGAACTTAGCATACAACTTATGATCTCTCAGTCTGGTTAAGACAATTCTCAGATGCTCTTCAAGATCTTTCTCATTCTCAGAGTATACTAGAATATCATCAATGAAGACAACTACAAACTTGTCCAACTCTGGCATGAAAACCATATTCATCAGATACATAAAATAGGCAGGAGCATTTGTTAAGCCAAAAGACATAACAAGATACTTGTACAACCCGTATCTGGTAGAAAAGGCGGTTTTCAGGACATCTTGTGGCCTAGTCTTTATCTGATGATACCCTGATCTTAGGTCTATCTTAGAGAATACTCTGGCTTTAGCTAACTGATCGAACAAAACGTCGATATGAGGCAAGGGATACTTATTCTTGATAGTTACAACATTAAGAGGTCGATAGTCCACACATATTCTCAGAGTACCCTCTTTCTTTTTCTTCACGAACAAGGCAGGACATCCCCACTCAGACTTACTTGGTCGTATAAACCCCTTCTTTAATAATTCCTCTAGCTGCTTCTTCAGCTCAGCCAACTCATCCGGAGGCATCCGATAGGGTCTCCTTGAAATAGGAGTTGTCCCTGGGATCAACTCAATTCCAAACTCAACATCTCTATCTGGAAGAAGACCAGGTAACTCATCTGGAAACACATCTGGGAACTCACACACTACCGGGATCTGGTGAATAGGAATGACTTCCATGGCACATGTTATACTTACAAGGTCCGTTCGCCTGGGCAATGGCACCTGAAAAGTACCCTCTATCTGGGGATTCTTAAGGGTAAGCATTCGACTGCCTGTATCTATGACTGCTCTCCAGTTCTTCATCCAGTTCATTCCTATTATTACATCCAAAACTAGTCTAGGCATAACTATCAGGTTTACCCGAAACTTTTGACTACCTAACTCAAGGGTTGCCCCTCTAACCATCTGATTGGTTAAAACATCAGCCCCTGCTGAACTTATGCGATACCATAATTCAATTCTGTGCATAGTTGTTCATGCTTCCATGCAAATGCTTGACTCATAAAAGAATGCGAGGATCTAGAATCAAATAGAACAACTACAGGGTGATGGTTAACAAGAAACTTACCAGCAGTTACAGGCTCTCCCTCAGGGATCTCATCCACGGTGGTGTGGTGTACACGAGCAGTGTAAGTCTGTTGCTTCTTTTTAGGCGGATAAGGGCAGAACTTTGAAAAGTGGTCTGGCTGACCATAATTGTAGCAGGGCCCCTTCACTGTACCAGTAGATCCTATAGCCCCATAGAATTGCTCTGTTCCACAGCTGCGGTGATCTTTGCTGGCGGCACGGCCATCTTGTACGGCTTCTGTGGTCCCTTATAGTTCTGGGTCTTACATTGTGGCGTCCTGAACCTTGCACCTGGTGCGGACGGACGATAAGAAGAATGATTTGCAGTGAGAACTCTGGACTATGATGGTCCTGACTCAAACACCCTCTTGCGATTCTTGGATGCAATGTAGGCGTTATTGTTCTTTTCTTGTTTTAGACAATCACTGACAAAGTCATTGAATCTGGCGCGGTTATTGGTACCCACATGCTTCATCATCTTCGGGCTTAACCCTCTCTTGAAACTAGCAATTCTCTTGGCATCTGTGTCGACCATGTCTGGAGCATAATGGCACAAGTTGTTGAAGGCATGCAAATACTGCGTCACGGTTTTGGTACCCTGATTTAAAGCCAAGAACTCTCCTAACTTCATCTCAACCAGCCCTGGTGGAATGTAGACCCCACAAAAAGCTTCAGTGAACTCTCTCCATGAGATCTGTGCATTTGGGGGAAAGGTGGTGCGGTGATGCTTCCACCACATCCCTACGGGCCCCTGTAACTGATGTGCAGCATATTCTGTCTTCAGAACTTTGGTCAGCCTCAACACGCGGAACTTATCTTCCATGGTGTTGATCCATTCTTCTGTGTCAAGTGGCTCTGTTGCTTCCTTGAAAATAGGTGGCCTAGTATCCATGAAGTCCTTGAAGTTGTTGTACTGGTTCACCCCATGGCCACCACCTTGATTATTACCTCTCTAAACATTTTCAGCGATGGTACGCAGAAAATCTTCCATGTTCTTCTGCGATTGCTCGGCATTGCGCTGGCTTCCAAGGAACTGCGCGAAGAATACTTCTACAGTGAGCGGTGGAGGAGGGGGCAGTTGTGGCTCTGGCTGTGGCTCATGGTGGTTGACGTTGTTTGCACCACTCCCACCAGCCCCTGCACCGTTACCACCAGTTTCGGGCGGCCTCATACGTGGCACGGCGAGTGTTTGCCATCTGCATATTCCAGCAACAAGTAATAATTAAGCGAAGTTGTAGTAATTGTCATCGAATGAACAATCATGCCATACTGAATTCATTAGAGAGAACAAGTCATACAATAAAACAGAGGCACAATAATCGCATTCCAATTAAAACAACCTCACTAATCAAGTTACTTCGAATGCAACATCGCGTCCAATACAACCACGTTGCCAGCATACATACACTGGACTTTTATGCGTTCGGGCATCACATACACAACGAGTTCCAAAAGATCGCCAGTCTCAAGATCGAATAGGATACAACACGATACATGGAAACCAAAAGAAGACCATCGCGACAAAGCCTAGCTACTAACGTAGGGTACTAGCCTACTCTTCGGGGCCGTCGTCGAGGTCGGAGGCGTCACCACTGCTACCATCAAAAGCGACGTCGTCGTCAGAAGGTGCGGCTACAGGCTCATCCTCGTCGTCGTCGATGTCCATATGGGCGGCGTCCGGAGAAGTATACGGGCCTACCCCATTGTAGAGTGCATGAAACTCTTCATGCAAGTTGGCATTATACTCCTCTAGCTCCCCGACCCTCTGCCTCAGAAGGTCCCTCTCGTTCCAGGCTTCATTCCTTTCTTGAACTAGTTGTCCCATCATGCGGTCTGCATTTCTGTTGGCCTGAGTCAATGTCTGCACCCGCTGCATAGCACTCTCACCTCTCTCGAGAGCCCGGTCTCGCTGCAAACTCATGTCGGCCAACTGCTCCTGCAAGCTAGCTATAGCACGTGCTTACTTCTTCTGTTTCCTTGCTTCAAGCCGGTCATCACCACGCAGACCAGTCAAAGTCCAATAGGTACTCTCAAGACCCTGTTATGCTCTGATGGCTGCATACATGGCACTCATAGCGTGGTTGTCGCTAGCCCGTCCTTCACTTGGGCCTCTAACCAGGGCACTTCCTTGCGGTTGCACCCAAATGGCATCGCGAGGATCATCTCTCAGAAAAGTACCGACCAAGGCTGCTGCCAACTCGTTGGGAAACCTGCTCATTATATCTCGAATGACACGAAAGGTTGCGCCCTCTGCACCCTCAACTGGAGTGCGTCCCTCAAACTCCAAATGCCAACCATCCCATTCTGGTGCATCACCAAGAGTAGGGATGGTGATTTCCACTACTGCAAGTCCATCCTCAGCAAGCTGGCTCTCACTCCAAGAGTACACCGGCTCTTGACCCTCCGGGTACCCCACATCATGGAGCACTCTCCAAAGCAAGGCGGGCATGCCAAACTCGCTTAGAAAAGTGTCCGTGCTGCGGCGCTCCCGCGGGGCCATCTGGTGACGGGGTGCTCTTCCGCCAGTGGACTTACGGGCAGTCTGCTTCATGCGAGCCATCTGTAGCACAAGTTTTAATTACCCGGTGAGAACATATTTTTAAGTCGGTATCACTTTTATCAAAATGGGATAATCCTTTTATAAGGGGAGGAATGCATGTCATGAATGAAATGCACAGGCAATAGGATGCATGCACGAGTCTTACGTTCTCACAAACTTAGAAAATAAGAACATCTAACGATGAATTCGGTGGCATACAAACGATCCCTCTTATACGTAACTAATTCGTTCTACACGAAAAACGCTGTTAGGTACCTGCAGAAAATTCATTTCAGCCCAATCCCCATGAATGCATGAAAGCAGTAAATCTACCTACACGCTCTACACGAATCCCCAGATGCGTGTACAACGGTAGTAACTACCCAATCACATCGTCCTATTGACGGCATCGCCTCAACGGACGGAACAACCACACATGCGATACTTTCATAAAAATATGTGTAGAACATGTAATTACTCTAGTATCATATAAGCACTCTCCCTAGATCGGCGGTGTATCCAGTCATGCTCTCACAGCTCATACTTACCGAAGCGTAGAGGTAACTGATCCATACATTACCACTCAATTAAGTGGCACTCATACAATAGCACGCCGTATCAGCAACGAAAAGATAAATATGGTGCAAGAACCCCAAGTTAGTACTTAAATAGCCACCTAGAGTCCTTAACTGGGCATCCAGGATATGACCACTGGCACACTTTTAGTTTGAAAATCACACTTTTTAAACAAAATTTTGTTTTAAATACACTTATGAACAGTAATCACGCTAAACAATGCTCCAATACCAGCTGTAACAGAACCGCCCAATTATACGAGATTAAGTAGGAAAATCATCCAACGAGCGGACAATTAACAAACTTAAGCCCGTATAACCCGGTAGTCCGTGAAATCCCGACGGATTTCAAACCATTTCACATAACAGCCAAGATCGTACTAAGTTTAGCGGTCACCATCATAAGTTACATAAAAGTTCATGGCACAAAATACATCGGAGTTTAAACATAGTTATTACAAACCAGGTTCGAATAAAAGTAGCGGAAGCAGTAGTTCAAGTCACGCACACACACACAATGTTTGAAATAAAGTGCCAGCTTATGATCATCTCCAGCAAAAGCATCAGACGAGAAGTAGCGAATGACCATTGCCCATGGTCCTAAGCTTCGCCCATCGCAGGATAGAGGCAGTTGATACAGTAGCCGTAATACATCTGCCCATCTGCAACAAGTGGGAACAAAGCCCTGAGTACGAGAAGGTACTCAGCTAGACTTACCCGACAGAACCAAAAATAAAATGACACCAAGGATCATGATAGGCTTTCTAGTGGGGTAGCTGACTCATTTGTAAGAAAAGCATTTTCAACTTAACAATTCTTTTCCAAAAGCATGTAATAAGTTAATCTTTATTACCCTGCCAACTATGTTTGCACCTGTGCTAGAGTAACATGTAATTAAGCATGTAAGGATTACCAACGATCATTAACAATAGTTGTCATGTCATCTTCCACATAACTATCCAAGTGTTTCATCAATATTACTACGATGAAGTAGCTCAAGTCAAGTGTTCACTATCCAGTGAACGATGGCGATTCGAATCGATTATTAACCAGCTGGTAAGTTATTCCTCACACAAACCTCACTCACCTGCTAAAGTGAGGTATTGGTCACCAAGTCAACTATTCAGGTAAAGTCGTGAGCTTGCTAGGAACCACATGTACCCGGGGGCCGCCCGACTGCTATTTGGCCTTATCATCGCGCCCCCGTTTCCTGCCACTACTGCTCCGGTACAGTGCGTTGCGGGCGATCCACTCGGCCTGAATAATCTCCCAGCTTCATGGTCAAAAGGTACCTTATTCGGCCAGCTAAATGTGAGGCATGCGTTCAACATGACTCTAGGCCCAACAACGGTCGGTCCTTAATCGACTCAGACGGAGAACACTACAGTTCGAAACCCTGCAAGTCTCCGCCCGGTCTCAATTTCAATTCGACACTTAGTTATTCTCATATGACATATCTTTCACACAGATCCAGGTTATCTCCTATAGCTCGCGGATGACAGGCAATCACCTGACTTCTACCGGTCTAAGCAAACTAAGCAATTATTGACCGCGAACACCAAGGTAACAAGGATCGGGTAGAGAAAGGCGAAACAAGGTATAATGCAGCAACGGTTGCAAACAACTCCTAAACTTAATGCATCAATTAAGTAAAACCAATAATAAATTATTTGCAAACCAGGAGAGAAATGCTCCGGGGCTTGCCTCTCTCAAAAGAGCTCGGACGGTGGTCAGGGCACTCTGGAAGATCTTCACCGACCTCCTCTTCGGCTTCGGTCGCCTCCTGCTCTTGCACCTCGGACTGCTCTTCCGGGTCCTCGGGAACTGCTACCGGGGTCACTTCCTATGATCCTGTATGATGCAGAAATATAAGTGCTCATGCCTAGGTGCATTGTAGGGATGACATGAGATGATGCTGATGAATGAGATGTAGATGAGCATGTTACTTTCTTTTGGATTACGTGGACTTATGACTCTTCTTCAAGGTAGCCTACATCATCCAAGAACATGTACTCATAAACTACCACCACTATTCTCTACCATGCAAAGGCACCTTGACACTTAAGATGCTTCAAAGATACACCAAAGCAAAGTTTACCAACTAATCTTGCATCAAAGGTTGAATTTAAACCCTAGTTAGCACTATGCTTGAACAACAACACTTATTTTGGTATCTCAGAAAAATCTAACAAAATTACTGTGGATTAATAACATGTAGTCCAGTATGTCACAAAAGTTTCATTGCAATTTGAATACTAGAACTACCTACACAAAAATAGCAAATATAGAGCCTAAAAAGAAGTATAAAATACTTTCTACTATGAAAAGTATCAAACAACAGATTTCTCATTTTTCCTGGATTCTACTCAGTAAATAATCACTGTACAAAAATTATTACTTGCATGTTTTATTCATATTTTTCTATTTAACAAACATAGCAATTATTAGCAATAAAAAGCACTTAAACTACACCTCACAAATTTTCTACTAAACATGCAAGAGACATATTTTTCCTAACAAGCACATGTCACAACAAGACTAATAAATTTGGAATCATATTTTTCTGAGTTTTCTACAATTTACTATCCATTAAACAAGAAAATAGCAATTTCCAAAGTTAAATAAAAACCTTACAGAAAAGTAGTGCAAAAATTAAATGCAATATTTTTACATGGTAGATCTAGTTGTAAGGAACTCATACAAATTTATTTCATAATTTTTGGAGCACATTTAATCACCCAAACAATTGCTAAAGCATTTTTATTCCACTTAATAAAAGAAAAGAAAAAAATGAAATCCTTATTTGGAAACAGGCCGACACCGTAAGGGGTAGACGGCCCGGTCCGGCTCAGCCCAAGGGCACGCGCGCACGGGATAACGAAAACGGGCCACGTCCCGTTGGATCAGGCCGGCCCAGCTGCTCGCTTCACCCGCGGGCGAGCGGGGGCAACGCGCGCGGCCGAGCGGGTGCTCGACACCGCGGCGGTGCGGCGGCCGCCGATGGCCAACTGCCGCTCCAGTGCTCGAACGAGCGAGGCAAGTTGCGCAAAATGGCCGCGGGAAAACGGTGAACACGTGAGCGGGGTTGAGAGATAAGGGAGTGGATGGAGGTGCCGGTGACCGGAGCACGAGCGCGGCGGCTCCGTCACGGTGGCGCGGCGAGGAAAACAAATTGATGTCCTACCGGAGCGAGCAAGAGGAGAACGGGGCTTGTTCGGAGGAGGCAAGGGGGTGGCGAAGCTCGGTGCAAGATGCATTTGGTGGTGGTGGACGGTCGCCGCTGGAACGAGGGAGTGGAGGTGGAGCTCGCGGCGGTGAGCCGCTCGCCCGCTCGGTTCTTGGAGAGAGGAGCGGATGGAGAGCGGGAGTGGGAGTGAGGGGGCGAGGAGGGGTCAGGCATGCGGATTTGAGCGCGCCTGAGCTAGCGGGATGGCAGGGCGGAGGCGACGCGCGGCGGCTACCGACGGCGCATGGCCGACACGCGGCGAGCGCGTCCTGCCGCGGCGGCCAGCGGGCGCGCGCGCGGGGAGGCGTGGGCTGCTTCGGCCGACGGGCCGAAAGGGTGGCGGCGGCCCGCTAGCGCTGAAATTTGATTTTCCTTTTTATTTTCCAGAGAAATTCAAATAAAAATTTTATTTGCAGTTTTCAAATTCAAATTTGGACAAGCAAATGACCTTTTCTGAAAATGGCCCAAAAATGAAAGTTGTTTAGAATTTGATTTCCTACAACTTTTATTAAGGGGCCAACCTCAAAACTCTTATAGATTTTGAATTGTAGAATAAAAGCTAACTTAGGGAGGATTTTTGAATATTTTCAAATAACATTTTTAAAACAAGTTTTTGACAAAACTTTGAGTAATTTAGTGGCTCCAAAAATTTCACCTATAATTCTAAGTGATCTAAAATTTATAGTTGCACAAGTTTGATGAATATAACTAGCACATTATCACAACATGTTATGAATACTAGTTTCCAAACTTTTATTTTACTAAAGGTACACTCTAACTACATATGATTATGAATGCCATGACATGTTATGCTCATGATTTGCAATGTTAAAGCTTGCGTAACACCGAGGTGTTACAGTTTTAAAATATTACAAAGTAGCAATGGCATGGAAATATGGCCAGGCTTAACACATGGCAATGCGATATTTCAGAAAAAATATTTGTTTGCAGCCTCATTGGCATTGACATATGGTCAACCAAAAAAACACAAAATAGCAATGCCATGAAAACACTGAGAAGTCTAACAGAAGCATCTCACAGGGATTGTCATGGTCTTATGATGAAATTGGAATAAGTACATTATCAGCAATGGCATATGCTCAGAGTAAAATAAATAAAGCAGCACCATAGGCACACAGTTATATATACTGAAAAGATTACAACAGCAGCACAGTGCATGAAGATATGCTTAGATTTTTCTGCCAAAATGGAAACCTTGAACCCTATGCATAAGCAAAATAAATCCATAAATACGGGAGACAAAATTAAGGGATCATCATCAGAAATATAAGGTGCCAAAGGAGATAAAGGGGATTTTTTTAGGTTACCATAAGAAAACCAACCAAGTTCATGAAGGAAGAAATAGAGCAAAGCATAGATGTACAAAGGCGCTATCCATTCATAGATGTACCGATATGTGTTCACATTGCAAGGAAACGAATGGATTTATTGATACATGCATCAATGTTTAATAAATGGAGAAATGGGAAGGAGATTTAGGGAAACCACCTAGCTTTTCTTGCTGAATCCGTCAATCTC
The DNA here is from genome assembly GCA_022457205.1 of Saccharum spontaneum. Lineage (NCBI taxonomy): Eukaryota > Viridiplantae > Streptophyta > Magnoliopsida > Poales > Poaceae > Saccharum > Saccharum spontaneum. The sequence continues at coordinate 53,127,621 of CM039595.1, forward strand.
TAGCACAGATCAGAAGAGGGGATGGAGATTAAGGGAAAGCACCTACCTTTTCTTGTTAAATCCGTCAATGTGTAGCACATATCAGAAGAGGGAAATAGCGGACACCACAATGGGACCAATAGAGGAGAGTGATTTTCTTGCTTCACCTAGGAGATAAGAAGCGAATGGAGCAAACGGGACTACAGGGGAGGTACCGGAGGCCACAGCCATCAGGGCTAGCCGCGCCAGTGCAGCACATGCTGGGGGCTCACCGCCGCCCCACCTGAACCCATAGTGGGGAGCCGGCCATGGCGGGGGGAGGGGGTGGTCACGCCCGCGCTGCTGTGCCGCCGGGGCGGGGAGTGGCCACCGCGAACGCCGCCGTACCCACACCGGTAGCTGCCCAGTGCGTGGCTGCCCCACCCAGCGTGCGGCACCACATGGGGTGAGAGAGAGGGAGAGAGAGAGAGAGAGAGAGAGAGGAAGATTGGAGGGAGGGAATGTCCCCGGGGTTGGGGCCGTGGAGCGACGGTGGCGGCAGCGCTGGTAAGGGCGGCACGGGGAGGGAGCGCTCCGGATGGAGAGGCTGCTGGTTGGATGCGGAAGGGAGAAGGTTTTGGAGGCGATAATTTTTAGAGCAGCCACTGTTAGGCTAACACGTGGAATCAATAGGAACTAACGTGGAAGTAAATCTGGACGGTGAAATCGGAATTAGACAGATAAAATCTTTTTTACTACCGTGACCACCATCGGCGCTTGGCAACGCGCTCCAATTTGAAGGGTTAAAAATGCATGTGTGAGGGTGTTAAAATGAATATTCCATTTTTTTCCTATTTATTTAAGCTTTTTTTTCTTTGAGGAAGTCCTGTTTAAGCTTTTTATTTATCTGCAACTAAACTAGCGGATGCGTGCAAATCAAAACAATAGGCCGTGTTTAATCCGTGTTATACACACTTAGGGGCAAAAGGTTAGACCGTTCTCGTTCAAATCATCAAGCGCTGTCGCTATCGGTATTTTAGTTTTATGATATGGCCACCATGCCTGCCTTTGGCATTTTTTTTTTTTGAACCAGTGCCTTTGGCATTTCTGCTATGGGTCTTCTTCGTTCCTTTACCTGCCTCAGCTTTTAATCCAGCTGTCTTTTCTTCATCGTCCTTCTCACATTTCGAAGCCGACGAAAGAGTGGAGATGATGCCGCGTCTGCGTGCGTAAACAAGGCGGCGTCAAGCGTGTGTGTCAGTGTGTGAATCCAACCGAACCAGAAGCTGACAATCTGCCCTGGAGTACTGTAGTAGCGTAGTAGATGGCCGTCCATGGAGAAAGTAACCATTATCGTTCGTGAGTGCGTCACCGACTGAGTCTGACCACCAGCCAGTGGCCTTTTGGGTGTCTCTTTCCTGGATCCGTCCTATATATACCGCGCACAGGAATGATGATGCCTCATGGCCTGCTGCGTGCAGTCTCCGTCAGTCAAACCCATGGGTGAGCCTACCTGCGTGCCTTTTGTGACCCAAATAATGTAGTATGCACATGGCAATCTTGATGTACTATGCCCATACATGGTGTGGACTTTGAGTTGATGACCGATGGGGACTGTGTGTTTGCTGTGCCGTGCCCGTCCGGCCAAGGAGTATCACTTCTATAATGATAGCAGCAGCGTCACATTGAAATGCTGCTGGTGGTTTGGTGGTCATTGGCGCATATTGCCACACCGTAATTGGGAAAAAAAAAAACTATTCCATTCCGTTCAAAATGTGTGCTTCTCATACTACAGAAGGCACATGTCATCTTTATCGCTAGCAAACGAGGTCGACGGTGGAAAGGATCAATAACAACCACTCCCGGATTGGGGAGGAGCTTGGAAGTGGACGACAGAGATGGGGACAAAGGTAGGACACGCAAATCACGCATGATCGAGAAGAAAGTCGTCATTCCTCCTCCATCCACCTCGATCGTCGTCTCTCTATACATACGGCCATGCGTGTAGTAAGAGTGCGTGCGACGCGTACGCCGCTACTACTAGCTGCGACTGCATGGGGGCCACAGCCTATCGTTTCTGATTTCAGCAGCATCGCAAGTATTCGCACCTAGCTAGCTAGCGCTAGCCAATCAACGACTCCATCATTGTTGTGGCGGCACCATGTGGATTTCAATCGGTCCAGACGTTCATCTACCAGTGCGAGCGACACAATCATGCACGCCCGGCCCGAAGATGGACTCCAAAGTTGCTTTGAATTGTTGGACAGTATAGATCGATTGCACGTTTCAGTTAAATCGGGTTCGTTATAATTAGAGAGGCCGGTCTCAATAACATCTTTTTTTTTGTTGAAGATAACTGTGAGGGGCCAGGAGTGTTCCCCACAACAGAATTATACGTAGTATCTTTTTATGATAACCGTTACATTCATCGGAGTCGTAGCATATCCTAGAACCTACCGTACTTACTAGCTACGTACTGACGCCCGAGAACGACAAGCGTTTGTGTTATTTTTGTTTCATGCTCCGGCACCTTTTAATTTACCAAGCGTCGCTTTCACAACGCAACAAAACTGCGTCCGTGTAGGTACGTCGTGTGTGCTAGCTACTCCCTCCGTCTAGAAAAACATGCAATTCTAGCACAGTATTACGTTTTAGTATCTTAACTTTGATTAATTATAGATAAAAAAGTATCAATGTTTATGATATCAAATAAATATCATTAGATTAATTATGAAATATATTTTCATAATAAATTGATTTGAAGCCATAAATATGAATACTATTCACTGTAAATCTGGTCAAACGTGAACTACTTTTTTCGGCACGCAACCCATAGTTACATGTTTTTACGGACGGAGGAAGTACTTAGCTAGCTAGCGAGTAGCGACCTGGTCCACATGTTGACGATTGCTATGTTTGTGTTTTCACCACACCTTCCACATGCTATGCCGTATAACTCAAAGAGACTAGTGCCAACATGCCTCCTCGTTTTCATCCCTGTCCGTTTTCTCCAAACTCTTGACATTTGTAGCGGCCGTGGTGTCTCCTCTCATCCCATCATCATTCCCACTTCATCATTTTCTAATACATAGTATAGAGTACTAGCTAATACATCCAAATCCCATTCTAAAATTAAACGTCCGTTAAGCTAGGCAGATACAAAAGCAAGCTGCCATGCCTTTTCAATTATCCAATCCACATGAGTGATGCGCGCGGTCTCCATCTGCTTAATTAATCCGAAGAAATTAAGTAAGCTGCCCAATAAACTATTTCTATCTCGAGCAATGCAAGCAGGGTCAGGTCACCTTCCAAGGTGTTTGTTGATACGCATGCATTGTCATTTCGCACGCAACAATTTTTATATATATAGTATAGTAGTATGTCGTCAGTCGTCACTACTCGATCAAAAAGATAGCCAGCACAACTAATATAATCTAACCTTGCAGAATAAGATAATTTGTTTGGCACTTTGTGTACACCGTTTTGTTTGGCACATTGTGTACACCGCACTGCACGCGCGTATATAGGTGGTCATTTTTGTTGATATGATACCGGCCCGATGAAGAATATTTCCCATAACGTGCGTGCGTTGAGGTCCATATGTGTATATATGTATACGACAGCGATCGATGATGACAGCAGGTGCAGCGGCTGTTAGGAAATTTCCTATAAACGGATCGGTGCCTTTGCTGGTTCGTGCACGAAGCAACCGATTTCCCCAATCTATTTATAATTAATGATTGTCAAAAGGCACATATATATTCTTTTCTCTTTCCCTCGAGTTAGAAAACTATTATATATCGCCTAATAAATAAATAGTGGGCCGTGATTCCTTAGGAGCTTTCAGGTCAAATCAGATTATGTGTACGTTGTCTTGTCAAGTGATTGTGTGTAGCTTAACAATAAGTAGTCATTTGAGGCTTGGTGGGGGGATTTTAATATAATATTTCAGGCAGTAGAAAACTTGTTCCAATCAGATCTTGTCACTAGAGAGTAAACGTATATTTTTTAAACTGACTAATTAAGTTTGCTTCCAATACTGATTATCTGATATAATGATGTGGAAATTTCGTTGTTGGCCTACTTTTGGTGTCATCAAAAAGGTAAAATTGTCTGCCAATGTTGTTATTCTTAACGAGTTTATGGATTCCCTACAAATCACTCCTATTTATATTGGTCCTAATAATGACATGATTCTGTTGTCTACCATGATGAACACTTTAATTTGTAAACTAACAATAATTCTGTGGAGAAATGAGGCTGAGCATATTTATTTCTAATAATGCATATGAAGATGAGTAAATTTGCAAAACTAAAGGTAAATGTTAAAATTATGCTCAGCCGGTGGTGAGATCGGCATCTTTGCCGACACACACCCAGGTGCAGCCCCTGATACCATGTGGCTATACAGGAAAGCTACATATCTGTGGTGAAATTTGTTTGCATAGGGTAGCTACACTTCGTCTGATGGTTGTTGTTGATGGTCACTAAACCCCAAGTTTGACCATCAACATTCCACCAAAGTGAAGGTAAATCACATCACAAGTATCATTTTTGTTTATAAATAACCTACTTCCACTTGTACTTGGAGAAATATTTAACTACAGGAAATTTGGTAAAAAAAACTCATCAAATTCAAGCTTAGACGACAAGTGGACGTTGCAGGGGGGCTGGGCCCTCCTGTGGGGTTTGCCGACCCCACCTAGGCGTCACACAACGCCTCCTTGGTCCTTGCCACATAAGTGACCCATGGGTGGGGGCAGTGAAGCATATCCAGAAGCCGTTGGTTTGAGTCGGTTGGATCAAGTGTCAAATGGGCTTCACTTGGATTGGAGGGCCCGTTGTCAGCCACTAAGGAGCTCCATGGACCAATGAACCGCCTTAGTACGCATGCAACAGCGACCAGGAAGCAATCCAGAGCGTTGGATGGAGAGGCGATGGAGATCAAGGGTTGGCTGACGCCATGTCCATCGCCCAACCCCACCTCTCCTCCATCGACCTCTCACTCCCCCCTACAAGTACCCCCATGGCTCCTTTACACCATAATAAAAGGGATGCTGAGCTATGGAGAAGGTATCACTATCAGAAGCAACACCACTCCACTAAAGGTCAAGCTCAAGGAGGAGGGAGCTCTAGTGTAATAGCTAGGCTAGTAGTTGGAATGGAGTTAGAGTGGAGCTCTGCTCAGAGTCTGAAAGAGTCTTCTGGGTCTGGTATAGGTTCTTTGTACTTTTGCTCTTTTGTATTGTAATCTTGACTAGACTGTATAGTTTAATTCCGCACTTATTTTGGCTAACCAACACAATTAGTTTTAGAAAGGACTATTTACCCCTCTAGTCTGCCATCTCGACCCTACACTAGGATAAGAGTAGAAGTATGTACTATCCATTGTTGTATGCCTTGCACCCTCTCTCTCATAGTACACACATCTCCTACATTCAACAGTAATATCCATAGGGGCACATGCCCTTAAGGGCAAAAAAAATCGCCTCCTCGATAGTCGATAAAATGTCATTTGGATTACTCAAGAGACAACCTTGTATTTAGTTGTTATGGGTGCCTTTATCAAATTACACATCGTTATTAGGGTGAACCAGATGTCGCTGCTTGCTCAGTTCAGACTGTTGAGCAAGAGACAGCCCCATTGCATATATTCGAATACATGCGGTTCTACTTGGTAATTTAACTACAGCGGAGATATTTACACTTTTTATATGTCTGTTGAGAAAATAAGAGATTTAAATTTGAGAAGATTTTTTGCCATTTATTTATAATGATAGCAGAAATTGGCACAATTTATACATGCAAACATAGAGCAGTACCTTATGTTAATTTTATTATCACTCTATGTAACTCCACTATGTTGGTAAAGAATGGGATAATACCATGCCTTCTGCAGCGGAGCTTAGTGATGCTGGGATCTATTTAAGGTGAGCAAAACTCAATTCATACATGGCATGAACTTCAAAACCGGTGTGCTTAGCTTGCTAGTGTTCAATACCTATGATACACCAAAAAGTTTAGTGGTGTAGGGGGGCTCAAGCCCCCCCCCCTACCACGGTCGCACTCATGGAGCCTCTCCTAGAAAATTTAGCCCTATCCCCTAGAAACTCTAGCCATGGGAGCAAGGTTAGGAGGGGCTAGAGGTTGAAGACGATGCCAGGCAAGAGGAATGCGCTTTCGTTCTGTCTTCTTGTGCCAAATTTAAGCCATGTTGCATGTCTAAGTGGAGGATCGAGTAGTGGAGTGAGCCTTTTGTTTTCTTGTTTTCTCGTCCTTTCTGTTTTATCGAATCGGCATCACGACCACGACTTTGTTAACAGGAGCGGGGCAGCGAGCCTCGCACCTAGGGTTGAGGTGGTGCCAAGGTGCCTAGTAGGGGAGCGGTGTAGGCAGCCGGCACTTCAGTATATGCCAGTGGCAGCGGGCAAGGCAAAGGTGCGCACTGGCGGTAGACCGACTTCGGCGGGCCTCGAGCAGGCGTTTGCACGAGGCCCATCCGTTTCAGAATGAATTGCACCCTCGTCATTTCAATGGGCCAAAGTTGAGAGAGAGAGCGCGCGCTCAATGGGGGACGATGGCCTAAAGCAAAAGAGATAGTGCCAGCAGAACAGATGATGTACATATACCACAGATGCGTTCCAAATTGAGAGCCAGCTGCTGTGAATTGTGATAGCAGGCAACACAATGTGCCATGATGGCACTGCACATTTCAGATTTTCAGTGTCACTACCTCGGAAAACGTGGCAGATCGACTGGTTTGGATCTGTTGTGATCTTTGGCCATGTTTAGTTTCCAAAAATTTTTAAGATTCCCCATCACATCGAATGTCTGGACACATGCATGGTGCATTAAATGTAGACGAAAAAAACTAATTACACAATTTGGTAGAAAACCACGAGACGGATCTTTTAAGTCTAATTAGTCCATGATGTGACACTAATTGACAAATACAAACGAAAGTGCTATAGTAGTCAAAGCCAAATATTTTCGCGAACTAAACGCACCCTTGGACAATTGGGAAACAGATCAGGCGAGCAGCAACTCAACTCATCAAAGAAACACAGAAACAGAGAGGTGGAAACACGCCATGCTTGCACCATCTTTACCAGAGCCCCGGGGACCTGATTTTACAGAAGCAAGGCCATCTGCGTACGTGGTCTTCCTAAAAAAGATAACCATGGGGTTAACGTTAATCGTCCTACGTAAGGTTAGTTCGCGATGGCGAGATCGCAGGACGGCGGATCCGTAGTTTGACGCGATCACATCAGTTGGCCGCGACGTGGATGGACGCGTTTTTCGTGGCGAGGCAGACGGGGCAGGCGTCCGTCCGCGGCTCGCACGCCTTGCACAGGCACAGGTGCCGGCACGGCAGCAGCAGCACCGACGCCTCGCCCTCGCCGCACGCCTTGCACGCCCACTTGCCGTTCCACGAGGACGAGGCCGTGGCAGCGGCAGTGTCCGCCGCCTGCTCCTCCACGTCGCAGCAGCACGACTGCGCGTCGTCCGTGCCGCCGGAGTCGCCGAAGCCCTCCACGGCGGCGGGCCGCGCCGTACCAGTACCAGTAGCACAACCGGCGCCAGCGCCCTGTAGTAGCACCGCGTCGATCGCGGCGCGGAGCCCCGCGGCGACGGCGCCGTTGCTGCGCGCGAGCCCGCACCACGCCTGGCTCTCGGCGGCCGCCTGCCGGAGCAGCTCCTCGAGGTCCGAGGCGCGGCGGCGCGCGGCGGCCAGCCTGGCCTCCACCTCCTGCAGCGCGGGCTCCGCGGCGCGCGCCAGCGCCAGGCACTGGCGCTTTCGCGCCTGCTCCAGCCCGGCGCGCATCCGGTCGCACTCGGCCCGCACCAGCGCGTCCATCACCGCGCCGTGCTGCCGCAGCTCAGGTGCCAGCGCGCCAGCCACCGACGCTCCCGACGCCGGGCGCCCGCTGGTCGACGTCGTCGCGGACGCGGACTCAGCCAGCCGGCCTGCGGTCGTCGCAGCGGCGAGCGCCGGCGGCCACTGGTGTCTAGCGATCGCACCGTGGATGTGCGTCCCCGGGATCGGCAGCAGCGCCGCCGCCGGCGACGACGACACGTACTGCCCGTGCTCGGCCTCCCCGCCGCGCTTCCGCGCCGGCGGCGCCACGCCCGCGCCGGCGTTGCGCGTCAGGTCGCTCTGCGCGGCGCTGGCCACGTCGGCCGCGCGGTTGTACCGGTGCGCTTTGTTGGTCGCGGCGGATGACAGGAGCGCCTGCATCTGCTCCTCGGCCAATCCGCCGCCGACTCAGGGCAGCAAGCAGCCGGCGAGGCCCCCGAACATGAACTGCGCTTGCACCGCCATGCCACCAAGTCTTGTCCCGGTCCCGGTCCCGGATAGGAAAGGGAGATGAAAGAGCTGAAGACCGAGAGAGATGGCCGGAGCGGAGTAGAGGGAAGAGGTCGAAAGACTCGTACTGTATATATAAAGCCGAGGTGGCAGCGCCACGTGGACCGGCGGAGAAGAGAAGGAGAAGCCACGACGAAAGGCGCGCTCGGTTACCGCAATAATGGCGGGTCTGCCGCATCGGCCGCGACATCCTCCAGCGTTTTGAATGCATACGGATCCAGATCCTCTGCTGCATTGGGTCGGAGGTATTCAATGCTCTACAGTCTTCTTTCAAAAAAAATGCTCTACAGTCCGCACCGACGGAGGGCTGTTGGATCACAAAGTAACGGATGAGATTAGTTGCTGCGTTGGCTGCCGCAGTACAAGCTTCCTGATCTACTGCGCTTGTTTACGCTCACGGTTACTATCTTCTTCTTCTATGTACATTATAACCCTCTCAAAAACTGAGAGTTGTAGCAATTATTTTGTGGTCTATAATTAAACTGAGAGTTGTAGGTGTTATGTTGTGGCATTATTTTGTAGCTCACTGATAGTAGTTCATATGACCGTATGACTGTATTTTTTTTTTTTCAGGGCATCTTTCTACTATAAAAAAAATCGATGCTCAATTGCAGGGGTGTGAGGTGTGAGGATACTACTATCTAATTCCCACAACACAACTTGTTTAAAGCGCTGCTCCTACTCAACATGACGAGACGGATCTATGCATATCTACGATCTGTATTCTATAATCTATTCTGCTCATGGAATCGAAGTAAACAACAGGATAGAATATTGTTGGTCTTGAAAGACTAGTCTGAACATTAGTATGGATTTGTTTATACGTGACACTACAGGACACAGCTGCTTTGCCGAAGGCAAAATTCTTTGACGAGCGCATTTCCTCGGGCACTCGGCTAAGGAAATATTTGCCGAGTGCCAGACCCAGAGGCACTCGGCAAAGAAATGCCCTCGGCAAAGCAGCCTTTGCCGAGTGCCAGACACTCGGCAAAGGTGGACCGTCAGCAAATTTTTCCTTTGCCAAGGGCTGGGAACTCGGCAAATTTTGACCGTCGGCAAAGGTGGCCGGCGTGACGACGGCTACTTACCGTTAGCCTTTGCCGAGTGCCCCACCGTTTGGCGCTTGGGAAAGATTTTTTAAAATTCTTTGCCGAGTGCCCCATGACCTGGCACTCGGCAAATTATGTTTTTTGTTTTTTTTTGCCTCATTTCGAATATTTCAAATTTTTTCGATTCAATTACTGTAGCAAGGCCCCAGATAAAAATTGGGCAAAAAAACAAAAAAAATAATTTACCGAGTGCCAGGTCATGGGGCACTCGGCAAAGAATTAAAAAAATCTTTGCCGAGTGCCCCTTTCTGGAGCACTCGGCAAAGCCTGAATAGAAATTGGGCCGCTGGCCCAAAATCCCCCACCCTCCCCCCCAAACCCTATCACGCGCTCGCTGGCCGCCCGCTCGGCTCAGCACCCGCCGCCGCCGCCATAGCTCCACCGCGCAACCCCGGCCCGGCCACGTGTGACACCCTAATTTTTGTATTATTTAAAAATAGATAAATTTGATTTAAATATGAATTTGTTTGTGCATTCAAATTTAGGGAATAATAAATTTTGGGAAATTAAAATCAATCATAAGGTTAGCAACTCTTGGTGCACTCATGCTGCTGCATTTTATTGTGATGAGTGGTTTTGATAAATAGTTGAAAGGATTTGAAAATCATTTGGAAATGTGATTTGAAAATTCAACTCAGAAAAAGGAAAACAAATTCTTTTTCCCGCGTTCACTTCCCTCCATTTCGGCCTGCTAGCCCGATTCCCGGCCGGCCCACCATTTCCTCCCCGCGCCCTTTCTCTTGGGCCGCGGCCCAGCCCAGCCGGCAGCCGTTGCCGCGCCTGCCCTCTCTCCCTTGTGCGGCTGACATGGCGGGCCCACCTGTCGGCGCTCCCATCTCCAACCTCCGGCCGTTTCCTCCGACTCCCTCGGTAACGAAGGCAACCGCCATGACCGCCCCGCGCCCACCTTCCTCGCGTCCACTAACTCCACGTCGTGGGAACGCCTTGCTCCTCGCTCTTCAGATAAAAGAGTGCAGACGTCGCCTCCGCACTCCATCCCCGCTGTCTGTTGGGCATTCTTAACGTCACTACCAAAAGTAGACTTAGTTTTCTAATTCTGATAACGGCGCCAAAAATGCCAAACCTATCCCTCATGCCACTTAAGCCAAGTTGTCATCCCCAGCATGACATGAGAGACGCGGTATTGAAATATGCATTTGCTCATCAAGATAAATAATAAAAGGGATCTGCAAGCGCACAGATTAATACCGATGTAGCATTTTAACCGGGAAGTATTCCAGGTATCGTTATTTATATTTTTACCACTGGGAAGGGATTTCTAAGTATCATGGTTGATAATGGAATGAGAATATGGAACTGAGTACACATCATTGCATGTATAACCGAGAGTATTTATCAATCTCTTTATACAGGTATAAATGTCACATTAAGTAAAGGTAAAGTGATAATGGTGACAAAGATAATTAATCTGATCAGCTAGCCACATATAATAATGATAAGCACCTCAACAGATATTCTAGCAAGTCATTAGCATGGAATTAGGATGAACTACAAAGATATTCCCTAAGTTATTATTAACTATAAAGTCTAGCATATCATAGTTAGTGCAATTATACTTGGCAATCATGGTGAGAAAAGACTATATCCATGCATAGTGAATATTAGCAAGGAAGATGAAGAACATAGCAATCACTCCCCTGTAATAGTGTTGCTCTGCCTGCCCTATACACGAGAGGGGGACTATATAAGAATCAACGAAGCTGTCACTATCGCGAACTACCCCACAATCCGGCATATAGGGTGCAATCGCAGATAAATACGGTATAGACACCACGTCTACACAATAATTATCATTCACCCACTGTACACATGGATAAACGCTATACGATCCTAGGCATGTATATAATTCCAATCTAACTAAGCCAAGCATATAACTATGATAAACTAAGAACAATATAATTGCAAATATAATCAAGTAGAGCAAAGTCATAACCAATATATTGAAATAGAACAAAGTCATATTCATAATATTGAAGAACAATGATGAACAATTGAAGAACAATAGAGGAATTACCAAGAATCATCTTGACAGATCCGGGAAACAATCGAAGATTGACTCCTTCTAGTTCTAATCCTATGTAGCTATGCTAACTAGAGATTTAGTTGATGTGGTGGCTCTAGGGCTTGATCAGAGGCTCTCCTCCTGAATTAGGGTTTGAAGTATGAGACGAGGGGCCTCTCCTCCAGGGTCAGGGGCCTTGCTTATGTAGCCCTTTCGGATGAATCTGGGCCGTTAGATCAAACCGACATTGATCGTGCGGTTTTCCTTGATCCTCTAGGTCGGTGGAGCATAATCCTCGAGGCGGAGCCTGATTGGCTCCGGGGCCAGGGCGGGCGCCCTAAGGACCAGGGCGGGCGCCCTGTCCCCGGCTCTGTTACGCCTCCCGTTCGTTCTCGTGACTTCTGGACTCTTCTAGATGTAAGATAATTACGTGTTCGGTTAATATCCCGTCATTAATCCGACATGTGGGCCTTTCTTCCGTATTTCCTGATAACCCCCTGCAGAAATAGATAAACAACAAAACTCGTGGAATTCTGTCAGATAAAACCCTAAGTCTAGGTGTTGGTTTCATTTGGATCCTTTTCTCTATTTATTTGATAGTTATAATTGATACTTAAGGACCGTCAACACTGTCCTTGCCCGAGTCCACCCTTCTCGCGAGCACAGAAACCGCAGCGACGACCCACCGGAGCCGCCGTCGTGGTGACGCCGCTCCACCGACTCATTGCCGAAATTCGTCCAATTTCGAGCTCCTCCACTCGGTATAGAACCTTCCCGACCCATCGTTCTCCTCAATTTCGCTTGACGCTGCTCAGGTACTCGGTTCGAATCACCGCAGGGCACCGTCGTCCGCCTCTCGGTCGAATTCGTCGTCCCCGCTTCGTTTTCGCCTCTGTATTCTCCTCGGTGAGCATCCCCGCATTCTCCTCTCCCACCCTGTGTAGTTAATTCGAGAATCGTGACCTCTAGGGCCCTAACCGCTTACTCCGGTGAGTTTCTTTCCACCGCCGGTCATGGAGGGTGCCGCACAGGACCTTCCCCGGCCACGAAAATGGCACGGTCGAGGTCGCCTTTCTCTCCGCTTCATCCCCATGCCATCGGACTTGAAAACCACGCCCCGTAGTGCCCGATTGGGTGACACCGGCGAGCCCTCCGCCGTCGCCAATGGCGACACCGCCGTGTCCTCCCCCAACTCAGGCGACCGGCTCCCCTTTCCCTTCCCTTGCCTAATCTGAGCCGTCCATTTTAAATCTTGTGGCTCAAGATCACCGATACCCCTTCGCGGGTATTTTTGTTAAAGAGACCCCCCGCTTTCATATATTTGAACCCGCAGTCCTCGGCTATTTGGATAAATCTGAGTTTTGATTTATTTTAAATCCGAAAATAGTTTGATCTATTTACAGGATTGCCACTGCAGTAAAACGCTTATAAAATCGTCGTTTTAGCTCCGATTCGACCCGTTCAACTTGCATTAGTTTCGTAATTTCGTATTCGACGCATTAGTGCTACTGATAGACCTGTTAGAAGCTTTTGAGTTTCTCGATTAAGTCTAGTTTAATAGTTAGTTTTGGAACCCTGTTTAGCGCGTAACTTTTGCGTTGTAGCTCCGTTTTTCGTTCTCTTCGCGTCGTTGTGATCGTAGCGAGACGTAGATGATTTTGGTAAATATTTTATTCAGATTTATTTATTGTTGGTGTACTATTCTAATCGTAGCTATGTTTTGCTTGTATGTCTGCTCCGAATTGCGTGTTGTACTTAGTGTCGTTCGAGTTCAGACGGTGAGGAGTACGTCGGGAATCCGGACGCGTACGAGGAGCAGCAAGACCAGCAGCAGTTCGTGAACCAAGGCAAGTATAGCATGGGCCTACCTTGTTGTCCTATTCATTATATAACATACTCATTATGCATGTGTCTAATATTGCTCGATTATAAGGACTTCCTAGCAAATTGATGACCTGTACCTTGATTCCTATGGGGATTATCTGCATTTGGGTAGAATGCTAGTGCTCTAACTAAACATGATCTACACTATGACTAATGGAACCAACGGATAAACATGATGATAATGGTGGAACTATAGAGTGATGGTGCAAATGATGTTGATCATGTTGCCCTAAACTCTCCGTAAGGACTTATCTGTAGGGCAAAAACTGGGACTTACAGTGCAACCGTGGGAGTTAAATGGCTCTGACTTTAGCTCAGTAATAGGATCTTTTCTAACTTGTTAGAGGTTACCCGAAAGGGCGCAAGAGGGGCTTGCCACGTTGGGTATAGAACTGCCTCTGTTCTGATGTGTATAGCCTGCGGGAAATGTGCCATTGAAAGGGGGGTTCTCTATATCTGCCTACCGAGGAAACCTCGCGGCCCTAACTTGTTAGAAGAGGCCTATGGAAGGCTTCATAGTGTACCCTGTCTGCTCACCTTGGAAGTGTTAGGGGGTCGACGGGCCCCGGGCATATGGGTTACACGACTCACGGGTAAAGATGCACAACCTCTGCAGAGTGTTAAAACTCTTATAACAGCCGTGCTCACGGTCACGAGCGGCCCGGAGAACTCACAGAATAAATGGTTACTTGATACGTGGTTGAACTATGATGATGATGATGGGATCACACTGATGCTTTCTCTTCTTAATTCTAGTAGTGGATCATGTGGGTTAAATGGGAGCTTGAGCATAACTTAATAATGATTAATAATGAAATGTTGATCTACTAAAAGTGCTAACTACAGTCAACCGTGTCTATCCTTTTTGAGCCTCATGAATCCTCATACTATACTTGCGGAGTACAAATGTACTCACACTTGTTGCTATATTGTCTTTGGATAAAAATCCCGGATGGGTAACAGATGACAGTTTCTACGAGGACTTCCCGGAAGATTTCTAGGTTTGGGTCAACGAGTCATCCTTCCCTGTGGATCAGACACTACGTTTGAGAGTTGTTAATTACTTTCCCGCTTGTTATGTAAGAACTACGTGATGTAATAACGTTATGTATGTACTCAGTGATGATACTTCTGTTAATTTGTCGGCTTATGTGTGCGACTACTCCTGGGGCGCACATAAGATGTATGCACTCTATATTGTCCTTTAATTGGAGTGTGACAAATTGGTATCGGAACTGTGTCGACTGTAGGACGCGAACCTAGATAGAAATGGTCGTTTCTAGGAGTTTGACTTTATTTATTTATTTGCTACTACCTCAATCTTGATATTTTATTAAAATTTTATGCTCTATTCTTTATTCTATTGCATAAAATATTGACTCTGATAATATTTTATATCAAAACTATAGATGCCTCGCCTCAGTGCCGCTGCCTACGTCGCCCAGTTTATTCCAGCAGCACCTGCTCCACCAGCACCACCAGCAGTACCACCAGTGGAGCCAGAGGTCGTCCACATCACCGACGAGGAAGAGGAGGAACCCATGGTAGAGGAGGCATTTTCAGTGGCTGCATCTGATGGACCTGCTTCGACCCCCGTGGCTGCACCCATCCCACATGTGGATGCGCCAGTCCCCGCTGCTACACCTCCACCAGCATCCCAGGCCGCTTCTGCACCAACACCAGTGCCCTCCCCAGCTGCTTCAGAGGAGCCAGAAGAGATAGGATGGACCACCAGGAATAAGTTTAAGGAAGCTCCCGAAGATGCCCATTACCACCACCTCCTCACCACCATGCTAGCTGAGTACTATCCAGAGTTTGCTGCCTCGGTGAAGTACTACTGTGCGGAGCACACACATCCAGTGGAGGCTACATATTGGAAGACCAATGTGATCATCACCGCCTGGAACAACACCGACCAATCTCAAGATGTTGTGACCACCCATAGCCATCGAGCCAGGCATGCCAGTGTCTATGACAGCATGGAAGATGCTGCGCAGGCGGCATCCCTGCATTACCTTGGTCGGTGTTTTGAGGATATGCAGGATAATCGCTACCGGTACCTTCCACGCTACGACCCAAGGGAGAAGACATGGGCGGTGTTGGCTCCTCCAGCTTCTGATCCCACCTTGGACACCACAGTGAGGCACCTCAGCGCCATGCAGGAGGCCAACGAAGCACTCAGGGAAGAGCTTCGTGCAGCGCAAAAATCTGAAAAACACCTTCAGAACCAGATAGATGAGATGGCCGTTCAGCTAGGACAGCCTACCATTTACAAGAAGAAGGCCAGGGTGTTCACCATGGTGGATCGCGCTCCTTAGATGCTTGCAGCCCCCCATAATGGATGCGTTTTAGATCGAGAGTTGTGTCAAGTTTGTGTATGTTTTGTGAACCTTTCGTTGTCTCGTTGGTTGTGTTGTTGAACTTGGATGATTTGAATTTTGTGTGATTGCTGGAACAGTGTGGGCTTGTCCACATGTTCTTTTTATCAAAACCTTAAGTTAGTGTTTGTTTAACTTAGTTGGGGTTTAAATTTCTGCATCACTGCTATGATGTTTTCCAGAGCAGTCTGCAATGTTTGTCTCATATCTCTAAATTCCTACGTCCAAAAATTATGAACTTTTTGTGGAAAAAACTAGACTTGTGTACCTCTTATTTCCCACAGGAATCACCTCATTATCAATTTTGGTTTGAGAGATATGCCTGCTACAACCTGGCAAGTCTGTGCAGTCTGTAACCTAGAACAGAAATTGTTTAGCTCAGTTTTTGATGATATTGCCATCTGTATCAGAGAAAAAGTTCTATACAAAAGTTGTAGCAGACTCTTTAAGCTTTCCAATGATGTATGCCACGCTTATTTTGGATCTCTGAAACTCGAGTTATACTTCAGTTTTTGATCTGCTGTTGTAGACACCCGTCCAGAAATTTTCAGTTATGTTATACCTTTTGTAAATAATTTGTACATTTTTGGGAGATCTCTAAAAGTTTGCACATTTGCTTGAAAGCAGATGGTCGCCAGAGGAGGACGTGGCAGAGGCCGTGGACGTGGCCGTGGACACGGAGCTTGGGTGGATCCACCTCCGCCACCGCCGTAGACCATTGAGCATTTGATGGCCATGCAAGCGCAGCTCATGCAGACAGTGATGGACCGTCTCGGTGAGCAACCCGCAGGAGCACCCCCACCTGTGCAGGTCCGTGACAAACGTGGTGAGTTTCTGAAGGGACGCCCACCTATGTTCACACACGCCTCTGAACCTATGGAGGCGGATGACTGGCTGAGAGCTGTGGAAAAGCAGCTAAACATTGCACAGTGCAACGACTTGGAGAAAGTCTTGTACGCCACAGGCCAACTCCAAGGAGCTGCTCAGGATTGGTGGGAGTCATTCCAGTATGGACGTCCAGAGAATGCTCCAGAGATCACATGGAAAGAGTTCACGGAGAACTTTAGGTCCTATCACATCCCTGAGGGACTTATTGAACTGAAGCAAGAGGAGTTCCGGGCTCTCAAGCAAGGGTCCATGTCTATGGCGGAATACCGTGACAAGTTTGCACAACTGTCGCGATATGCCCCGGCTGAAGTGGCCAGAGATTCTGACAAACAGCGCCGTTTTCTAAAGGGGTTGTATGATGGACTCCAACTGCAACTGATGTCCAACAAATATGCCAGTTTCCAAGAGTTGGTGGACCGTGCCATTGTGATTGATAACAAGTGTAAGGAAATGGACCTCAAGAAGAGGAAGCTCCAGGGACAGGCGTCGGGTAGCAACACTCGCCCGCGAGCTTTCCCGCAGCAAGGTTTTCCGCAGAGGAACCAAGGGCCACCCAACCAATGGAACAAAGGCCAGTACCCCCAGAGGAACCAGTACCAGCAGCGTCCCTAGTACCCACCGCAGTTGGGTAACCAGAGTCAGCAGCGCCCCTAGCAACAGCAAGCTAGCAATCAGGCGCCACGTCAGGGAGTGCCCAACAATGCCCCAATCAAGAGTGGCACCCCAAGCAACCCTAATGCCTATTACAACTGTGGAGAGGTGGGACACTATTCATACCAGTGCCCAAAGAAGCAGAACTGGCAGGCCCCGCAGAACCAGCAGAACAACCAGAGACCCAATGCTCGACCTCCGTTCACCGGCAAGGTGAATCATGTGTCGTCGGAATCAGCTCAGGAGGCGCCTGAGGTTATGCTGGGTACATTTAGCGTCAACTCCATCTCCGCTACCGTACTTTTTGATTCCGGTGCCTCGCATTCTTTCATATCCCAAGCTTTTGTTAGAATGCATAGCATACCCCTGTGTGCCATGAAGGATCCCATGCTAGTAAATTCACCGGGGGTAGCATGCCAGCAAATTATTGGAGCCCTTCTACTAGTATATTTCTAAGGGGGGTAGCTTTCAAGGTAAACCCAATTGTTCTGAGAACTGCTAGAATTGACCTCATCCTGGGAATGGATTGGATGAAGCAGCATAGGGCAGTGATACAATGCCAGGAGAAATCCGTTGTTGTGACATCTCCAAGTGGTGATAGAATTCGCGTCGAAGTGGAAGTGCAAGCTCAACCTACCGCCACCGTCAATCAGCTGAGCGATGATGCTAACCAGGAGAACCAGGTGGTGGACGAATTCCCGGATGTGTTCCCCAATGAATTGCTAAGTATGCCACCCGATCGCGACATCGAATTCCTTATCAAGCTTTTACCTGGAACTGCACCCATAGCTAAGAGACCATATAGAATGGGGATAAATGAATTAGAAGAACTAAAGAAACAAATTAAGGAATTGCAAGAGAAAGGTTTTATTCGTCCTAGTTCTTCACCTTGGGGAGCACCTGTTATATTTGTGGATAAGAAAGATGGCACACGAAGGATGTGTGTCGACTATAGGTCCCTTAATGAAGTCACAATCAAAAACAAGTACCCACTCCCTAGAATTGATGATTTATTTGATCAGCTGAAAGGTGCTTGTGTGTTCTCAAAAATTGATCTCCGTTCTGGATATCACCAACTAAAAATTCGTGCATCTGACATACCTAAGACAGCATTTACTACCAGATATGGTCTTTATGAGTACACAGTGATGTCTTTTGGACTGACAAATGCACCTGCATACTTTATGTATCTGATGAACAAAATATTCATGGAGTACTTGGATAAGTTTGTAGTGGTATTCATAGATGATATCCTAATATTCTCCAAGAATGAAGAGGAACATACTGAACACTTAAGGTTAGTCTTACAAAAACTCAGGGAACATAAGTTGTATGCAAAAAGGAGCAAATGTGAGTTCTGGCTGAAAGAAGTATCTTTTCTAGGACATGTGGTCTCTAACGGTGGAATAGCCGTAGATCCCAGTAAAGTGCAAGATGTGTTAAATTGGAAAGCCCCAGTCAATGTTAGTGAAATCCGTAGCTTTTTGGGTTTGGCTGGATACTACAAAAGGTTTATTGAAGGGTTCTCTAAGCTAGCTAAGCCTATGACAGTCCTATTAGAGAAGAATGCCAAATTTGTTTGGTCAGACAAATGTCAGGCTAACTTTGAGGAGCTAAAGAAAAGGTTGACAACAGCCCCAGTGTTGACCTTACCTGATTTAAGTAAGAGCCTCTCTATTTATTGTGATGCATCTCACCTAGGCCTTGGATGTGTGCTTATGCAAGAAGGAAAGGTTGTGGCCTACGCATCCAGGCAGTTGAGAAAGCATGAACTGAATTACCCAACCCATGACTTGGAATTAGCCGCAGTTGTCCATGTTCTGAAAATCTGGAGGCATTATTTGATCGGACATAAGTGTGACATCTATACTGACCACAAGAGTTTAAAGTACATTTTTACTCAGTCCGAGTTGAACTTAAGGCAACGTCGTTGGCTGGAATTGATTAAAGATTATGATCTGGAAGTGCATTATCATCCTGGAAAGGCAAATGTTGTTGCCAATGCACTCAGCCGGAAGAGCTATGCCAACGGACTTCAGTTGACATTTATACCAGCAGAGTTGCGAGCTGAAATAGAACATCTCAACTTGGGTTTTATCAATAATGCATTAGAATTGGCTATAGAACCTACTTTGGAGCAAGAGATAGGTAGAGGTCAGTTGGAGGATGAGAAATTAAAGGAGATTGCTGCGCATGTAGTGGTTGGAAAGGCACCAGGTTTCCGGTTGGATGAGAATGGTACTCTATGGTTTGGAAAAAGAATATGTGTACCTGAAGTGAAAGCTATCCGTGAGATGATTCTACGAGAGGCACATGATTCTGCTTATTCTATACACCCTGGAAGCACCAAGATGTACTTGGACCTCAAAGAGAAGTATTGGTGGTATGGTTTGAAAAGAGATGTGGCTGAGTATGTGGCCATATGTGATACTTGTCAAAGGGTGAAAGCTGAACACCAAAGACCTGTGGGATTGTTGCAACCAATGAAAATACCAGAGTGGAAATGGGAAGAAGTTGGTATGGACTTTATTACTGGACTACCCCGCACTCAACAAGGATATGATTCGATCTGGGTAATAGTGGATCGACTTACTAAGGTAGCCCACTTCTTGCCAGTCAAAACCACTTATAGTGGTGCAAAGCTAGCGGAGTTGTATATGGAGAGAATAGTGTGTCTACATGGGGTTCCAAAGAAGATCGTATCTGACCGAGGAACTCAGTTTACATCACATTTTTGGCGTAAGGTACACAGTGCTTTGGGAACCAAGTTAAATTTCAGTTCGGCATATCATCCCCAAACTGATGGGCAGACCGAAAGGACCAATCAAATCTTGGAAGATATGTTGAGGGCTTGTGCTTTACAGTATGGTACTAGTTGGGATAAGAGTTTGTCATACGCTGAGTTTTCATATAACAACAGTCACCAGAAAAGTCTCAAAATGGCACCATTCGAAGCTTTATATGGACGAAAGTGTAGAACACCTCTATTCTGGAATCAGACAGGTGAAACCCAAGTGTTTGGACCTGATGTCCTACGCAATGCAGAGGAGCAAGTGAGGATGATTAGGGATAATTTGAGAGTAGCACGGTCTAGACAGAAGAGCTATGCTGATATCCGAAGGAGAGAGTTGAGTTTCAAAGTAGGTGACTATGTGTATTTGAAAGTGTCACCAATGAGAAATGTGAGAAGATTCAATATGAAGGGCAAGTTAGCACCGAGATATGTGGGACCTTTCAAGATTCTGGAGAGACGTGGAGAAGTGGCTTATCAATTGGAATTGCAAGAAAGTTTATCAGGTGTGCATGATGTGTTCCATGTTTCACAGTTGAAAAAGTGTTTGCGGGTACCAGAGGAGCAGATTCCCTTGGAGGAGCTTACTGATAAAGAAGATCTCACGTATGAGGAATATCCGATAAAGATTCTTGAAACTGCAGAAAGAGTTACTAGGAGCCGCACTATAAAGATGTGCAGAGTACAATGGAATCGTTATTCAGAAGATGAGTCTACTTGGGAAAGAGAAGAAGATCTGAGAAAGTCTTATCCACAGCTTTTTGAGTAAGCATCATCCAATCTCGAGGACGAGATTCTCTTAAGGGGGTAGAATTGTGACACCTTAATTTTTGTATTATTTAAAAATAGATAAATTTGATTTAAATATGAATTTGTTTGTGCATTCAAATTTAGGGAATAATAAATTTTGGGAAATTAAAATCAATCATAAGGTTAGCAACTCTTGGTGCACTCATGCTGCTGCATTTTATTGTGATGAGTGGTTTTGATAAATAGTTGAAAGGATTTGAAAATCATTTGGAAATGTGATTTGAAAATTCAACTCAGAAAAAGGAAAACAAATTCTTTTTCCCGCCTTCACTTCCCTCCATTTCGGCCTGCTAGCCCGATTCCCGGCCGGCCCACCATTTCCTCCCCGCGCCCTTTCTCTTGGGCCGTGGCCCAGCCCAGCCGGCAGCCGTTGCCGCGCCTGCCCTCTCTCCCTTGTGCGGCTGACATGGCGGGCCCACCTGTCGGCGCTCCCATCTCCAACCTCCGGTTGTTTCCTCCGACTCCCTCGGTCACGAAGGCAACCGCCATGACCGCCCCGTGCCCACCTTCCTCGCGTCCACTAACTCTGCGTCGTGGGAACGCCTTGCTCCTCGCTCTTCGGATAAAAGAGTGCAGACGTCGCCTCCGCACTCCCTCCCCGCTGTCCTTGCCCGAGTCCACCCTTCTCGCGAGCACAGAAACCGCAGCGACGACCCACCGGAGCCGCCGTCGTGGTGACGCCGCTCCACCGACTCATTGCCGAAATTCGTCCAATTTCGAGCTCCTCCACTCGGTATAGAACCTTCCCGACCCATCGTTCTCCTCAATTTCGCTCAACGCTGCTCAGGTACTCGGTTCGAATCACCGCAGGGCACCGTCGTCCGCCTCTCGGTCGAATTCGTCGTCCCCGCTTCGTTTTCGCCTCCGTATTCTCCTCGGTGAGCATCCCCGCATTCTCCTCTCCCACCCTGTGCAGTTAATTCGAGAATCGTGACCTCTAGGGCCCTAACCGCTTACTCCGGTGAGTTTCTTTCCGCCGCCGGTCATGGAGGGTGCCGCACAGGACCTTCCCCGGCCACGAAAATGGCACGGTCGAGGTCGCCTTTCTCTCCGCTTCATCCCCATGCCATCGGACTTGAAAACCACGCCCCGTAGTGCCCGATTGGGTGACACCGGCGAGCCCTCCGCCGTCACCAATGGCGACAACGCCGTGTCCTCCCCTAACTCAGGCGACCGGCTCCCCTTTCCCTTCCCTTGCCTAATCTGAGCCGTCCATTTTAAATCTTGTGGCTCAAGATCACCGATACCCCTTCGCGGGTCTTTTTGTTGAAGAGACCCCCTGCTTTCATATATTTGAACCCGCAGTCCTCGGCTATTTGGATAAATCTGAGTTTTGATTTATTTTAAATCCGAAAATAGTTTGATCTATTTACAGGATTGCCACTGCAGTAAAACGCTTATAAAATCGTCGTTTTAGCTCCGATTCGACCCGTTCAACTTGCATTAGTTTCGTAATTTTGTATTCGACGCATTAGTGCTACTGATAGACCTGTTAGAAGCTTTTGAGTTTCTCGATTAAGTCTAGTTTTACAGCTAGTTTTGGAACCCTGTTTAGCGCGTAACTTTTGCGTTGTAGCTCTGTTTTTCGTGCTCTTCGCGTCGTTGTGATCGTAGCGAGACGTAGATGATTTTGGTAAACATTTTATTCAGATTTATTTATTGTTGGTGTACTGTTCTAATCGTAGCTATGTTTTGCTTGTATGTCTGCTCCGAATTGCGTGTTGTACTTCGTGTTGTTCGAGTTCAGACGGTGAGGAGTACGTCGGGAATCCGGACGCGTACGAGGAGCAGCAGGACCAGCAGCAGTTCGTGAACCATGGCAAGTATAGCATGGGCCTACCTTGTTGTCCTATTCATTATATAACATACTCATTATGCATGTGTCTAATATTGCTCGATTATAAGGACTTCCTAGCAAATTGATGACCTGTACCTTGATTCCTATGGGGATTATCTACATTTGGGTAGAATGCTAGTGCTCTAACTAAACATGATCTACACTATGACTAATGGAACCAACGGATAAACATGATGATAATGGTGGAACTATAGAGTGATGGTGCAAATGATGTTGATCATGTTGCCCTAAACTCTCCGTAAGGACTTATCTGTAGGGCAAAAGCTGGGACTTATAGTGCAACGGTAGGAGTTAAATGGCTCTGACTTTAGCTCAGTAATAGGATCTTTTCTAACTTGTTAGAGGTTACTCGAAAGGGCGCAAGAGGGGCTTGCCACGTTGGGTATAGAACTGCCTCTGTTCTGATGTGTATAGCCTGCGGGAAATGTGCCATCGAAAGGGGGGTTCTCTATATCTGCCTGCCGAGGAAACCTCACGGCCCTAACTTGTTAGAAGAGGCCTATGGAAGGATTCATAGTGTACCCTGCCTGCTCACCTTGGAAGTGTTAGGGGGTCGACGGGCCCCGGGCATATGGGTTACATGACTCACGGGTAAAGATGCACAACCTCTGCAGAGTGTTAAAACTGTTATAACAGCCGTGCTCACGGTCACGAGCGGCCCGGAGAACTCACAGAATAAATGGTTACTTGATACGTGGTTGAACTATGATGATGATGATGGGATCACACTGATGCTTTCTCTTCTTAATTCTAGTAGTGGATCATGTGGGTTAAATGAGAGCTTGAGCATAACTTAATAATGATTAATAATGAAATGTTGATCTACTAAAAGTGCTAACTGCAGTCAACCGTGTCTATCCTTTTTGAGCCTCATGAATCCTCATACTATACTTGTGGAGTACAAATGTACTCACACTTGTTGCTATATTGTCTTTGGATAAAAATCCCAGATGGGTAACAGATGACAGTTTCTACGAGGACTTCCCGGAAGATTTCTAGGTTTGGGTCAACCAGTCGTCCTTCCATGTGGATCAGACACTACGTTTGAGAGTTGTTAATTACTTTCCCGCTTGTTATGTAAGAACTACGTGATGTAATAACGTTATGTATGTACTCAGTGATGATACTTCTGTCAATTTGTCGGCTTATGTGTGCGACTACTCCTGGGGCGCACATAAGATGTATGCACTCTATATTGTCCTTTCATTGGAGTGTGACACCGCGCCGCACACGCCCACCCGCGCCGCCCTAGCCCGCCCGCGCGTGCCGCTCCCACGCGCTCGCTGGCCGCCCGCACGTGTCCGCCGCTCCGCCGCGCAACCGCTCCGCCTCGCATCTAGAGCCGTCTTCACCGTCGGTGAGCACCTTCACGGTGAGTACTCAAACCGTCTTCTCCGACACCGTATTCACCGTTGGCGAGCCAGATCCGCTCGTGCACGCTTCCCCTGAGCAGCACCTTCACGGTGAGTACTCAAACCCACGCTACTGGCTACTGTATGATTTCCACAAATTCCATGAACATGAACATCGATGATTATACAGTAGCTTTTGCCCTTTTCTTTTTGCAGTTCATTTGTTATGAAACTTTACCTTCTATTAATAAGGAAATTTAGGGATGTACTGATAATGGTGGTTTGAGCAATGTGTTCATTTAGTTCCCTAGATCTCCTTCTGATGTTACACTCTTTCTCAGCCAACTGATTTCTCAGCTTTTCAGTCTCCTGAAAAACTCTGTGTATGTTCGCGAGCAGTAGACTGCATATTCCTCATTTCTGTGAAAAGAATAAATAAAAATACAATAGGCACAATCATTTTAGGCAATATAAATGAGCATAACATCCATAAAGCTCTAACAGGATAGTATTTCACAACTAGAATTCAATGTCTTCATTATAACGGTTATGCAACAAATCACTTTCTTCCGTGACTTTCTGAAGGGAGAGATTTATTTTATTACACTTGCACTCAAGTTCTTGCAGATACTTGCTTTGAGTGGTAATGTATTGAGTCAAATTAGCTATGAGATTGTCATTCTTGTTGTACATCTCTTGTTCCAGTTCAGGCACTGTCTTTAGGCCACCATTTGCTGACAAGAACCTACCAACTGGTTGGTTGTGTCGCCTGGTGACTCACGCAACCCCAACCACATCTTAGGTCTTGTGTGCAGGCACTTTTACCCCGACATTGCCACGCACAAGGGGAACACTGAGCCGGCCAAATCGTGGGACCACTACAAAGATGCCCCCGACGTAGATTATGGAGACAAGCAGGAGCAGGTGAGGAGAGAGTTTTGGGTAAGTCTCGCTCGCACAACTTTGATCAATACATCACATTCATTTGACTTTTTTTGACATAATGAATTGATACATTGTGTCTATGTGCAGACTTTTTTCAGATGTGAAGAGGGACAGGAGGACAAGGCGGAGAAGGTAATGGTGAAAAGTGCTAGAAAACGAATCACCGACATGCATTACGAGGAGCGCCTCACTTGCATTGTGAAATACTACGCCAAGCAACTTGGTGAGAAGATCACCAAGACACAGGCTAGACAGAGTACGCAGACCCGGGAGCAGTACCTTGAGGTAAATGAAGAAGAATAATATTGATTCATTTTGAGATTAAGTAGCTTTAATTTGGTCTTCTTTATGACATGTAGATGATTCCATGGTGGTGCGAGTCGTATCAGGAGTGCTGGGAGATGATCGTGGATAGGTGGTTCACGGAGGGTTACATCCAGGACCACGAGGCGGGGCGGGAGCGGCGTCTGGCAGCGACAGGCCCCACACACTATCAAGGCAGCCGCAGCCTCGGCGCTTACAAGCAAGCATGGGTACGTGAATTTTTAGTATTCTGACGCTCCATTCTGCATGTTTCTTCTAATCATCTTGTTATCTTTCTCGTAGTCGGCGTCACACGGTGGCCAATCCATCTCCACGTTCATGGCATATGGTCTGGCCCGCAAGGGTAAGGCGACGTCCAATGTCACCTTCACCCCGGATGACCCACTCGAGTCCTACAGCAACCCGAGCGTCCACACCCGCATCAGTTCGTACGCATCGGAGGCAAGGTCGGTCCATGGCCTAGACTGGGATCCGAGCACCGATGACATTGATGGGACGATGGTCATGAGGATCGGACAAGGCAAGAAGCATGGGCGGTACTGGCTTGGCGATGGCATCCTTGAGCCCAGCGAGATTCCCTCCCTCTCCCAGATCCGAGCACAGACCCCGAGCGAAGGTCCGGCCATTCGCCAACGGCCGTCCTCTTCACAGCAGCGGGTCGACGCACTCCAGGTTACTCCCGTTTAACTCTTCATACATTGATCTTTACATAACTTAGTTACCTTTGAATTACTGAAACATTCGATTGAAATGTTATAGGCCGAGAACGAGAGGATGGCTCAGGAGCTGCGGGAGTTGGTGGCGAGGACCGAGCAGGCCGAGCGGGAAAGACAGGCCGAGCGGGCCAAGCAGGAAAGGTAGGCCAAGCAGCTGGCGGACATTACGATGTTCCTACAGAACTTTGGGCAAGTGAACGGCGTACCTGTGCCGCAGTTCGCTCCACCGCCGCCAGTTGTAGCTAGTCCTGTGAGTATGAAACCAAATTGCTTCGACTAGTGCTTTCATTAGACGACCACTCTAACACATGCAATCTCTAGTCCTTTATGCAGCCTCCATCGGCGGGTTCAAATAACCCATCTCAGGAGCAAGCAGGCGACGGCGTTTTTCCTTCACCAGGCACTCAGTTTCCTCCACACGTTTAGTTTGTATCTCTTTTTCACCGCTTGATGGATATGTGATGCACTGTGATCGACTATCGACTTGTTTCGATGGATATTGGACCTATTATGTTTGTGATGTCGTGTATGTGAGATATTGTGTGATCGACATGTGATATATATGTGGTATTGCCTTTGTCATGAGATGGATGTGATATATATGTGCTATATTGTGTTTGTGATGTCACATATGTGATATATATCTCTTATACGATGTGTTTGTGAATATAGAATCAAAAAAATTAGCCTCTTTGCCGAGTGCCAGTCTAGGGCACTCGGCAAAGATTTTTTTAAAAAATCTTTGCCGAGCGCCTACCCTACGGTGCACTCGGCAAATAAATTACAAAAAAAATTAAAAAAGCTTTGCTGAGTGCCTCCCCGATAGGGCACTCGGCAAAGAAATTATGAAAAAAAAATTAAAAAACCTTTGCCAAGTGCCTCTCCGATAGGGCACTCGGCAAAGAAATTACGAAAAAAAATTAAAAAATCTTTGCCGAGTGCCTCTCCGACAGGGCACTCGGCAAAAAAATCACGAAAAAAAATTAAAAATCTTTGCCAAGCGCCTCCCCAATAGGGCGCTCGGCAAAGAAATTACGAAAAAAAATAAAAAATCTTTGCCGAGTGTCTCCCTAGCAGGGCACTCGGCAAAGAAATTATAAAAAAAAATTAAAAAATCTTTGCCGAGTGCCTCTAACATGACACTCGGCAAAGCATGTGCTGACGGAACCAGCGCCGTCACAGTCACTTTTCTTTGCCGAGAGCCGTGTTTGCACTCGGCAAAGTCTTTGTCGAGTGCCCGATAAAAAGCACTCGGCAAAGAATTCTTTGCCGACGTATTTTTTACCGGAGGCTCTTTGCCGAGTGCTACACTCGGCAAAGGTTTTGCCGAGGGCATAATAGCCTTTGCCGAGTGTATTAGGCACTCGGCAAAGCGCCTGAATCCAGTAGTGTGACATTTATTTTTATGCTATACTAATAAATTAATAAGTACATTGGGATCTCCTCCACCTGCACTACAGACCTACAGTGATCTATCAGCCTAGCTGGGTCGCACAAGTAACAGTTGGATTCAATATTTGCAAGACATGTGCATGGTTTTTTTTATAGAAAGACATGTGCATGTTATATGTATGGTGGCTAGCCAACCAAACCCAAAATGATTTGTCAAAGCAAAGCCAAATCTTATCTAGCCAGAGCGCTAGGCGCAGATACAGCTAGTAGTGATGTGGCGTACAGTACTTGCTTCAAACAAAAATACTGTATATAACACTTCAAAATTAATGTGTGCAGTTGAGTGGAGCCTGTGTAGTTTTGTGATATATTTTCTAAATTGATTATCATATCTTAGTGTAGTTTTTTTTGCAAATTAAATGTGTAGTTTTACAGTACTATGTACCACTTCCAATTTGTACTTTCATAACTTAACTTGTTAGGTCCATAGTGTTTTTTCTTAATTTTAACATGTACCTTTTAGTTTTGCCAAATTTACTCATCTTCATATATATAAATATGTTGGTACATAATTCACCCACCGCCTCATTTATCAACAGAATCATTGTTAGTTTACCAATTGAAGTGCTCACCATTACATAGCCCTTTCCTCTTTGATCTTCCAACAAATATTATTTAGCACAAAAGGTGACTAGGTGAGTCCATATATCAAGTCTTAAAGGTTCATAATAGCAGACAGAATAATGTCATTATTAGGACCAATATAAACAGCAATTATGTGCAGGGAATCCATAAACTCATTAAGAATAAACAATATTGGCAGACAATTTTACCTTTTTTCCACACCGAAAGTAGGCCAACCAAATCTCCACGCACACCATTACATTAGATAATCCATGTTGGAGTAATCGAACTTAACTAGCCAGTTAAAAAATGATATCTTTCTGTAGTGACAAGATCTCATTGGAACAAGTTTTCTGCTGCCTCAAATATATTGAATTGGAAATCCCACCACCAAGTCTGAAATGCCTACTTTTTAAGATACACAATTACTTAATACTAACCATAATAACGCATCATTTGATTTGACCTGAAAACTCCCAAGGAATAACGCGCGGTCCACAATTTATTACTAGGCGATGCATAATCTGTTTCTAACTCGAGGGGAAGAGAAAATAATATATATCTGTCTTTGACAAACGACAATCATTATATATAGTTAGGGAACCAGTTGCTTCGTGCACGAACCAGCAAAGGCTTTGTTTATTATACGAAATTTCCTAACACCCACTGCACCCGCTGTCATCATCGCTGTCGTATACATACGTACATATGGACCTGAACGCACGTTATTGGAAATACTCTTCATCAGGTATCATATCAACCAAATTGACCTATATATGCGCGCGTGTGCATGTGCAGCATTTGCACCTGCACAAAGTGCCAAACAAATTGTCTTATTCTGCAAGGTTGGATTAGTTGTGCTGGCTATCTTCGTTGGAGTGACGACGCACTATATAAAAAAATATGGAGTAGTGGAGTGCGAAATGACAATGCATGCGTATTAACAAACACCTTGGAAGGTGACCTTGGCCTGACCCTGCAGCTTGCTCGAGATATAGTTTATTGGGTAGCTTGCTGCTTTCTCTTTCGGATTAAGCAGATGGAGACCCGCGCATCACTCATGTGGATTGAATAATTGAAAAGGCAGCAATTAATGCAATATACCGGTGGTGGAGCTTGCTTTTGAATCTGTTGCCTAGCTTAATGGACGTTTTAGAACGAGATTTGGAAGTATTAGCTAGCTAGTACTCTATATGTATTAGAAAATGATGAAATGCGTATGATGATGAGACGAGACACCACCACCACTATAAATGTCAAGAGTTTGGAAAAAACGGACGGGGTGAGAGCGAGGAGGCATGTTGGCACTAGTACTCTCTGAGTTACGCCACGGCACATGCATGTGGAAGGTGTGGTGAAAACACAAACATAGCAATCGTCAACTTGTGGTGTGGATCGATCGCTACTCGTTAGCTAGCACACACGAAGTACGTACACGAAGCTTTGTTGCGTAGCGATCGAAAGCGACGCTTGGTAAAAGGTGCCGTGGCAAGAAACAAAAAAAAATAACACAAACGCTTGTCGTTCTCGGGCGTCAGTAGCTACGATGCTACGATGGATGTAACGGTTAATTGGAGCAGAATTCTGCTCTGGGAACCCCCGGCCCTCCAGTTTTATATCTTCAAAAAAAAAGATGTTATTGAGACCGGCCTAACTAATAACCCGATTTAACTGAAACCTGCAATCGATCAACACGGAGTACGTCCTGTCGAACAATTCAAAGAAACTTGGGAGTCTCCGGGCGTGCATGATTGTGTCGCTTGCACCGGCGCCAGATCTGGACCGATTGAAATAAAATCCACATGGCGCCACAACAATGATGCAGTCATTGATTGGCTATCTAGCTCCTCCTAGCTAGCCAAGTGCGAATAATTGCTGATAAAAAAAATTGCGATGCAGCTGCAATCAGAAACGACAGGCACTGTCTGTGCGTGGGTCGCATGCATGGCCGTGGCCGTATATTAGAGACGACGATCGAGTTGGGATGGAGGCGGGAAGGGGGAACGATGACTTTCTTCTCGATCCTGCATTCCTCCGTGTCATATAGCTCGCTTTTCCTCGTCTCCTCCACTTCCAAGCTAGCTCTTCCCTGATCCGGGAGTTATTGATATTGTTTTCTCCGTCGACCACGTTTGCTTGCGATAAATATGACATATGTGCCTTCTGTTAACAGGTGAGTATGTATGAGAAACACACATTTTGAACGGAATGGAATAGGTTCTTTTTTGGAATTGCTAACTAACAACCGCATGTTTTCCTGGCCGGCAACAACCGCTTTTGTGGCCGTTCGATCGTACTCGCTAGGGGCTGGGATCGACAACGCGGCAGCACGCGTGGTCCTATCCCATCTTCGCGGTTTCATCGCAGGCGCCGCGAGCGCGGGCCGCCGTCGGCCTCCTCGCCGCGCCCCGCCTCTCTCCTCCCTTTGCTGCTCTTCCATGTCGTGTCGGGGTCATGGACGGAGACCCGGGCGTCGGGCCCAGTGCGAAAACTTGGCCACCGGGCTGTCGAGCGCGGATGGGTAAAATTTGTAATTTTTTCTGAAATTTGTGAATAATTTGACATATATTTCTCTGATATCTTGAATCCATAGAAGAAATTTGTAAATTTTTTTGAAAAATTTTGCATATATCTGTGTTATCCCTAAATTACATCACTTTGTCCAAGAAATTACACTAAAAAAATCATTGTAAATATAGTAATAAGATGGTATAAATATAGCTATAAGACAGTATAAGTGCATGTGAAAAATCTAATTGTTTGGAAGGGGCTAAAACAAACAGTTATTGGCTAGATAGATTCTTTTTTAAAAAAAATTAAGGTGTGGTAATATGCGCCAATGCCCACCAAACCACCAGAAGCATTTCCATGTGACGCTGCTGCTATGATAATACTCCTCCTATCATGAGACTTAGGGGCTGTTTGGTTCCCGGCCTCAGTCAGCCACGCCACAGCGTGGCGTCAGTGGCGTTGCCACGGCCGAGGTGACGAGAAAGCTTGCCCCACCCGCCGCAACTCACCACACTCGCCACCAGCTAAGGCCTTGTTTAGATTCCAAAATTGGGATGCAAAATTTGCATAGTAAATGTCCCGTCACACTGTAGCAATTTTGTTTTTATTTGGTAATAATTGTCCAAATATTGATTAATTAGGCTTAAAATATTCGTCTCGCAAAGTACAACAAAACTGTGCAATTAGTTTTAAATTTCATCTACATTTAGTACTTCATATATGTGCCGATATTTTGATGTGATGTGGAATCTTCTTTTTGCATAGTAGAATTTGAGGTGGAATTTGGGGATCTAAACAAGGCCTAAAGGAGAAATGAACAGAAGGAAAACGACAGGCAAATAAATATGTGGCAGCTAAACTTTACTAGACAACCAAACACTAGCCGGAGCTGCCTCGGAGCTGCCTCACTTTACTTTCGCGAGTTACGGCGGCAACCAAACAGCCCCTTAGGCCGGACAGGCACGGTACAGCTACCAAACATAGTTCCTCTGGAGCCTGGCTAACAGGCCGATTTAGCTTATGGGAGCCTGGCTAGAAGACAAGTTTAGCCAACCAAACATATCTGACTTGGTCCTGTGAAGCCTGGCTAGAGTAGAGGTGCGGCAACCAAACAGCCCATAGTACCGGCGCCAGCGGTCATCAACTGAAAGTCGTGGCACAGTACATCAAGATTGTGATGTGCATACTCCTGAATGGGTCGCAAAAGGCAGGCAGGCTGATCCATCGGTTTGACTGACGGAGGCTGCACGTAGGACGCAGCGGCCAGCGGGCCATGACGCATCATCATTCCTGCGCGCGGCAGAAATATAGGACAGATCCAGGAAAGAGACCTGTGGCTGGTGGTCAGACTCTCAGTCGGTCACGCACTGGAACGATTGGTAGCGGACGTGACTTTCTCGATGGACGGCCATCTGCTAGGTAGGGCAGATTGTCAGCTTATGGTTCGATTGGATTCACACGCTTGACGACGCGCCTCATGCACGCACGCAGACGCAGCAGATGATGCCATCATCTCAACTGTTTCGTCGGCCTCGAAATGTCAAAAGGAGGATGGAGGAAAGAAAGCTGGCAATCAAGTAATTAAAAGCTGGGGCATGGTGGCCATATATAAAACGAATGAAGACCGAGAGCGACAGGGCTTGATATGAAACAGAACAGTCTAAGTGCGTGTTTAGTTGGAAGGTGAAAAGTTTCTAGACGTTACATCAGACGTTACATCCCATGTTTTATGGAATTTCGGATGGGGTTTTCGGATACTAATTAAAAAAACTAATTACATAACTCGTCTGAAAACTGCGAAACGAATTTATTAAGTGTAATTAAACCATCATTAGCACATGTGTTTTACTGTAGCACTTAAGACTAATCATGGACTAATTAGGCTTAAAAGATTTGTCTCGTGGTTTCCAACCAAACTGTGTAATTAGTTTTTTTTCGTCTACATTTAGTACTCCATACGTGTGTCCAAATATTCGATGTGATGAGATGAAAAATTTTTAGGTCGGAACTAAACACCCCCTAACCTTAATTTTGCCCCTAGTATAAATAACACGGATTAAACACCGTCTGTCCTTTTGATTTGCATGCATCCGCCGCTAGTTGCAGATGAAAAGCTTAAATAGGTCTTCCTCATAAAAAAAATGATAATGCTCATGCTAGGACGTCCGTCCCTTCCGACCAGAAAAAAATCAAATCTCCCCACCACGCTTGTGCATCGTGCGGCCATCCGCCCACCCTGCTCCGCCATGCCGCTGCTGCCGCCGCCATCCCCTAACTACTATAGTAAACTTAACCGAGGTGGGCAAATCGAAATCCTTAGTGTAGGGCGTCCGGATGCACTATTCCAATCGGACGCACCAACCTCATTCAAAAAGTCAGCGGGAACCGAAAGCCTCCAACTCCACCACACCAATGGAGCACGAGCTATTGCAAATCCTGCGGGGCCTGCACCACCTGCTGCAGACCCACGCTGAGCTCCTCGCCCCGCAGCGTCTCTGCGAGCTCGCGCCTCCTCTCGGCCCTCGTCTCTACGTTCTCCATCTCCCTCTCGTCCCCGCGCCTGGCAGCCACCGCGGCAACTTCACGTTGCCAGCGCCAACGCCTCCACCTAGCACACAGCACCCTCATCGAGCGCCTCGCCGGGTGCGGTGCCGGCGGCAGCTGGGGCTGCTCCGCGGCGGACTCGTTCGCGGGCGACGCCGCTATGCGTGCGGCAGGGGTGTCCCCCAACGGGTTCACCTTCACCTTCCTGCTAAGCGCGTGCGAATCCCTGAGGCGGCGGCCGCTATGCCAGTGCATCCATGGACAGACCGTGATGTGTGGGTTCAGCTTCGACATGGTCGTGCAGAGCTCTCCTAAAGTGTGGTGACCCGGGTGATGTTGGTGTCGCTCGCCAGGTGTTCGATGAAATGGATGATAGGGACATGGTTTCATGGAACTTCATGGTCGGTGTGTACAAGCATGGGCAGAGGACTCAATCTGGCAATGGTGTGGCGGTCGCCTGGCCTTGATCCCTAGCAACCCTTCCCTCTTGAATCCTTTCATCTTCGCGCGGCGCTTGAGTTCTCGATCGTGATTTTTGTACTCTTTGTATGGTAGTGCGTACAGGGGGACAACAAGGCCAAGGCGGGTAGGCGATGCTAGACGGCACTCATCAACGCGGCAACCCTGTCACACATCAGGTAAATTATTTGTTCTTCAAAATACCGACTACTTCTTGTATTCTTTTAAAATAATCTTCATTTAATTTATTTCTTTGTTAGTTAATTACTGAATTTGATTGATCAAATTGTGAACTAGTAAAATTAATTAAGGATGGATCCAAAAGAAAAGGGCAATGCGGCAGTGTCGAAACCATACATAATGCAATTTTGTACATTGCATATTTCAATAAAGTTATTCTCATGATCTCTTTTGTGCTCATCCAGATCTATATAATTCATGAATGGATGCTGGTGTAATGCAGATTTTGAAGACCTTTTTTTGTCTGGTGGCTGCAACTCGAATGTCTGTCCGATTGTTTCAGTAAGCTTTATTATCACTCTCGGTTTGTCTATCATGACTTCACTATTCTATCTATGTTATTAACTTCACCATACCTTAGATTTTTTCCGTTCTCCGCCACTATTGTCGAGCGGAGACACTACAAGGGCCATAGAGTTGTTCGAGGCCATGCCGGAGATGCTACAGGGGCCATGTTGCAAAGTGTGCATTTATGTGTTGCAGTGTCATTTTCTACATGTTTCAGTTACCCTAGTTTATATGTTGTACGGGGTGTTGCATACCTGTTTGACACTGTAAGGAAATAGAAACAAAATGTGCATTTATGTGTTGCAATGACATTTTCTACATGTTTCAATTACCCTAGTTTATATGTTCTATGGGGTGTTGCATACTTTTTCGACATGTATGGAAAAAGAAGAAACAAATTGTGCATTTATGTGTTGCAGTGTCAATTTCTACACCGTACGTATTCGATGCACGCCTCTTTGGCAATGTGTGAATATAATTTTTTTTTTCTAAATCATTGACCCACTGTTATTTGTACCTAATTATAATTCATTTATTTTGTGGTTCCTTTCAAGGTATGGCTGTGGTTTTTATATGATGATTTATATAGATTTCTGGGATGGAAAGAAGATGACCATTCAATTTGATCTGGTTCGTGTTTTCCAATGTCCATTTCCTCTTTTTCATTTCACTCATTCACATTTGGCATCACTTTTAGTTTTGGCCTGATGTTTTTTTCAAGTTATGATGGTCAACTACAGGAAGCATGGACCTGCCTCCTCCTCCTATCGCCAATGAACGAGATCTCAATTGATGACTTCATTAAGGAGAATTGCTGAATTAGCCAAGGAGATCTCATTACTCTATGTATAGTTAATCTAGTGGTACTAGAGTTCATTGTAGTTGGATTTCTCATCTTTGGATCTGTTTTGGGTACTACACAATTGCACGTGAAGTATGGCAAAAGCACATGAGTTTTTGTTAGGCCATTTTCTGAGAGTGTAATCGGCCATGTTGAAATGGTATTAGTGGTCTGTTGCAAGTACTTAAATCATATGTTTCAATGCTGAAAATCCAAATTAATATGGTTTTTGCAGTTAAGTTGTTTCAGTGGTTCAAAACAATATGCTGCAAGTACTTCCATCATATGTTTGTTGTGCTCCAAAATAATATGTTGCAATGCTCCTTATAACATTAGAGTGTCTGATGGACAATGTTAAACTAGTATTAGTGGCCTGTTGCAAGTAATACATTGTGATGTCCACTATATCCGCCATACGAGCTATACATACTGGAGCCATAACCTGCATTTTTATCAAAACGTTAACATTTTGAGACACAAGAATATTTTCTGAAACATGCAAAAAGGATTATCAATTACCCCCATAAGAATTTCCATAGTCTTGCTGCTGCCAAGGCCTTGGGGGCACAGTCATTGAAATGTTATTGTTTACATTGGAACCAACATTGTTCCCAGCAGCAAAAACAACTTCACCATGTTTTGTTGTCCCAGAAGCTTCAACAATATCACTGGTGCTACCACCAGAGGTGGGCTTAAGGGTTCAAAATTTCAGCGAAATTTCGGCCGAATTTCGCGAAATTCGGTAATTTCGGTAGTGGCAGAAAGAAAACTCCGAAATTTTGTAATACTCTAATACATGTGATGTATAACTCTGGACTTGTATTTTTCTATTGATTATATTGTATATTCTTCTATTCAATAGATGTGTAGTCATAAATCATACTAATATTTATTTAGATCTAAACTTTTTTAGAAACAACATACTTCATGTCCTAATCTCTAAAAAAATTTCGGTTGAATTTCGCGAAATTCGGTAATTTTGGTGGTGACCGAAATTTTTGCGATAATGAAATTAAAATCCTTGGGCTTAATAGGCACTGGCCAGATGAAGCTCCTGCACGCTCCCACGGTTTTGGAGGTGGATTGCCAGCTGCCAATCACATCCATGGATAAATTTTCATTAAACCTCCAACAAGAAACAAAGCTGGAACTGCTCACACATTAAAAAGAGCCAATAACAGTCTGAGGACTTGGCTTACATTAGAACTTTGTAATTTCACAGCGGATAAATTTTCATTAGATCAGAGCCTGCAGGTAGGAAAATGACAGTCATCATACCTCATCAACAGGAGATTTTCCCCATTGTCCAGGTCGATATCCAAAACTTATTGCATCAGGAGGAACTAGAGCATTCACTAGGAATCTTCAGTTGAAGATAGGAGGGCGGGGGACCATATTGCTGCAAATTTATATGATCAAATAGGTTAATAGTGAATGTGTTTATCAAATAGAGGACTAACTGCAAGGGGATTCCTATTACATGTTTGTTTATAAGCCATGGAAACATGGCCCATCAGGCATATGAAGAACTTCTTTTAAGTTCTCCGGATATTTTCAGACAATAAAGAATTCTTAAGATAAAATACATTTCTGTTCTTTGTTGTTCAGCCGTTGAGATTTGTAGCCTCCAATTCCACAATGGGGACAAAAGCAACTTTGGTTCATAGACCTGATTAGCCAGACCAGTTAAATTGAATAACTGAAGTTGCCATTGGGAATCAATTCAAGAGAATGTATTGCTCACAAAAACATCTAAGAAAATGTAAAGTTTATGCATCTTCTTATGATTCTAAGCACTGAGCACAACACATAGAATATTATATTTGTAATTCCCACACAATCATATGAGTTCACCATTTCGCAAGAGCTTCACAGTTCAGAGTCATATTTGCCACAAATAAATTTGCTAAGCACAAATTCAGATCTATACCTGTCTTGAAACCAATCATAAATAACTACACCAGATCAGCCACGGGGCTACAGCAAATTGGTAAGTCATTGTATATATAACATAAATCATTCCCATATATCTCTAGAATCGATTGGGCTTGGTCGCTGAGTGGTGCCCGTGTCACGTCCGTGCGCCGCAGCCAACCTAGATGAGAGCAGCTTCAGCACGGAACATACAATTCAGAGGATTTGCAACATACAATTCAAAGAAGTTGCAACATGCAATTCAGAGAAGTTGCAAAGTACATAGATGGGGTTAGAGAAGTAGATCTTGACCTGCTGTGTTGAAGGAGGGTTCATCGCCACCAGCTCCATCTCGATGTTGGCCACTGCAACACAAGAGTCCAGCCCTGCCGTAGATGCTGCTTGAGCCCTCTTGCGTCCTTCACTGCCCTGAACAATGGATGTGGGAGGACGCCCTTGGAGGAACTCGATGTTGCAGAGGGGGCGGGACATGCTGGGGCCGATGGGTGCGGCGTGCCAAGGGCCGGCGGACGGGGCGCCCCGGGGACTGGAGGATGGAGCATGCTTGGGCACAGAGGATGGGGCATCAGAGTGTGTTGGGGGACGAAGACGGACAGGGGCATGGCGTGCTAGGGCCGGTGGGCTGTGCGTCGGGAGCGATGGACTGGAGGACGAAAGCGAAGGACGGGGCGTCTGCGTGCTACTAGTAAGAGGGAATCGAACGGCTCGGACAGCTCGAATCGAAGGGCTGAGAGCTGCGTCCAGACGCTGCCGTATTCCGGACGTCCGGGCGGTAGTTGCTCCAAAAACGATTTTCCGAGGCGGGCAGCCAAAATGCCTCGGATCAAAGGTCACGGTAAATAATCTATTTTTCGAGACGGTTTGATGTCAGCCTGATTTCATAAAATAAAAAAACAAAAAAAGCAAAAAGCCCGCAGCCCAAACCTCGCCTGGATCCGCCGCTGCTCATTGGGGCCAAGCCGCCGCCGCTTGCTGCCATGGTGGTCTGACTAGGCTCGTGCTTGTCGGATCCGCTGCCGGCAGGCTCGTGGTCACTAGATCCACCACCGACAGAGTCCTCCCTGCCAGATCCGCCGCCGGCGGTCTTATGCTCGCCGAATCCTCCACCAACGGACTACTCCTTGATAGATCTGCCGTCGGAGAGCTCCTCCTCCGCTGGATCTCTGCTCGTTGGTAGGGAAGGAGGCGAGGGGGCGCCGCATCCGCGCAGGTGGAGGTGCTCTGGCCGTGGGGAAGAGGGGAGGGAGGGGGTGCCCGCCGCTGCCGTGGGGAAGAGGGGGAGAGAGAGAGCACGCTGGGGAGGGAAAGCGGAGTGGGGGAGGGAGGAGGGGTGCGGGGGAGACTGACGCTTGCACAGGGGAGAGGGCGCCGCTCGATCTGCTGAGGAAGGAGAGGGAGAAGTGAAATGAGTGAAGGTAACCCTTACTTCCTATATTTATATGGTAGACGGTTACCGGGTCTCGCATGGGCCAGTTGGGCCTCAGCCTTTTTCGAGGTGGGCCTTGTAATATGTCCGCCTCTGTAAATATATTTACTGAGGCAGGCATTAATCTATTTTGCGAGGCGATTGTTGTAACCGCCTCAGTTAATAGAAATTCGAGGAGGGATTTGAGGCCAGGGCGGAGGTGGTGGCTACCAAATCCTGTAAAAATTCGTCGTGGACATGCATTACGAGGTGCACCTCCAGGCCATCGTAACTTACCATGGGTCGATCCTTGGAGAGAGGTCACCAAGAGAGACGCAAAACATATGACGTTGACTCGGGACCAGTACATTCAGGTAGATAAAAACATTAATATTGATTCCTTTTGAGATAAAGTAGGCTTATTTTGATCTTCTTATATGTCAAATACTTGATGACGTGTAGATGATTCCCTAGTGGTGTGCCGCGTATCCAGAGTGCTGGGTCCATATCATGGACAAGTGGTGTGGCCCCAAAGGGATGAGACGCATGGCGCTGCCCGGGACCGGCGTTTGATGATGCCAGGTGTAGCACACCATCAAGGCAGCCGCAGCCTCGGTGGATACAGACAAACATGGGTACGCGAATTCATTTATCTATTTGTCGGTGTTCGGACCCGAGGGGGTCCTAGACCAACGAGTAAATGCTGCGTGTCCCTTTCTTGGATGGTGATGCAAGGAGAACACACGGGGGTTTATCCTGGTTCGGGCAAGAGAAGGCCCTACGTCCAGCGGGGGAGGGGGAGGTTTGTATTTCCTTGCACCGAGG
The DNA here is from genome assembly GCA_022457205.1 of Saccharum spontaneum. NCBI lineage: Eukaryota > Viridiplantae > Streptophyta > Magnoliopsida > Poales > Poaceae > Saccharum > Saccharum spontaneum. The sequence continues at coordinate 53,166,740 of CM039595.1, forward strand.
TGCTTGCGTAGGGGTTACAAGCTTGCGAGAGAGGGCGGCGAGCCCAGGTCTCAAAAGGGGAAAAAGAAATACAAGATGATTGCTTGAGATGTTGATCTCTATCTTGTGTATGGCTTCTTGTCCGTTATCCTCCGTCCCTGTTGTAGAGCCCCGGCCTGCCCTTTTATAGGACGAGAGGAGGCCAAGACGACGGGGAGCCTTGAGATGACGTTTTGTCGATCCCTGTTAAGGTGACTGTAGCGACGTGCCCTAGAAAGGGAAGGCCATCCCTGGACACCATGGTGACGTAGAGGACGGGACGCTGAAATGACCCGGTGCGCCGCGCCATGCCGTCCTCCCTTCCCTGTTGAGCCGTGCTGGGCGTCGAGGCCGGGTCGAGGCCGGGTCGAGGGCGAACGGATAAGTCCGAATCTCTGGAATCGCGGTGTACGGACTTTGTCGTATCCTCCCTCGAGGGTAACTAGTGACGTACAGTGCGTGGTAAGGTGGGTACAGTGACGGTTTTCACCTCCCATCACGGAATGGGTGGTAAAACAGTGACGACTGATACTGGCATTGTTCCCACATCGACCACGCTCGCAGCCATGCCGGTAGGTGGTAGCAGGTAATTGCATTAAATGCTAAGGCTTTTGTTCAGGGGTAGGTGAAGAGAGGGGGTCGAGCGCCTCGACCCGTGCTCACGCGAGTCGGAGTGTGGTCGAGGCGTTTTGTCGTGCGGGACGGGGCGCGGTCGAGGCCTCCCGTCGAGGGGGCCTCGTACGAGTCGGAGATGGAATGCGATCGAGGCATTCCGTCGAGCCGGCCTCGTACGGGGCGGACTTGACGCGCGTTTTGAAGTGGGCTGTGTTTTGTCGTGGCTTAGTCGTTTCGATTTTTGTTATCGTTGAATGTGGGTACCCCTATACTATTGGTACCGACAGTAGCCCCCGAGCCTTTGGGTGAGTGTGTGATCACTCTCCTAGAGGCTTTTTGCTGATGAACTGGAGTCATAGCGTCGTCGATTTCTCCGGTGGGGGCGCGCGAGCGCACCCGCCGGGTGTAGCCCCCGAGGCCTCGGTGGAGTGTTGAAGGCTCCTCCGAGGTCTTTTACGTGTTTTATCGGGGAGTAGTTTGACGCGGTCGAGCCCCCGAGCCTCGTACGCACGAGGTCGATCGGAGTCCCAGCCGTCTTTCGTTGCGCGACCCTCACGCTCCTCCTACGGAGAGGAGGAGGAGGGGTGGAGAACGCCGTACTACCCCGTTTGGGCGAGTCCCGATGATCTCCGGTGAGCTGCTAGCGGGGAGATTCGAGTGAGAGTCCGTGCTCCAGTCATTAGGAGTCGGCTTGTGGCCGGAGGCGCTCTTCAAGGATGCCAAGGAGTGGTCGCGTGGATGTCGGTTCCCTGTGACAGGATCCGAGGGCTCGGTGCCTCCCCCGAGGGGATTCCTACATCGACCTCCTCCTTTGGCCTCGAATACGTCTTGGGGTGCCTCGAGAGCATGGCTCGATCCCTGGCCATGTATGGGCGCACCCCTGGTCGTCCCTAACTCTATTACTCGAGGGTGGCTGTCGAACCCGGGTCGAGGGCCAGCTTCCGTTCCCTCGAGACTTATAGTGGGCTCGGAGCCCGTTATAGGTATCTGGGAATATCCGTCCGCGGATCTCGCCCCGCCCGTTAGCCAGGCGCGCCTTTTTAGGGCGAGATCGGCGCGGTAGTGGGCGACGTGGCGTTCGGTTACGGCGTGGGGGACGGCCACGTGCCCGGTTCCTGTAAGACGTGGGGGACGGTTAGGTGAGCGCATTTAATATGGGAAACTATTCCTACCTTTTCGCGCGGCCGTTGGGCTTCCTTCAGGCATATAAAGGCAAAACCTAGGGGTCCGTGTTCCCCACCGGTTCCTTGCGCTCCTGCCATCCTCTTGCCCCAGAAAGCCCTTGCCTTCTTGCGTTCTTCGCCTACACCGCCGCCACCGCATCCTCTTCGCTCACACCCCTCCCGACAGCGCCGATGGCAGGAAAGAGCCAGATCCTCCCCGCCGACGACTGGGCCGCCTCCTCGGTGACGGAGAGGAGGTTGGAAGAGTTAGTCGAGGACGGGCTGCTGCGGCCGAGGACGAGTCAGTCGCGGCCGAAGTGGATCACGCCGCCGCCGTGGAGGGCTTGACGGAGGTCGAGAAGCCGCGCCTGGACCCGCTGCTGGCGGCGCTGCAGCAGCTTCGCCTTCGGGGCTTGACGGCAGCGGCGGTGGCTATGGCCTTCCACCGCCGCGGAGCGATGCCGCTGTGCCGGCGTCGTCTGCGCCTCGACCAGATGACTCCGGAGGCATCTCTAGAGGGGACCAGGATGTCCCATGAGTCCCTCACCCTCGAGGAGGTTCTCCGGCGAGCGCACCGGATGGTTGGGACCTTCAAGGTGGAGGAGGTCGACCGGGTCCCCATGAGGCCCACCGAGGGGTTCGAGCCCGTGGTAAGTATCTTTGGGTTGATACGTTTGCTTGTTTTGTTCGTTTTTTGGATTCCCCTAATTTGGTCGAGGCCGACACGTAGGACTTGTCGGCGCTGCGGGAGACGCGGCCACCGGTCCCAGAGGACCGACCCGCCCGGGAGGCTCGACGCCTGCATGCCTCGAAGCAGAAGAAGACCAAGGAGTCGACCAAGAAGCGGGCGGCCCGCAAGGCCAGGGAGGCGGAGGCGCTGAAGAAACTCTGGCGCAAGCAGACCATCGAAGGGGTTCCTCTGGCGCCGTCGCCTTCCGAGACGATCTCGGGGGAGGACGACGACAGCAGCGGTGAGGACGACGACGCTCTGTCGCGGTATGATGCCGCGACCGGGCTGGGGGACCTCCCCGACATCCGCCCCCTACTGGGGCCCATCGGGGGGTCATCCTCCTCTGTCGTCGTGGTCGAGGAGATCGAGGAGGAGGAAGAGGAAGAGGAGAAGGGGAAGAAGAAGAAGAAGAAGAAGAAGGAAAAGGAAGAGGCGGGCCCCTCGACGGGAGGGGCCACTTTGCCCCGGACCCAGCAAGAGGGGTCGACGGGGATGCCCGTACCGGCCCAGGCCCCGCAAACTCGGGCGGGGGCTGGGACGGTGGTGCCGGCGTTGTCATCGGCGGCGCCGTCGGCAGGTGTAAGAACCCGAGGCCAGCTGGCCTCGGAGGCGCAGACGGCGCATGACAGTGCGCCAGCGAGGGCCCCACGGAGTGCCAGGCCTGCTGGCGGGGCCGCCGCGAGGCCGCCGTCCGCCGCCTTGGGAGGCTCGGACCGCGCGGGGTCGAGGCCCTTGGTGCCAATTTCCGGGTGAGTATTCGTGCTTAGTGGCTTCGCCTCTCTCTGGATCCGTCGGCTGATCTTGTTCTTTATTTCACAAGTTGAAGCGGAAGGCGGAGCTAATGGGGCCTACCCCAGTGAAGTCGCTGCGGGCGAGCGCCTCCGTTCTCAACCGGACGGCGGAGCAGGACGCGGCCTGGGTTCGCCAGGTCGAGGCCGCGAAGGGGCGTCTTCGACAGCAGCAAGAGGCGGCAGCTGCTACGGGGGTCGCGGGCCCCGATGTCGCCGCAGAGAGGTCCGACCCGGCGAGGACGGTAGCGCCCAGCTCGGTCGAGGCGGAGCCCAGGCCGTTGCCGACGGCCGAGGCTGCCGTTGAGGCCGTGACGGGTGAAGCACCTGCCGGCGGCGCGGAGCGGGCGGGTGCCGACGTGACCATGGAGGAGGTCGCGTCGGCACCGGGACAGGAGGTGGCACCGACGAGGGGGCCGCTGCCGCAGCAAGACCTGCCAGCGCGACCGGTGGGCACGGTGGAGGGCGAGGCCGTCGAGCTCCCTACCGGAGCCCCAGAAGAAGGGGCGCCGGAGGCCAAGGCGCCGGCTGTGGGAGTGCCGTCGGTCGAGGCGCCGGCTCCTGAGCCGCCGACGGTCGAGGCGCCGGCGCCGGAGGCGTCGACGGTCGAGGCGCCGGCTCCGGAGGCGTCGACGGTCGAGGCGCCGGCTCCGGAAGTGCCGGCGACCGAGGGGCCGGCTACCGCAGAAGGGCGGGTGCCCGTGGTCCTTACCCTCGACGACACCCCCCTGAACAAGGGGAAACAAGTGATGGGGGTCGAGGGGGGTGAGGCCACGGATTAGGCCGGTGCCTCGACGGCCGCTGGAGCCGCGGGAGCTATGGGCGAGGTCGGCCCTTCGGCGGGACCGGGAGACGCCCCGGCTGGGTCGTCGTCGTCGTGGCCTGACATCGCCACGCTGGCGATAGCACGGGCCGAGGAGGAGATTCCGAGGTGGGGGGGCCGTCCCTTCAGTTCAGGGACGCCGCGAACCCTGACGCCGAGCCCATCTTCACCCTGAATGACAGGGATGAGGTGCACCGCTGGGAGTACCTCGAGGGTGTCCGCCGGCACCTCGATCGGATACTCAACGTGGCGACCGACGCCGTCTCGCGGGGTATATGGGATGCCACCGAGGTACGATCGATCCGTTAGCTTTTTTCGTGGCTCTTAGTGTCTTTTTCCCTCAGCTTCTTTATCTTCTTGGTTTCTTTGAATCGTGACCAGGAGCTGAAGGAGTACTCCCGCCGCAAGTCGCTCTTCATCCGGGATGAGAGTGGCGTGTGGGCCGCGCTGGCGCAGCAACGAGCCCTAGTCGAGGAGGCCCAGAAAAGGCTTTCCGATCGGAACGCCGAGATGGCTGAGCTGCGTACCGCCCACTCGACGGTGAAGGAGGAGGCGATACAGGCTTGGGCGGCCGAAGCCGTGATGCGCACCGAGGTGGACAAGGCCCGGGAAGAGGCTGCCCAGGCTCGCAGGGACCTCGAGCCCCTGTCGGCACGGGTGAAGGAGCTCGAGGAGGACGTCTCCCAGGTCAGCCGTCAACGCGACCTCCTCAACGTCCAGATCGGGCAGGTCACGGCGCTAAACGGGGCCGTCCAAGAGAAGGACGCGGCACTCCAGACCACCCGTCAGGAGATCGAGGCGCTGAAGGCGACCGTCCGTGACAAGGACATCGCCCTCCTGGGGCTCGAGCAGACGTGCGGGGGGCTCCGCGACGAGGTTGTGGGCTTGAAGACCCATATCGAGGGTAAGTATGACTGTTGCAGTCATGACGTCGAGGCCTTGTGTTAGGTACTAATTTTTATTTTGTCGTGTTTCAGAGGTGGAGAGCGAGAATCGGGAGGCTCATTCCTCCGCCAACTCCTTCCAGAGCCTCCTCGAGGCCGAGACCCGGAGGACCCAGCTGCTCGAGGGCGCGATCACCACCGTGTGTGACGGTCTGGGGGTCGATCCCGACGCCGACACCGGAGAAGACGTTCCGGGGAACTCCTTCATCCGTCGGATGGCTGCGCTGGGCCAACTTGCCCTGGAGAAGATACGGGATAGCCTCCACCACGGTGTGAAGAGGGCGCTGGCCGTCGTCCGTTCAGGGTTTGTGTTTGACATGGAGCTCGTCGCTGATGGCTTCATCACAGACTCGGATCAGACGGACGAGGACACTGAGAACGCCTGCCTGGAGCTGATTGAAGCCGCCGAGGGACCTGGGAGTCGTCTGGCCTCGCTCTTTGAAGCCGAGGTGGTCCCGCCTGCTGATGATGAAGGCCTGTGAGCCAGATCTGGGCGCAAAGGCCCGTGTAATAAGTTAGTACTTTAGATTTTGGTTGTGGTGGCCTTGGAGGCCCTAAAAACTTGAAGCGCAAACTGGTTCGTAGTTAATTTAGTTTTATTCGAGCTTTTCTTCCCCTTATTGCTTGGATCGTGTTCTCGTGTGATTTACTTAGCACGCGGTTGTGTCCTTTGGCGTAAGGGAGCGAGTGGAGGTACCGTAGCCTCGGAGGCGTAAGTAACCTCGCGGCTTGACTGCCTTCGAGCTTCAGGGTGCTCTTGCGGCCTCGCAGATCGCGTGAGAACCTGATCTAAGCGGCAGGGAGTGTGCTCTCTTTCAAAGTTAGGAACCGTCACTTGGACCTTCCTAGCGTGAAGTTGCACCTCTAGAAGGCGTAAGGGGTGAGTGGAGGCACCATAGCCTCGGAGGCGTAGGTGATACTCCTGGCTCGAGAGTCCTTTCGAACCTTAGGGTGCTCTTACAGCGCCATTGATCTAAGAAGTGGTTCTTAAAATTAAAAAAGAGTGTAAGTTTTTTCGGGGACTGGGGGGGTTCCCCCCTTGTGTAGCCCCCGAGGGAGGGTCGAGTCTGGGAGTGCAGAGTTGATCCTTCCTCGTTGTGGGATGAAAGTTTGGACATTGCTGTGTTCTTTATTGATGAAAAAGAAATTACAGAGCCTCGAGGCTTTCTAAGGAAAAAAGTGACGTAGCTGTTCAATGTTCCAGGCGTTGGTGAAGATTTCGCCCTTCTCGTTAGATAGCTTGTAGGTGCCCGGCTTTAGCACTTCTGCGATGATGTATGGTCCTTCCCACGGTGGCGTGAGCTTGTGCCGTCCCTTGGTGTTTTGGCTCCGCCGTAGCACCAGGTCGCTGACGTTGAGGTCACGCTTACGGACGTGTCTGTCGTGGTAGCGTCGGAGACCCTGCTGGTACCTGGCAGAATGCAACAGAGCCACATCTCGGGCCTCCTCGAGCTGGTCGAGGGCGTCTTCTCTTGTGGCGTCGTTGTTTCTTTCGCTGTAGGCCTTCAACCTTGGGGATCCGTATTCTATATCAGTTGGGAGCATTGCCTCAGAACCGTAGACTAAGAAGAACGGAGTGAACCCCGTGGCTCGACTCGGCGTTGTTCTTAAGCTCCATAGGACCGAGGGCAGCTCGGCAGCCCATCTTTTGCCATGTTTGTTTAGCTTGTCAAAGATTCTGGGCTTCAGGCCTTGTAGGAGCATGCCGTTGGCACGTTCCACTTGGCCGTTTGTTTTTGGATGAGCCACGGCTGACCAGAGCACACGAATGTGATGGCAGTCGCAGAAATCCAGAAACTGTTTACCAGTGAACTGAGTGCCGTTGTCTGTGATGATACAGTTGGGGATCCCAAAGCGATGAATGATGTCGGTGAAGAAGAGCACAACTTGCTCGGACCTGATGCTGGTGATAGGGCGGGCCTCGATCCACTTGGAGAATTTATCGATGGCAACGAGCAAGTGGGTGAAGCCGCCCGTTGTCCTCTTTAGAGGTCCGATAAGGTTGAGTCCCCAAACGGCAAACGGCCATGTGATGGGGATTGTTTGTAGAGCATGTGTCGGAAGATGGGTCTGTCTCGCATAGTACTGACAACCTTTACAGGAGCGTACTAGCCTGACGGCGTCAGAGACCGCGGTTGGCCAGTAGAATCCTTGTCGAAAGGCATTTCTGACGAGGGTTCGAGGTGCTGCGTGGTGACCGCAAGCCCCCGAGTGCAGATCGCTGAGCAGGTCTGTAAGGTCCAAATGGCTAGAGGGGGGGTGAATAGCCTATTTAAAAAAACTACAAGCTTCACTAAACAACCACGTTAGTATAAAAGATGGCTAAGCTAATTCTAGCACTAGCTCAACTACACTATGCAAGCCACCTATACAATACTAGCGAAGCAAGGCTATGATCTCTAATACACACCAACAAGACTAAGTCACTAAGCTACTTACTCCTATGTGATAAAAGCTACACTAAGCAAACTACACTAGAACTAGTACAAGAAAGTAAAGAGCAAGTGACTTAATTCTTATACCAACGATGTAGAGAAGTAATGCACTCGAAGAATCAATCACAATGATCAACCACAAGAGAAATCCTCGGCAAAGGGATGACACAAGATTTTTTACCGAGGTTCACTTGCTTCCCGGCAAGCTACTCCTCGTTGTGGCGATGCACCCACTTGTCGGTTCGCGAGCTAATCGACTATCAAGATTCGAGCCCTCGGCGAGCGCCGCACAACCGCACACAAGATGGGGATCCTCCAAGCCACGAGCTCCACTAGAGTATCCAATTTGCGAACTCCCGCGGGGAAGGATCAAGAAACCCTTACAACACTTGGTGAAGGCTCCAACAATCTCCAATTGTGAGCTCAATCACCTCCGCTGCTCCAAGCCGTCTACCGTGTCGGGAAACACGGAAGAGTAACAAGAAATCCGCAGCAACTCGAAGATCAAGTGCCTCTAGAATGCAACTCTCAAGCAATGCACTTGAATCTCACTCAATCTCACTCAAGATGTGCAACTATGCAAAGAGATGAGTGGAGGGGTTGTTCTCTAGCTCAAAGGATGTCTCTAGGTCTCAAAATGTGCAAAAGTTACCCTCAAACCCCGGACATCTTCTATTTATAGCGAAGGGGTACGCAGCTAGCCATTACGGACGACGCAGTTCAAAACGTGCTGACCGGACGCTCCGGTCAGGGTGACCGGACACGTCCGGTCACTACAGGACAAGCGTGAATAGCGCGCGTCAGAACTAGCCGTTGCCCCGACCGGACGCACTCAACCGATTGACCGGACGTGACAGTGCCAGCGTCCGGTCGCGTTCCAGTAAGCTCCCGTCGAGACCGGACGCGTCCGATCGCATGTGATCGGACGTGCCGTGCGTCCGATCAACACTCTACCCTTCTGGACGCCTGACCGGACGCTCCGGTTCTGTGAGGGACCGGACGCGCCGGTCGCGCACTCTACTTCAGCGCACAGGAGAACTGACCGGACGCGCTGGTCAGGCCAGACCAGCGTCCGGTCACAAACCCTAGTGCCCGCGCCGCGTTGAACTGATCGGACGCGTCCGGTCAAACCGAGACCGCGTCCGGTGCAGCGTCCGATTGCCGTTTTTCAATGAAAAACAATTTGGACTTTCACCACTTTTTCTAGACTCCGGCGCAATAGAAAATAGGCATTTCATTTCGCAAGCTCGGCGGGAGGGAGAGCGAACCCCAAACCCCTTACTACCGCTCAAACACCACCGCCTTTGCAAAAGTGCTAACACCACCAAGTGTACACCACAATGTGTATGTGTGTTAGCATTTCACAAACATTTTTCAAGGCGTTAAGTTAGCTCTCTACTAGATCCTAATGCATATGCTCAAGACAATGATCTAGTGGCACTTGATTTCCGAGCTAACCGTGATTGCCCCTCTTGATAGTCGGCTATGTATCCTAAACCCGGTCAATCACTTCTCTACTCATCTTAGACCGGCAAAAGGAAAATCCTATGGTTATACCTTTGCCTTGCGCTCTTAGATCCTTCTCTTCCACTTGATCATCATGTCCATCATATTATTTGCGTCTCCACCATGATCTTGCTCATCATTTCATGCACCAAATCATGTGGTCTTGTGGCCATCTCTCCATGCCATTTCTACCTCCATCACATGTTGCTTATGCCTAGCTTAATCACACTTGATACAATAGCATTAGCAACTTGGTGTCATTAATTACCAAAACCAAACTTGGGCTTTCAATCTCCCCCTTTTTGGTAATTGATGACAACCATTACAAAGATATGAAATGAAATTAATTTTCAATTTCGATAGTATTAGCTCCCCCTACATATGTGCTTCCATGAGTTTGGTTCAATTGTGCACATATGTATGGATTAGAATTTTGGGAGAGTTACTACTATCAAATTGATGCTAAGGTATATAGAATGGACCTTTGAAGCGTGATACCAATCGGAGTTGCCTTTATATACCATCCTTAGCATCGATGTAGCTAGACACCACTTGTAATTCATCACTTGTAAAGATCACAAACACTAAAGTACCCCGTGAGAACAATATTATAAGCAAAGGTGTCTAGATACTACTTGTAAAGCTACTCTCAATAAATCATCATTCAAGTTCTATTTCTAGCAATCACCACACAAGCATGAATATGAATTTAATCTTTGCAATGCAACAATACATCATGTTAATGCACATACAAATGCTACAAATAATTCATGAGCTTACTCCCCCTACTTGTGTGCTCAATTTTTAATTTCTTTCCCCTTACTATATCTTTCTCCCCCTTTGTGACTTTTCTATCTTTGTGACTTTTCTCTCCCCCTTTGTCAACAATCACCAAAAAGGTGCCAATTTTAGTGAGAGATAAGTCAATCAAAATGAGGGAGTCCAAATTATGGTTCAATCTAGATCACTTGCCTAGAATATGTAATTCGGTTTGATCCAAGGACAAGCTTCTTCACACCTCATAAAGTATAAGGGTTATCTTGACCATGTTGAATTACACATCATGAGCTCATTTTCTAGATTCAACACTAGGTTTGCAAGCCCACAAACATGTCATAGGCTACCACTAGATCAATCAAACATAGAAGCAATAGTGGTACCATATATCCATTAAACTCATTTGATTTTCATGAATGAGCCTATTTGTCATGCAAATATGTCTATATGTTCTAAACATGTCCTTAGCAAAGTATGGATGATATGCCAAACAACTTTACCTTGCTATGTCGGAGGAGAGGCATGTCATATAAGAATGTGGGGGTGCACTCATTTCAAGTTGGAGAAGTCAAGTATGTTCAATTCATTCTTCAACTTGTAAAATCTCTTCTCATCAAGTGGCTTTGTGAATATGTCGGCTAGTTGATCTTCGGTGCCAATGCTTTCAATGCTAATATCACCCTTTTGTTGATGGTCTCTTATGAAGTGATGCCTTATGTCAATGTGCTTCGTTCTTGAATGTTGAACCGGATTTTGAGTCATCTTGATAGCACTTTCATTATCACAAAACAATGGTACATTCTTGAACTTAATTCCAAAGTCATTCAAGGTAGCTTTCATCCAAAGCAATTGTGCACAACAACTACCGGCACTAATGTATTCGGCCTCGGCGGTAGATAGTGCAACACTATTTTGTTTCTTTGATGACCATGAAACAAGAGACCTTCCAAGCAATTGACAAGTACCACTTGTGCTCATTCTATCAATCTTGCAACCACCATAGTCGGAGTCTGAATATCCAATCAACTCAAAATTAGACCCCTTTGGAAACCATAATCCAACATCATGAGTGCCCTTAAGATATCTCAATATCCTCTTGGTTGCTTTCAAGTGACTTTCTCTAGGTGAAGCTTGATATCTTGCACATTTGCACACACTAAACATCACATCCGGCCTAGAAGCGGTGACATAGAGCAAACTTCGAATCATAGACCGGTATTGCTTTTGATCTACCATGTTGCCACTAGCATCAACACCCAATTGATCATTTGTGCCCATTGGTGTACTCATTGGCTTAGCATCTTGCAATCCAAACTTCTTGATCATGTCCTTGATGTACTTCCCTTGACTTACAAAAGTGCCATTCTTCATTTGCTTGATTTGAAGTCCAAGAAAGTAACTAAGCTCTCCAATCATAGACATCTCAAACTCTTTTGCTATCATATTTCCAAATTCTTCACAAAAATCTTGCTTAGTTGATCCAAAGATAATGTCATCCACATAGATTTGCAACACAAACAAGTCATTTCCAAGCTTCTTGGTGAAGAGAGTGGTGTCAACCTTTCCCATCTTGAACCCTTTAGAGAGAAGAAAGTCCCTCAACCTCTCATACCATGCTCTAGGTGCTTGCTTCCAACCATACAATGCCTTCTTGAGCTTGTAAACATGGTTGGGCTTCTTGTCATTTTCAAAACCGGGAGGTTGCTCAACATAAACTTCTTCATTTATGTAACCATTGAGAAATGCACTCTTGACATCCATTTGATAGAGCTTGATGTTATGTGCACAAGCATATGCTAATAAGATTCTAATAGCCTCCAATCTTGCAACCGGTGCATATGTTTCTCCAAAGTCAAGACCTTCAACTTGTGTGTAACCTTGTGCTACTAATCTTGCTTTGTTCCTTACAACCATGCCATCTTGATCTTGCTTGTTTCTAAAGACCCACTTAGTACCAATCACATTGTAGTTCTTTGGCCTTTCAACAAGTTCCCAAACTTGATTTCTAGTGAAGTTGTTTAGCTCTTCATGCATGGCATTTACCCAATCGGAGTCTTTCAATGCATCTTCTATTTTCTTAGGTTCTTCAAGTGACACAAATGAGTAGTGCTCACAAAATGATGCTAATCTTGATCTAGTTTGAACACCACTTTGAATTCCACCAATGATTTGGTCCAACGGATGATCTCTTGCAATGCTAGTAGGTTGGAGTATTGGGAGTTGGTTACTTCCACTTGCTTGACCTTGATCTTGAGCTTCATCATGAGTACCACTTGAGCTTGCTTGATTTGTATCAATTTGCACACTTTGGTTGATCACATGAATATCATCATCATCAACTTGCCTCGGCCTTATGTCACCAATATCCATGTTCTTCATTGCATTTGACAATTGACCTCCTCTCACATCATCAAGGTTTTGAGCTTCATTTTGAGACCCTTGGGTTTCATCAAACTCAACGTCATGAACTTCTTCCAAGGTGCCATTTGTGAGATTCCAAACTCTATATGCTTTGCTTGTGGTAGAATAACCAAGTAAGAACCCTTCATCACATTTCTTGTCAAACTTGCTCAATCTAGTGCCTTTCTTGAGGATATAGCATTTACAACCAAACACTCTAAAGTATGCAATGTTGGGCTTTCTTCCATTCAATAGCTCATATGGTGTCTTCCCAAGCTTCCCATGGCAATAGAGACGGTTGCTACAATAGCAAGCCGTGTTGATGGCTTCACTCCAAAATGAATGACTCACATTGTATTCACTAAGCATTGATCTAGCCATGTCAATCAAAGTTCTATTCTTTCTTTCAACTACACCATTGGATTGAGGAGTGTATGTTGGAGAGAATTGATGTCCAATACCAAGATCATCACACAAATCTTCAATTCTTGTGTTCTTGAACTCACTACCATTGTCACTTCTAATCTTCTTGATGGTGATTTCAAACTCATTTTGCACTCTTTTGACAAAAGACTTGAATAGATCATAAACATCACTCTTGTCATAGAGAAAGAACACCCAAGTGTATCTAGTGTAGTCATCAACAATCACAAAACCATACTTATTGCCACCAATGCTAGTGTATGTAGTTGGCACAAACAAGTCCATGTGCAATAGCTCGAATGCCTTTGATGTACTCATTTCACTCTTACTAGGATGTGTATTTCTAACTTGTTTGCCGGCTTGACAAGCACTACAAGGTTTATCCTTCTCAAAGGTGACATCCTTCAAGCCTCTAACTAAGTCATGCCTCAAAAGTTTGTTCAATTGTTTCATTCCAACATGACCAAGCCTTCTATGCCACAACCATCCCATACTAGATTTGCTAAGCAAGCATGATGTCAATTGTGTCTCACTATCATTGAAGTCAACCAAGTATAAACTACCATGTCTAAATCCTTTGAATATCAAATTTGATCCATCAACACTTATGACTTCAACATCATCACTACCAAATATGCACTTGAAGCCAAGATCACAAAGTTGTGCCACCGACAAAAGATTGAAGTCCAAGCTCTCAACTAGCAATACATTAGATATGCTCATATCATTTGAGATAGCAATTTTACCAAGCCCCTTGACCTTGCCTTTCTTGTTGTTGCCGAAAGTGATAGCATCAAAACCACCATTTTGACTTGTATCAATAGATTTGAACATACAAGAATCCCCGGTCATATGTTGAGTGCACCCACTATCAAGCACCCAATGCCTTCCTCCGGCTTTGTAATTGACCTACAAGATAAGATCAATTCTTTTTAGGTACCCAAACTTGTTTGGGTCCTCCAAGGTTAGTGACCAAGCTCTTTGGTACCCAAATGGCTTTCTTCTTTGAGCCCATCCATGGTGCACCAATGAACTTAGCATGAACACCATTTGTACCCTTGGTAAGTATATAGAAAGAATCAAACTTAATTGAGGATACATTAGCATTGGATTTCTTGTTCATGCAATGTTGCTCTATGTGACCAACTTGCTTGCAACTTTTGCAATAGCTACCATTGTTCTTCACAAAACGAGTCTTGTGAGGAGCAAAAGCGGCCTTGCCTTTCTTGGGGTTATAGCCCAATCCCTCTTTGTAGAGAGAAGCTCTTTGGCTACCCAAGCACATAAGCAAGCGGTCCTCACCACCATAAGCCTTGGCTAAGGTGTGATTGAGCTCTTTTACCTCCTTCTTGAGATTTTCATTCTCAACTATTAGTGTGGAGTCACAAGTAAAACCGTCACTACTAGATGAGGATGATGTAGATGAGCTACATGAAGGGTTAGTGGGAGCAACAATAATAGGCTTATGACAAGATTCATCAATTATATCACAAGATATGCCCATGTTGCAAGTTTTAGCTTTCTCAACATTAGTTGGCATGTTTTCACATTTTTCAACTAGAGAGGAATGAACTTCTTCAAGATTAGTGTGAGACTTTTGAAGCTTCTTATGGTCTACCTTTAGACTCTCATAAGATGCCCTAAGCTCATCAAGTTCTTGCATAAGATTTTTCTTTTCCTTAAGCAAGCCCTTGCACTCCTTTCTAGATTCTTTAAAATGTTGAGTGCAATCTTCTAGCATAGTGATTAGTTCATCTTTAGTGAATTCTTCTTCATCACTATCACTATCACTTGCATTATCATGATCACTCTCATTATCGGATGATACCTTAGCGGCCTTAGCCATGAAGCACGATGGAGTGTCGAAGAGGGAGACCTTCTCTTGGATGGCAATGCTAGCGTGTCCCTTCTTCTTGCTCTTGTTGTCATCCTCATCATCACTTGAGGAATCATCACTATCCCATGTAGCAACATGAGAATCATTCTTCTTCTTATGAGAACTCTCCTTCTTTTCTTGCTTCTTCTTTTGCTTCTTCCTCTCCTTCTTGATAGCATCTTCATCATCACTATCATAAGGACACTTTGCAATGAGATGGTCCTTGCTATGGCATCTAAAGCATCTCATGGTACGCTCATTCTTCTTGGATGAGTTCTTCCTTCTTCTTGCACGAAAGCCCTTCTTCTTCATGAATTTACCAAATTGCTTGACAAAAAGAGCCATCTTCTCATCAATGTCATCACTATCACAAGAGCTTGAGTCTTCATCACTTGATGATTCAATCTTGGACTTGCCCTTGGATGTGGTGGCTTTGAATGCCACACTCTTCTTCTTTTCATCATCTTTCTTCTCATTTTCCTTCTTCTTCTTCTTGACCAACTCATCCTTCTCATCATCTTCTCTATATGAATCATCGGTCATTACCTCTTGAAATATTTGTTGAGGAGTTGAATCCTTCAATGTAGTCCTCACTAGCACGGTGATCAATGTATCAAATCTCTTGGGCAAGCTTCTCAAGAACTTCATAGAGAATTGGTTGTCCTTGACCTCCTCACCAAGTGCCTTGAGCTCATTGACAATGACTTGCAATCTATGAAACATCTCCGGTACACTCTCATCATCTTGCATCTTAAAGCTTGAAAATTTTTCTTGCAAGATATATGCTTTAGCGGTCTTTGTGCCTTCGGTGCCCTCAAATGTTTCTTCTAGCTTGGCCCAAGCATCATGTGCAACTTCTATGTTCTTCACTTGCTCAAATGTCTTGTCATCTAATGCCTCATGAAGAGCACTAATAGCAATGTCATTGCATTGAAGCTTCTTCTCCTCCACCGGTGTAGGTGCTTCCGGATTAGCAACCTCAAATTTAGTTTCGGTGACCTTCCACACTTCTCTATTGATTGACTTGAGGTGTGCGGTCATCTTAACCTTCCAATATGCATAATTTGTCCCATCAAAGTGAGGTGCCTTCTTGGTGTTGTTGATGTGCAAACTTAATTGAGCCATTTCTTCTTCACCGTAGGTTGTTAAGCCTCAAATAAATGGTGCCTCGGCTCCGATACCACTTGTAAGGTCCAAATGGCTAGAGGGGGGTGAATAGCCTATTTAAAAAACTACAAGATTCACTAAACAACCACGTTAGTAT
Source organism: Saccharum spontaneum (assembly GCA_022457205.1). NCBI lineage: Eukaryota > Viridiplantae > Streptophyta > Magnoliopsida > Poales > Poaceae > Saccharum > Saccharum spontaneum. The sequence continues at coordinate 53,182,502 of CM039595.1, forward strand.
AAAAGATGGCTAAGCTAATTCTAGCACTAGCTCAACTACACTATGCAAGCCACCTATACAATACTAGCGAAGCAAGGCTATGATCTCTAATACACACCAACAAGACTAAGTCACTAAGCTACTTACTCCTATGTGATAAAAGCTACACTAAGCAAACTACACTAGAACTAGTACAAGAAAGTAAAGAGCAAGTGACTTGATTCTTATACCAACGATGTAGAGAAGTAATGCACTCGAAGAATCAATCACAATGATCAACCACAAGAGAAATCCTCGGCAAAGGGATGACATAAGATTTTTTACCGAGGTTCACTTCCTTCCCGGCAAGCTACTCCTCGTTGTGGGGATCCTCGGCAAGCTACTATCAAGAGTCGAGCCCTCGGCGAGCGCCGCACAACCGCACACAAGATGGGGATCCTCCAAGCCACGAGCTCCACTAGAGTATCCAATTTGCGAACTCCCGCGGGGAAGGATCAAGAACCCCTTACAACACTTGGTGAGGGCTCCAACAATCTCTAATTGTGAGCTCAATCACCTCCGCTGCTCCAAGCCGTCTACCGTGTCGGGAAACACGGAAGAGTAACAAGAAATCCGCAGCAACTCGAAGATCAAGTGCCTCTAGAATGCAACTCTCAAGCAATGCACTTGAATCTCACTCAATCTCACTCAAGATGTGCAACTAAGCAAAGAGATGAGTGGAGGGGTTGTTCTCTAGCTCAAAGTATGTCTCTAGGTCTCAAAATGTGCAAGAGTTACCTTCAAACCCCGGACATCCTCTATTTATAACGAAGGGGTACGCAGCTAGCCGTTACGGATGACGCAGCGAAAATCGTGCTGACCGGACGCGTCCGGTCACTACACGACAAGCGTGAACAGTGCGCGTCAGAACTAGCCGTTGCCGTGACCGGACGCGCTTAACCGTTTGACCGGACGCGACAGTGCCAGCGTCCGGTCGCGTTCCAGTAAGCTCCCGTCGAGACCGGACGCGTCCGATCGCATGTGACCGGACGCGCCGCGCGTCCGATCAACACTCTACCCTTCTGGACGCCTGACCGGACGCTCCGGATCCGTGAGGGACCGGTCGCGCCGGTCGCGCACTATACTTCAGCGCACAGGAGAATTGACCGGACGCACTGGTCAGGCCAGACCAGCGTCCGGTCACAAACCCTAGTGCCCGCGCCGCGTTGAACTGACCGGACGCGTCCGGTCAAACCGAGACCGCGTCCGGTGCAGCGTCCGATCGCCGTTTTTCAGTGAAAAACAATTTGGACTTTCACCACTTTTTCTAGACTCCGGCGCAAGCTCGGCGGGAGGGAGAGCGAACCCCAAACCCCTTACTACCGCTCAAACACCACCGTCTTTGCAAAAGTGCTAACACCACCAAGTGTACACCACAATGTGCATGTGTGTTAGCATTTCACAAACAATTTTCAAGGCGTTAAGTTAGCTCTCAACTAGATCCTAATGCATATGCTCAAGACAATGATCTAGTGGCACTTGATTTCCGAGCTAACCGTGATTTCCCCTCTTGATAGTCGGCTATGTATCCTAAACCCGATCAATCACTTCTCTACTCATCTTAGACCGGCAAAAGGAAAATCCTATGGTTATACCTTTGCCTTGCGCTCTTAGATCCTTCTCTTCCACTTGATCATCATGTCCATCATATTATGTGCGTCTCCACCATGATCTTGCTCATCATTTCATGCACCAAATCATGTGGTCTTGTGGCCATCTCTCCATGCCATTTCTACCTCCATCACATGTTGCTTATGCCTAGCTTAATCACACTTGATACAATAGCATTAGCAACTTGGTGTCATTAATTACCAAAACCAAACTTGGGCTTTCAAGGTCCCTGCCTTGCTCATTCATGACACAGCGTTGGAGAATGCCAGTAGGGCTGCGGCGGTACAGTTCCCTACTGTCGCCAATGATCACAAAGGTTTTGGCCCGGCGAGCGATCCGTCGAGCCTCGGTCTTATCCGAGAGGAGGACCCCTCGGGTAAGGTAGTCGAGGTACGAGACGCGCCAGTCAGGCTCGAGGCCAGATGGTGGGGTCGAGCCTTCCACCTGCATGGCTTCAGCCCCGGTCGAGGGGGCTTCAGCCTCAGGTGGGGGGGTCGAGTGACGTCTCGTCGATTCCCTCGTTTGGCCCGAGGTCAACGGATGGCTGCTGAAGATCTTTTGCGAAAACGTCTGGTGGAACCGTGGTTCGACTGGACGCGATTTTTGCCAGTTCATCGGCGGCCTCATTATACCTGCGTGCGATGTGGTTGAGCTCGAGGCCGTGAAACTTGTCCTCAAGGCGCCGCACCTCTTGGCAATAAGCTTCCATCTTGGGGTCGCGGCAACTCGAGCTTTTCATGACTTGATCAATCACGAGCTGGGAGTCGCCTCGAACGTCAAGGTGCTGGACCCCGAGCTCGACGGCGATTCTCAGCCCCATGACGAGTGCCTCGTATTCGGCGACGTTGTTTGACGCAGGAAAATGAAGCCGGACGACGTAGCGCATGTGAACCCCGAGGGGTGAGATGAAGAGCAAACCCGCGCCTGCTCCTGTTTTCATCAACGACCCATCGAAGTACATGGTCCACAGCTCAGCCTAGAGCTGTGCGGGGCGGAGTTGGGTGTCGGTCCATTCAGCTAGGAAGTCTGCTAACACCTGTGACTTGATAGCCTTGCGCGGCGCATAGGACAGGGTCTCGCCCATGAGTTCGACCGCCCATTTAGCAATCCTACCCGAGGCTTCCCGGTTCCGGGCTATCTCTCCCGAGGGGAAAGAAGAAACCACAGTAACCGGGTGGCCCTCGAAGTAGTGTCGGAGCTTGCGCCGTGTCAGGATGACGGCATATAGCAGTTTCTGAATTTGTGGGTATCGGACCTTGGTTTCCGAGAGCACCTCACTCATGAAATAGACCGGCCTCTGGACGAGCAAGGTATGCGCCTCGTCGGCCCGTTCGACGACCAGGACCGAACTGACTACTTGCGACGTTACAGCGACATAAAGTAGGAGCGGTTCCCCGGGGGTCGGAGGGACGAGGATTGGCGAGTTAGAGAGTGTGGCCTTGAGTTTTGTGAGAGCCTCCTCAGCCTTGAGGGTCCAGGAAAAGTGCTCCGATTTCTTCAAGAGACGGTACAGAGGGAGCGCTTTCTTGCCGAGGCGCGAAATGAAACGGCTGAGCACTGCTAGGCAACCCGTGACCCTTTGTACGCCCTTCAGATCTCGGATGGGGCCCATCTTAGTTATGGCAGAGATTTTTTCGGGGTTGGCCTCGATGCCGCGTTTGGATACGATGAATCCTAAAAGCATGCCTCGAGGGACGCCAAAGACGCATTTCTCTGGGTTGAGCTTGATATTTTTTGCCTGAAGGCATTTAAACGCAACGTCGAGGTCGCTGACCAGATCGTCGGCTTGTTTTGTTTTGACAACGATGTCGTCGACATAAGCCTCGACCGTCGACCCGATGTGTTCCCCAAAAACATGCTGCATGCACCGCTGGTACGTAGCCCCTGCGTTCCGGAGACCGAAGGGCATCGTAACATAGCAATACATGCCGAATGGGGTAATCAATGAAGTCGCGAGCTGGTCGAACTCCTTCATTTTGATCTGATGGTAACTGGAGTAGGCGTCTAAGAACGAAAGAGTTTCACATCCCGCAATAGAATCAACGATTTGATCAATGCGTGGCAAAGGGAACGGAACTTTTGGACATGCTTTATTCAAACTAGTATAGTCTACACACATCCTCCACTTCCCACTCTTTTTCTTAACTAATACAGGGTTAGCTAGCCACTCGGGATGGTGAACTTCCTTGATGAATCCGGCCTCCAGTAGCTTGTGGATCTCCTCGCCGATGACCCTGCGCTTCTCCTCGTCGAAGCGGCGCAGGCGTTGCTTCACCGGTTTGGACCCGGCCCGGATCTCCAAGGCGTGCTCGGCGACTTCCCTGGGTATGCCCGGCATATCCGAGGCACTCCACGTAAAGATGTCGATGTTTGCGCGGAGAAAGTCGACGAGCACGGCTTCCTATTTCGGATCGAGGGTGGCGCTGATGTTCAGCGCCTTCCTGTTGGGACCAGCGGGGTCGAGGGGCACGAGCTTGACGTCCTCCGCGGGCTCAAAGCTGCCGGCATGGCGCTTTGGGTCGGGAATCTCGTTGGCGAGACCGTCGAGGTCTGCAACCAGAGTTAATGACTCCAAAACCGCCTTACCGTGCTCGACGCACTCGACGTCGCACTCGTAGGCATGTTCATACGAGGGCCCCACAGTGATGACGCCGTTTGGGCCTGGCATCTTGAGCTTGAGATAGGTGTAGTTCGGTACAGCCATGAATTTGGCATAGCACGGGTGCCCGAGGATAGCGTGGTATGTCCCACGGAACCCGACCACTTCGAAGGTGAGGGTCTCCTTTCTGAAGTTGGCTGGTGTGCCAAAACAAACGGGCAAATCGACCCATCCGAGGGGTTCCGCCCGTTTCCCTGGCACGACTCCGTGGAAGCCCCCGACGCTAGGTTGGAGGCGCGCTCTCTCGACCCCCAGAAGGTCGAGGGTCTGGGAGTAGATGATGTTGAGGCTGCTCCCGCCGTCCATGAGCACTTTGGTGAGGCGCGTGTTGGCGATGACGGGATCAACGACAAGAGGGTAGACCCCCGGATTGGGGACGTAATTAGGATGATCATCACGGTCGAAAGTGATGGCCACCGCAGACCAGTCGAGGAAATGGGGAACCGCCGTTTGTACGGAGAAAACCTCACGCCGCTCTCGCTTGCGCTGGCGAGCCGAGAGGCGGGTCGAGGGTCCTTCGTAGATCATGAAGCAGTCGTGGATCTCGGGGAATCCCTCATCCTTGTCGTCACCCTTGGGGTCTTCCTTCTTGTCGGTGTTTTTGCCGCCTGCACCCTCGAAGTACCTGCGGAGCATGTGACAATCCTCGAGGTTATGGTTAGTGGGTCCCTTGTGGTAAGGACACGGTTCTTTGAGCATTTTGTCGAAGATGCCCCCACCGGGGGGGCCTCGAGGCTTCTTTCGCTCGGTAGCGGCGACAAGCTCGTCGGCCGGGGCCTCGAGCTTGCCCTGCTGGCCTTTCTTCTTCTTACGGTTGTTCCTCTTGGAGCCCCGGGTGGAGCTCATGGGATCGTCGGCCTTCTGCTTCCCTTTGTCCTGCTCACCGCCGAAGATGGCACCAACTGCCTCCTCGCCGGCGGCAAAGTTGGTGACGATGTCCATCAATCCGTTGGCAGTGAGTGGGGTGTGGCGGCCCAACTCTCAGACCAGCTCTTTGCAAGTGGTGCCAGAGAGGAAAGCCATAATGACGTCGGAGTCGGTGACGTTGGGGAGCTCGGTACGTTGCCTGGAGAAGCGCCGGATGTAATCCCGGAGGGATTCACCCGGCTTCTGCTTGCAACTCCGGAGGTCCCACGAGTTGCCGGGGCGCATGTAAGTTCCCTTGAAGTTTCCCTCGAACACCCTCACGAGATCATCCCAGTCGTGGATCTGTTGGGGCGGGAGATCCTCAAGCCAGGCTCGAGCGGTGTCGGAGAGGAACAGGGGGAGCTGTCGGATGATAACCCGGTCGTCGGTGGCCCCGCCCAGTTGACATGCCAAGCGGAAATCGGCGAGCCAAAGCTCTGGTTTGGTCTCGCCGTTGTACTCGGCAAGAGTCGTGGGAGGGCGAAACCGTGCCAGGAGTATGGTTTCACGGATAGCCTTACTGAAGACCCGAGGGCCCGGAGGCTCGGGTGAAGGGCTACGATCCTCCGAGCTGTCGTAACGCCCGCCCCTGTGCACGTGGTAGCCTCGAGCTACACCGTCACCGTGCTTGCGCGTGCGGCGCTCGACGATGTTGCCACGGGTGTCTCGAGGCCCACGGTCGTGAGCGATAGGCTCAGGGGCGAGAGCCATCCGGATCCGTCGGGCAGGTTTGGGATGAACCGAGGCCTCTCTCTCCTGTCGGGAGGGCTCTGCGAGCCGCTCCGAGGCGGGCTCGCGTCGCCTCGAGGCAGAGCTCTCGGCCTACTGCAGGGCAGCGGTCTCGAGGAGTTCTCGGATCTCATCTCGAGCCCGGCGGGCGTCAGGGTTTGACGGCTCGGGCATGTTGCGGAGGAGCATGGCGGCGGCGATGACGTTCTGGCTGGCTCGAGCGAAAACCGGGGGGTCGGCCGCCCGGTCCTCGTCGATGCGACGGTTGACGTCGCGAGCTCTCCTGCCAAGTGCGCGTTCCGCACGCTCACGCTCAAGGGTTTGTTGAAGTAGATGCAGGTTCTCTCGTTCCTCGTTGAGCCTCTCCTGCAACTCGCGGATTTGCTCGAGCTACATTCCTTGGTCGGCAAGGAATTGAGCCTCGTCCCGCTCGGCAGGGAGCTCGACATGAGGGGGCGTGTGCCTTCCTTCGACCGGCTCTTCTTCCTGCGATTCCGAAGTGCTTTCAACATCGACGTTGAAACACTCGCGGGTCGGATCATAGGTGTCATCAGCCGAGTCAGAGTCAGGGGCGCCAAAGTAATAGTATGATGGGGGAATGCATGGCCGTTGCAAATCGTAACTGGGGTTGCAACGTTGGGAAGCGGTCACACGGGGTTCTGTTTCTGCTGCCTCCGTAGAGTCCAGGTAATCAGAAGCCGGCGTGGACGCAATGAGGTCCAGAGTGGAGTGTAGATGGTGCCCGGGGAGTTCCTCATAAGTACTCATGCAAGTGCTCACGGAAGAAGCGTACACCCGGGCAGCCGAATCTAGCCCAAACGGGAACGGCGAAGGAGATGTTGCTGTCCACGCCGGAGCGGGTGCTCCGGGCAGCGGTGTCTCACCGGACGGGGGAGCGGCGGGATTCTCCGTCGGCATGTTACCCTCAGCCAAGCTTATCCTCCCCAGACCTTCAATGAGGAAGTCTGGGTCGGCATCCGGCTGGGGGGTGCCAGACCGGGGAATCCCATCACCCTCCGCGAGATGAAGACGGTGGTTGCGCCGGGCTCGTCATCGTCGGGCGGCTCGCGCCTGCCTGGAGCGACGGTACCGGTGGATTGCTCCCCCAGGCTAGGAGAGCTCGTAATCCTCGTCGGTTGGGTGCCTGGGTGGGAGTAGGACCATATCGTAGCCATAGCCAAGCGACATGAACTCCAAACTCCCGAACCAGATCACCGTGGCCAGCGGGATAGGACGATCGGGGTCAGCCATCCAGGAAAAAGGCGGGAAAGCGATGTTGGCACGCAGCGATCCCCTACCTGGCGCGCCAACTGTCGGTGTTCGGACCCGAGGGGGTCCTAGACCAACGAGTAAATGCTGCGTGTCCCTTTCCTGGATGGTGATGCAAGGAGAACACACGGGGGTTTATCCTGGTTTGGGCAAGAGAAGGCCCTATGTCCAGCGGGGGAGGGAGAGGTTTGTATTTCCTTGCACCGAGGTGCTTGCGTAGGGGTTACAAGCTTGCGAGAGAGGGCGGCGAGCCTAGGTCTCAAAAGGGGGAAAAAGAAATACAAGATGATTGCTTGAGATGTTTGTTGATATTTGGTAACGCAATTAGGAAATAGGATCTGCAAGCGCATGGATATCGGTGAGCACTTCACCCGAGATGTTATCCTGGGTATCGTACTTATATTTTTACCTTTAGGAGAAAGAGTGCATCTGACTAACCAAATCTATTACTACTAACCTTTAGGCTACAACCACTATGATTCGATGTGAGTGATGTATAGAGAAGACTACAACCGCACTCTTCTTCTAACCTTGGTAAGGATGATCTACTGTTCTATTGGGGAGGTTTACGGAATCTAGACACCACAAAGGATGTTCAACCCGCACCTATAAACCCTATCGATCCTGCTAACGGGATATGGAATACAAAGGTAACTCAGAATTGTCACGTTCCTTGCTACTACCACGGTCCGGCTAGACGAGGGGATATCTATGAGTATCCTAGCTTAAACACCACGTTTACGCTAGAGATGATTACTCTAAACTCTACGCGAAGAGATCAAAGTAAACTCATAAACCAAAGAACAATAAAACAAAGAACTTACTAGAATTTAGAAGTCGAAATACTGAAGAATCCTGAGAACAAGCCTCGGGTTAGAAGAACTTGCTCCCGCAGGTACAACCTCGGAGTAGACACCGACAGGCCGGCTTCCTCTGATCTACACCTCCACTCTATCTCTCTCAATCTAGTAGAACTAATTCTACTTTCACATTGGATGCTAAGCCCTAAGAGGTGGGAACCCTAGAGGGAACCTCTCTCTCTAAACCCTAACTAGAGATATGCAACTGAATAATGAATTGGGGTCTTCTCCACCAGGGGTCAGGGGCCTTGCTTATATAGCCCTTTTGGATGAATCTGGACCGTCGGATCAAACCGACCTTCATCCTACGGTTTTCCTTGATCCTCAAAGGCGGTGGAGCATAATCCGTGAGACTCGACCTGATTGGTCCCGGGGGCAGGGCGGGCACCCTAGGGCACAGGGCGGGCGCCCTGTGTCCTAGCCCGTTACGGTTCCCGTTCGTTCCCGTGGCTTCTGGAATCTTCTAGATGTAAGATAATTACGTGTTCGGTTAATATCCCGTCATTAATCCGACATGTGGGCCTTTCTTCTGTATTTCCTGATAACCCCCTGCAGAAATAGATAAACAGCAAAACTCATGGAATTTTGTTAGATCAAACCCTAATTCTAGGTGTTGCTTGCATATAGGTCCTTTTCTTTATTTATTTGATGGTTATAATTGATACTTAAGAACCGTCAACAAACACCCCCATACTTAGGCTTTTACTCGTCCTCGAGAAAAGGTTGGTTAATAAAACATCTGGGGTTGAAACATTCTTTCATACCTGCAGGGTGTTGTAAAAATCTACTGTGCACTTATAGTCAGGGAAATATATGGTCAGAGTAAAGAGCCTTTCTTCTTCTTAATCCCTATCACTTGGAGTTTTTACATATTTTTGAAAAGAAAAACTTAGCATACCTTTATCCTCATAGGTGCTCTCAGAGTCACTCATTATCTTTTATATTTCTCTCTGAGGCTGTTTTGATTTTGCAAAAATAATTCTTTAAGCATACATACCTTGCATTTATTGTATGGTCAAAACCGGATCCGAGGAGAAGAATGCCATACTCTTAGATCAAAGATTTTGAAAATTAAAAACTTGTCACTCTTACTGGCATATTGCTTATTAGAGGGACCATGGGCTATCATTTTCTTTCCATCATATTTTTATCATATCTCATTTTTTTCATTTTGGGTGGATACCGAGGTACCCCTAATTCTACTGCCGGACACTTGTCCATTTTTTTCCACGAGGTTATCGAGCACTTGCTCCTTTTTATTTCCTCGATATATTCATAATTTTGCATAGCCCATGCCTCTAATGCAATAATACTTCGGAAGAGTGAATCTTTCTGAATAAAAATGTCTTGATCTTAGGAGTATGATAAATCTCTCAACAAGGGGCTAACTTGTTTTGAACAAACTCAATACAAAGCAGATAGCTTTAATTAATATTTTCATGTTTAGCAGGCATATAAAACTTGAGGATGGTAGCTATAATTTTTTGAGATTTTTAAAACAAATTCTCCAAGCAATAAAGATACTAAGAATAAGGTACTCATACCCTTACCATCTCCTATTCCACAATGACTTTTAGCAACACAGGGTTTTGAAATAATTTTAATAATTGCAGGTTTCCAGGAAATATCACAGAGCGAGATTGATCATGATTATAAGCATTTTTATCCTTTTAATTTATCATGTTTAGAGAGATAAAATTCTGCACAAACTAAGGTGAGTGTGTAAGTGTGTAATAAAAGTGTGCAGAGTGTGTACCTGGTTCATGGAGTGGTGCGATCGAAGTGTGTGTGACATGTCAGGGAATCTCCCCCATACTTGTTTTCTGCTTTCTTGCACAAAAGTAAAGTAGAGACACACAAGACATACTAATAATAATCTTTATTAATCTTGAGGCATTTATTACAACCGAATAATAATAATAACCGAATATAATAGATCTAAACTGATTATAAGCGAACCTAATCGAATCTAATAATAACTAAGACATATATAGCCCCAAGATCTAATCTAGATAGCTCAGCGACGCTCACGCCTCCTAAGACTATGCCCTAAAAATAATTTAAGACGTTGACCATTTACCTTGAATAACGTACCTTCGTCATTTTGAAGTGTGATAGCTCCGTGGGATGATGAATGAATTACCTTGAATGGTCCTTCCCATTTGCTCCGAAGCTTTCCATGCCCGAAAAGCTTCACCCTAGAATTAAAAAGTAATACCTTATCTCCGGGTGAGAACTCCTTCTTCTTGATCCTCTTGTCATGCCATCTCTTGACTCTTTCTTTGTAGATCTTTGAATTGTGATATGCTTTCTCCCGCCATTCTTCTAACTCCAATAATTGCATTCTTCTATGTTTTTCGGCGATATCTAGGTCCATATTCCATCTTTTTATGGCCCAGTGTGCCTTGAACTCAAGTTCAACAGGTAGGTGACAGGTCTTTCCGTATACCAATTGGTATGGAGACATTCCAATTGGGGTCTTGTATGCTGTCCGGTAAGCCCAGAGTGCATCGGGTAACTTGTCCTTCCATGCCGTTCCCATCTCGTTCACCGTCTTCTGAAGAATGTTCTTGATTTGCTTGTTAGAAGTCTCTGCTTGGCCACTTGTCTGAGGATGATAGGGAGTAGCGACGTTGTGACGGATTCCATGTCTTGATAGATAGTGCTCGAAGCGCTTGTCAATGAAGTGTGATCCTCCATCACTTATCACTATCCTGGGGACTCCAAATCTTGGAAATATGATTTCCTCAAACATCCTCTTCGAACTGATATTGTCGGCATGCTTGCAAGGTAGTGCCTCTACCCACTTGGAGACGTAATCAACCGCCACCAAGATGAACTCACACTTCTTTGATGGGGGAAATGGACCCATGTAGTCTATTCCCCAGACATCAAAGAGTTCAATCTGAAGGTTGTTGGTGAGTGGCATGGCATCCCTTGTATTTATGTTTCCGTGCCTTTGACATGGCCCACATCTTCTGATATATTGCTTCGTGTCATCGTACATCGTAGGCCAGTAGAATCCACATTGCCAGATCTTTGAATGTGTACGGAATGCTCCATAGTGTCCTCCGTATGGTGATGAGTGACATTTGTCGATGATCTTCAATCCTTCCTCAGTGGTCACACATCTTCTAAGTAGGCCATCAGCGCATACTCGGAAGAGATATGGCTCATCCCATATGAAAGCATCTAGGCCCCAAGGTTTGGTTTCGGTAATTAATGACAACACTTTATTACCATGACTAACGTGTGTTTTGCAGAAACATTGGTAAGTTAGGTCATGGAGGTGATAACTGCCTTGAGCACTGTGGCTTCGTGTCCCTTGATGGAAATCGTTTCGGTTTTCAAAAGAGTGACGTCAAGATTAAGGACGGTTAGTTCCGGATGACGAAGTGTTGAGACACATTCGGAATAGTCGTTAGGATCTTCGTTTTTCTCTTTTGGCCGTACTATAAAGGGGGGCATGAATGGGTAGCTTGACCTAGGCGAGTCCTATGTTTAGGTGTGGTGCACACTTGTTAAACTTGGCGCTAGGCAACCCTAGATTTGCTCAAGGTTCAGTTAGAAGCAACTTGGTTGAAGTTGCGACGCGTTTCGACGAGTTTCGGGCTGTTTTCCTGGCACCGGACGCGGTCTTCGGGAACACCGGACGCGTCCGGTGTGTACTTAACCGCGCTAGGTTTCGGGCCTGATCACCGGACGCGGTCCTCGCGAGGACCGGACGCAGTGGTCAGCGACCGACACGTGTCATCGAGAGAGAACGCCCGTCGGACGCGATACTGGACTTGATCGGCGAGTCCGGTGCAAGTCCAGTAAGGTCCTGTAAGGACCGGACGCGTCCGGTCTTCAGGCATCGGACGCGGCCTTGCGTCCGGTGTCAGTCCAGTAAGCTTCCTTGCACGTCGGACGCGTCCGGTGCTACCTGACCGGTGCGTCCGGTGGTTTGTTTTCAAAAACGGGTTTTGACCGTTACGGGGGACCGGCGCGTCCGGTGCGTAGCACCGGCGCGTCCGGTGACCCCGTGTCAGAAATAACGGTTCGTTTTCTTTGAGGGGTGTATAAATACAACCCCTCCACCTCTTTTAGAGGTCTCTTGCTCATTCAAACATCTGAGAAAACCCTTTAGAGTGCAAGGGAGTGCAAGAGCTCTAGTGAGGATAGAGATTTGAGAATCAAAGTTTGTGATTCCTCACTAGTGATTCGAGAGTAGCAAGTGTGCATCCACCTCCTCATTTAGGCTCGTCGTGGTCAAGTGAGAGTTCTAGCTTGTTACTCTTGGTGATCGCCATCACCTAGACGGCTTGGTGGTGATTGGGAGTTTGGTGATCATCCGGCGGAGCTTGTGGATGACCCAACTCAAGTTGTGAGCGGTTTTGGGTGATTCGCCGCGACGGAGTGTCGAAGAATCAACCCGTAGAGAGCACTTGATCCTTGCGCGGATCAAGGGGGAGCGACACCCTTGCGCGGGTGCTCCAACGAGGACTAGTGGGGAGTGGCGACTCTCCGATACCTCGGAAAAACATCGCCGTGTTCCTTGCCCCTTTACATTCAAGCAATTACTTTCTCGTATTTACTTTCATTGCTTGTTTTACATTCCTAGAATTGCCATGCTAGACTAGGATTGGAAACTAGGGTGCAAAACTTTTTAACGGTAGACTCTCTAGGAACACTAGTAGGCACTAGGGGTGAATTCCGGCTTATAGGATTTAATTCTTGCAATTAATTTTTAGAAAAGCCCAATTCACCCCCCTCTCTTGGGCATCTTGATCCTTTCAATTGGTATCGGAGCCGTGTTGCTCCTAATTTAGGCTTTACCGCCTAGAGCAAGATGTCTAATGGGGAAGGACCACCTCCCACCTTTGAGGGGGATGATTTTCCATATTGGAAAATCCGGATGGAGGCGTATCTCGAAGCCATAGATGTTGGGTGTCTTAGAGCCGCAACCGAAGGGCTTCCCGCTATCAAGGATCCCGCAAACCCCACGGGTGACGAGGAGAAGTACGACCGGTGGAATGCAAAGGCCAAAAATGCACTCTACCGGGGCTTAGGCAAAGATATCTTCAATCGTGTGCGTAATGCAAAGAACGCTCATGATTTGTGGCAAAATCTTTGTGCTCTCCATGAGGGAACTAAGAGTGAGCGTGAGGAACGCTATCATATTGCTTTAAAGAAAATTAATTCTTTTGAGATGCTTCCCAAAGAAAGTGCTAATGAAATGTACACTCGCTTGAATGTTCTTGTAGAGGACCTCAATGCTCTAGGGCTCACTCAAATGAGTCAATCGGATGTTGCAAGGAGGATCTTGAGTGTGCTTCCCGTTGAGAAGTATGGTCACATTGTCACCGTGCTTCATCAAAGTGATCTCTCCACCGCAACACCGACTCAAGTATTGGGGAAGATCAATGCTCATGAGATGTACATGCACATCACTCCGGAAGAGGGCTCATCATCTTCCAAGAAGAAAGACTTGGCCTTCAAAGCTAGTCATGACAAGAAGAAGAAGAAGGGCCAAGCCATGATCGTGCAAGAAAGCTCAAGTGAAAGTGATGTCGATGATGAATCACTTGCACTCATGGTGAGGAAGACCACCAAGATGCTAAAGAAGCTTAACAAGAGTGGCATCAAGTTCGATGGCAAGAAAAAGAAATTCTTCACAAGTAGCAAGAGAAAGCCCATCTCGGAGATGGATTGCTACAATTGTGGTGAACTTGGCCACCTCGCTCATCAATGCCCTAGACCACCAAAAGACAAGTTCAAGAACAAGAACAAGGGCAAGAAAAATGATTCAAGTGATGAAGAAGATGAGAAGAAGAAGAACAAGCCATACAAGAAGAGGGATGGCAAGAAGAAGGAGTTCTACAAGAAGAAGAAGGGTGGAAAGGCTTATATTGTTGGTGATTGGCTCACCGACATTGAATCATCTTGTGGCTCCTCCGAAGATGAGAGCGATGATGAGAAAGAGAAGGTTGCCGCATTTGTGATGGGGCCATCATCTTCACCGACATCTTCACCACCACCTTCACCGCCTTCTTCACCATCATCGTCCACTACTCACCTATGCCTTATGGCCAAGGGTGAACGTAAGGTACAAAATCATGATAGTGATGATGATGATGATAGTGATAGTGATGATGAATTTGATGCACCTTCTTATGATGAACTTGTAAAATTGCTAAACAAATACACTAAAATCATAAGAAGGACAAGAAGTGAAAATGATGACCTTCAAAATGAAAATGAATCACTCTCATCTAAGCTTGAAAATGCTCAAAAGACTAGTGGTGAGCTTAGAGATCAAAATGAAATTATGTCTTCCACTCTCAAGGAGCTCAAAGTCTCTAACAAAGAGCTTAAAGATCATCATGATAAACTTGAGAAGAAGCATGATGAGCTCATCACTAGACATGGCTCTCTAAAAGACAAATACACCACATTAAAAATTGACTATGATAGTCTTGTGGTTGCTAATGAACTTGCTCTTGAGACACATGATGCTACTAACAATGTTGTTAAGTGTGATATAGCTACATCATGTGATGATTTGATCATTCAAAGCATTGAGCAAGGTTCTAGTAGCAAAGGCAAGAGTGTGGTTGAGTCATGCAACCATGATGATTATGCCAAGATCAAGTGTGAGAATGAGAAGCTTGCAAATGAGAACAAGAAGCTCAAAGGTTTGATCGCTCTTGAGAAGCAAACAACAAATGAGTCACTCATTGAAGAGAACAAGAAGCTCAAGCAAGAAAAAGAGCATCTCAAGACCGGCCTAAGCAAGTTCACAAGAGGCCAATATTTGCAAAGTGAGCTCCTCATGAACACCGTGATGAAGATGGATAGAAGTGGTATTGGGTACTTGGCAAATCAAGAGAAGAAAGCAAAAGCTCAACAACAAAGCAAATCAAAGCCCAAGCCAAAGAGATGTGTTGAGTGTGGTCAAGAAGGTCACTTTGCTCATGAATGCAAAACTCCACCACCACAACCCTTGCCCAAGCATGCTAGACCCTTTGCCTTCAATGCTCATTACATGCTAAGGAAAGATTCAAATGGAAAGATGAAAGTCATGTTTTTGGGTCCCCCAAACAAGAATAGACCAAAGAAAATATGGGTTGCCAAGTCACTAGTTGAGAAAGTCAAGGGCCCCTCTCAAGTTTGGGTCCCTAAACAAAAAGCTTGATCTCTTGTGTGTAGGTGAACTACAAGACCGGTGGATCTCATTGGGTTATTGATAGTGGTTGCACTCAACATATGACCGGTGATCCTCGTATGTTCACCTCCATTGAAGAGAATGGGATATGTCAAGAGAAGATCACATTTGGGGATAATTCAAAGAGCAAAGTCAAGGGTATAGGCAAGATTGCAATATCAAATGATCACTCACTCTCAAATGTGCTCTATGTTGCTTCATTGAGTTTCAACTTGTTATCCGTTGGGCAACTTTGTGATCTTGGCTTCCAATGCTTGTTCACACCAAATGAAGTTGAAGTTTCAAAGATAAATGACAAGCAAGTAATATTCAAAGGCTTTAGATACAACAATCTTTATCTTGTTGACTTCACCTCCGAAGATGCAAATTTGATGACATGTTTGTTCACCAAGACCTCACTTGGTTGGCTTTGGCATAGGAGGCTTGCACATGTTGGAATGAGCACTCTCAACAAGCTATTGAAGAAAGAACTAGTAAGAGGATTGAAGGATGTGAAGTTTGAAAAGGACAAACCTTGTAGTGCATGTCAAGCCGGCAAACAAGTTGCAAACACTCATCCTACCAAGGCTTTCATGTCAACCTCAAGAGTGCTAGAACTTCTACACATGGATTTGTTTGGGCCTACAACCTACAAGAGTTTGGGTGGTAATCTCTATTGTCTTGTGATAGTGGATGACTACTCAAGATACACATGGACCTTCTTCCTTCATGACAAATCCGAAGTGGCAAGTTGCTTCAAGAAGTTTGCAAAGAGAGCTCAAAATGAATTTGAAGTCAAGATAAAGAAGATTAGAAGTGACAATGGCAAAGAGTTTGACAACACCAACATAGAAGCTTATTGTGATGAAATTGGAATCAAGCATGAAGTTTCTTCAACCTACACTCCTCAACAAAATGGTGTAGTTGAGAGAAAGAACCGGACCTTGATCACCCTTGCAAGAACAATGCTAGATGAGTACAACACTCCCGAGAAGTTTTGGGCCGAGGCAATCAACACTGCATGCTATGCTTCAAATCGCCTCTTCCTCCAAAAGTTTCTTGGCAAGACCCCCTATGAGTTGCTCAATGGGAAGAAGCCGGACGTCTCATTCTTCCGGGTGTTTGGTTGCAAATGTTACATCTACAAGAAGCGTCAACACCTAGGGAAGTTTCAAAGACGTTGTGATATTGGTTTTCTTGTTGGTTACTCATCAAAGTCCAAAGCATATAGAGTATTTAACCATACCACCGGGTTGGTTGAAGAAACATATGATGTGGAATTTGATGAATCTAACGGCTCCCAAGGAGCAATTGAGAATTGTGATGATGTAGGTGATGAACCCTTGAGGGAGGCCATGAAGAACATGCCGGTGGGAGACATCAAGCCAAAAGATGATGAAGACGATGTGCAAATCATTGATCCACCATCTTCATCACGTGTGCCTCAAGATGATGACAAGAATGAGAGAGTTGAAAATGAAGATACTTATGTCTCTCATGAACAAGCCGAGGCACAAGCTCAAGATGTTGATGCTCCCCATCCACCCCCTCAAGTGGTTGATAGAAGAAACTCACCTTTACTTCAAGCTCATCCACAAGAACTCATCATAGGGAGTCCTACAAAGGGAGTAATGACTCGATCTCAAAAGCTAGCTTCTTTTGTTGAACATCACTCTTTTGTCTCTTGTGTTGAACCTAAGAATGTAGAAGAAGCTCTTCAAGATCCGGATTGGGTGAATGCCATGCATGAAGAATTGAACAACTTCACCCGCAATGAAGTATGGACACTTGAAGAGCGTCCTAAAGGTGCAAGAGTCATTGGAACCAAGTGGGTGTTCCGAAACAAGCAAGATGACCAAGGCATAGTAGTGAGGAACAAGGCAAGACTAGTTGCAAAGGGGTTCTCTCAAGTTGAAGGCCTTGATTTTGGAGAGACCTTTGCACCCGTAGCAAGACTTGAAGCCATTCGTATCCTCCTTGCATATGCATCACATCATGATATGAAATTATATCAAATGGATGTGAAAAGTGCATTCTTAAATGGCTTTATTAATGAACTAGTCTTTGTCAATCAACCTCCCGGGTTTGAAGACCCTAGATATCCTAATCATGTTTATAGGTTGTCCAAGGCGCTATATGGGCTCAAGCAAGCCCCTAGAGCGTGGTATGAGCGCCTCCGGAACTTCCTCATTGAGAAGGGCTTCACCATCGGGAAGGTCGACACCACACTATTCACCAAGAAGCTTAATGGGGAGATCTTCATTTGTCAAGTGTATGTTGATGATATCATCTTCGGGTCAACAAATGAAGATTATTGCAAGGAGTTTGGTGAATTGATGTCGAAGGAGTTCGAGATGTCAATGATTGGTGAGCTCACATTCTTCCTTGGTTTTCAAGTCAAGCAAATGAGAGAAGGGATTTTCATCTCTCAAGAAAAGTATACCAAGGATCTTCTCAAAAGATTCAAGATGGAAGAATGCAAGCCAATCAAGACCCCAATGCCATCAAATGGACATCTCGACCTAGATGAGGGAGGTAAACCGGTTGATCAAACTCTCTACCGTTCTATGATTGGTAGCTTGTTGTACCTTACCGCATCTAGGCCCGATATCATGTTTAGTGTGTGCATGTGTGCTCGCTTTCAAGCGTGCCCTAAAGAACCTCACTTAAGTGCCGTAAAAAGAATCCTAAGATATCTTAAGCACACCCCAAGTATTGGTTTATGGTATCCCAAAGGAGCTAGATTCCAACTAGTTGGCTATTCCGATTCGGATTATGCCGGTTGCAAAATTGATAGAAAAAGCACATCCGGAGGGTGCCATTTGCTTGGAAGATCTTTAGTATCTTGGTCATCTAAAAAGCAAAATAGTGTGGCTTTGTCCACCGCCGAGGCGGAATACATTGCCGCGGGGGCTTGTTGTGCACAAATCTTATATATGAAACAAACCCTCCTAGACTATGGAGTTGTTCTTGAAAAGGTGCCACTTTTATGTGACAATGAAAGTGCCGTTAAAATTGCTAACAATCCGGTACAACACTCTCGCACCAAGCACATAGATATCCGCCATCACTTTCTAAGAGATCACGTTGCTAAAAATGACATATCACTAGAAGGTGTACGAAGTGAAAATCAATTAGCGGATATCTTCACTAAACCTTTGGACGAGGCTACCTTTTGTAGGCTAAGAAGTGAACTTAATGTGCTTGATTCAAGTAACTTTAAAAAATGAGCGCGTGTTGTCCCTTGCATTGCATTGTATCATATGTCATGTTTACTTTATCGCAATGCATTTAGGGCTTGGCTAACACGGTTACGATAACCCTCCTTTGGAGGAGTGAAGAAGCCTAACCGTGGATCAAACTTGACAAGCAACCTAGCTTTACTTTATTGTATTGCATTGCATATGCATGGTTGTTTGTTTGTCGTTCTTTTTCGGTTTAGCTTTGAGCAACCTCTGTGTTCGTCCATGAATAGAGAGAGCATTTGACGCTCCTAAAGGTCCAAAAAAACTCTATTGCATGGCCATACGTTGCTCCTCGGGTGTTTATTGCCTATTTTCGTAAAAACAATACTAGCCTAAGGCAAAATAATTTGAAAAATTTGAGGGTTTGAGTGAGGTCACTCATATCGGGTTCCAATTGGTGTTTATTTGTGTCTCTTTGAATTGGAACTTGATTGGGAGAAGTCGCGTCGAAGTTCGGAACGAAGAAAGGCGAAAAACCGCGACAGGACGCTGCACCGGACGCAGTGTTGCTTCACCACCGCGTCCGGTCCCGGTGTCCACCTGCGCGTCCGGTTTTCCAGAAGAACAAGTCCAGATCTAGGCACCGGACGCTGCACCGGACGCGTCTCTGACCACCACCGCGTCCGGTCCCGGCTACCACCACCGCGTCCGGTGCTCCGCTATGAAATCCCGAGCACTCAGCCATCGGACTCTGACCGCGTCCGGTCTGTTCACACCGGACGCGTCCGGTGACTCCAGGAGCTTACTGGAGTGTCACCGGACGCTGCACCACCGCGTCCGGTGATTTTCACCACCGCGTCCGGTGCTTCCAAATCGAGCGGATCTCGCCTCTTATAACCGTACCGTTCGTTTTCTTTTTTCTTCATCTGCTCGACGTATCCGCCGCCGCTCGATCCGCCGTGCTCCCTCGCCGGTTCCGCCGCTCCCGTGCCTCTCCCTCGCCACCGGCGAGCCTTCCAGCGCCGTGCCCTAGCCCTCCAGCGAATCTCGCCGCCCCCTGCTCGCTCCTCCATTGCCAAGCCGCGCTGCATCCGCAACCAGCCCGCGCCCGCGCCACCACCGTGCGCCGCCGCCCAACGCCGCTCCTGCTCGCCGCCGGCGAAGCCCAGCCCACCGTGACTCTCCTCCAGTGCCTCACCTACTCCCACGTGCGCCCGGGCCTCTCGATCTCTTCCTTCGGTCGAGTTCTCCACCTAGGGTTTAACCCTAAACCCTAGGCTAGGGTTCGTTAACCCTAACTTGAGGTAACGGCGAGTTTTCGATTTCGTTTTCGATTCAATTCCTTTCATTCACTTGTTAGGGCTTGCCGTTGACCAAATCAATTCCTTGTTATCTCGTTGGTCGTTTCAGTGCTCGATCGCCGATCTCGGGAGATCTCGCGAACTAGATCACCTCGTCTCTTCACCGTCGTCTCGTCGATCCAAGGTAGCTTAGCGTCGTTTCTTTTCGTATCTCACGTGCTTGCTATCTAGGGTTTCGCATCTTTAGATATTTATATATGCTTATTGTATATCTCCCTATTCCATACGTGCAGCGAGTCAGTCGGTGTGCCAGGTCTGATCTGTTTGCTAAATCCGAGGCCAAGCCTGCGGATACGGATTGAGGCCAAGCCTCTCGAGTGTCAGTTCATCATCTCACAGAGGCTTTCAGGCAGTTAGTCAGCATGGTGCGTTGCAAGAACGCCGGTGGTGCTCCAGGTGACGGGGACAACAGTCCTCCCCGTCGTGATGAGATTGCGCGTGGTAAGCGCATCAAGTATGCAGTCAAGAAGAAGAGGAGGACACTTTCAGATGCAGAGGTCGCTCAGGCAGTAGCAGACGCCGCAGAGCAGGCAGAGAGAGGTGGCAGACGCAGTGGATTACACATAGGCGAGCGTCGCTTTCATCTTGAAGGTCGACAGCTCGGTACTGAGGCCACTGAGGGCACCGAGACTACAGCACCGTCAGAGCAGATGTCAGTCGATCCTCCCTCAGAGCAGACACAGGCTACAGATACTGCACCCGCTACTGAGGCTACCCAGACTGCTGAGGCTCCACAGGCCACTGAGGATACAGAGGAGCAGGCAGCTCAGTCTCCACCACGTCGCCGCTCCACGCGTGCTCGTTCACAGGTGACACCCAGGGCAGAGGGCCCGCGTCGTGGAGCACGACCTCCTCCCAGGGTTAGAGGGTCACCCCCTGTTGTGCACTTAGACCTGAGGGGTGCTTCTTCACGTCAGGTGAAGAACTTGAGGTTTGTGGAGGTCAGCCGATGGTTTCCACCTGTCAGAGATCCCAGAGCTTCAGAGGGTTTCTATACCCCACTTCAGGAGGATTTCTACAGGGCCCTAGTCGACAGTGGCATAGCTTTCAGACCTCAGAGGGTATGTCGCCTAGAGGCATTGGTTGATGTTGTGGGAGAGCAACTTCATCCTTACCTGTCCTATCTGCCTGGCTTGTCAGATCTACTTGGACGGACAGGTGCTTACTGCGGCACATGGGTCAGGGAGTTCTATGCTTCTTTGTGGATTGATCCTGCCCATGAGTTCATTCACTTCGCATTCAGAGGCCGCGACCACAGACTCTACAGCTCCAGAGCCCGTGAGATCCTCAGACTACCTGCTTCTGACACGAGGATCCACCAGCTGTGCTATGGCCAGACTACACCTCCCAGACGCCCTCACGGCGGTTCAGTGCCACCCACCGACCTGGTCCGACCCTGTTTTCGCGAGCCTTTTGGCGAAGGGTCACGTCGTACACCTGCCAGCCTGACACCTCTAGCCCGAGTTCTGGATGCTATACTCAGACGCACTCTACTGCCCAGACTTGGCTACAGAGAGGGACTGACGAGGATGCAGCTTTGGGTTGTATACCACCTCCTTACACAGCGACAGTTTGATATCTGGGATCTTATCCTGAGTGAGATGGAGGACACCATTGCTGAGGGCTTCAAGGGTAACCGTCAGCTTCCTTATGCCCACTGGATTTGCTTCATTATCAGATCTGCTATCCAGATGCCACCAGAGATCAGGGCAGAGATTGCCAACACTACTACAGCATTCCCTGACTATGACATCAGACAGCTTTGGGCTTCAGTTACCAGAGAGCAGGCTCCAGCACCCGGACAGCGTGAGCGCCCTGAGGTTCCTGAGACAGCAGCTGAGCAGGACGCTAGAGTTGACGAGCTTGCCGAGGCAGAGCTCGCAGACCTTGACACTCAGCCTGCTGAGATACCTGAGGATGTTACTTCTGACAGCACCGATGAGGACTACCAGCCCATCCCCAGGTACCGGTCTCCCCGGTCTCACGACCACGAGGCCGGTGGATCTGGCTCAGCCTCCCGCTCAGACCCAGCCATGGTGGCTATACTTGAGAGGTTGACCCAGGCTCAGGAGCAGCAGCAGCAGCAGCAGATACAGCGCCAGGCTCAGGATACAGCTGCAGCACTAGCACAGATACAGGCTCGCCAGGACGAGTTTCAGAGACAGCAGCTAGAGATCCAGAGGCAGCAGGTTGAGATGCAGCGACAGAGTCAGCAGCAGTACATGGACCTTCTGCGGCATCTCATCACAGTTGGGGTTCCTCCGCCTGCATCTATCATGGCTCCGGCTTTGCATTCCAGCGGTCCTTCTAGTCAGACACAGCCGAGCTTTCAGTTTACATCTCCACAGCAGCAGGTTCCTCAGTCGTTTCAGTCCCCGAGTTTCACACCTATCCATACGGGGTTCACACCGTCAGACCAGACTCGCCCACATCTCCTGACAGGCACACCTATCGGTGATTTCAGTGCCACTTACAGCGAGTTGACTGGTCAGCCGACACCCTCGCATACTACTACGTTTCACACTTCGTCAGGGTTGTCAGCTTCCGAGGCAGTCGTTCCACCAGCGACAGGGACCGGGACTACAGAGACCATCCCTTCTTCAGTTGCCTCGACAGATCCCCCAGCTACTGGCGCACTTCAGGCTCAGGTCACTCAGACAGATCCACTTGTTGCTACACAGTCAGTGCCTGTTCCTGCTCAGACCCAGACCGCTTCGCAGCCACGAGCTTCTTCAGAGGGTCAGCCAGATAGCTCAGACTCCGAGGATTCGCTTCACTTCGTGATTACTCCGCGCACCTCGGCACCCGACACGACTCCGTCTGTCCCCCCGTCAGATTAGATTAGTTTTTGGCGCTTGATGCCAAAGGGGGAGAGAGAGTAGTTTCAGGGGGAGTTTGTTAGTGGGTTTTCGTTTTTCGTGTGCTACATTCATGCATATCATGTTTATTTTCAGCACTGCATTCATGTGATATTGTCATCGAGTCGTAAAACTTTGAGTCTTATTGTCTTATTCGTCACTGTGATTAATTTATGTCACCGTTTTAGCTATAGCTCAAAGGTTGTGCTTCCGTGCCTTACTCCGATTACTTATGAGCTATATCTTTATGTGTACTAACGCTTTGTGTCTTATCTTATGAAGTACACTCTTTTGGCTTGGAGCACATAAGCAATTCCTATCCCTTTATGCTTACTGTCTTTTGCCTATGTGAACCAAGCATGCTCGAAAACCTTCACTCTAATCCATTGAAACTTAGTGTTGTCATCAATCACCAAAAAGGGGGAGATTGAAAGCATCTAGGCCCCAAGGTTTGGTTTCGGTAATTAATGACAACACTTTATTACCATGACTAACGTGTGTTTTGCAGAAACATTGGTAAGTTAGGTCATGGAGGTGATAACTGCCTTGAGCACTGTGGCTTCGTGTCCCTTGATGGAAATCGTTTCGGTTTTCAAAAGAGTGACGTCAAGATTAAGGACGGTTAGTTCCGGATGACGAAGTGTTGAGACACATTCGGAATAGTCGTTAGGATCTTCGTTTTTCTCTTTTGGCCGTACTATAAAGGGGGGCATGAATGGGTAGCTTGACCTAGGCGAGTCCTATGTTTAGGTGTGGTGCACACTTGTTAAACTTGGCGCTAGGCAACCCTAGATTTGCTCAAGGTTCAGTTAGAAGCAACTTGGTTGAAGTTGCGACGCGTTTCGACGAGTTTCGGGCTGTTTTCCTGGCACCGGACGCGGTCTTCGGGAACACCGGACGCGTCCGGTGTGTACTTAACCGCGCTAGGTTTCGGGCCTGATCACCAGACGCGGTCCTCGCGAGGACCGGACGCAGTGGTCAGCGACCGACACGTGTCATCGAGAGAGAACGCCCGTCGGACGCGATACTGGACTTGATCGGCGAGTCCGGTGCAAGTCCAGTAAGGTCCTGTAAGGACCGGACGCGTCCGGTCTTCAGGCATCGGACGCGGCCTTGCGTCCGGTGTCAGTCCAGTAAGCTTCCTTGCACGTCGGACGCGTCCGGTGCTACCTGACCGGTGCGTCCGGTGGTTTGTTTTCAAAAACGGGTTTTGACCGTTACGGGGGACCGGCGCGTCCGATGCGTAGCACCGGCGCGTCCGGTGACCCCGTGTCAGAAATAACGGTTCGTTTTCTTTGAGGGGTGTATAAATACAACCCCTCCACCTCTTTTAGAGGTCTCTTGCTCATTCAAACATCTGAGAAAACCCTTTAGAGTGCAAGGGAGTGCAAGAGCTCTAGTGAGGATAGAGATTTGAGAATCAAAGTTTGTGATTCCTCACTAGTGATTCGAGAGTAGCAAGTGTGCATCCACCTCCTCATTTAGGCTCGTCGTGGTCAAGTGAGAGTTCTAGCTTGTTACTCTTGGTGATCGCCATCACCTAGACGGCTTGGTGGTGAT
The DNA here is from genome assembly GCA_022457205.1 of Saccharum spontaneum. Lineage (NCBI taxonomy): Eukaryota > Viridiplantae > Streptophyta > Magnoliopsida > Poales > Poaceae > Saccharum > Saccharum spontaneum. The sequence continues at coordinate 53,206,704 of CM039595.1, forward strand.
TGGGAGTTTGGTGATCATCCGGCGGAGCTTGTGGATGACCCAACTCAAGTTGTGAGCGGTTTTGGGTGATTCGCCGCGACGGAGTGTCGAAGAATCAACCCGTAGAGAGCACTTGATCCTTGCGCGGATCAAGGGGGAGCGACACCCTTGCGCGGGTGCTCCAACGAGGACTAGTGGGGAGTGGCGACTCTCCGATACCTCGGAAAAACATCGCCGTGTTCCTTGCCCCTTTACATTCAAGCAATTACTTTCTCGTATTTACTTTCATTGCTTGTTTTACATTCCTAGAATTGCCATGCTAGACTAGGATTGGAAACTAGGGTGCAAAACTTTTTAACGGTAGACTCTCTAGGAACACTAGTAGGCACTAGGGGTGAATTCCGGCTTATAGGATTTAATTCTTGCAATTAATTTTTAGAAAAGCCCAATTCACCCCCCCTCTTGGGCATCTTGATCCTTTCACCATATATGTGAACGACTTTCCTGAATAAGCTTCTTCTTGTTTGCTCCGGGTGGTACATAACCTGAAACTATAAAATTAACAATATCTGCATACCAGGGGTCAGATCTGTTAATCCCGTAAAGCATGTCGTCCCGGAGTGAGTCATTAATGGGGGGTACCTGTGAATTCTTAAAGTACATTCTAGACAAGTGATCAGCAACAGAATTTTCTACTCCCTTTTTATCTTTTATTTCTAAGTCAAATTCTTGGAGTAATAAAATCCATCTGATTAAGCGAGGTTTAGCATCTTTCTTAGTGAGCAAATATTTTAGTGCAGCATGATCAGTGTAAACAATTATCTTAGCTCCAACTAAATAAGATCTAAATTTATCAATGGCAAAAACAACAGCCAGAAGCTCTTTTTCAGTGGTTGCATAATTAAGTTGAGCTCTTGTCAAAGTTTTACTTGCATAAGCAATTGCATGATGCTTTTTATCTTTAGTTTGTCCCAAAACTGCCCCCACAGCATAATCACTAGCATCACACATAATTTCAAAAGGCAACGACCAATCAGGGGGTTGAATGATTGGTGCAGAGATGAGTGCTTGCTTTAATAAATTGAAAGAATTTAGACATGCATCATCAAATTTGAAAGGAGCATCCTTGGCTAGCAAAAGAGTAAGTGGTCTCGCAATAAATGAAAAGTCTTTTATAAATCTGCGATAAAAACCAGCATGGCCAAGAAAACTTCGAGTTCCTTTTATATTCACAGGTGGAGGTAGTTGTTCAATTACTTCAATTTTAGCTCTATCTACCTCAATACCTCTTTCAGACACTAGGTGTCCTAGCACTATTCCTTCTCTAACCATAAAATGACATTTTTCCCAATTAAGGATTAAGTGCTTTTCTTCACATCTTTGCAAAACCTTATCTAAGTTCTCAAGACAACTACCAAAAGTTTTTCCATAAACTGAGAAATCATCCATGAAAACTTCCATAATCTCTTCAATCATATCAGAAAATATAGACATCATACATCTTTGAAAAGAAGCTGGTGCATTACATAACCCAAAAGACATTCTACGATAAGCATACGTTCCATATGGGCATGTAAAAGTGGTTTTGCTTTGATCATCAGGATGGATAGGTATCTGGTGATACCCTGAATATCCATCTAGAAAACAGAAAAACGAGTGTTTTGCTAACCGCTCAAGCATCTCATCTATAAAAGGCAAAGGAAAATGATCCTTTTTCGTGGCTTTATTAAGTTTTCTATAGTCTATGCACATCCGCCACCCTGTGACGGTGCGTTGCGGAATTAGCTCATTCTTATCATTAGTAACAACAGTCATGCCTCCCTTTTTAGGCACAACTTGAACAGGGCTTACCCACTCACTATGCGGCACAGGATATATAATCCCTGCATGCAGCAACTTTATAACTTCTTTTTTAACTACCTCTCTCATCGCGTTGTTAAGTCTACGTTGAGGCTCTCGAGAGGGTGTAACAGAAGGATTTGTCGGAATACGATGGGTACAAATCATAGGACTGATTCCTGTGAGATCTTGAAGTGAGTAGCCGAAAACAGAGTGGTGTTTTTCAAGAATGGTCATTAATCGCAGAGTTTGCTCCTGAGTGAGTTTATTACTAATGATCACAGGAAACTCTGGATTATTGTTTAGGAAAGCATAGGTAAGACCGGGTGGTAAAGTTTTGAGTTCTATGGGGGATCTAGGTGCTTCTGCAAACTCATCTAAGGGTTCAGGTTCAGAAGGTTCGGCCTCTTCTTCAGTGAAGAAGGGGGCTTCCTCTTCTAAGTCTGGATCATCTAAAAGTTCTAGAGATGCAGCCTTTACCTCCTCCATAGGATCAGGCAAAAGATATGGCTCGGTCTTATTATTCAAGGAGTGAGTTATTGTAATTGGAAGTTTAAAATCCTTTCCCAAGGAAATGTAGAGCTTTCCAGTTTGACCTTCATAAAGGAGTCTTCTAAAAGGTTGTCCAATCAGTAGGTCGAAACCCCATATATCAAAGATATAAAAGTTCAAATGAACCATGGAGCCTTCTACCATAAAGGGTAGGACATTAATAATTCCAAGACTGGGGACTAATCGTCCCGAAGATTGACCTTTGTTGTGGGGGTTAAAACAAGTTTCCCAAATAAATTAAGTGCAAAAACTTCGGACATAATATTGATCCCCACAACAGGATTATAGAGAGCGTTAAATTGATCAAAATTATAAGCACAGCGTATAGTTATAGAGGGTGTGTCCACTTGGATTACTTCAGAGAAAAGCTCTGACTCCTCTAACCATTCGCTACTCATAACCGAGATAAGCTCTCTCAATTGACGTTCACTTGGTAAACAAATGCTAAATTGGCCGTTTTGGGGTCGGTCTATAGAATGGTAGTTTGAAATGTTTCCAAAATCGGCAAAAAGATCGGATTCTATATCCAGCATGAAATCAGGTGGTGGAATTTCTTCCTTTTGTGGCTCAGAACCTGGGATAGCTAAAGTAGATGAAAAATTTGGCAGAATGTCTACTTCGGCTTCGTAGGTTTTATCATGGAGGGCATTATCCATCTCAGCTTCTAGGATTCTATTCAAGATCCCCTTAGCTTCATCAGTAGGGATACGAAAGAAAGAACCTCTAGCCATAGTATGCAGCATTTGTTTATTATCTTTCTGAAGACCTCGAAAAAAGTGAAATAAAAGAACAGTGTCTTCAAGCAAAAGTTTTGGACCAGATTCTAAAAGATCAGAAAAACGTTTCCAGGATTTCCCTAAAGTTTCATTATCTTTTTGTTTAAAAGATAGGACTTCGAGTCTAAGGTCACCAGTACGGTCAAGGGAATAAAAATCTAGACAAAAGTTGGCTCTTAAAACTCCCCATTCACCTTGCTGTTGACTTACCTTCTGACTATACCATCGTCTAGCTTCTCCTCTTAAAGAAAAAGGAAAAAGCTTCCAACGTAAAGTCTTATCAGAGATGCCATCAATGCGAAGACAATCGCATGTCTGCTCAAAATCTCTAATATGAAGGTAAGGGCTTTCGTCTTCCTTTCCCGAAAAAGATAAATTTTGAATCATCGCAATCAACCTTGAACTTAACTTATACTGGGATGTTTGGATAGGCTGTGATGACTCCCATGGTAAAAGGTCAGTTGCTGAAGGTGTTGCGGCATCAAAGATAGATATAGAACCTTGGTTTTCCATTTTTGGTAAAAAGAAAAAGAAAGAATGAAAAAGATAAGAAAATAAAAAGTATGAATACAAGCTAGTAGTAAGACTCAAGGTTATCTCAGCAAACCGTCTTTCTCCCCGGCAACGGCGCCAGAAATGCTTGTTGATATTTGGTAACGCAATTAGGAAATAGGATCCGCAAGCGCACGGATATCGGTGAGCACTTCACCCGAGATGTTATCCTGGGTATCGTATTTATATTTTTACCTTTAGGAGAAAGAGTGCATCTGACTAACCAAATCTATTACTACTAACCTTTAGGCTACAACCACTATGATTCGATGTGAGTGATGTATAGAGAAGACTACAACCGCACTCTTCTTCTAACCTTGGTAAGGATGATCTACTGTTCTATTGGGGAGGTTTACGGAATCTAGACACCACAAAGGATGTTCAACCCGCACCTATAAACCCTATCGATCCTGCTAACGGGATATGGAATACAAAGGTAACTCAGAATTGTCACGTTCCTTGCTACTACCACGGTCCGGCTAGACGAGGGGATATCTATGAGTATCCTAGCTTAAACACCACGTTTACGCTAGAGATGATTACTCTAAACTCTACGCGAAGAGATCAAAGTAAACTCATAAACCAAAGAACAATAAAACAAAGAACTTACTAGAATTTAGAAGTCGAAATACTGAAGAATCCTGAGAACAAGCCTCGGGTTAGAAGAACTTGCTCCCGCAGGTACAACCTCGGAGTAGACACCGACAGGCCGGCTTCCTCCGATCTACACCTCCACTCTATCTCTCTCAATCTAGTAGAACTAATTCTACTTTCACATTGGATGCTAAGCCCTAAGAGGTGGGAACCCTAGAGGGAACCTCTCTCTCTAAACCCTAACTAGAGATATGCAACTGAATAATGAATTGGGGTCTTCTCCACCAGGGGTCAGGGGCCTTGCTTATATAGCCCTTTTGGATGAATCTGGACCGTCGGATCAAACCGACCTTCATCCTACGGTTTTCCTTGATCCTCAAAGGCGGTGGAGCATAATCCGTGAGACTCGACCTGATTGGTCCCGGGGGCAGGGCGGGCGCCCTAGGGCACAAGGCGGGCGCCCTGTGTCCTGGCCCGTTACGGCTCCCGTTTATTTATTTGATGGTTATAATTGATACTTAAGAACCGTCAACAATGTTGATCTCTATCTTGTGTATGGCTTCTCGTCCGTTATCCTTCGTCCCCGTTGTAGAGCCCCGGCCTGCCCTTTTATAGGATGAGAGGAGGCCAAGACGACGGGGAGCCTTGAGATGACGTTTTGTCGATCCCTGTTGAGGAGACTGTAGCGACGTGCCCTAGAAAGGGATGGCCATCCCTGGACACCATGGTGACGTAGAGGACGGGACGCTGAAATGACCCGGTGCGCCGCGCCATGCCGTCCTCCCTTCCCTGTTGAGCCGTGCTGGGCGTCGAGGCCGGGTCGAGGCCGGGTCGTGGGCGAACGGATAAGTCCGAATCCCCGGAATCGCGGTGTACGGACTTTGTCGTATCCTCCCTCGAGGGTAACTAGTGACGTACAGTGTGTGGTAAGGTGGGTACAGTGACGGTTTTCACCTCCCATCACGGAATGGGCGGTAAAACAGTGACGACTGATACTGGCATTGTTCCCACGTCGACCACGCTCGCAGCCATGCCGGTAGGTGGTAGCAGGTAATTACATTAAATGCTAAGGCTTTTGTCCAGGGGTAGGTGAAGAGAGGGGGTCGAGCGCCTCGACCCGTGCTCACGCGAGTCGGAGTGTGGTCGAGGCATTTTGTTGTGCGGGACGGGGCGCGGTCGAGGCCTCCCGTCGAGGGGGCCTCGTACGAGTCGGAGATGGAATGCGATCGAGGCATTCCGTCGAGCCGGCCTCGTACGGGGCGGACTTGACGCGCGTTTTGAAGTGGGCTGTGTTTTGTCGTGGCTTAGTCGTTTCGATTTTTGTTATCGTTGAATGTGAGTACCCCTATACTATTGGTACCGACACTATTCTAACGCTCAATTCTGCCTGATTTCTAATCATCTTGCTGTCTTTCTCACAGTCGGCATCACACGGTGGCTAGCCTTGCTCCTCGTTTATGGCATGGGCTATGGCCCACAAGGGCAAGGCGACGTCCAACGTCTCCCGGAGGACCTGTCCAAGGCGTACACCAACACGAGCGTTCACACCCACCTCAGTGAGTACACGTCGGCAGCAAGGTCAGTCCATGGTTTAGAGTACGATCCGAGCACAAGGACCTTGATGGAGAGATCATCATGAGCGTGGGAGGAGGCAAGAAGCATGGGCGGTTCTGGCTTGGCAATGGCGTCATCGACACGACCTCTACTCCCTCTCTCTCCTAGATCCGAGCACGGAGCACGAGCTCAAGCCCGGCTATACGCCCATGGTCGGACACTTCACAGCTTGGGTCGACGCACTCCAGGTTATTCTTGTTTTATTTGTCGTATATTGATCTTTACACACCTTAATTAGCTTTGCATTATTGTAGGCCGAGCTGCAAGAAGAAATGAGGCAACGTCAGGAGCTGGAGGCGAGGATGGCGGCCGAGCAGCAGAGGATGGCGGCCTAGTCGGAGGCCGAGTGGGCCGAGCGGGAGGCCCAGCAGCAGAGGATGGCAGACATTCTTTGGTACATGCAAAGTCTTGGGGCCCATACGGGTCTATCTGTGCCACCTGGGCTATTTGCTCCACCTCCGACTCCTCCTGCAGCTACTCCTGTGAGTATGAATGTTTATTGCTTTCGCTTGTGCTTTGCTTATATGACCTCTACCTTCCTAGATTAGCTATAGGCAAGTTGATAGGTTGTCTCTAAGTTGCAAAACTGTATTGTGTTGAGGGCAAGTTAGAAGACACTATAAAAACATGCAATCTCACTCATGCAAGTAATTCCTAAATTAGCTATCCAAGTAATCTTGTCTCACACATGCCATCTCTCTCCTTTGTGCAGCCTCAATTAGTGGGTTCGAATAATCCAGCTCATGTGTCTCTGAATGATCTAGATTTTCCTTCACCACTGTCTCAGTGGCCAGCTTGGTGATGATGGCTGTGAGTCGCACTTGTATTTGCATTTCTGGTTCACTTGGTGATGCACTTGAATTTGTGATATACTTGTTGTGATGCACTTGTGATATTTGGACAACTGTGATGGACTTGTTTGCATGATGTGAGAACTTATTGTGATATAATTGATATATATTGTGATGGATGTGATATGTGCTGGATGTGACAAATATGTGATATATGTTTGGATGGATGTGATATATATGTGATATCTTCTGTTTGTCGTGATGGAATATAAAAAATAATAAAAAGGGGCTTTTGCAGAGTGTAATGGTCATTGCCCTCGGCAAAGTTGGGAATCTGGGCGCCTGGAATGACTATGGCACTCGGTAAAGATATTTTATTTTCTTTTAAAATACCTTCTTTACCGAGTGTCAGGTCAGGCATCACTCGGCAAAGAATTTAAAAAAAAAAATTAAAAACATTTGCTAAGTGTCAGGTCAGTGGGCACTCGGCAAAGAATTTTCACAAAAAAAGAAAATGAAGACCCTTTGCCGAGTGCCGGCCAGGTTGGCACTCGGCAAAGCTGCCGTAGCCGGCTCCAGTGCCGTGACGACGCCTTTTCTTTGCCGAGTGCTGAGTGAGCGCTCAGCAAAGCCTTTGCCGAGTGCCCGACAAATGGCACTCGGCAAAGATGGCTTTGGTGATGATTTTTTTTCTGAGTGTCCTTTGCTGAGTGCCCGAGTGCATAAGGGGCTTTGTCGAGTGCCGCAGGCACTCGGCAAAGAACTCGTTTCCAGCAGTGCTACCTCCCAACACACAAGATAAGAACCAAATCACGCATGCATCTATACTACATGATGCACAAGATTTGTAAATTCAGTTTGAATAAGATGGGAGGATTAGGTCTCCATTTGAAATCAGGGTTACAAAGGGAAACAGGTTGACTTAGATTGACTACGTACTACATGCAACATCAAGCAATGCTTTAGGAAAAAATTTAAAAAGTTGGGTTTTTCATTACATGCAAATCCACGGGTTGTTACATGGACACAACAAGGTTGCAGATAGCTGATCGTTGACGAATAGGTTGCAAAAATAAAACAGAACTACTGAGTAATGCTTGGCTTAGAATTAGAAACACATATTGCCTACCTCTATGTATTAACAAACAAAAGTACGGAAAGATGACTTCTTTTGCTTTTTTGCCAGACTAGATGTTTCCCTCTTGCAGAACAGCTGACTAACAGATTTATACATTTGCTTGCATGTATGCTGCTAGCATATATGAGAACTCACTTGAATCTTTTTTTTTTTTTGAGCATAGAACTCACTTGAATCAGGAAAACACATAGTGAGGGAAATTTGTTTTATTCTTCACCAACAGCTGCATATGATGGAAATAAAACAAAAACAATCAAGATAAGACTGGGCCATAATAATTAACAAAGCACTCATTTTGAATTTGTAATACCACCCAACCTAGCTCCTAGTTGATCGTGAAGTTGTGTGCTACATGAAACTAATGCCCCCACAAAAACGATATTTAGTATCTTATTTTCCACAACCATGCAGGTGTCCATGTGTTCATCCCAATATCACTGTTAAGTATTAACACATCCACACTGAAATACTGAATACGCACACTGAGAGTACAATAACCTTACCAATTGAACAAGAACAGGACTGCTCGGCTGCGCTTTTCAGCGGCTGTACAGTCTGCAGTTGTTTTATTTTCTACTAAGAACAAGAGTAAATATAGATAGACTTGTAGCGATCAGGCTGAATAGTATAGAGATGGGAGAAGGATAACTTCAAATTGGTTTGAACTTGCGAACTACTAATCTCAAAGAGCAGCAATAATGGATGAAGGTGGAATGATCTTACTGTAACAAGATGAGCATCCGAGTTCAGGAGGCGGAACCCATGTACTGTGACGCCGGCGAGAGTACGTCCACTGCCCTACACAGCCCCAAAGAAGAAGAGCAGAATCCCTAGGTCTTCAAAAATTGGGGGAAAATGTGAGATCAATGGAGGGGTGTTGAGCAGAGGAGGAACTGAGGTACCTGCAGTACCAGCGAAGGAAGCTTGGGTTGGAATACAAAATGTGTCAAAAGACTGCACGCCGCACATCTGGTATCCAACGATACACGATCTAAGTTTGCATGTTTCCACCTATTACTGAGTTTGCACTAGATATTTTCCCAACCTTTTGCACCTCATATAATATAACACGGACTAAACACGGTCTGTGTTCGATTTGCACACATGCATCCGCTAGTTGCAAAACATAAAAAGCGTAAATAGGACTTCCTAAAAAAAAACTTCAATAGGAAAAAATGGAATATTCTCTTTAACACCCTCACACATGGCGGCTGTGTTAATGGACCTGTCTATTTGGAACTCGAGTGATCTGTCCTCTTTAATCACTCAAGCAATTTGAAGGAACAAATCACACACAAATGTAACGAAAATGAAAATTTGAGTGATTGAGGACCTATGGTCATACGAGTAATCCTAAAGGCCAAATCACCCAAGAATCATATCAAAACAATCTAATCTCGTGTGAAACAAACATTAATATCACTCAGATTATGCAACACCTACATCCACCATGAATTGGGACAAAGAAAAACAAGAACAAATAAACATAATACAAAGAAATTATTACAAGTACAAAGAAATTAAAAAATTAATCAAAGTACAAAGAACAAAAAATTCTATGGATTGCAAAAACGAAAAATAATCTGAGAACATTGCATGAACCAAACAAATCAAAGAAAGTAAACAAAGAACAAAGAACATAAAATTTCTATGGAACACAAAAACCCAAAAAATTTCTATGAATTGCAAATTCAAATAAATTATGAGAGCACTGCTCATGCAAACAAATCAAAATAAAAGTACACTCAAACTAAGTAGGTTATGAGGACATTGCCTCAATCAAAATAGACCAAAGCAAACATAGTCCATTAAAAATATAAGCTAAACATGTGCCTAATAAACTTCTGCCACTTAGTACTAGTTACATCAATAATACCTAGGAATTACACCTGATCAGCCACTGTAAGTGTAGTTCAACTCTAGTGTGAGTACAAAATTAATCCATAGTAACTTGATATAGTAAATTGATTAAGTGTATTTATTAGGTGGGGTCATTCTTTCTTACTATATACAGATTTTTCTACTAAATAGAATCCAGCTGACATGTGGGATAATGACGTGTTTCGCAAAATCCAGCTGACATTTGGGGCCCACGAGTCAGCCACAAAAGGCAGCGCAGATGACTCACCGAAGAGGGAAGACGGGACGGACGCCATAGATCGAATAAAGATAAAATCTGGCGGCCAAAAAAAATCGTGTGATGGAGCCAAACTTTTCACATGGGTAATGTTTGGATACTCAAGTATTTATTGTAGTGTAATAAGATAGTTTAAGATATCAGGACATTAGTGAAACATTTCTAGTAGAGCACACAAATCTGATTAAGATACATATTTTAAATGAGGATTGTTGTGCTTCCCTATAAACACGTATACTGTAGAAACATAATACAAACATTAGAAATCTTCTCCTTGTCACAGAAAGAGCAGAGTAGCAAGATTCTCTTCATGGCACTACTCAAGATCTCTACAACAAGGATTTTGTACCTGTGGGCCACATTGTTTTTGGTGCTTGGGATCATGTCTGCTACCTTCCCCTCCTCCGGAGCTGCTGGCTTATTGGGTACGTACAACCTACTTTTACTTATACTTCATTCTTTCTCATATATTTACACTAATTAATATCCCAGTAAAAGTCATGTAATGGAATGTTTGATATGTAGGCCTGTAGTGCTGCAGGCAGAAGTCTCATACTCTCTGGTTTACTCTATGTTATGGATATGTAGGCTGCAAGTACTGCCAGAAAAAGTCACCGCCGCCGCCACCAGCAGGGATCACGTGCAGGCAGTGCCCATTTTGCACTCCTCATAGGTGCTGGCTTCTTTGTCGAGAATGGGGGTACTCCGGAGTAGGTTCCTACTGCATAAACCAGAAAAATAGGGACAAGGATGAGTGCTGCTGCAAGGAAAGAGGGGCTACACCACTAGTGTTGGATCCGTAAAATGTAACTTTGGTGGTATCAAGTAAAATGCCATGAAAATAAATAGTGTTCTTAATCTGAACATTTGTGCTTATACTTTGATGTGCCTCATATGGAGAACCTTCAACAACTATCAGCATCCAAAATGACCAAATAGATCTATACGGAGTAATGTTGAATATTTCAAAGAAAGTTTTGGGACTCCGGGCGTGCATGATTGTGTCGGTCGTCGCGCCGCCGGTAGATCAACAGCTTCTGGACCGATTGAAATAAAATCTACATGGCGCCACAACAATGATATGGAGCCGTTGATTATACTGGCTAGCTAGCTAGCTAGCTGTGAATAATTGCGATGCAGCTGAAATCAGAAAAGACAGGCACTATCCGTGCGTGGGTCGCATGCATGGACCGCATGGCCCCCATGCAGTCACAGCTAGTAGTAGCGGCGTACGCGCCGCGCTCGTACACGCATGGCATGGCGACGATCGAGGTGGATGGAGTGGCGGCGGAATGATGACTTTCTTCTCGATCCTGCGTGTCCTAGCTCGCTTTTCCCCATCTCGCTCTGTCCTCTTCCAACTAGGGATGAAAACGAATAGAAACGGACGAAAAAATCCTATTTCTACTTCTGTTTCTTTTTTTTCGAAAACGGAAGTAGGTTCGGAAAATACGGGTTCGAAAACGGAATCAGAATATGCGGACATACGGAAACGGACAAATACAGATAAAGAGCCAGAAAATTAAATTAAGATCACATAATCTAATATTCTCAAAGTATACATATATAAAGTCATGTAATAATATATACAAAGTTTAATATTCATTTATATGCTACGTACGTGAACAAAACATGCATATTTGGTGATTTTGAGTAGTGCTCATGTGCTTTTGCGGCGATCCTTGCAAGGTTGCCAAGTCCGATGAAGAGGACACATATAGGCAAAATTATTGGATGTGTTCCAATTTTGCGTTTGAGCCTACACTTCGTCAACGCTGCATTAACAAGATGGTGAGCAATTGATGTTTGTGTAATAATTATTTTGTCATATGAAATCTTACATGATTTATTTGTTTTGTAACAATTGCATTTGTTGCAGACCCCTCCACCGCTCTGTGATTCTGAGCAGTGGATCGACACTAAGATCAAGCCTAAAGACAAGGAATGGATGCACAAACTATTGAAGTGGGAGGCAGAGGACAAGGAGATGATGGAAAAGAGACGCAGAGAGGAGGCTACAGAAAAGGAGCGTAAGGAAGAGGAGGAAAGGAGGCGTGTTGCTGCGTACAGCGAGGAGAGGGAGAAGAAGCTTGAATGTGCGCGAGCACAGTCGCAAGACGGCACGGGCACGGGCACGGGCTGGCCGGCGCATCAGGGGGGCGGTCGCAGGTGGGGCAGGGTCGCTGGCGCTGGGGACGCGGGTGGCTGAGGGGAGGCGGCGTGGTGGTGCGCGGGAGGCGCGGCGGCGGCGGCGATGGACGGAGGGAGAGAGAGAGAGGGAGTTGGGCCGACTGGAGGGAGAAGGAATGAAACGATAGAGATTGAAGGGCCCATTAGCCAGCCGGCTAGGCGCCAATGACCTTGGCGCCTAGCTCAGCGCTAAGATCTACGGCGCCAAGCTAGACGCCAAAATCTATGGCGCCATGCTGACTACCAAGTCAGCCCCCACGTCTGCATCGACGCCGTCGTGGGCCGAGAGCTAGGCACCAAAAACTCTGGCGATTGAGACGTGTAAGATAGGCGTCAATTATGACGGCGCCAAGGTGAGAGTCTATATTTTGTAAGGATACCTCTAGGGACATATTTGTGAAAAACTTTTGGAAAAAGGGCAATAATGCATGTCATGTGTCGTGCCGCTGGTCGATTCCATCGCTGCGATGCTAAACTTGCTTGGATGAGGACGTACGTACGGCGGCGTGGAGCAGTGAGTCGGCAAGTAGGGTCGACAAGTCATATCTCACTACGACACGTCTGTTTATAGAAGGCATTTTGTCAATGGCGTTTTTATCAAAATGCCTTAATTTCTTGTTGCATAAAGGCACCCTTCTTAAAATGCCTTTAGAAACACTTTTTTAAAGGCCAAATTAAAAACGCCTTAAGTGCTTATAGCCATTGGAGGCATTTTTTTATCAAAACGCCTTAAATGCCTATAGCAATTGGAGGCGTTTTATGAAAACGCCTTCAAAGTCCTGTGCTGCAGCATGAGTAAAAACTTCACAAACTCCACGAGAAGAAGCAAACGACACTAAAGAAACAAAGGAAGGTGAGACGGCCTGCCAAGTGCCAACAGCCCACGCAAATTGCTTCTCCTGGCCCAGGGATTGCAAGCAGCGATTCACGTCTCTTTGGACTCACCCATTCGCTGGGGAAAAATACTGTTTTTCCTCCCCTAACTCTCACCAAAGTCTGTTTTTCCTCCCTCAACTTTAAAACCAGACAAACCACCTCCCTTAACTTTTCAAACCGTGCATTTTACCTCCCTCAAGCGGTTTTAAAAGACGGTTTTGCTACAGTAACTGATGGTATGCTACAGTGAACTGTGGTTTTTTACGGTTTCCGTGTTTTGTCTTTTTCTTTTTTTATTTGTTTTGGCTGAATATTTCAAAAATCATAGTAAATCACCGAAAAATCATAAAATAGAAAATCCAATTTTGTTGCACTCCACATGAGTAGATCTACATAGTGAACATATAATATAGTATGCTTTAGTACAAAGTTTTTGCTATGAAGGTTTTGTCTTTTTCTTTTTTATTTATTTGGCTGAATCTTTGAAAAATCATAGTAAATCACAGAAAAATCATAAAATAGAAAATCTAATTTTATTGGACTCCACATGAGTAGATCTAGATAGTAAACATATAATATGGTATGCTTTAGTCCATCAAAATAATTATAAAAGCTACAACTATGAATTATTGCAATTAATTACAGAAAAACATAGATCTAAAGCTACAACAAAAATATGGACACTGTAGCATACCACAAGTTACTGTAGTAAAACCGCCTTCAAAATCACTCGAGGGAGGTAAAATGCATAGTTTGAAAAGTTGAGGGAGGTGGTTTGTCCGGTTTTGAAGTTGAGGGAGGAAAAGCAGACTTCGGGTAAAGTTGGGGGGAGGAAAAGTAGACTTTTTCCTTTCGCTGGCCACCGAATCGTAGTCCGCATGCACGACGGCCCATGCGCCTCGGCTTTATCCTCAGGCTCGCCTCCTCCCACTCCCTCCACATCCGCATCGCCTCCTCCACGCCCTCTCCCTGCAGGATCTCTCTCCTCGCGAAGGCTCGCGACCCTCACACTCACAGCACGCGAGCAGCCACCATCGAGCTGGCGGTGGTGCAGACGATGGCCGCATGACGACGGGACCGGTGGTGCCACCGGCGCGGGGCCACTCGCCGGCCCGCGCGCGCGGACGAGGCCGCACGTGCCTCCGTCCAGCGGCTCCCCGTCAGCCCTCGAGAAGACGACACGGGTGGGTCTCTTCACGGCGGCAGCAGCCACCTCAAGCGGTCACGGCGGCTGCAGGATTCCTCATCTGCGGCGAACCCCTGATGTGCCATCGGCAGTGGCGCGACTTCCTCATGCGCGGCGGGGCCCTGATGCGGCGTCGGTGGAACGGCCCCCTGATCCGTGGTGGTTTCGCAGCGGAATCGGCGCGCGAGCTGCTGAATCTTGATCCGCGACAGTAGCAGCAGTTCGGCCACCTGGCACACTCGAAGGCAACGACGACGCTGGCCAAGGTAAAATTATCCGTGGTGCCCAGCTCAGTGGAGATTTAGGGTTCGTTTGCAAAAATTCGTGAACTAGGGTTGCTGGAATTTGGGGAGTAAACTTTGATTTGATTGGGATGTGCATAATCCCCTCCTTGGATGTGCTAATCCGAAACCCTAGCCCAATCAAGTGTTCTCTAAATACTGTCGTTGGTACTTGGTAGTGCTATGCTCAGAAAATAGTGCCAAATTATAAGTCGCTTTGAATTTTTTGGTACATCTATTTTGCTATTCATGTAGATATAATATTATGTCTAGATACGTAGCAAAATTGATGAATCAAAAAAGTAGGTTGAACAGATTGTTATCACAAAAATAGTGCAGTGACCCAATAAACTTTGGCACAAATATTTTATACGGACACGTGTTGGTAGTGTTCGTATTATTTTATCGTCCATCCTAAGCTTACAGTCTTTCTCAAAAATGAGTTCTAATTCACAGATTATTTACTCCAGTTTCTCTCTCATACCATAGTGTGTGTTCTTGGCTCAAGTAGGTAGAACAGATACATCCATGTAATTTCTTTGGTCGTATTTAAAACATGGGTTGTCAAATTAGCTGACTTCTTATTTATGGTTAATCATTCCGGCATGTGCTGCCTACCTGTTACTTCTAAATTATGATTTAGAGAAAAACATCATTTCTGAAAATTTATTAGGGCCCACTAATTTATTTACTAAATTATGCTATTTTTTTGTGCCAAGATAAATACTTTGATGGAAGTGCCATAACTCACTACAGTGAATACAAAGCCACACATTATTATTACGAAAATAATTTTGTGTCTATACAATATATAGTAGTATCTATATCAACGTCGCTTGGCAACTGACCCTGATTCTCAGGGCCTTTGTTTCACACAACTTGAGTGTTAAGCGGATCTTTTAAAAGTCATATCTTCATTTGGTTGTGTTGCTACTTGATTTTGTATTTTTTTCCATGACATTTATTTTACAGTACTTTTATGCAAGTTTTATTTCAGTAAACAATCTACATTGAAAATGTCACAGGAGATGGTAAGATATTTATTTTCTTCATGATAAGTGTGAATGTAGTGGAAGCGAATCATGAAATGATCAAGTAGATATTAAAATTTATGTTTTCTGCATTCCGTAATGAATTCATGACATGCAGCAGGGAAAGCTTAGAAGTAAAAAATGGCCTCTATATTTATGTTGCAGACCTATCCTCAATGGAATAGGAAAAGCGTAACAGAATATTAGAGGGATCAAACTGAAACGATGCCATGGTAAAATGAATAGGGAGCTTTGTAAGTTTTACCTAAATATTATGAGAAACACATGACATTGTACAGTCTAAGGCAGATCCAAACATGAACATCATCCGGTCGATCCTTGGAAAACAAATAGAAAGCGGTCAAGACAGAGAATGGAAATGAAATCAAGACCAAAGGAAGGAAAATCAGAATATGCCTGGAAGACGCAATGCTGCTTTTATGAACTGTCTGGCCAGTAATATGACATAGCAGGTTTTGTACATTGAATACAGTAGGTTTTGGCTCGAAACCTCTATGTTACACCAATCCTAAAAATGAGATCAAAACAATTTCGTATGCTAAAGTTGCGCAAGGTGTTTACCTGGAATTGAGCAATGGCATTGCCTGGTCTTCTAGCGCTAGAACAAAAAGAAAAATCAAAATCAATAGAACCAATAAAGTGCAAGAATAGTAACAGCGAGACCAAGGAAAAGCAGACTTAACTGATGATTCTGTTATGAATAGGGAAGCCAACACTGCATATTACAGTATTGTATCAGCATTGCAAGGTTTAATAAGTAATTGCTGAGAACATGGATCACAATAGTACATATTTCATCCCTGTCAATATGAAAATGTATTTGTTAGCAGCACACGAACCAATCAAGTGCAAGAAAAGTAACTGCAAGAATGTTACCAAGGGAAAGCAGCAACAATTTTTCCCTTGCGGTGAAGGAAACAATTTTTCCGTAGCCACCCTGCCTGCTCGGGAACTGCTCACAGTTGAAGGGGCTAATTTTTCACGCAAACATGGCCACCCTGAATGCATGCCAACACCGGTTAAAATGTAGGAAGTAATATTCATCATAGCAAATGGCAATGCCTCAATTGATATTAGAATTAAAAATTGAAAAGATCATAAAAAACTGATAATCATAACTGCTTATCCTCATACGCTTTATTCGAGAAAAAGATATTAGTTTCCAGCATCATTGGCATTGACATGTGGTTTTAAAATATTGCAAAGTAGCAATGGCATGGAAATATGGCCAGGCTTAACACATGGCAATGCGATATTTCAGAAAAAGATATTTGTTTGCAGCCTCATTGGCATTGACATATGGTCAACCAAAAAAACACAAAATAGCAATGCCATGAAAACACTGTGAGGTCTAACAGAAGCACCTCACAGGGATCGTCATGGTCTTATGATGAAATTGGAATAAGTACATCATCAGCAATGACATATGCTCAGAGTAAAATAAATAAAGCAGCACCATAGGCACACGGTTGTATATACTGAAAAGATTACAACAGCAGCACAGTGCATGAAGCCATGCTTAGATTTTTCTGCCAAAATAGAAACCTTGAACCCTATGCATAAGCAAAATAAATCCATAAATACGGGAAACAAAATTAAGGGATCATCATCAGAGATATAAGGTGCCAAAGGAGATAAAAGGGGATTTTTTTAGGTTACCATAAGATGACCAACCAAGTTCAGGAATGAAGAAATAGAGCAGAGCATGGATGTACAGAGGCGCTATCCATTCATAGATGTACCGATATGTGTTCACATTGCAAGGAAACGAATGAATCTATTGATACATGCATCAGTGTTTAATAAATGGAGAAATGGGAAGGAGATTTAGGGAAACCACCTGGCTTTTCTTACTGAATCTATCAATCTCTAGCACAGATCAGAAGAGGGGATGGAGATTAAGGGAAAGCACCTACCTTTTCTTGTTAAATCCGTCAATGTGTAGCACAGATCAGAAGAGGGAAACAGAGGACACCGCAATGGGACCAATAGAGAAGAGTGATATTATTGCTTCACCTAGGAGATAAGAAGCGAACGGAGTAAAGGGGACTATAGGGGAGGTACCGGAGGCCACAAGCACCGGGGCTAGCCACGCCGGCGCAGCAAATGCCGGGGGCTCACCGCCGCCCCACCCAAACCCAGAGTGGGAAGCCGGCCATGGCAGGGGGAGGGGGTGGTCACGCCAGCGCCGCTGTGCCACCGGGCTGGGGAGCGGCCACCGCAAATGCCCGCCGCACCCACGCCGGTAGCCTTCGGCGCGCGGCCGCCCCACCCGGGGTGCGGCACAGCGTGGGGTGAGAGAGAGGGAGAGAGAGAGAGAGAGAGATTGGAGGGAGGGAACATCCCCGGGGTTGGGCCATGGAGCGGTGGCGGCGGCGGCGCTGGCAAGGGCGGCTCGAGGAGGGAGCGCTCCGGATGGAGAGGCTGCTGGTTGGATGTGGAAGGGAGAAGACTCTGGAGGCAATATTTTTTTTAGAGCAGCCACTAATAGGCTAACACATGGAATAAACAAGAACTAACGTTGAAGTAAATCTAGACGGTGAAATCGAAAGCACACAGATGAAATCTTTTTTACTACCATGGCCACCATCGGCGCCTGGCAACGCGCTCTAATTTGAAGGGTTAAAATGCATGTGTGAGGGTGTTAAAATGAATATTCCATTTTCCCTATTTATTTAAGCTTTTTTTCTTTGAGGAAGTCCTGTTTAAGCTTTTTATTTATCTGCAACTAAACTAGCGGATGCGTGCAAATCAAAACAATAGGCCGTGTATAATCCGTGTTATACACACTTAGGGGCAAAAGGTTAGACCGTTCTCGTTCAAATCATCAAGCCCTGTCGCTATCGGTCTTAGTTTTATGATATGGCCACCATGCCTGCCTTTGGCATTTCTGCTATCGGTCTTCTTCGTTCCTTTACCTGCCAGCTTTTACTTATTTCCAGCTGTCTTTTCTTCATCGTCCTTTTCACATTTCGAAGCCGACGAAAGATGATGCCGCGTCTGCGTGCGTAAATAAGGCGGCGTCAAGCGTGTGTGTCAGTGTGTGAATCCAACCGAACTAGAAGCTGACAATCTGCCCTGGAGTACTGTAGTAGCGTAGTACTACTCCGTCCCTTAGGCCCTGTTTAGTTGCCTAAAAATTTTGTAAAATTTTTCAGATTCCTCATCACATCGAATCTTTAGACACATGTATGAAGCATTAAATATAGATAAAAAATAAAGCTAATTACACAGTTTAGACGAAATGGATGAGACGAATCTTTTAAGCCTAATTAGACCATGATTGGACACTAATTACCAAATAACAACAAAACTTGCTACAGTGTCATTTTGCAAAATTTTTTGGATCTAAACTGGCCCTTAATGTTGGTCGTCCGGGAAACGTGTCTGTGAAAGAAACACGGTTTTCTAGAGACAGATATTTATGGACGGAGGGTGGAGATGGCCGTCCATGGAGAAAGTAACCATTATCGTTCGTGAGTGCGTGACCGACTGAGTCTGACCACCAGCCTGTGGCCTTTTGGGTGTCTCTTTCCTGGATCCGTCCTATATATACCGCGCACAGGAATGATGATGCCTCATGGCCTGCTGCGTGCAGTCGCCAGTCACCGATGGGTGAGCCTACCTGCGTGCCTTTTGTGACCCAAATAATGTAGTATGCACATGGCAATCTTGATGTACTATGCCCATACATGGTGTGGACTTTGAGTTGATGACCGATGGGGACTGTGTGTTGCTGTGCCGTGCCCGTCCGGCCAAGGAGTATTACTTCTATAATGATAGCAGCAGCGTCACATTGAATGCTGGTGGTTTGGTGGTCATTGGCGCATATTGCCACACCGTAATTGGGGAAAAAAAACTATTCCATTCCGTTCAAAATGTGTGCTTCTCATACTACAGAAGGCACATGTCACCTTTATCGCTAGCAAACGAGGTCGACGGAGGAAAGGAATCAAGGATCAATAACAAACACTCCCGGATTGGGGAGGAGCTTGGAAGTGGACGACAGAGATGGGGACAAAGGTAGGAAACGCAAATCACGCATGATCGAGAAGAAAGTCATCATTCCTCCTCTATCCACCTCGATCGTCGTCTCTCTATGCATAAGGCCATGCGTGTAATAAGAGTGCGTGGGACGCGTACGCCGCTACTACTAGCTGCGACTGCATGGGGGCCATGGCGGCCATGCATGCGACCCATGCAAGGGCAGTGCCTGTCGTTTCTGATTTCAGCAGCATCGCAAGTATTCGCACCTAGCTAGCTAGCGCTAGCCAATCAACGACTCCATCATTGTTGTGGCGGCACCATGTGGATTTCAATCGGTCCAGACGTTCATCTGCCGGTGCGAGCGACACAATCATGCACGCCCGGCCCGGAGATGGACTCCAAAGGTGCTTTGAATTGTTCGACAGTACGTATAGATCGACTGCAGGTTTCAGTTAAATCGGGTTCGTTATAATTAGAGAGGCCGGTCTCAATAACATCTCTTTTTTTTTTGTTGAAGATAACTGTGAGGGGCCAGGAGTGTTCCCCACAACAGAATTATACGTAGTATCTTTTTATGATAACCGTTACATTCATCGGAGTCGTAGCATATCCTAGAACCTACCGTACTTACTAGCTACGTACTGACGCCCGAGAACGACAAGCGTTTGTGTTATCTTTATTTCGTGCTCCGGCACCTTTTAATTTACCAAGCGTCGCTTTCACAACGCAACAAAACTGCGTCCGTGTAGGTACGTCGTGTGTGCTAGCTACTTAGCTAGCTAGCGAGTAGCGACCTGGTCCACATGTTGACGATTGCTATGTTTGTGTTTTCACCACACCTTCCACATGCTATGCCGTATAACTCAAAGAGACTAGTGCCAACATGCCTCCTCGTTTTCATCCCTGTCCGTTTTCTCCAAACTCTTGACATTTGTAGCGGCGGTGGTGTCTCGTCTCATCTCATCATCATTCCCACTTCATCATTTTCTAATACATAGTATAGAGTACTAGCTAATACATCCAAATCCCATTCTAAAATTAAACGTCCGTTAAGCTAGGCAAATACA
The DNA here is from genome assembly GCA_022457205.1 of Saccharum spontaneum. Lineage (NCBI taxonomy): Eukaryota > Viridiplantae > Streptophyta > Magnoliopsida > Poales > Poaceae > Saccharum > Saccharum spontaneum. The sequence continues at coordinate 53,227,315 of CM039595.1, forward strand.
AAAGCAAGCTGCCATGCCTTTTCAATTATCCAATCCACATGAGTGATGCGCGCGGTCTCCATCTGCTTAATTAATCCGAAGAAATTAAGTAAGCTGCCCAATAAACTATTTCTATCTCGAGCAATGCGAGCAGGGTCAGGTCACCTTCCAAGGTGTTCGTTGATACGCATGCATTGTCGTTTCACACGCAACAATTTTTATATATAGTATAGTATGTCGTCAGTCGTCACTACTCGATCAAAAAGATAGTCAGCACAACTAATATAATCTAACTTTGCAGAATAAGATAATTTGTTTGGCACTTTGTGTACACCGCACTGCACGCGCATATATAGGTGGTCATTTTTGTTGATATGATACCGGCCCGATGAAGAATATTTCCCATAACGTGCGTGCGTTGAGGTCCATATGTGTATATATGTATACGACAGCGATCGATGATGACAGCAGGTGCAGCGGCTGTCAGGAAATTTCCTATAAACGGATCGGTGCCTTTGCTGGTTCGTGCACGAAGCAACCGATTTCCCCAATCTATTTATAATTAATGATTGTCAAAAGGCACATATATATTCTTTTCTCTTTCCCTCGACTTAGAAATCTATTATATATCGCCTAATAAATAAATAGTGGGTCGTGATTCCCTAGGAGCTTTCAGGTCAAATCAGATGATGTGTACGTTATTCTTGTTAAGTGATTGTGTGTAGCTTAACAGTAAGTAGTCATTTGAGGCTTGGTGGGGGGATTTTAATATAATATTTCAGGCAATAGAAAACTTGTTCCAATCAGATCTTGTCACTAGAGAGTAAACGCATATTTTTTAAACTGACTAATTAAGTTTGCTTCCAATACTGATTATCTGATATAATGATGTGGAAATTTTGTTGTTGGCCTACTTTTGGTGTCATCAAAAAGGTAAAATTGTCTGCCAATGTTGTTATTCTTAACGAGTTTATGGATTCCCTACAAATCACTCCTATTTATATTGGTCCTAATAATGACATGATTCTATTGTCTACCATGATGAACACTTCAATTTGTAAACTAACAATAATTCTGTGGAGAAATGAGGCTGAGCATATTTATTTCTAATAATGCATATGAAGATGAGTAAATTTGCAAAACTAAAGGTAAATGTTAAAATTATGCTCAGCCGGTGGTGAGATCGGCATCTTTGCTGCCACACACACCGGTGCAGCCCCTGATACCATGTGGCTATACAGGAAAGCTACATATCTATGGTGAAATTTGTTTGCGTAGGGTAGCTACACTTCGTCCGATGGTTGTTGTTGATGGTCACTAAACCCCAAGTTTGACCATCAACATTCCGCCAAAGTGAAGGTAAATGACATCACAAGTATCATTTTTGTTTATAAATAACCTACTTCCACTTATACTTGGAGAAATATTTAACTACAGGAAATTTGGTAAAAAAACTCATCAAATTCAAGCTTAGACGACAAGTGGACGTTGCAGGGGGGCTGGGCCCTCCTGTGTGGTTGGCCGACCCCACCTAGGCATCACCCAACGCCTCCTTGGTCCTTGCCACATAACTGATCCATGGGTGGGGGCAGTGAAGCATACCCAGAAGCCCCATTAGCTGTTGGTTTGAGTCGGTTGGATCAAGTGTCAAATGGGCTTCACTTGGATTGGAGGGCCCGTTGTCAGCCACTAAGGAGCTCCATGGACCAATGAACCGCCATAGTACGCATGCAACAGCCACCAGGAAGCAATCCAGAGCGTTGGATGGAGAGGCGATGGAGATCAAGGGTTGGCTGACGCCATGTCCATCACCCAACCCCACCTCTCCTCCATCGACCTCTCACTCCCCCCTACAAGTACCCCCATGGCTCCTTTACACCATATTAAAAGGGATGCTGAGCTATGGAGAAGGTATCACTATCAGAAGCAACACCACTCCACTAAAGATCAAGCTCAAGGAGGAGTGTAATAGCTAGGCTAGTAGTTGGAATGGAGTTAGAGTGGAGCTCTTCTCAGAGTCTGAAAGAGTCTTCTGGGTCTGGTATAGGTCCTTTGTACTTTTGCTCTTTTGTATTGTAATCTTGACTAGACTGTATAGTTTAATTCCACACTTATTTTGGCTAACCAACACAATTAGTTTTAGAAACTACTATTTATCCCTCTAGTCTGTCATCTCGACCCTACACTAGGATAAGAGTAGAAGTATGTACTATCCATTGTTGTATGCCTTGCACCCTCTCTCTCTCTCGTAGTACACACATCTCCTACATTCAACAGTAATATCCATGGGGGCACATGCCCTTAAGGGCAAAAAAAATCGCCTCCTCGATAGCCGATAAAATTCCATTTGGATTACTCAAGAGACAACCTTGTCTTCAGTTGTTATGGGTGCCTTTATCAAATTACACATCGTTATTAGGGTGAACCAGATGTCGCTGCTTGCTCAGTTCAGACTGTTGAGCAAAAGACAGCCCCATTGCATATATTCGAATACATGCGGTCTTACTTGGTAATTTAACTACAGCGGAGATATTTACACTTTTTATATGTTTGTTGAGAAAATAAGAGATTTAAATTTGAGAAGATTTTTTGCCATTTATTTATAATGATAGCAGAGATTGGCACAATTTATACATGCAAACATAGAGCAGTACCTTATGTTAATTTTCTTATCACTCTATGTAACTCCGCTATGTTGGTAAAGAATGGGATAATACCATGCCATCTGCAGCGGAGCTTAGTGATGTTGGGATCTATTTAAGGTGAGCAAAACTCAATTCATGCATGACATCAACTTCAAAACCGGTTGGGATCTATTTAAGGTGAGCAAAACTCAATTCATGCATGACATCAACTTCAAAACCGGTGTGCTTAGCTTGCTAGTGTTCAATACCTATGATGACACCAAAAAGTTTAGTGTACCACCAGGTGCAGGGGGGCTCAAGCCCCCCCTACCACGGTCGCACTCATGGAGCCCCTCCTAGAAAATTTAGCCCTATCCCCTAGAAACTCTAGCCATGGGAGCAAGGTTAGGAGGGGCTAGAGGTTGAAGACGATGCCAGACAAGAGGAATGCACTTTTGTTCCGTCTTCTTGGGCCAATTTTAAGCCATGTTGTGTGTCTAAGTGGAGGGTTGGGTAGTGGAGTGAGCCTTTTGTTTTCTTGTTTTCTCGTCCTTTCTGTTTTATCGAATCGGCATCACGACCGCGACTTTGTTAACAGGAGCGGAGCAGCGAGCCTCGCACCTAGGGTTGAGGTGGTGCCAAGGTGCCTAGTAGGGGAGCGGCGTAGGCAGCCGGCACTTCAGTCTATGCCAGTGGCAGCTGGCAAGGCAAAGGTGCGCACTGGCGGTAGACCGGCTTCGGCGGGCCTCGAGCAGGTGGCTGCACGAGGCCCATCCGTTTCAGAATGAACTGCACCATCGTCATTTCAATGGGCCAAAGTTGAGAGAGAGAGAGAGAGCGCGCACGCTCAATGGGGGACAATGGCCCAAAGCAAAAGAGATAGTGCTAGCGGAGCAGATGATGTACATATACCACAGATGCGTTCCAAATTGAGAGCCAGCTGCTGTGAATTGTGATGGCAGGCAACACAATGTAGCCATGATGTCACTGCACATTTCAGATTTTCAGTGTCACTACCTCGGAGAACTTGGCGGATCGACTGGTTTGGATCTGTTGTGATCTTTGGCCATGTTTAGTTCCCAAAAATTTTTAAGATTCCCCGTCACATCGAATGTTTGGACACATGCATGGAGCATTAAATGTAGACGAAAAAAACTAATTACACAATTTGGTAGAAACCACGAGACAAATCTTTTGAGCCTAATTAGTCCATGATGGGATACTAATTGACAAATACAAACGAAAGTGCTACAGTAGCCAAAGCCAAAGATTTTCACAAACTAAACGCACCCTTTGACAATTGGGAAACAGATCAGGCGAGCAGCAACTCAACTCATCAAAGAAACACAGAAACAGAGAGGTGGAAACACGCCATGCTTGCACCATCTTTACCAGAGGGCCGGGGACCGGATTTTACAGAAGCAAGGCCATCTGCGTACGTGGTCTTCCTAAAAAAGATAACCATGGGGTTAACGTTAATCGTCCTACGTAAGGTTAGTTCGCGATGGCGAGATCGCAGGACGGCGGATCCGTAGTTTGACGCGATCACATCAGTTGGCCGCGACGTGGATGGACGCGTTTTTCGTGGCGAGGCAGACGGGGCAGGCGTCCGTCCGCGGCTCGCACGCCTTGCACAGGCACAGGTGCCGGCACGGCAGCAGCACCGCCGACGCCTCGCCCTGGCCGCACGCCTTGCACGCCCACTTGCCGTTCCACGAGGACGAGGCCGTGGCAGCGGCAGCGTCCGCCGCCTGCTCCTCCACGTAGCAGCAGCACGACTGCGCGTCGTCCGTGCCGCCGGAGTCGCCGAAGCCCTCCACGGCGGCGGGCCGCGCCGTACCAGTACCAGTAGCACAACCGGCGCCGGCGCCCTGTAGTAGCACCGCGTCGATCGCGGCGCGGAGCCCCGCGGCGACGGCGCCGTTGCTGCGCGCGAGCCCGCACCACGCCTGGCTCTCGGCGGCCGCCTGCCGGAGCAGCTCCTCGAGGTCCGCGGCGCGGCGGCGCGCGGCGGCCAGCTCGACCTCCATCTCCCGCAGCACGGGCGCCGCGGCCGCCGCGGTGGCGCGCGCCAGAGCAAGGCACTGGCGCTTCCGCGCCTGCTCCAGCCCGGCGCGCAGCCGGTCGCACTCGGCCCGCACCAGCGCGTCGATCTCCGCGCCGTGCCGCAGCAGCAGCTCCGGCACCAGCACGTCCGCTCCCGACGCCGGGCGCCCGCTGGTCGACGTCGTCGCGGACTCGGCCAGCCGGTCTGCGGTCGTCGCAGCGGCGAGCGCCGGCGGCAACTGCAGTCCAGCGATCGCCTGGTGCATTTGCGTCCCCGTGACCGGCAGCAGCGCCGCCGGCGACGACGACGACGACACGTACTGCCCGTGCTCGGCGTCCCTACCGCGCTTCCGCGACGGCGGCCCCACGCCAGCGCCGCCGTTGCACGTTAGGTCGCTCTGCGCGGCGCTGGCCACGACGGCCACGCGGTTGTACCGGTGCGCTTTGTTGGTCGCGGCGGCTGACAGGAGCGCCTGCATGTACTCCTCGGCCGATCCGCTGCCGCTGCCGCCGCAGGGCAGCAAGCAGCCGGCGAGGCCCCCGAACATGAACTGCGCTTGCACCGCCATGCCACCAAGTCTTGTCCCGGTCCCGGATAGGAAAGGGAGATGAAAGAGCTGAAGGTGTCGAAAGACTCGTACTGTATATATAAAGCCGAGGTGGCAGCGCCACGTGGACCGGCGGAGAAGAGAAGGAGAAGCCACGACGAAAGGCGCGCTCGGTTACCGCAATAATGGCGGGTCTGCCGCAACGGCCGCGACAAACCGTGGCCGTGGTGGGGCCACCCACGTCCTCCAGCGTTTTGAATGGATACGGATCCAGATCCTCTACTGCATTGGGTTGGAGGTATTCTATGCTCTACAGTCGGCACCGAGGGAGGGCTGTTGGATCACAAAGTAACGGATGAGATTAGTTGCTGCTTTGACTGCCGCAGTACAAGCTTCATTCCTGAATCCTGATCTACTGCGCTTGTTTACGCTCACGGTTACTATCTTCTTCTTCTATAATTAAATCGAGCTGTAGCAATTATTTTGGGGTCTATAATTAAACTGAGAGTTGTAGGTGTTATGTTGTGGCATTATTTTCCTTATATAATTAAATCGAGCTCACTAATAGTAGTTCATATGACCGTATGACTGTATTTTTATTTTTCAGGGCATCTTTCTACTATAAAAAAATCGATGCTCAATTGCAGGGGTGTGAGGTGTGAGGATACTACTATCAATTCCCACAACACAACTTGTTTAAAGCGCTGCTCCTACTCAACATGACGAGACGGATCTATGCATATCTACGATCTGTATTCTATAATCTATTCTGCTCATGGAATCGAAGTAAACAACAGGATAGAATATTGTTGGTCTTGAAAGACTACTCTGAACATTATAGGATTTGTTTATACATGACATTTATTTTTATGCTATACTAATAAATTAATAAGTACATTGGGATCTCCTCCACCTGCACTACAGACCTACAGTGATCTATCAGCCTAGCTGGGTCGCACAAGTAACAGTTGGATTCAATATTTGCAAGACATGTGCATGGTTTTTTTTTTTTTTGATAGAAAGACATGTGCATGTTATATATATGCATGGTGGCTAGCCAACCAAACCCAAAATGATTTGTCAGAGCAAAGCCAAATCTTATCTAGCTAGAGCGCTAGGCGCAGATACAGCTAGTAGTGATGTTTGTTCGCTTCCCCGTGCAATTATTTGTATGTAGCGTACAGTACTTGCTTCAAACAAAAATAGTGTATATAACACTTCAAAATTAATGTGTGCAGTTGAGTGGAACCTGTGTAGTTTTGTGATATATTTTCTATAACACTTCAAAATTGATTATCATATCTTAGTGTAGTTTTTTTTGCAAATTAAATGTGTAGTTTTACAGTACTATGTACCACTTCCAATTTGTACTTTCATAACTTAACTTGTTAGGTCCATAGTGTTCACTACTACAGACACGGGCTTTAGTCCCGGTCCCTACGGGCTTTTAGTCCTGGTTCCAGAGCCGGGACTAAAAAATCGGGACTAAATGTCCCGGCCTTTAGTTCCGGGCACACATAACCGGGACTAAAGCCCGTCCTCGGGTGAAAAAATAAATGAAATTCTAGAGGTCTCTTTTATGGTGCGTGAGAATCAAACTCAGGACCTCTCACCTCGCGTGTAGATTCCTTACCAACTCAACTGAAAACAACATGTGACAAAGTCCTTTGTGCTCTTCCTTTTGATTTGACTCATGGGGGACCTTTAGTCCCGGGTCGGAGACCTTTAGTCCCGGTTCGTAACACGAACCGAGACTAAAAGGTCACCCTTTAGACCCGGTTGGTAATACCAACCGGGACTAAAAGTTGGAGGACCTTTAGTCCCAGTTCGTAATACCAACCGGGACTAAAAGTGGTTCGGCCGTTGGGCAGGGTACCAACCGGGACTAAAGTCGTTTTTTTGTCCCGGACATAAATTTCGTCGGGACTAATACCCATTTTGGATATCGACGAAAGGTCTGTTCTCTAGTAGTGGTTTTTTCTTAATTTTAACTTGTACATTTTAGTTTTGCCAAATTTACTCATCTTCATATATATAAATATGTTGGTACATAATTGACCCACCGGTACGGCACACCTTACTACGGAGGAAATATGGAGGGGAGAAGGCGTGCCGTGGCTTGGCAGGGCGGCGGCGCAACGGCGCCGTGCTGTAGTCGAGGGTTTGGGTGAGGACGACAAACGATGATGGTGAACAGTGATGCCCGGTGTGGCAGAACCGCCCAAAATAACACACTAACGGAGGTACTTGCCTTTCTCTAGGCACTAAGTACTCCGCCAGCGGCTATTCCAGCCGCTTCTGTCGAGCACACCCAATGGGAGAACTCGAAACCATCCACATTTTCATCCAGGATCCAATAATGAAAATGAGTACAATACTTAGTTTATTCCATACAACATAGTCTTCAGAAATAAGTTATTACAATACCAAGTTCAGAGTGCGGAATTAAAACAGCGGAAGTAAATATCTAGCGAGCGTAGCAAAGATCCATCTGAGCCCAGCAGACGATCCTCCACACAAAGCCTCAAGCAGCACCTGCAACAGGGGTAAAATAATCCCTGAGTACCCAATGTACTCGCAAGACTTACCCAACTGGGAATAATTTCCTGACTCCAAGGATCATGATAGGCTTTTTGGCTACTGGTTCAAGTTTGCAGAAAAGCATTACTACTAGTGGATCCTTATTGCAGTTCTTTTATTTGCCATCTTTTAGTTTATCAGCTAACCATCTATGTAAGCACTTATGCTATTTTCAAACAAGAGTTGGTCAATACAAATCCAACATTATTCACCTTTTCTCTTTCAGTTCTTACTACGATGCCTGGATCAAGTCATATCGGACCGCTTACGCGGCGATTCGCGAATCAATGTAGCCCAGTTAGGTACCCCGAAAAACACACGCCCCGCCCGTACCGAGGTACAAACGGGACCAACCCATTATCCTCCTGTCAAGAGAACCGAGTCCCCGTCCATACTGGGACTCCAAGCCCCCGCCCTCTCGCGGTGCCTAGACCTCCTAATACCCATATATAATCCACCTTCAGTTGGTCCGGATGGAGCCGGAACCCATGACAAGAGAATAACAAGTCTTTCTAGCCCCCATCTGCTAGTATATGCTCGGGATAAGGAGATTTGTGACTTGACAACCATCCAAAAGCAACGACCGGTCCTTAACCGACTCGGACAGGGAAACAATGTAACCCAGTGATGCCCTGTTGGCCGCAGGACACCCCTTGTCACATCCACCACTACCAAACCACATCCCTGTCCGGTCACCATTTCACCTGTCTTTATTTCCATGTTAACCATAGTGATAATAATGATCACCTATCGTGAACAACACCATGTTGTTCACGCTAACAAAACCTAAGCATGGCACTACACGGCCTAAACTAGTAAGACTCTTGTGTAGTAATATTTATGCAAATGGGTTTCAACAGAACTCCTAAAACGTAAATGCACATATAACATAGATATCATATTATCATTTCAAAATAAAGGTTATGCACCGGGGCTTGCCTTGGGCATCCTGGTGTGCAGCAAAGTTAGTGGTTGATGGCTCCGGGGCTCCTTCCTGCACGGGGACCTCCTCCTCGTACACCTCCATGATCTCCTCGTACTTCGGCTCCTCCGCAGCCACGTACTCCACTATCTCGTGATCTATATGCAAGAAATTATGACATGACTTAATGCAATGATAACAGCAGCTCTAAAAAACAACAACTACTACTAAGCTACTAAGCTAGCTCTAATGACTAACATACCAAGCTGTCTACTATTCTTACTAAGCAAGAGTAAACTAATCCAATTAATCTTTACTCATTAAATTGCATACTCTTCATTTGTTTCCGATTTAATATTTAATACGACTAGGGAAACTTAGCTATCACATCTAGTAAGCTATTCAAATACTACAAAACTACAGCAAGCACCTAATAAAACCATGAAGCTACCGCAAAAGTTTCAAAACTAAAGCTATTACCCATTTGCCACAAAAATTTCTACAAGATTTATCATATTAATATTAAGCGCTTTTGATTGATTTAATAGACTTTAGCATCACCATAGATAGGTATGATCTAACTACACTAACAGGCAGATAATGGTTTTAGAAAGAAGAATCGAGTGATTCGGATATCGTATGGTGGAGATATCGATCACGTAAGGTGGCTGTTGATAATCTCTGGAAAATCAAAGGGGATTAATTAAGTCATGGCTTGATCTCACGTGACGTGCTCATGGTTGTACTGGAGGAGACTTGGTGGTCTTTAATCAAAGAATAATGAAGAAGAATGGCGATGCTAGGGAGACAGAGGAAATACTGGAGGGACTCACAGGATACTCACCATAGTCGACTGGTGCTTCGGGATTCTCCTGGAGAACGAAGAAAACTTGACTCAGGAAGGAAGAGGTGGACAACGAAGTGGGTGGCTGGCGAGCTCGCGATCGCGAGACGTCTCCTTTTAAAGACAAGAGACGCAGGATAGAGACGGAGCTCGAACGGGAAAGATGACTCGCGCGCGACAAGCGTGAATCAACTTCTCAGCATTCAGGCAACTGACTTTTGCCTCTGGCGAACAGTAATTCCGCGTGCTACAGTGTTTTCTGTATGCGCTACAGTGATTTTTGCACGCTGCAGTTCTTTCCTCGCTACAGTGATTCTGCAGTTTTTCTTTTCTCGTGACAGTGATTCCTGCATGCTACAGTATTTTCTGCGCGCGCTTTCTCTGGTTCGCTTGCTGGCGTTCTGCTCAGTGCGACGTGTGCTCCGATTTGCTTTCTGGTGCTCAGCACGACGTGCTGGTAAGTTCTACGAGTTGTAGTCGGTCGTCGGACAGGGTGAAAATTTTTGTCAGAGACTAATAAAGGCTCGTGTACTCTAGGAGTAGACTTGGCAGAGACGAAATAATTTGGACGTGCTGCACTCTCCCCTTTCTCCATGCTTGGTTGAGCAGCTTTGGTTACTCGATGTGAAGACCGACTGAGGAGGCAGCAGGCAGCAGCTTTGATTGCTCGACGTGGAGACCGGGTGAGGAGGTAGCAAGCAAGCAGTAAGCAAGCAGTATGTGCATGCCAGGCGTGCAAGTGGCCGGTGACTTGTGTCGGAGCGTGTCATTCACGAGTAATTGATCTTTCCCGCTTTGGTTTGATAAAATTCGTGAATATTCACACTTCATAATTTTAGTTAGCGAATTCTTATTGATCTAGGTTTTATATTATTCGTTTTCTGTTTTTCATTTCCGAGACTCGAATTGCATTTCGATTTTTATTTCCAGCTCATGCACTTTAACTAAATGCAATGCTCATGAATATTTTTAACCTGTGATTACCAAGGGTGTTACACCCGGGGGCCAGGGGAGAATGAATCTCAATCCCAGGCTAACCAAATCCTTAATCGCAAGTTAGACCATATAGACCGAATGTTTACAAGGCAATAACCAATCTCCTGAAATCTCTCACATGCTAACAAACTATAACTTATTTTAGCCTAGGCTTCCTTCAACGTTTCCTTCTCAGCCGCCGGTGACCGCTTCCATCACCCGCTGTGGCCGCGTCCTTCGCACGGTGACCTCGCTCAGTCCTAGCCACTGTGGCGTCGCTTCCGTTGATATGTTTGGCCGATCATAACACCCACCGCCTCATTTATCAACAGAATCATTGTTAGTTTACCAATTGAAGTGCTCACCATTACATAGCCCTTTCCTCTTTGATCTTCCAACAAATATTATTTAGCACAAAAGGTGACTAGGTGAGTCCATATATCAAGTCTTAAAGGCTCATAATAGCAGACAGAATAATGTCATTATTAGGACCAATACAAACAGCAATGATGTGCAGGGAATCCATAAACTCATTAAGAATAAACAATATTGGCAGACAATTTTACCTTTTTTCCACACCAAAAGTAGGCCAACCAAATCTCCACGCACACCATTACATTAGATAATCCATGTTGGAGTAATCGAACTTAACTAGCCAGTTAAAAAATTATATCTTTCTGTAGTGACAAGATCTCATTGGAACAAGTTTTCTGCTGCCTCAAATATCTTGAATTGGAAATTCCACCACCAAGTCTGAAATGCCTACTTTTAAAGATACACAATTACTTAATACTAACCATAATAACGCTTCATTTGATTTGACCTGAAAACTCCCAAGGAATAATGCGCGGTCCACAATTTATTACTAGGCGATGCATAATCTGTTTCTAACTCGAGGGGAAGAGAAAAGAATATATATCTGTCTTTGACAAATGACAATCATTATATATAGTTAGGGAATCAGTTGCTTCGTGCACGAACCAGCAAAGGCTTTGTTTATTATACGAAATTTCCTAACACCCACTGCACCCGCTGTCATCATCGCTGTCGTATACATACGTACATATGGACCTGAACGCACGTTATTGGAAATACTCTTCATCAGGTATCATATCAACCAAATTGACCTATATATGCGCGCGTGTGCATGTGCAGCATATATACACCTGCACAAAGTGCCAAACAAATTGTCTTATTCTGCAAGGTTGGATTCGTTGTGCTGGCTATCTTCGATGGAGTGACTATGGAGTAGTGGAGTGCGAAATGACAATGCATGCGTATCAACAAACACCTTGGAAGGTGACCTGGCCTGACCCTGCAGCTTGCTCGACATATATAGTTTATTGGGCAGCTTGCTGCTTTCTCTTCCGGATTAAGCAGATGGAGACCGTGCGCGCATCACTCATGTGGATTGAATAATTGAAAAGGCAGCAATGCAATATACCGGTGGTGGAGCTTGCTTTTGACGCTGTGTTTAGTTTCCATAGAATCCAAATGCAAAATGTCAATTACTTTGGAATGATGAAATACAAAATACCAAAATTTTTATGGGTGCGTTTAGTTCTATCTAAAATGTTAAATTTTTTATGGGGTGGGTGAGGGCTTTTTGGCTTTTTTTTTTTGCCTCTTGAGGCTAAAATCCAAAATGAAGAATGGATACCTTTTTACCAAAAATTTTGTATGATATTTCGTTTTATTTTGCAAAATGATGAACCAAAACCTAAAAAATTTTGAGTGAAATGGGCAACTAAACACACCCTGAATCTGTTGCCTAGCTTAATGGACGTTTTAGAACGAGATTTGGAAGTATTAGCTAGCTAGTACTCTATATGTATTAGAAAATGATGAAATGCGTATGATGATGAGAGTGAGACGATACGCCACCACCACTATAAATGTCAAGAGTTTGGAGAAAACGGACGGGGTGAGAGCGAGGAGGCATGTTGGCACTAGTACTCTCTTTGAGTTATGCCACGGCACATGCATGTGAAAGGTGTGGTGAAAACACAAACATAGCAATCGTCAACGTCAACTTGTGGTGTGGATCGATCGCTACTCGTTAGCTAGCTGCCTACTAGCACACACGAAGTACGTACACGAAGCTTTGTTGCGTAGTGATCGAAAGCGACGCTTGGTAAAAGGTGCCGTGGCAAGAAACAAAAAAAATAACACAAACGCTTGTCGTTCTCGGGCGTCAGTAGCTACGATGCTACGATGGATGTAACGGTTAATTGGAGCAGAATTCTGCTCTGGGGAACCCCTGGCCGTCCAGTTTTATATCTTCACAAAAAAAAAGATGTTATTGAGACCGGCCTAACTAATAACCCGATTTAACTGAAACCTGCAATCGATCAACACGGAGTACGTACTGTCGAACAATTCAAAGAAACTTGGGAGTCTCCGGGCGTGCATGATTGTGTCGCTTGCACCGGCGCCAGATCTGGACCGATTGAAATAAAATCCACATGGCGCCACAACAATGATGCAGTCATTGATTGGCTACCTAGCTCCTCCTAGCTAGCCAAGTGCGAATAATTGCTGATAAAAAAAATTGCGATGCAGCTGCAATCAGAAACGACAGGCACTGTCCGTGCGTGGATCGCATGCATGGATGCATGGCCGTGGCCGTATATTAGAGACGACGATCGAGGTGGGATGGAGGCGGGAAGGGGGAATGATGACTTTCTTCTCGATCATGCATTCTCCGTGTCATATAGCTCGCTTTTCCTCATCTCCTCCACTTCCAAGCTAGCTCTTCCCTGATCCGGGAGTTATTGATATTGTTTTCTCCGTCGACCACGTTTGCTTGCGATAAATATGACATATGTGCCTTCTGTTAACAGGTGAGTATGTATGAGAAACACACATTTTGAACGGAATGGAATAGGTTCTTTTTTGGAATTGCTAACTAACAACCGCATGTTTTCCTGGCTGGCAACAACCGCTTTTGTGGCCGTGCGATCGTGCTCGCTAGCGGCTGGGATCGACAGCGCACGCGTGGTGCTATCCCATCTTCGTGGTTTCATCACAGGCGCCGCGAGCACGAAAACTTGTGTCGGGGTCACGGACGGAGACCCGGGCGTCGGGCCCAGCGCGAAAACTTGCCACCGGGCTGTCGAGGGCGGATGGGTAAAATTTGTAATTTTTTCTGAAATTTGTGAATAATTTGACATATATTTCTCTGATATCTGGAATCTATAGAAGAAATTTGTAATTTTTTTGAAAAATTTTACATATATCTGTGTTATCCCTAAATTACATCACTCTGTCCAAGAAATTACACTAAAAAATCATTGTAAATATAGTAATAAGACGGTATAAATATAGCTATAAGATAGTATAAGTGCATGTGAAAAATCTAATTGTTTGGAAGGGGCTAAAACAAACAGTTATTGGCTAGATAGATTCTTTTTTAAAAAAAAAAAATTAAGGTGTGGCAATATGCGCCAATGCCCACCAAACCACCAGAAGCATTTCCATGTGACGCTGCTGCTACAATAATACTCCTCCCATCATGAGACCTAGGGGCTGTTTGGTTCCTGGCCTCAGTCAGCCACGCCATAGCGTGGTGTTAGTGGCGTCGCCACGGCCAAGGCGACGAGAAAGCTCGCCACACCCGCCGCAACTCACCACACTCGCTACCAGCTAAAGGACAAATGAACAGAAGCAAAACGACAGGCAAATAAATATGTGGCAGCCAAACTTTACTGGACAACCAAACACTAGCCGGATAGGTGTGGCTGCCTCACTTTACTCATGGCGAGTTACGGCGGCAACCAAACAGCCCCGTAGACTAGAAAGGCATGGTACAGCTACCAAACGTAGTTCCTCTGGAGCCTGGCTAACAGGCCGATTTAGCTTATCGGAGCTTGGCTAGAAGACAAGTTTAGCCAACCAAACATATCTGACTTGGTCCTGTGAAGCCTGGCTAGAGTAGAGGTGCGGCAACCAAACAGCCCATAGTCCCGGCGCCAGCGGTCATCAACTCAAAGTCGTGGCACAGTACATCAAGATTGTGATGTGCATACTCCTGAATGGGTCGCAAAAGGCAGGCAGGCTGATCCATCGGTTTGACTGACGGAGGCTGCACGTAGGACGCAGCGGGCCATGACGCATCATCATTCCTGCGCGCGGCAGAAATATAGGACAGATCCAGGAAAGAGGCACCTGTGGCTGGTGGTCAGACTCTCAGTCGGTCACGCACTGGAACGATTGGTAGCGGACGTGACTTTCTCGATGGACGGCCATCTGCTAGGTAGGGCAGATTGTCAACTTATGGTTCGGTTGGATTCACACGCTTGACGACAGTGGCGGACCCAGAATCATTTCTTTGGGTAGGCACATAGTATAAGAACAATGCTCTACAATACGCTACAGTCTTGCTACAGTGCTCCGTTACCTTGGTCGCCGGGAATCTAGGGTAGTCCCGAGACTACCCAAAACCCGGCTGACGACGCGCCTCATGCACGCACGCAGACGCAGCAGATGATGCCATCATCTCAACTGTTTCGTCGGCCTCGAAATGTCAAAACGAGGATGGAGGAAAGAAAGCTGGCAATCAAATAATTAAAAGCTGGGGCATGGTGGCCATATATAAAACGAATGAAGACCGAGAGCGACAGGGCTTGATATGAACCAGAACAGTCTAAGGGCTTGTTTAGTCAAAAGGTGAAAAGTTTTTTATGTCACATCAGATGTTTTATGGGATATCGGATGGGGTTTTCGGATACTAATTAAAAAACTTATTTCTGCCACAAAGATCGGGACCCTGTCCCCTTCACGGACTAATTAAAAAACTTATTTTCCATTCATGGACGCTGATCCGGACCCTGTCCCTAACAAGAACCCTACGGTGGTTTACAAACTTATTTGCATTGTTTTTTGGCAGGAGCGGTTCGCCAGTATTACGATCGACTTCTGTGATTATGTAGTGGCCCTCCAACGGTTTTGTTGGGCCTCGTACACTTTTCATCGACGTCGTCGATCCCGAGGGCTACATACGTAGAAACACAAAGATTCAGTAATACAAATATATATATACGGATTAATAGAATTATGCTTAATTTCATATATATAAGAGATGCAAGATTATTAACAAATACACCTCGCCAGCGTTTTCTTGCACAAGATTTTCTTGCACAAGAGGTTCTTGCTCATCTTCAAAATTCAGTAAGTATTGAGAGCCATTATCAAACTTCGGGTCGACCTCGTTCTGGTTGTTGGGGCCATATTGAGTACCGGCATTGATAATGTTCATCATGGCCTCATTCTGGTCATAGTCATCTTGCGGCTCGGCCATCTTAATTACCACAACAATATAAACCATACATTAGTCATGCATATGCTATTTAATGTATAGAGCCAGGGGCTTAAACTTAAATAACTATAGAATTTAGGGTTATTATTTACACCGAGCTCTGGTTAGGGTTTGCATGCGCGAAACTCGATCAGGATATATATAATGGTTTGGAGCGGAGCTCGGCGGGTTAGGGTTAGGAGCGAGTATATATATATATAATTTAGGGTTATTATTTATGCCTTCGTTAGGGTTTGGAGCGAAGCTCGGCCAAGTTAGGGTTTGGAGAGCAGAGCTCGCAATATATATCGATCAACATTAATGTGAATATATCAAAATTCAGAAACATATACCAAAAAATCATAGTACTAACAAAAACAATCTTTTCAATTGTGACGAAGAATCTAATATTCTACAACTATATATTGTAGTACACTACTACATTTTTTCTACAAATTCATACCACTCAACATTTTTTCCGTATATATATTTTATATTTAAGTAAACTACTACATTTTTTCTATTTTGTCTACAAATAAAATCTATCTATTTTTTCTACATTTTTTCTATGCCAAAAAAATAATATGCACACACACATCACCACACACACTCATACACACACTATTGCTCACATATAGCACAGCGACCATGAGCACGGTGAGGAGATCGAGGACGATTACGAGCATGAGACGATCGAGGATGATGAGCACGTGCGTGCGTGGAGCTAGCCAGGACAAGATGAGGCGGTGATGGAGGTGATGATGAGGACGAGGCGCTCTGGCGAGGACGAGCAGCGGCGCGCGCGGGGGCCGCCGACGGGCCAGAGAGGGGAGGCACACCCGTGCGCATGGAGCCAGGGACGAAGCGCGTGTGTGATGAGGCGGTGCTAGAGGCAGGAACGTGGAGCCGGCGATGACGAGGATGAGGATCAATGACGGTGGCGAGGATGACAGAATGACGATGGTGGCGGTTCTAGATTAGATCTGGGCGAGGGCGAGGATGACGGTAGTGGATCCAGATCTAGGCACCGAGCAAAGACGGGAGAGGCACGAGCTGGGCCGCCGATGGAGGCTACGGGAGAGGTGCGCACACGTGGAGGCTGTTGACGGTGGTTATCTATCATATTAAAAGATCAATTAAACATGAAAAGGGCATGGATATGATCACCAACAGAGGTTTAAGGGTTAAACTGATAGAATTCCACGAGCTTTGGTAAATTATGATTTTACAGGGATTAAATAGAGAAAACGGGGCTGATTATGGATAGAATCCAACTACAACACAACTACTTGCGCAAACGGATCAGAAAGTGGCACTAGAAGGACGTGGAAGACTCCAGAAGACACCAAGACAAAGTGGGAGCCTGGCGGCTGCCAGGTGGGGCCGGCCGGCCCCATCTCTAGGCCGGCCATCCTAGCCCACATGTCAATCACCTCCTCCTTCGTATGATGGTTCCTAACTGACCTCTACTACGCATCTCAACCGTTGAATAAGGTCGGTTTGATCCGAGGGCCATAGTGCAATCCACCAGACTATATAAGCAGACCCAGACCCCCTAAAATCATCATCCTCATTATTGTCAAGACAAAATTAGAACTAGGGTTTCCAGAGAGATTAGAGCTCTACTTCAAGTTTAGGGTTAGGTCTAGCTAGACTCAAGTAGAGGTGGGCATTGCTCAGGATTCCAGATCACCGTCGGAAGATTTGGTAATTCTATTATTGTATCTCATTATTTGACTTTGTGCTACTTCAATAATATCATTATGTTTCTCTTCATTTCATTCTTAGTTTATTCTAGTTGTATATTTGATATAGTCCTGATTGGTACTGATTATGCTCATATGTTCGCAAAGCGCTTAGTTCAATTTCGGATTAGATTAGGTGGTCGACGTAATATAAGCGTGGTGTTTATATTAGGTTTGCCTGTGAATGCACCCTATATTCTGGGCCAGCAAGTGGTAGATCACGGGAGTGACAGTCCTGTTGAGTCCTTTGTAGTCCACTCCCCGAATATAGGCCAAGTAGAACCTGGATGCAAGGAAGGGATTGCTCTTTTCCTGATCTTCCTTAGTAATGTTTCTTATGAGTAGACGAAATATCGATTGTGCTATAGATGATAATGTATATATTAGGGTGAGCTGTAGACTTGATGGATATGAAATAATTTAGGAATCTAATGTCTTAATTTATCTCCTGACCTGCTCTACTTGATTTATGAGTCTCTCTTTAAGTTCTGGAATTCCCAACTATACCTTATTTAACCTTTATCATTACTGTCTTACCCCTGTAAAGATAAGAGTGGTTATTTGCTTAATATCTTGAGTATGTATTTGTACCTCTTTCTAGCCATATCATTCTTGCCTTTAACCCTTGACTAAAGCTCCCATTGGTAAAGTATAAATAACGATACCTGGAACATTCCTAGGTGAAATGCTACAAATAGCCTTATTTCTATATTTTCTATATAAGTGTCATGATCATAAGTACAACCACACTCCTAGTGTCAAGTTAGGGATGACAACTTAATTTAAGTGACGCTAAGGAGTGCCAACAGAGGCGGTGTTGGAGGAGAGGAGCGGCAGCGTGGTGGCTCTCGGACGAAGAAACGAAGGCGTTGGAGGGGGAGAAGAACAGGAGGCGGTATATAGAGGGCACCTTAAGTCCCGGGTAAAGCCATGACCCAGGACTAAAGGTTCTTTAGTCCCAAGTGATGGCAAGAACCAGGACTAAAGGTCTGACCTTTAGTCCCGGGTGCAGCCACGACCTGGGAGTAAAGGGGATTTTTGGCGGGCCGCGAAAACGCAGCCCATCTTTAATCCCGGGTGGTTGATCCACCTGGGAATATAGGTGGGCTGCAGTTTGGCTTCCCGCTAGGTTTTAGACGTTTTTCCTTTTTTATATATTTCTTTTATATAAATATGCAGAGAGTTGTTAATTGCCTAGTAAATAAAATATTAGCCAAAAAAATTACAAAATAAATTCTAGGATCTGGTTTTGCATTATTATACACAACAAAAATATGTAATCGAAACTCTTTTGTTTTACCGTATAAATATTTAACATAGTGTAAATAATAATCACAATTTGCACCATGCAAAAATATACTACTTGATTAAAATCATTAAACTATTGCTTTTTGACAGAAAATTTGTTTTTACATCTTATTAACGTTGATCATTTAGTTTTCATCACACATTCTCCACAGGAAATCTACCGTCAAGCAAAAAATTCATTTTAACCGTAGGAAATCTAAAAACATGACAAGAAAATCTGAAGTAACAATTATTACATAATAGGTCTAATACATCACCGTATCAAGTGGAAACAGCAATGAACTTTTTCTTGACGTATGTCGCTTGGTTATGATCACGCCTTAACCATGGAGTGTCCTCATCATTTAGCAGGACGCTTGGGTCGCTGTTCATTGCAAAGGACGGAATTCCATCATTCTTTTCATAATCTTCTAAAATGCTAAACCTGTCCTTGATTCCCATGATGTTTCTTTTCCCTGAAAGAACTATGTGGCGCTTTGGCTTATTGTCCGAGCCGTTGTCATAGGTTTTCCCTTTCTTTGGTTTGGTAGACATGTCCTTCACATAGAAAACCTGATTCACATCCTTGTCTAAGACGAATGGTTCATCTCTATACCCAAGATTGTTGAGGTCCACTATTGTCAATCCATATTGATGGTCCATTGTTACCCCACCTCCGGTCACCTTCACCCACTGGCACCAAAACAAAGGGACCTTAAAATAAGATCTATAGTCTAATTCTCATATCTTTTCTATACGGCCATAATATGTTTCCTTGTTCCCATTTGGGTCTATGGCATCTATGCGGACACCACTGTTTTTGTTGGTACTCCTTTTATCTATTGTATAATATGTATTGCCATTTATCTCGTACCTATTGAATATCATGATATGCCAAGATGGTCCCCTAGACAACAAGTACAGTTGGTCATCCAGACTCTCGCCACCCTGACATCGTTTTCGCAACCAACCGCCGAAAGATTTCATGTGTCAATGCGTAATCTAGGCTTCAGTCCTCCCTGGGAATTCAGATCGTACAATGTCCTAGTGTACCTCGATATTCGGATCCACCAAGGAGGAGTTTTGCGGAACTATGTAGTGTGTTTTATGAAAATAATCATCCTTGCCAATCTATGCTTTCTTTTCTAGTGTTCCCTTTCCACTTAGTCTCCCCTCATGTCGTGATTCAAGAACACCAATCGGGTCGAGATCAAGAATAAAATCAACTCAGAACTCAATGACCTCCTCTGTTTCGTAGCCTTGGCGATGCTTCCTTATGACCGAGCACGGTTGTGAACATATTTCTTCAGGACTCTCATGAACCTCTCAAAGGGGAACATGTTATGTAGGAACACAAAACCGAGAATACTAATCTCTTTGATCAAGTGAATTAGGAGGTGCGTCATAATATTAAAGAAGGATGGTGGGAACACTAACTCAAAGCTGACATGACATTGGACCACGACATTCTATAGCTTTGCTAGATGCGCTGGATTGATTGCCTTCTGAGAAATTGCATTAAGGAGTGCACATAATTTCACGGTGGCTAATCGTACATTTGGAGGTACAATCCCTCTCAATGCAAACGGAAACAATTGCGTCATAAGCACGTGGCAGTCATATGACTTTAAGTTTAGGAATTTCTTCTGCCATATTTATTATCCCCTTTACATTCAAGGAGAAGCCAGATGGGATCTTGATGTTGTTTAGGCATTCAAACATGCTTTTCTTCTCTTCTTTGCTAAGACTGTAGTCGGCAGGACTTAAGTACTGGTGTTCATCATCTACCTTCTCTGGATCCAGGTTCTCTCGTTCTTTCATACACTGCAGGTCCTATCTTGCTTCCATTGTGTCCTTAGACTTCCCATACACACCCATGAAACCTAGCAAGTTCACACAAAGATTCTTCGTCAGGTACATCATGTCGATCACGCTGCGGACCTCTAGAACTGGCCAGTAGGGTAGCTCCCAAAATATGGACTTCTTCTTCCACATGGGTGCATGTCCGTTAGCATCATTCAGAATAGGTTGGCTGCCAGGTCCCTTCCCAAAGACTACTTATACATCCTTGACCATATTGAATACATCCTCACCACTACGGTTGTCAGGTTTGGTGCTCTGCCTTACCTTTAAAATGCTTGTCTCTCTTTCTTAGGGCGTGATTCAATGGAAGAAATTGATGATGGCCCATGTACACGACCTTTCGATATTTTTTTAAAAATATACCTTCCATGTCATGAAAACAGTGCGTGCATGTATTATATCCCTTATTTGACTGTCCTGAAAGATTACTAAGAGCAGGCCAATCATTGATTATTACGAACAACAATGCTCGCAGGTCAAAGTGTTCATATTTGTACTCATCCCATACACGTACGCTTGTGCTGCTCCACAAAAGTAGAAGTTCCTCAACTAATAGCCTCAAGTATACATCAATGTCGTTTCTAGGTTGCTTTGGGCCTTGGATGTCCATTGGCATCATAATGAACTTTCGCTTCATGCACAGCCATGGAGGAAGGTTGTAGATACATAGGTAATAGGCCAAGTGCTATGACTGCTGCTCCGCTTCTCGAAAGGATTCATGCCATCCGTACTTAAAGCAAACCCTAAGTTTCTTGTGTCATCTGCAGACTTCGAGAATTCTCTATCGATTGCTCTCCACTGGGACCCATCAGCGGGGTGTCTCAACATATAATCTACCTTACAGTTTTCTTTGTGCCATCGCAATAACTTTGCATGCTCTTTGTTTATGAACAACCGTTTCAAGCGTGGTATTATAGGAGCATACCACATCACCTTGGCACGAATTCTCTTTCTAGGACGTTCATCGTCGCCCTCAACATCACCATGGTCATCTCGCCTGATCGTATACCGAGATGCATAGCATACCGGACATGCATCCAAATTCTCGTACTCCTTGTTGCGATAGAGGATGCAGTCATTAGGACATGCATGTATCTTCTGGATTTCTAATCCCAGAGGGCAGACGGCCTATTTTGCTGCATATGTAGTGGCGAGCAATTCGTTTGCCTTCGGAAGCATTCTTTGCGATAGTCAGTAACTCCTCAATCCCTTGTCGGATACACCATTCTTTGCCTTCCATTGCAGCAATTCCAGTGTGGTATCCAACTTTTTTTTGCCCCTCTTCGCAGTCGGGTATAGCAATTTATTGTAATCCTCTAGCATGCGCTCGAACATGATCTTCTCCTTACCACTTTCGCATTCTCTCTGTGCATCACAGATGGCCTGAAAGCTCTTGTTTGGTTTTGGTGAATTGATGAAATCCTAGGTGCTAACCATGTGCTCTAATTGATCGTGAGATGGTTAAGCACCAATCCAAGTGGTGGAGCAATTGAAGTCCAAAGGTGGTAGTGTTGGACATGTGATGATGATCAAGCTCTTCATTTGGAAAAGAAGAAAGAGAAAAACAAAAAGCTCAAGGCAAAGGTAAAATCTTGTAGGAGGTTTTTGTTTGATGATCGAGACACTTAGCGAGTGTGATTACATTTAGGATTGATAGCCGTACTATTAAGAGGGGTGAAACTCATATCAAAATATGGTTATCAAAGTGCCACTGGATGCTTTAACTCATTGCGTATGCATTTAGGATCTAGTGGAGTGCTAACACCCTTTAAAAATATTTGTGAAAATATGCTAACACACGTGCACAAGGTGATACACTTGGTGGTTGGCACATTTGAGTAAGAGTGAAGAAGTTGGTGAAGTAAAGGAGGTGGTTGTCACTATGTAACAATGACTGGACACGGGATCCGAGGGGACTAGTGCGTCCGGTCATGTTTTCCAGAGATGGACTCAGCGTGGCAAGGATGATCGGATGCTAGTTGAACACTGTTCATCATCCGGTCCTACTGATGTGGCTGTGCGCAATGAGGAGGAGGAGCGGACGCAGTGGCGCGTCCGGTCGTGGTCGACCTGACACGTCAGGTCGCCGTTTTGCTGCTCGGGGAGCTCTCTGTAACCAACCTAACACTGAAGCTATGCGTCCGGTCGTTGGGAGAAGCAGTGAGGGCGCGTGTGAGCAGACGTAGCACCGGCACGCCCGGTCGCTACTTAACGCTTAGAGAAGGGCCGCCGACCGTTGGGATCGCATGGCTGAGGTCAAACGAGGAGGACATGTGGTTGCATCGCAGCGACCAGACGCTGGCTGGGCTGCGTCTGGTCATTCGGACCTGCGCGTCCGGTCGCATCGTGGAAGCTAACAACAGAGAGCCAACTGCTCTATTTCAAGGGGACGCCTATAAAAGGTGTTTGGCCGGCTCAAGCTCTCACTCTTGGCTATTTGCATTGATATAGCAACATTGTGAGCTTAGCCAAAGCCCTTCCACTCATCTTCATCATTGATTCATCATCTTTGTGAGATTGGAAGAGTATCAAGTGCATTGCTCGAGTGTTTGCATCTAGAGACACTTGGTGATCGTGTTTCACTGCAGGATTTGCTTGTTACTCTTGGTGGTTGCCGCCACCTAGACGGCTTGGGGCATTGAGGATCGTCGACCGGAGGTTGGTGTTTGTCTCCGGCTCCGATCGTGGTGATTGTGAGGGGTTCTTGACCTTTCTCCGACGGAGAGCCAAAAGGTACTCTATTAGATTGCTCGTGGCTTATGTGATCCTTATCTTATGTTGGTTGTGCGGCACCCTATGAGGGTTTAGCGTGTGATACTAATTAGCACGTGAACCTCTAAGTGAGTGAATCGCCATAACGAGGACTATTTTGTCTGCAAGCAAGTGAACATCGATAAAAAAAATCCATTGCATCTTAACCTCCGAGTGCGTACGCCACTCGCTCGTGCTGCTGTTTGGTGCTGGTGTTGCGGGTGAGCCTGCAGTACTAACAACCTGTTTGATTTGAATAAGCTGGGATTAGTTAATGATGATGATGATGCTTTGGCAGCGGAGCAGCCTAAACAAATGGGAGTCTCGAGATCCGGCGATCTCCAACGGCGTCCCTTTCCGGACTCTGCCGTCTGTCTACGTGCGCAATGTGCGGACGAAAAGATGTCGCTGGCCCACCGCACCGCACCGATGGACAAAGGTGCATAGATCATGGATGCTGCCGCAGAGAAGAGCAGAGCAGCATGTGATGCAGGGCAACGCGCCGGTGGCCCAGCTCGTTCGTCCCCATTTGGCCACCTGTGCGCCCGAGCCTTTTCCAGGTCGCCGGGCGGCCGGGACCTGCTTTTGTTTCGTCATCCACTTCAGTGTCGCCATACGGCCGCGCACATGTCACCGCGCTTTGTTTATGCATACCTTACGTTCCACTCTCTTGAAAGAACGACGACGATCCATCCCCTCCGGACCGGGCCGTGTTTTTAAATTTTAAATTTTTATAATGTAAAGGCGATCTTGACAAGGAGGCCACATAATCGATGGTTTAGGTTAGAGGAGGCAGCCACGCGAGGGGGCCCATGCCGCGAGCTGCAAACAGCCGACAGTTCAATCCCCTCCGGACCAGGCCGTGTTTTTAAATTTTAAATTTTTATAATGTAAAGGCGATCTTGACAAGAAGGCCAGATAATCGATGGTTTAGGTTAGAGGAGGCAGCCACGCGAGGGGGCCCATGCCGCGAGCTGCAAACTGCCAACAGTTCAGTCCAGTCCAGTCCACCAGCGGCGGGGGGTCCGGCATGGCATTGGCATATGCGGCGGCCGGCGCTAGTCGCCACCCGGACGCCCCACGTCGGAGCGGTGGGTGGTGGCGCGGACGTGGCCACGTGGGAACTGATCCAACTGCATCAAGCATCATGCCGTACAGATTTGCGACGGTCATTTGTTTTTGCTTCTTCTGTTGAGGTGGCGGCTTCCCTTTGCACCCAAACCTGGTATGTGCGCATTCAAATACAGCTTGTTCGTTTCGCTGGATTATTGTGGCTGAAAGTACTGTTCGCTGGTTTATTGTGAGAGAAAAATACTGCTGGATGGCTGCTGATTTGGCTGAACCAGCGAAACGAACAGAGTTAATGGCTTCCTGTGGTTGTTTATTTCTTTTGGCTCTGTCTACCAAAAATCGGGATATTAATTAACCTCATCCTGATTTTACACATTATTCAAAAAATATATAATAAAAAATGCGAGTAATATTAATGGATTTAGTGAGCTTAGAAAGCCTCTTAAAAAAGTTGTCCCCTATCTAATAGTCTAGTTTATAAAACCTATATATGCTCAATTACCCAACTTTTAAAAACTCTTAAGCCACTTCTCCCCAACTATCTTGATTTTTGAAAATTTAGGTGGATGAAATGGAGCCTAAAGGCACTGCAAGATTTAGGCATTTTTACACCACCCATTGTACATATAAAAAAATACAGCAAGATTCGCTTCAAATATACTCTAATGTAACGTAGCAATACAGTATATAATGTAACGTGGCCCAGATCCTATGGCCCATGTGGCCCAAGCAACTCATACATATTACGGGTACTAGCAACACGGGTTCCGTCTCACCCGCTCGCATTCTTCCCTGGGAGCGCATGCATGCACGGTGACGGACGGTGCACGCCATGACGCTACAATACAGTACCCCGTGAATGAGAACTGACGCTAGCGTAGTAGTAGCAGTAGTTCGTCGAAGCACCCTGAGCCTCGCTGGTCTCGATCGAATTCTCTCGATCAACTATGCATAATAATATATAATATTATAATACTGTATGTATGGGGTATGTACAGAGTGCCGATGCACGGGCCGCTTGCGATGGTGGTACGTACGTACGTTGTACAGAGTAGTACTATGGGCTTGTTGAGTTGCAAAAAAATTTGCAAAATGATCATGTAGCACGTTTCGTTGTTATTTAACAATTAGTGTCCAATTATGGTCTAATTAGGCTTAAAAGATTTGTCTCGTCCATTTCGTCTAACGTGTGTAATTAGTTTTATTTTTTATTTATATTTAATGCTTCGTGCATGTGTCTAAAAATTCGATGTGACGGGGAATCTGAAAAATTTTGCAAAATTTTCTATGAACTAAACCGGCCCTGTATACGTAACAGCGAAACGAACAGCAGCATGTGCAACAGTAGCGGCGGTCGGGGCTGGGGGTGCCCAGCCCAATCGCAACGGACGGGCTACGGCGACACAGACAGACAGGCCATGTGTACCCTGCACGGCACCTGCGTGCGTACAGGTACGGTTGCATGTGATTTCTCGCCCGTACGTTTGTTTCAAAAAAATTTCGCCCGTACGAGTATAGTAGGACGTATACGTGTCGCGCCTGCCGGCCTGCCGCCTACGTACGTGTCCCGTAAAGTTTATACGTACTGTACGTATACCACATGAATGCCTTCGCTGCCGATCCGATCCTCTCGATTGTTGGCATTCATTCACATATGTTTGGTGGCACATGCACAGAGAGAGAGAGCTGCGTGTTGTGGGATCGTACGTTAGCTGCCTCTGCCGTTGCCTGGGGTCAAACATAGCATGGCTGCACTGTGTAACCACGTCGCTGGGTTTGGACGTGTGCGACGTGGACTGCATGCACGCATGCATGGTCGACACGATGACACGACCGGGCTTCAGATTTGCATCTCGCATGCGTGCGTGCGTACGCGCACCATCGTCAGTTCGGTCGTCACGCCAACTAAACTCTTCAGGGGTGTTTGGTTCAAGTTTTTTTTAACACCTGTCACATCGAATGTTTGGAGACAAGCATAGAGGGTTAAACATAGACTAATTATAAAACTAATTGCATAGGTTAAGATTAATTTACGAGACGAATCTATTAAGCCTAATTAGTCCATTATTAGTATCCAAACACCTTATGGTCAGCTCCATGGTCAACACCTGTTAAAGTTTAACAGAGCGAACTAAACAAATCCTTAATCTTTAGTCCCTATCGTATCAATTGTTTAGACACATGCATTGAGTACTAAATATAGACTATTTACGAAACTAAATACATAGATTGAGACTAATTTGCGAGACGAATTTTTTAAGCCTAATTAGTTTATGTTTTGACATTGTGGTGCTACAGTAACATGTGCTAATGACGAATTAATTAGTCTTAATAAATTCATCTCGCGGTTTACTGACGGAATCGGTAATTTGTTTTTTATTAGTATCTGAATACCTCATATAATACCCCATATAACATCCAATATGACACCAACTAAACTTTAGTCCCAACATCCAAACAGCCCTGAAACACATCATGCACACGTATGATCGCTGGCCCTTTTAGCTTTTTTTTTCTTTTTGACATGGAAAGGTCTTCCATTACTCATAACTCGCTGCCAAATCGTTGGCAACCAGTTCACGAATACAACTTGAAATGCTGTCTAAAACCGGCTCAGCACCCATACTCAGACTTGCCCCAAGGGCGGCGAGGCTATCAGCTACCATATTACATGAGCGAGGGATATGTTTAACAGCACAGGAGGTAAAATTACAAGCCAGGAGATCTTTCATCTCCCATATAAGACCCCTAGCAGAAGAACGATCAAAGTCCATAGACTTCATTGCCTACGCCACCATGGAAGCATCTGTTTCCAGGATCATCCTTTGCACTCCCAGATCAGCCGCTCTTTGGATCCCTTGCAAGCAGGCTATGATTTCTGCATGGAATGCTTCACCAACGTTCTCTAGCTTGCCGTAGCCAGCATTGATTACTCCCCCATCCCATTCCCGGATCACAAAACTCCAGCCTCCTATACGGCCTCCAGCAAAGAAAGCTCCATCGCAATTTAGCTTCACTGTGTTTTCCGGTGGTGGCTTCCATGCTTTCCGGACTGCATATGAGTTGATCAGCCATGCAAGATGGCTGGCACTTCTCTGCTGTCCCCCTTCTCTGACACTACATCTTTCAGACCACCATATATAAAGAAGTGTGATCACCCGACTTTGTGTTTTCGGCGCCAGTTTGCGGATTGCTTCTAACACCTCCCTTGCTGAAAGCTTTTTAGCTAAACCTTGTCTCACTCCATCAAGCTGCAGTTTAGCCCATATATGTCGCACTGTTTTACATTTGAAGAACAGATGTGCTCCATCCTCATCATATCGCCCACATATGACACAACTCTTTTCAATTCTCATTCCACGCCTCCATAGATTGACTCGGAGTGCTAGACTATTATGCGCCATCCGCCACAGGTGATGAATCATCTTCTTTGGGCATTTTAAGTTCCACACTCTTTTCCAGAAAGGATCAAGTACCTGCACACCGGTTGTCGAGCTGGATCCTCCTCTTCTAGATTCAGTCTTTATCTTTTAGTCCTCCATGCACTAGTACAGAGACATACTATATAGGCGGGTCTATACCCATTTTCGCTGGCGTTTTCCAGCACCGCCTGCGCTGGAGGCCAGTGGAAATGGGACCACAATACAGGCGGTTGCTTTTGAACCATCTGTGGAAATCCATTTCCATAGACGGCTCACTCAGTGAACCGCCTGTGTAGAGTGAGCCACCTACAGGCGGTTCAAAAGCAACCGCCTGTGATGTTGGATATTTTTATATTATTAAATATATACACATACATTGATATTGGAACTACTAAACCTTATTGGATGGTGTTCAAATATAGCAACATTCAATTTAAATATTTCATACATACATTTATATACATCAAAGTTTCGTGCTCAAAAACATAAAGTTACAAGAGTATCTATACATCACACATTATATACAACAAAGTTTTCACCCGTTGTCCAATAACTGTCTCGACTAAGTTGAAGCCTACTAATCTCTGTGAGCATTCTATACTCTGGGCGAGCTAAGACACTGGTAGCATCGTGATATTTCCCATCGCATGGAATGACTTCTTTCAAGATGAATGAGCACAGGTCCTCAACTATGTTGTATAAAGCACGTTCGGTCAAGTGCTTAGCCTTTTTTACATCAAATTTCTGGAAAGGAGGTTTATAAACATCATATATTTACACTTGATAATACATTTGCAAATTTAATGTCAGAAATACATACATGACTATTACTTATATTACCTTAGAAGGGTTCTTGATGTATCGTCCGTTCTCTCTCATGAACTCGCACACGTAGAATCCACAGTGGACCGATCCGGGTGGTTGCTTGTGGCACTATATAGCGGGAAAGTGGTTATTTACTTGTAACATCGTCCTATGTATTGTACATGTATGATATGTATTCACAAATTTCCATACGTACCGGCCAGTTATGATATATTTTCAATGGCTGCCCTTGTGTTGATGACTCGCACCTTCCACCTTTAATCTTGTAATACCTATATGCCATATAATCTCGAATAGAATCACCTTATTATTCTCAACATCTCATCGATTAAACTATGCATGCAAAATCTCGACTTACAGCTCTAAGTGCCTCACGAATGTTCCATAGCTTGTAGTCGGGCAATCTGCGGAGTCACATACCAACACCTTTCCAGACCTAGAAAAAATCATAAAGCAGATCCAGTGGTCCCTGCATGAATCAAATTTGTGATGCATGTGTGTACTAAAATAATTAATTTGATATATGCAAACTCACACTAACTCAAAGTTGTAGGGGGTCACTATAGATTCCTAGTGTTGAAACTGAAGCATTGCGTGTCCTAGGTAGAGGGCGTATCTGGCTTCAAACTCCTTCATACGGTCCACTATTTTCTTCTCCCGTTCTTCACCTTGTCAGATCAAAGCAACCCATTGCAAATGTTGGGATGGCTTGTGCAACCGCTTTTATCATGATTTCCTTTCCTGCTTTTGAGAGCATCATCTCCTTCCAGCACATTATTCTTTGCCAAATTCTATCCTTCAGATAGCTGAAAGTGCCTGATCTTGATGCTCCCACATGAACAGGCAATCCCAAGTATCGGTCATTGACAGCCTCATTGGGGATTTGCAAAATCTCTTTCACTGCTAAACGGTCCTCATCACTTGTGTTAGGACTGAAGAGAACTGCAGATTTGCCTTTATTTATTGTTTGGCCTGACACTTGTTCATACATGTTCAGAATACCTTGTATCTGTGCTGCATTCTCTCCATTTGCCTGGACTAGAAGAAGAACCACATTTATTCCCCACCGCCAAAACACCGCAATGCCCTTCGTTTGCTCGATGCTTGCAAGAAGGTGAACAAGAAATGATTCTCACCAAGATCCTTGCAGTTGATCCCCTTGATCGGGCACCACACACGCCCCAGAGTGCGCTCTAGGGTTTCTAGCGCCACAAGCATCTCCGCCATGACCTTTTCGATCGCATGTGGCTCTGCCATGCGGGACCGTTGACTACCTCCACCACCGATCGTCACGCCATCATGCTCCTCCTCCGACAGCTTCAGCTTCCCCATCAAACCCTCCACATTCTCCATCTCGATCACCATGAACTCCTTAGGGTTTCAAAGAAAAAACCTTCGAGAGGCGGTGGGAGCCAAAGCTCCTCCCGGCTAGCATGTTGGGTTTGGGCTCCAATCACCGGAGAGGGACGTGGACTCAGGATGATGGGACGTGGAAGATCTAGATCCAACCTTTGGGAGAGAGATGGATTGAGATCCGAGCAAAATTCGTGGGAAAGACGATAGAAAAGGAGACTTCGAAAACCCACCTCCTAAGTCGCCTAGGAAAACCCTAGGCGCCGGGACTGTTGACCCTTTTAGCTTTCAGGTGCGCTGAGTGTCCACACGTCTTTTTGCTGCAATTGCTTGGAAGGAACAAGGAACAAAGTTGGCCAGTTGGGGGGCTACTATCTACAGTACATGATACGGACCACAGGCTACGCGACGTGATGATCGACAGCCTAACCCAACTGTAGTAATATATATACGGATCTGTGGGCCGGGGAAGCCGGCAGCATGCGTAGCGTAGCTGTGGTGCTAGCAGTAGTAGTAGCCCGTAGCACGTTCGTAGGATTTCAAAAAAAATACTCATCTTCTTATATATTGTAAATAAATATGTTGGTACATAATTCACCGCCTCATTTCTAAATAGAATTGTTAGTGTTTACGAATTGAAGTGCTCACCATTACTTAGCCCTTTTCTTTGATCTTCCAACAAGTATTATTTAGCACCAAAAGGTGGCTAGGTGAGTCCATATATCAAGTCTTAAAGGTTCATCATGGTAGACAGCAGAATCATGTCATTATTAGGACCAATACAAATAGGAATGATGTGTAGGGAATCCATAAACTCATTAAGAATAAACAATATTGGCAGACAATTTTACCTTTTGCCACACCAAAAGTAACCCAACCAAATCTCCACGCACACCATTACATTAGATAATCAATGTTGGAATCGAACTTAATTAGCCAGTATATATATATATATATATATATATAGTGACAAGCAAGATCTCAATGGAACAAATTCTCTGCTGCCTCAAATATTGAAATGAAGTCCCCCCACCAAGTCTCAAATGCCTACTTTTTAAGATACAAAATACTTAATAACAATAATAACGCATCGATTTTTTTTGTTCGAGCAAACACATCATTTGATTTGACCTGAAAGCTCCCAAGGAATCACGATCTACAATAACAATAGTTTTCTAACGCGAGGGAAAGAGAAAAGAATATATATATTTGCCTTTGACAATCATCATATATACTAGATATAGTTGGGGAATCAGTTGCTTCGTGTACGTAAGAGCAAAGGCCGGCTCTCACTACAGGAAACTGGCTCTTTGCCGACTGCAATTTTCTTTGTCCACTGTTTTTTTTCGACACTCGGCAAAGAGGTCCCTTTGCCAACTGGAATTTCCTGCAGTCGGCAAAGCAGGATTTGCCGACTGCCTGGCTTTGCCGACTGCTAGGCAGTTGGCAAAGCCACGGCTTTGCCGACTGCCAGGCAGTTGGCAAAGAATTGCAGTCGGCAAAGGCAGGCCATGGTTGACGCCATCCACACCGTCACCTTTGCCGACTGCCACTCCGTCAGCAGTCGGCAAAGGTGCAGGCTTTGCCGACTGCCATCCTCCCTGGCAGTCGGCAAAGGCTCTTTGCCAACTGCCACTGATGGCAGTTGGCAAAGAATTATTTTTTTTTTTGATTTTCGATCCCAGTTTTTTTGTGTTGCCTTGCTACAGTAAGTACATGATATATTCCAAGTTTGGGGTCATTTTGATTTATTTTGCTATATTCCATTGATTTTTGTTGTTTCTTTGATTTTTTTCCGGCAGCTCTAGATTTGAACTGCAGGTACATGAAATAATGGAATCCGGCAATTTAGAAAATGATATTCATGATGTTTGGAGCATGTTGAGGCCGTGTGCGGGGCCTCGCGTGAAATTTCGACCGTGTTGGTGTCGGAACACGCCGAGGCACGCGCGTGAAAAGTGTTTTTAAATTTTATAAAATCGAAACGGAGTCCGAAAATGACGAAACTTGACGACGTGTCTTGCCATCGCATGCGGAGGCTGTGGTAAAAATTTGAGAAAGTTTCGAGCAAGTGGCGACGTCGGGTGGCTAAAACCTGGACTAACGTCGGGTGGCTAACTTGTTATCACATGTGGAGATGTCCAGGTTTTAGCCACCCGACGTCGCCACTTGCTCGAAACTTTCTCAAATTTTTACCACAGCCTCCGCATGCGATGACAAGACACGTCGTCAAGTTTCGTCATTTTCGGACTCCGTTTCGATTTTATAAAATTTAAAAACACTTTTCACGCGCGTGCCTCGGCGTGTTCCGACACCAACACGGTCGAAATTTCACGCGAGGCCCCGCACACGGCCTCAACATGCTCCAAACATCATGAATATCATTTTCTAAATCGTCGGATTCCATTATTTCATGTACCTGCAGTTCAAATCTAGAGCTGCCGGAAAAATCAAAGAAACAGCCAAAATCAATGGAATATAGAAAAATAAATCAAAATGACCCCAAACTTGGAATATATCATGTACTTACTGTAGCAAGGCAACACAAAAAAACTGGGATCGAAAATCGAAAAAAAAATTAATTCTTTGCCGACTGCCATCAGTGGCAGTTGGCAAAGAGCCTTTGCCGACTGCCAGGGAGGATGGCAGTCGGCAAAGAATTTTTGAGAAAAAAATAAAAAATAACCTTTGCCGACTGCCAGGGAGCAGAGCAGTCGGCAAAGTATTTTTAAAAAAATTAAAAAAAAAATTTATTTATTGTTCTTAGTAACTAGCAAGTTAAATAAATCAAGTTTTATATAATATATAAATATTATTTATTGTTAATTGTTTGAAATAGTAGATAAATAAATATACACCTGTATGTAGGAAAGAAAAATAATTAAATAAAAAAGAAACTCGAGATATTTATTGTTAATTTTTTCTTGGGTTTTATCTGCACATGGAAAAACTAGCGACCATAAAATTGTATTGATTCACCAAACTCTCCTACCGGATGGACAAACCGTGGGCGGCAAATAGAAGGCCAATATTTCACCTCCCATGCGCGAGCTTAGTGCTCAGTCCAAAAAAGAGTCTAGCAGAACAAAACCACTAAAACAATCATCCAAGAAAAAAATAAAAAAAACATCTCTCCCCCAGCAGCCCACGCGTGGCGACGGCGGAATCCGGCGTGGCGC
The DNA here is from genome assembly GCA_022457205.1 of Saccharum spontaneum. NCBI lineage: Eukaryota > Viridiplantae > Streptophyta > Magnoliopsida > Poales > Poaceae > Saccharum > Saccharum spontaneum. The sequence continues at coordinate 53,260,625 of CM039595.1, forward strand.
CGGCGGTGGTGGCGGCTTCTAGATCCCAGCACTACAAGAAATATAGCTATATATGACGGTTTAGATATGACGTTATAAGAAATCGTCATAAAAAGTCCTATTCTATGACGTTCTATATTTAATCGGTTAAATAAAAAAATAGAGAGGGAGGACTAGATGTCGACAGCCACTTTTCCCCATCCCCCATCCTTCTCCACGCCCGACTCCTTAGGCTCTCTCTCTCGGTCTCCCCTCTCACAGCGCCGCCCCTCCCTGCTCCTCCCCCATGCGGCGCCCGTCCCTGCTTCTCCCCCACACGCCGCCCGTCTCTGCTCCTCCCCCACGTGCCGCTGCCTCCGCCTCCAGCAGCTGCCGGTGCCGTCCCCACTAGTCACCGCCCCTTCGCTCCTCACCATCTCTCCGACGGTCCCTCTGCGACGACCACATATCCCGTCGGCGGCGCTACATCGTCGTGCTCAGTCCCAGCCGCCGCGAGCTGCCTCCTCCCGGCCACATTCGTTCTAGCCTTTGCGGGTGATGAACCAGGGTGAGCACCTTTCTTCCATCCCCAGATCCAGATCTGCCCGGTGGTGATATGGTTGCCGTGGTGGCCGAGAACGAGCACGCCATGGCCGTGCCATGCTGGCCGTGCTAGGTTGCTGCGATTTCCAGGGCATAGCACTAATGCGTGAATCGAATTCAGGTATATTGATCGGAGATTTGGCGTTAGCGTTGCCTCTTAGATACGTGTTAGTGTTGGGACGTTGTCATATTTGTGGTCTTCTCCTTGAATTTTTAGGTGTCGTAGTTTTTTAGTATATTGATTTGGGATCTAGTTTTAGGTATACTTATAATTTTTGTAGCCTTCAATTGCATGGAGCTCACCTGTTTTATAAATTTATTGTTTATTTAGATATGAACGTCTGACCAAAGTGCTTCTGGGATGTGCTTGTTACTATCTTGCTGACAACAAACTAATCAAAAGTGCATGCTGATGGATGCCAGTTTTCTAATTTTATTTTTCTATTGCTCTGTATCCCTTGGTTTGCTGATCAAAACATCTTTCTTGGATGCAGTAATGATGGGAACAAAGTACTACTATCTATGTTCAGCCACCAGCTCCGGTATGTATCTGACCTCTAGCCACATCACTTCTGCTGCCTGCAGCGTATCTGAGAAATTGCCCGCCTGATACAGTAGGCCACACAGCTGTCTAAGTGATACTAATATCTGATAAACTATCGATTCCATTTGTATGGAGTATGTGTGATTTAAAACTCCAGGTCAGCTTTCCACTTAATTAGAAGTCAAGTACTACATTCACGCTATGAACTGTGTGCTCATCTGAGCAGCTGTTATATTCAGCCATTTATGTTAAATCTAATACTTAATTGCTATTCTAGCTATATGATTTCTTCTATCTGATACACAACAAAAGGCATATTTGATGTTGTGCTTAAGGGGCATATGAATTTTATTCAGACCCATGGACTAATGTGTCTGAAAAATGCGAAGAATCTTAAAAGAAAGATACTCAGCCGTCAGCCCTTGTCCTTCGAAGCAACTGAAAGTCAATGAAGTACTCTGTAAGTATTTCCTAAGCCTTTGCAGCAGTTGATTGCCCCTGTGTTTTGTTGTCTTGCTTATATATTTATTTCCAGTACAGCTTATGGTCTTATAATTGGTTTAGGTAGCGACAACCTGAACTAAATAACACTAATATGCAGCAAGAGTATCCTATAATACAAATTTGAGGAATAGTGTAAGCTATGACAACAATCTTGTTCTGGTAAACACAAAAGAAATAGGATAAAATATAATACACAGGGCAATATGTTTGCAACAAAAAGAATATGGAAAGATTCAACTATCATAGTCTGGTAGGATCATAGCAGATTGCCGCGCTTCGGTTTCTAGTTTGTTTTTAGAATCATTTTCTGTTGATGATATACCATGGCGTCTAATCTTCTATTTTGCAGGCATTATCCGGAAGACAAGGACAGTTATCACCACTACCACCACTACAGACCAGGTTGGGGGGTACCGAGGCACAAGATCTGGTGCTGCAGGGGGCAAGCCAGATCTCATCCTCAGCTACCACCACTACAGACCAGGTTTGGGTATTTGCGATTCTTGTGTGGTAGATAATGCTAGCTCTGGCTAAAGAAGCCACGGATGTGCAATTCAGCAGGCACATAACTTCAAATGCCTACACTAATATATTTCATTTTGTGACTTACTGCCTAGTGCCTACCTGTGAATATGTGTTTGCAAAGTGGAGAAGAGACAAATGATTATGTATAAATTTCTTTAAATGAAATGGATGGGGAAAATAGAAGAACAATAACAATTATATATAATTGTGAAGCAAAATCTTATATAATAAATGTTTGCTGCAGAAAATGGATTTCTGACATGGAGTTATCCTTTGGCATCACCTTTACTTTTAAGTTTCTAATAACAACAGTTCCTCCCATGTCTTCTTTATTTATTTGGTACCAACTAAGTTGGTTTAGGTGGCACAATGCAACCACATATGTGCCTGCTAACTATGCTTTTTGCCAAAAAAAAACTTATGTCCTTCATTGGGTCTGCCCCTGGAATGAATAGAGTATAGAGAGAGAGAGAGGATAAATTATAGAGTAGTGTGTATTTTGAGGTTCACACGAGCGGGCTTGCTGTTGGCCGCCTCCTGCCACGGCTCGGCGCGGCCAAGCTCTGCCGGTGCCCGCGGGCGTGGCTGCCCATGGCGTCGCCTGCTCCCGGTGGTCCTCGTGCCTCTGTTTGCCTCCCTCCCCCCCTCTCTCTCTCCCGTTGCCTCTCCCTGCCGGATCGATTTCCTCCTGAATGAAAAAAATACATTTCATGGTGTCCGCAAAAGGACTGTTTCTACTGGTCTGTGAATATTTGTAGCTTTGTGTTCCCAACCAGATGCCATTGCAGTTATTTAGCAACCAGTTCTGTGACGGCTAACTGAAATGTTTTTTTTTGCAGGGTTTTGCCATTTCCACCCTATCATCAGCTATAGTCAACTGACGCTCCCATCGTCCGACTCCCACTTCCCCAAGCATGCACCTTCCTCGGCCACCATCAAGGTCCCGAAGAAGAAGAAGATGACCCAATCTTACTATTTCGCCAGCAACATTGATCTCAATGCCACTGTTACATCAATGTTGGATACGGTGAGTTCAAAAATATTCTCAGCTGTTTACTGTTATCATCAACGAGGTGCTTTTACTCCAACAAGAAAGAACATACCCTACCTTCATACAGCCGATGACATGTAATGATTCCCTGAAATGTTTCTTCTGTTATACTCATGTAAATCTAAATATGGCTGAACCGCTTGCCGCAGAAATGTTGCGCTTGGATCTTGAGCCTACCTAGGTGTTGTGCCATATATCTGAGAACATCACCAGGTCAATGATATTTGTTTGGTTTCTTATTACACTGCATGCTCATGATTTTTGTGCCATATATTTGAGGACATCACCATGTCGATGATATTTGTTTCGTTTCTTGGTGCACTGCAGTGCTCGTCGTTTCGGTCATGTGCAATGACGAGTACTCTTTCCTCTTGCTATTAGATTAATTTGAGGGAATGGGGTAGTGCTGTGATGAGTACATAGTGAGTGTTTAATGCTTGATGCAGTGATCATGAGATATCGTTCCACAGTTTACACCTCTTTCTTTTTTAAAGATAACTGACGCACTGCTCATGACCTATGATGATTCTTCCTTTCACACCAATACACTGTGTTCATAACTGAGGCAATGATAATGAGCAATGTTGATTTTGTTTCTCACGTCTCCTTCTACCTGCTGAATGATAACTGAAGCGATCGTCAATTGGTTGGTTCTATTTTTGGGATGGTTCCTTTTACATCTCTCTACTATGTTGGCAGCTGACACAGTGACCATGAACAATGCTGATCCTATTTTTTTCCCACCTCTTTCGACCTCTTCCATGATAACTGAGGCAATGGTCAGTTGATTGCTTTGATTTTTCCTGTCTCTACCTATTCTATTTCGTGTACTTTGGAGCCTTTCTGCTTCTTCCATGATAGCTGAGACAATGGTTGGTTGGTTCGATTTTTTTTGGCCTCTCTTTGTGCCTATTCTATTTTGTGTACTCTGGACCCAACAATGGGACCATCTGTTTATTGGGACTGCCTCTTAATTAAGCAATTTGGCGTAGTGCTGTGCAGAGACAATAGACAGTGAGGCAACAAGGAATCCTGCCTCCTATCCAGTACAGATCAGTGCAGTGATCCTGCACTGTTACTCTCGGATGGAACATTGCACGTTTTTTCGGCTAATGTGGATGCCCTCTGCCCTCGGGAACCCGAACTCAAATGTAGAGCTTCTGATGTCATCGTCTCTGATGTTTTCTCCCTCTGCCTAATCTGATCATTGCCTTTGGTTTTGCGCTCAGCCTTGCTTATGATCATTGCCTGTGATGTCAATACCACATAATTGTGCAATCTGAGTTTCTGCTTATTGCCTCTCAAGTGACAGACATATTTCATTCTAGCTGGGGTTCGCACGGGCCAAAATATCTCCTTGCCTTCTCCTTCTCAAAGATTACATTGTTGGTTCTGAGCACATGCCCCATTCCCAGAGATTACATGGTCAGACACTTTATTTGCTTGCGATCGCTTTTGGTTGTCCTGTTTCTTTAAACTTTAGATACAATTATGTGCACTGCCAATATGTCTTCAGTTTCACATGCCCAGTCTTTTTCTGACTTATTGATGCTATCACCACCTGTGTAGGGTTACCACTTTAGAACTATGTGGTAGCGGATAACTATGGCCAAAAACAACGAGGCCAAACCTAAAGTTTGTGCATACTCATATGTGCTGTTCTTTTTTTATTATATGCCAATGCCTAAAGGTCTAACATATCCATGGTAGTGTTCGCCCAGTGATTCCTTGGTCATTTCTTATGTCCAGATCAGTCATACCATCCTACATTACCCTTTTTTTTACATGCTGTCATGCTATATCATGCTATCTTCGCCTGGTAGCAACCTGGAATGAAATAGCTGGATTTGCTTTCTACACAATAGATTCACTTGGTGTTTGGAATTCATTGGCTACTCTGGAAACAACGATATTGTTGGAAATTCCCAATATTGTATTATTCTCAAATCTTCTGTGGATACCTCTTTTCGGTTCATTGCACATAGCGCTTTGCTGCCAATATGTGCGTGGTGGTTTCACCTCCTGCCATCTTTCCTTCTTTCAGGACCACTTCCTTTTTATGCCTTCCTTATTTATTCCTATCAAAGCTTTAAAATACCTGGGCGTTAACTCTTCCTTCTCAGTCTTTTTTACATACTTAGCTACGAATTATTTCGTTGGTGTTCCTCATTTCGCACCACTTTCATCATATTCCTTTGTCGATTTAAAATTGCATCTGTTGCTTGGCAATTGCACCTTCATCAGTGTCCATTTGAGAGGCTGAAAGCCATTCGTCAGAATCATAGGGGTTTTGTCAGATTCATCAGGAAAACAAGGTTAGTGCACCTTCTCGTATGCCATCTATAATTCTACATTCATATATGCAGTTATATCTATGCTAATGATCCGCCTCACCTACAGCAGATAGATTTAGGAATGCTCTGTGAATCACATTTGTTCCATATATGAATATTATGTTTTACTATCGGCCTGATTTCACGGTTTCATATTCTTAGTAATAGTACGATTCCCAACACATTGTGTCTGAGCACAACTGTTAACATATTCTGTACTCATGTAGTCAGATGAAATTTCAAATTTCAAAAGTAATAACTGAAATTTGTTCCGTGGTCCTTGGCCCTCGCGCGCAAGGGCGCGCGCTTTCCACTAGTCTAGATATATATTTCATCTGTTCCAGATTATAGATCATTTTGGGTTTTTTAATATTTGTTATGCACCTAGATACTACACTATGTCTAGATACATAGTAAAAGCTATGTACCTAGAAAAACCTAAATAACTTATAATTTGAAATGGAGGGAGTAGTAAAAACAATGTAAAAACAGAAAACAAAAGCAAAAAAAAAATTCCAGCTTTGCCGACTGTTTATAGTCGGCAAAGCTGGGCAAAAAAAACCAGGACAGAGTCTTTGCCGACTGCAATGGGAGGCAGTCGGCAAAGAGGTCAAACCTTTGCCGACTGCAACTCCGAAAGCAGTCGGTAAAGAACATTTCAAAAAAAAATATTTTGTTTCTTTGCCGACTGCCGAGCTGGCGGCCAGTCGGCAAACAGAGTCTTTGCCGACTGCAATGGGAGGCAGTCGGCAAAGAGGTCAAACCTTTGCCGACTGCAACTCCGAAAGCAGTCGGCAAAGAACATTTCAAAAAAAATATTTTCTTTCTTTGCCGACTGCCGAGCTGGCGGCCAGTCGGTAAACAATTTTTGAAAAAAATTCTTTGCCGACTGCCGAGAAACCAGCAGTCGGCAAAGCCTGCCGTCAGGGCTGACGGCGCCACGTGGCTATGCCGACTGCTGGCGTGGCAGTCGGCAAAGGCTTTGCCGACTGTGTGCCACGTGGCAGTCGGCAAATCCGCCTTTGCCGACCCAGGCTTTGCCGACTGCTCTTTGCCGACTGCCACGTGGCTTTGCGGTCGGCAAAGCCTTTGCCGACTGGGTTTATGCCTTTGCCGACCGGGGCAAGCAGTCGGCAAAGAGGCGTTTTTCCTGTAGTGTCTGTTTATAGGAAATTTCCTAACACCCACTGCACCGGCCCGCTGTCATCATGGCTGTCGTATACGTACATATGGACCTGAATGCACGTTATGGGAAATATTCTTCGTTGGGTATCATATCAACAAAAATGACCTATATATGCGCGCGTGCATGTGCAGAGCATATACACACCTGCACAAAGTGGCAAACAAATTATCTTATTCTTCAAGCAGGTTGGATTAGTTGTGTTGTCTACCTTTGAGTGACGATCGACATATACTATATAAAAATAAAATATGGAGTGCAAAAATGACAATGCGTATCAACAACACCTTGGAAGGTGACCTGATGACCGTGCTTGCTCGAGACAGTTTATTGGGCTTGCAGCTTGCTTAATTTCTTCGGATTAAGCAGATGGGGAGACCGCGCGCACCTGTCATGTGGATTGAATATAATTGAAAAGGCAGCAATGCAATACCAGTGGCAGCTTGCTTTTGAATCTGCTCTAACAGACATTTTAGAACGAGAATTGGAAGTATTAGCTACGTAGTACGTACTACGCATTAGAAAATGATGAAGTGGGAACGATGATGATGAGACACTATCACCACTACAAATGTCAAGAGTTTGGAGAAAACGGACGTGTTGAAAGCAAGGAGGCATGTTGGCACTGGTCTATTTGAGTAAATTACGCCACATCATGTGGAAGGTGTGGTGAAAACACAAACATGGCAATCGTCAACATGTGCGTGGAAGAGGTCGCCACTCGCTAGCTAGCAGCCTTGTTGCATCGTGAAAGCGACGCTTGGTACGTGGTACGTAAAGGGTGCTGGAGCAACAAACAAAAATAACACAAACGCTTGTCGTTCTCGCGCTTCAGTAGCTAGCACCTAGCAGGTTCTACGATGCTACGGCTACGATGAATGTAACGGCTATCATAAACGATAAGAACTCCCCCCACAGTTTTATCTTGGAAAAAAAATCATATTGAGACCGCCCTCTCCAATGAATTAATAACCCGATCTGCAGTCCATCTATGGAGCAATTCATTCAAAAGAAACATTGAAGTCTCCGGGAGTGCATGATTGTCTCGCTCGCCAGTCGCCACCGCCGGTAGATCAACGTCTGGACCGATTAAAATCCACATGGGGCGGTGGCGCCACAACAATGGAGTCGTTGATTGGCTAGGTGCGATGCAGCTAGCTGAAATCAGAAACGACGACAGGCACTAGCTGCCCGTGGGTCGCATGCATGGCCCATGCAGTCGCAGCTAGCGGCGTAGTAGTACGCGTGGCCATCATATATATATATATATATATATATAGAGGCGATGATGATGAAAAAGAGGAATGAATAATGACTTTCTTCTCGATCTTGCACACAACGCGTGAGGCCGTGACCTGATCTCTACGTGTCTGCAGGCTAGCTGCAGTACGTCACACCTATATATACTGGCCATGTTTGCTTGTCATATAATTTGTATTTTTCAGTCAGAACAGTGTTTCTCTCTCACAATAAATTAGTGAACAATATTTTCAGTCATACCTTTTCAGCCAAGTGAACGGGCTCGCTGTGCGGACGTTACGATTCCTGGTCCTGTTTTGAGACACAGGCACACAGGTACATACAGTACTGTACACCTAGATGGAAACCTCTCCTGTTCGGCATGTTCCCCATCTCCGTCCTCCACCCCATGTGACGTTGCTATATACTCCCTCCGTCCCGTAATATTTGTCGTCGGAGGCTCAACCCAGTTACCAACGAGCATGGCAAAAGTCTCTGACACCCCTATACATAATGATTTCTCATCTGTGTTCACACCCACCTTTTTACGGGTTTACATGCAGTACAATATTTTCGGTGGCGTGTGAGGCTGGGGAGGGGAGGAGATAAGACTACCCGCAGTGGGTACTCTAAAACGATACTCTATCATTTCTCACTCTATATTTAGAGTGGTATAGTGTTTACTCTATACTGGCGGGGCCCACTAGCTAAACAAAGGAAAAAATGTTACAACTCACAAACCAACGATCCAAATTAAATTTCAATTGCACCATTAAATTCGTCTCAATAAATCCTTCTAAACTAGATCACACATAGATATATTTAGATAAAGTGACAAGTGGGTCCTATAGTAGATAGAGTGGATAGAGGATGATATAGAGGATGGATGGGTGCGGAAGAATTGAGTATAGAGAAGAGAATCTTGCTGTCTAGGACGTATAGAGGATGAATATAGAGGTCCATGAGTGCGGGTAGTCTAAGACTGCCTGGTCTAACAGCTCGTGGTGCAGTGGGACACGGTACAGCTAGGGCCTACGACAGCCAGTAGGCAACGACGATTATTTTGGGACGTTCAACTGTTGCCCCGACGACAGATATTAGGGGACAGAGGGAGTACTCCTGTAGTTCTACCATGAGACTTGAGACTGAACGGGCACGGTACAGCAACGGAGTCCCCATCGGTCATCAGAAAGTCCAAACCCTTTATGGGCATTACACATCAAGAGCGATGTGCCTAGATGGGTCGCAAAATGCAGGCAGGTTCATCCATCGGTTTGACTGACACGGAGACTACACGCATGCAGCAGGCCATGAGGCAGAAATTATACTATTATTAGGATGGATTCAGGAAAGTGACACCCACTGGTTGGTTGGCTGGTCAGTCTCAGTCGGTCACGCACTCACGAACGATGACTCCTAGTACGTGTAGTAGTATGCAGGGTTTTTTTTACCGACCGGTCAGCGGTTTACCGGACCGGTTTACCGGTAATAACCGGTCGAATTTGAATTTGAATTCAAACGTTCCTTCGGTTCGGTTTGTCACCGGTTTACCGGGCGGTTTGGAGCGGTAACCGCCCGGTTTGAGCGGTTTACCACTCGGTTTGAGTTTGGAATTTTCTTTTTTCTTTTTTTTTCAAACTTCTATACGTATAAATAAATATTAAACGAACTCAAATTTGAAAAATTTTTACACCATTGGCTCCTATAAATCATGAACTATTTTTAGGAATTTTTTTAGCATTTTTTGTTTCTTTCAAATTTTAAATTTGAATTTGGGGGCCTTAACGGGCCGGGACAGGGATTTTTTTTCTTTTTTTTTCAAACTTCTATACATATAAATAAATACTAAACGAACTCGAATTTGAAAAATTTTTACACCATTGGCTTCTATAAATCATGAATTATTTTTAGGAATTTTTTCAGCATTTTTTTTTAAATTTTAAATTTGAATTTGGAGAATACCTAACCGGACCGGACCAGAACCGGTCCGGCCCGGTTAGGGCGGTAACCACGGTTTACTGCGGTAAACCGAGCGGTTTTTTTAACCCTGGTAGTATGTGTGTGCACCGGACGTGCCTTCTTCCATGCACGGCCCATCTGCTAGGTAGGGCAGATTGTCAGCTTCTGGTTCTGGTTGGGTTGGATTCACACGCTTGACAATGACGCCTCATGTACGCACGCAGACGCAGCACATATGGCATCATCATCTCAACTGTTTCGTCGTCGGCCTCGAAATGTCAAAAGGACGATGGAGAAAAGAAAGGGCCTGTTTAGATGGCGAAAAAGTTTGGATTTAGCTACTATAGCACTTTTCGTTGTTATTTGATAAAATTTATCTAATCATAGACTAACTAGGCTTAAAAGATTTGTCTCGACATTTACAGATGAAAGGATCAAGATGCCCAAGAGGGGGGTGAATTGGGCTTTTCTAAAAATTAATTGCAAGAATTAAATCCTACAAGCCGGAATTCACCCCTAGTGCCTACTTGTGTTCCTAGTGAGTCTACCGACAAAAGTTTTGCACCCTAGTTTCCAATCCTAGTCTAGCATGGCAATTCTAGGAAAGTAAATCAAGCAATGAAAGTAAATACAAGAAAGTAAATGCTTGAATGTAAAGGGCAAGGAACGCGGCGATGTTTTTCCGAGGTATCGGAGAGTCGCCACTCCCCACTAGTCCTCGTTGGAGCACCCGCGCAAGGGTGTCGCTCCCCCTTGATCCGCGCAAGGATCAAGTGCTCTCTACGGGTTGATTCTTCGACACTCCGTCGCGGTGAATCACCCACAACCGCTCACAACATGAGTTGGGTCATCCACAAGCTCCGCCGGATGATCACCAAACTCCCAATCACCACCAAGCCGTCTAGGTGATGGCGATCACCAAGAGTAACAAGCTAGAACTCTCACTTGACCACAACGAGCCCAAATGAGGAGATGGATGCACACTTGCTACTCTCTAATCACTAGTGAGGAAATCTCAAACTTTGATTCTCAAATCTCTATCCTCACTAGAGCTCTTGCACTCCCTTGCACTCTAAAGGGTTTTCTCAGATGTTTGAATGAGCAAGAGACCTCTAAAAGAGGTGGAGGGGATGTATTTATACACCCCTCAAAGAAAACGAACCGTTATGTTCTGACACGGGCTGACCGGACGCGCCGGTCGCCCGTAACGGTCAAAACGCGATTTTTAACTGAACGACCGGACGCGCCGGTCAGGGGTGACCGGACGCGTCCGATCGTGCAAGGGAGCTTACTGTAAGTGCACCGGACGCGAGGCCGCGTCCGATCGTTGAAGACCGGACGTGTCCGGTCCTCTCTGGACCTTACTGACTGTGACCGGACGCGCCGATCACAGCCAGGTCGCGTCCGACGGGTGTTCCCCTCAAGTGACACGTGTCAGCCACTGACCACCGCGTCCGGTCCTCGCGAGGACCGCGTCCGGTGGTCAGGGCCGAAACCCTAGCCGCGGTAACGTACTGGCCGGACGCGTCCGGTGCTGCCGAAGACCGCGTCCGGTCAGTGGGAAACAGCCCGAAACTTTCCGAAACGCGTCGCAACTTCAACCAAGTTGCTTCCAACTGAACTTTGAGCTATTCTAGGGTTGCCTAGCGCCAAGTTTAACAAGTGTGCACCACACCTAAACATAGGACTCGCCTAGGTCAAGCTACCCGTTCATGCCCCCCTTTATAGTACGGCCAAAAGAGAAAAACGAAGATCCTAACGACTATTCCGAATGTGTCTCAACACCTCGACATCCGGAACTAACCGTCCTTAATCTTGACGTCACTCTTTTGAAAACCGAAACGATTTCCATCAAGGGACACGAAAACCATGGTGTCCAAAGCAGTTATAACCTCCATGACCTAACTTACCAACGTTTCTGCAAAACACACGTTAGTCATGGTAATAAAGCGTTGTCATCAATTGCCGAAACCAAACTTTGGGGCCTAGATGCTTTCAATCTCCCCCTTTTTGGTGATTGATGACAACACTAAGGTTCAAAAGATTAGAGTTAAGGTTTTCGAGCATGCTTGGTTCACATAAGCGAAAAGCAATAAGCACAAAGGGTTAGGAATTGCTTATGTGCCCCAAGCCAAAAGGGTGTACTCATAAGATAAGACAAAAAAACGTTAGTACACATAAAGATTATAGCTCATAAGAAAACGGAGTAAGGCACGGAAGCACAACCTTAGAGCTATAACTAAAACGGTGACATATATTAAAACTGTGACGAGAATAACACATTAAGACTCAAAGTTTACGACTCGACGACAATGTCACACGAATGCAATGCTAAAAAGTAAACATGATATGCATGAATGTAGCACACAAAGAACGAAAACCCTCTAACAAAACTCCCCCTGAAACTACTCTCTCTCCCCCTTTGGCATCAAGTGCCAAAAAACTAATCTAATGATCTGACGGGGGGACAGACGGAGTCGTGTCGGGTGCCGAGGTGCGCGGAGTAATCACGAAGTGTAGTGAATCACCCTCGGAGTCTGAGCTATCTGGCTGACCCTCTGAAGAAGCACGTGGCTGTGAAGCGGTCTGGGTCTGAGCAGGAACAGGTACTGACTGTGTAGCAACAAGTGGATCTGTCTGAGTGACCTGAGCCTGTAGTGAGCCAATAGCTGGGGGATCTGTCGAGGCAACTGAAGAAGGGATGGTCTCTGTAGTCCTAGTCCCTGTCACTGGAGGAACGGCTGCCTCGGGAGCTGACAACCCTGACGAAGTGTGAAACGTAGTGGTGTGCGAGGGTGTCGGCTGACCAGTCAACTCGCTGTAGGAAGCACTGAAATCACCAATAGGTGTGCCTGTCAGGAGATGCGGGCGAGGCTGGTCTGACGGTGTAAACCCCGTATGTATAGGAGTGAAGCTCGGGGACTAAAAAGACTGGGGAACCTGCTGCTGTGGAGATGTAAACTGGAAGCTCAGTTGTCCCTGACTCGACGGGCCACTGGAATGCAAAGCCTGAGTCATGACAGAAGCAGGCGGAGGAACCCCGACTGTGATAAGGTGGCGCAGGAGATCCATGTACTGCTGCTGACTCTGTCGCTGCATCTCAACCTGTTGCCTCTGGATCTCAAGCTGCTGTCTCTGAAACTCGTCCTGACGAGCCTGAATCTGTGCAAGGGCTGCAGCTGTGTCCTGTGCCTGACGCTGAATCTGCTGCTGCTGCTGCTCCTGAGCCTGGGTCAACCTTTCAATAATAGCCACCATGGCTGGGTCTGAGCGGGAGGCTGAGCGAGAGCCACCGGCCTCGTGGTCGTGAGACTGAGGAGACCGGTACCTGGGGATGGGCTGGTAGTCCTCATCTGTGCTGTCTGAAGTCACATCCTCAGGTATGTCAGCAGTCTGAGCCTCAAGGTCCGCAAGCTCTGCCTCAGCAAGCTCGTCAACTCTGGCATCCTGCTCAGCTGCTGTCTCAGGAACGTCTGGGCGCTCACGCTGTCCTGGCGCTGGGGCCTGATCTCTAGTAACAGAGGCCCAAAGCTGACGAATATCATAATCAGGGAAAACAGTAGTAGTGTTTGCTATCTCCGCCCTGATCTCTGGTGGCGTCTGGATAGAAGATCTGATGATAAAGCAAATCCAGTGTGCATAGGGCAGCTGACGATTACCCTTGAAGCCCTCAGCAATGGTGTCCTCCATCTCACTAAGGATAAGATCCCAGATGTCAAACTGTCTCTGCGAGAGGAGGTGGTGAACAACCCAAAGCTGCATCCTCGTCAGACCCTCTCTGTAGCCAAGTCTGGGAAGTAGAGTGCGTCTGAGAATAGCATCCAAGACCCTGGCAAGTGGCGTCAGGCTGGCAGGCGTACGACAAGACCCTTCGCCAAAAGGCTCGTGAAAGCAGGGTCGAACCAGGTCTGTAGGTGGCACTGCACCACCGTGAGGGCGTCTGGGAGGAGGAGTCTGTCCATAACACAACTGATGGATCCTCGTGTCAGAAGCTGGTAGTCTGAGGATCTCTCGAGCTCTGGAGCTGTATAGTCTGTGATCGCGGCCTCTGAAAGCAAAGTGAATGAACTCATGGGCAGGATCAATCCACAGTGAAGCATAGAACTCTCTGACCCATGTGCCGCAGTATGCACCTGTCCGTCCAAGAAGATCTGACAAGCCAGGCATATAGGACAGGTGTGGACGGAGCTGCTCTCCGACAACATCAAACAATGCCTCAAGTCGACATACCCTCTGACGTCTGAAAGCAATGCCACTGTCAACTAAGGCCCTGTAGAAATCCTCCTGAAGTGGGGTATAGAAACCCTCTGAAGCTCTGGGATCTCTGACAGGTGGAAACCAATGGCTGACCTCCACGAACCTCAACCCCTGCACCTGACGTGCTGAAGCTCCCCTCAGGTCAAAGTGCTCGACCGGGGGTGACCCTCTAGCTCTGGGAGGAGGACGTGCTCCACGACGCTGGCCCTCTGGCCTAGGTGTCACCTGAGTACGAGCACGTGTGGAGCAGCGACGTGGTGGAGACTGAGCTGGCTGCTCCTCTGTATCCTCTGTAGCCTGTGGAGCCTCGGTAGCCTGTGTAGCCTCTGTAGCCTCTGTCGGCTCTGTGGGTGGATCTACTGACATCTGCTCGGAAGGTCCAGTATCCTCGGTACCCTCAGTGGCCTCAGTGCCGAGCTGTCGTCCTTCAAGGTGAAAGCGACGCTCGCCTATATGTATGCCATTGCGTCTGCCACCTCTCTCTGCCTGCTCTGCAGCGTCTGCCACGGCCTGAGCAACCTCTGCTTTTGAAGGCGTCCTCTTCTTCTTCCTGGCCATCATCTTGATGCGCTTACCACGCGCAATCTCATCACGGCGGGGAGGACTGTTGTCCCCGTCACCAGGAGCACCACCGGCGTTCTTGCAACGCACCATGCTGATCAACTGACTGAGAACCTCTGTGAGATGATGAACTGACACTCGAGAGGCTTGGCCTCAATCCGTATCCGCAGGCTTGGCCTCGGATTCAGCAAACAGATCTGACCCTGACACACCGACTGACTCGCTGCACGTATGGAATAGAAAGATATACTATAAGCACGTATATATCTAAAGATACGAAACCCTAGAGATAGCAAGCATGTGAGATACGAAGTGAAACGTGACGCGAAGCTACCTCGGACGACGAGACGACGGTGAGAGGAAGCGGTGACCTAGGTCGCGAGAACCCCCGAATTCGACGATCGAGCACTAAAAAGACCGAGCGAGATAATCAATGGATAAACACGGTCAAGGTTAGCCCTAACAACGGAATTGACGAGACTTGAACGAAAAACGAACGAGTCGTCACCTGAAAACGAGGGTTTCGAGCAAACCCTAGGCTAGGGTTAGGGCAAACCCTAGATTGCTCGGCCGAAGACGGAGGATTAGGGCTGGGGTTGCACGGGTGAGGCTACTGTGGTGGCTGCGTAGAGAAGCCCACGGTGGTGGACGGCTCGCCGACGGCGAGGAAGAACGGCGGGCGCGGCGGCGGTGGCGCGCGATTGCGGGCAGCATGGGCGCGGTGAGCGCACGCGCGGGCAGTGAGGGCGAGCGGGCGAGCAGTGAGGGCGCGGCTGCGGTGAGGGGTCGCCGGCGGTGGGAAAGACGGCGAGGGCGCGGCGAATCGGCGAGAAGACAAGCGGCGGCGGCGATTGCGTTCGGATGAAGAAGAAAACGGACGAGAACGAACGGTTTTATGAGGGGCTCAGATCCGCTCGACGCGCGATGACCGGACGCGGTGGTCATTATGACCGGACGCGGTGGTGCAGCGTCCGGTCACACTCTAGTAAGCTCCAGGAGTGACCGGACGCGTCCGGTGCGGACTGACCGGACGCGGTCAGAGTCCGATCGCTGGGAGCTCGGGAATTCAGCGCGGATGACCGGACGCGGTGGTCAACACAGGCGCGTCCGGTGCAGCGTCCGGTCACTAGGTCTGGAGTTGGTCTTCTGGATGACCGGACGCGCTGGTGGACGCCAGGACCGGACGCGGTGGTGAAGCATCACTGCGTCCGGTGCAGCGTCCGGTCCAGCGTCCGATCGCTGTTCTTCGCCGTTCTTCGTTCCAAACTCCGACGCGACTTCTCCCAATCAAGTTCCAATTCAAAGAGACACAAATAAACACCAATTGGAACCTGATATGAGTGACCTCACTCAAACCCTCAAATTTTTCAAATATTTTGCCTTAGGCTAGTATTATTTTTAGGAAAATATGCAATAAACACCCGAGGAGCAACGTATGGCCATGCAATAGAGTTTTTGGACCTTTAGGAGCGTCAAAAAGCTCTCTCTATCCATGGACGAACACAGAGGTTGCTCAAAACTAAACCGAAAAGAAACGACAAACAAACAACCATGCATATGCAATGCAATACAAGTAAGTAAAGCTAGGTTGCTTGTCAAGTTTGATCCACGGTTAGGCTTCTTCACTCCTCCAAAGGAGGGTTATCGTAACCGTGTTAGCCAAGCCCTAAGTGCATTGCGATAAAAATAAACGTGACATATAATACAATGCAATGCAAGGGACAACACACGCTTATCTTTTAAAGTTACTTGAATCAAGCACATTAAGTTCACTTCTTAGCCTACAAAAGGTAGCCTCATCCAAAGGTTTAGTGAAGATATCCGCTAATTGATTTTCACTTCGTACACCTTCTAGTGATATGTCATTTTTAGCAACGTGATCTCTTAGAAAGTGGTGGCGGATATCAATGTGCTTGGTGCGAGAGTGTTGTACCGGATTGTTAGCAATTTTAATGGCACTTTCATTATCACATAAAAGTGGCACCTTTTCAAGAACAATTCCATAGTCTAGGAGGGTTTGTTTCATATAAAGAATTTGTGCACAACAAGCCCCCGTGGCAATGTATTCCGCCTCGGCGGTGGACAAAGCCACACTATTTTGCTTTTTAGATGACCAAGATACTAAGGATCTCCCAAGCAAATGGCACCCTCCGGATGTGCTTTTTCTATCAATTTTGCAACCGGCATAATCCGAATCGGAATAGCCAACGAGTTGGAATCTAGCTCCTTTGGGATACCAAAGACCAATGCTTGGGGTGTGCTTAAGATATCTTAGGATTCTTTTTACGGCACTTAAGTGAGGTTCTTTAGGGCACGCTTGAAAGCGAGCACACATGCACACACTAAACATGATATCGGGCCTAGATGCGGTAAGGTACAACAAGCTACCAATCATAGAACGGTAGAGAGTTTGATCAACCGGTTTACCTCCCTCATCTAGGTCGAGATGTCCATTTGATGGCATTGGGGTCTTGATTGGTTTGCATTCTTCCATCTTGAATCTTTTGAGAAGATCCTTGGTATACTTTTCTTGAGAGATGAAAATCCCTTCTCTCATTTGCTTGACTTGAAAACCAAGGAAGAATGTAAGCTCACCAATCATAGACATCTCGAACTCCTTCGACATCAATTCACCAAATTCCTTGCAATAATCTTCATTTGTTGACCCGAAGATGATATCATCAACATACACTTGACAAATGAAGATCGCCCCATTAAGCTTCTTGGTGAAAAGTGTGGTGTCGACCTTCCCAATGGTGAAGCCCTTCTCAATGAGGAAGTCTCGGAGGCGCTCATACCACGCTCTAGGGGCTTGCTTGAGCCCATATAGCGCCTTGGACAACCTATAAACATGATTAGGATATCTAGGGTCTTCAAACCCGGGAGGTTGATTGACATAGACTAGTTCATTTATAAAGCCATTTAAGAATGCACTTTTCACATCCATTTGATATAGTTTCATATCATGATGTGATGCATATGCAAGGAGGATACGAATGGCTTCAAGTCTTGCAACGGGTGCAAAGGTCTCTCTAAAATCAAGGCCTTCAACTTGAGAGAACCCCTTTGCAACTAGTCTTGCCTTGTTCCTCACTACTATGCCTTGGTCATCTTGCTTGTTTCGGAACACCCACTTGGTTCCAATGACTCTTGCACCTTTAGGATGCTCTTCAAGTGTCCATACTTGATTGCGGGTGAAGTTGTTCAATTCTTCATGCATGGCATTCACCCAATCCGGATCTTGAAGAGCTTCTTCTACATTTTTAGGTTCAACACAAGAGACAAAAGAGTGATGTTCAACAAAAGAAGCAAGCTTTTGAGATCGAGTCATCACTCCCTTAGTAGGACTCCCTATGATGAGTTCTTGTGGATGTGCTTGAAGTAGAGGTGAATTTCTTCTATCAACCACTTGAGGAGGTGGAGGGGGAGCATCAACATCTTGAGCTTGTGCCTCGGCTTGTTCATGAGAGATATAGGTGTCTTTATTTTCAACTCTCTCATTCTTGTCATCATCTTGAGGCACACGTGATGAGGATGGTGGATCAATGATTTGCACATCGTCTTCATCATCTTTTGGCTTGATGTCTCCCACGGGCATGTTCTTCATGGCCTCCCTCAAGGGTTCATCACCTACATCATCACAATTCTCAATTGCTCCTTGGGAGCCGTTAGATTCATCAAATTCCACATCATATGTTTCTTCAACCAAACCGGTGGTATGGTTAAATACTCTATATGCTTTGGACTTTGATGAGTAACCAACAAGAAAACCAATATCACAACGTCTTTGAAACTTCCCTAGGTGTTGACGCTTCTTGTAGATGTAGCATTTGCAACCAAACACCCGGAAGAATGAGACGTCCGGCTTCTTCCCATTAAGCAACTCATAGAGGGTCTTGCCAAGAAACTTTTGGAGGAAGAGGCGATTTGAAGCATAACATGCGGTGTTGATTGCCTCGGCCCAAAACTTTTCCGAAGTGTTGTACTCATCTAGCATTGTTCTTGCATGGGTGATCAAAGTCCGGTTCTTTCTCTCAACTACACCATTTTATTGAGGAGTGTAGGTTGAAGAGACCTCATGCTTGATTCCAATTTCATCACAATAAGCTTCAATGTTGGTGTTGTCAAACTCTTTGCCATTGTCACTTCTAATTTTCTTTATCTTGACTTCAAATTCATTTTGAGCTCTCTTTGCAAACTTCTTGAAGCAACTTGCCACTTCGGATTTGTCATGAAGGAAGAAAGTCCATGTATACCTTGAGTAGTCATCCACTATCACAAGACAATAGAGATTACCACCCAAGCTCTTGTAAGTTGTAGGCCCAAACAAATCCATGTGAAGAAGTTCTAGCACTCTTGAGGTTGACATGAAAGCTTTGGTTGGATGAGTGTTTGCAACTTGTTTGCCCGCTTGACATGCACTACAAGGTTTGTCCTTTTCAAACTTCACATCCTTCAATTCTCTTACTAGTTCTTTCTTCAATAGCTTATTGAGAGTGCTCATTCCAACATGTGCAAGCCTCCTATGCCAAAGCCAACCAAGTGAGGTCTTGGTGAACAAACATGTCATCAAATTTGCATCTTCGGAGGTGAAGTCAACAAGATAAAGATTGTTGTATCTAAAGCCTTTGAATATCACTTGCTTGTCATCTATCTTTGAAACTTCCACTTCATTTGGTGTGAACAAGCATTGGAAGCCAAGGTCACAAAGTTGCCCGACGGATAATAAGTTGAAACTCAATGAAGCAACATAGAGCACATTTGAGAGTGAGTGATCATTTGATATTGCAATCTTGCCTATACCCTTGACTTTGCTCTTTGAATTATCCCCAAATGTGATCTTCTCTTGACATATCCCATTCTCTTCAATGGAGGTGAACATACGAGGATCACCGGTCATATGTTGAGTGCAACCACTATCAATAACCCAATGAGATCCACCGGTCTTGTAGTTCACCTACACACAAGAGATCAAGCTTTTTGTTTAGGGACCCAAACTTGAGAGGGGCCCTTGACTTTCTCAACTAGTGACTTGGCAACCCATATTTTCTTTGGCCTATTCTTGTTTGGGGACCCAAGAACATGACTTTCATCTTTCCATTTGAATCTTTTCTTAGCATGTAATGAGCATTGAAGGCAAAGGGTCTAGCATGCTTGGGCAAGGGTTGTGGTGGTGGAGTTTTGCATTCATGAGCAAAGTGACCTTCTTGACCACACTCAACACATCTCTTTGGCTTGGGCTTTGACTTGCTTTGTTGTTGAGCTTTTGCCTTCTTTTCTTGATTTGCCAAGTACCTAATACCACTTCTATCCATCTTCATTACGGTGTTCATGAGGAGCTCACTTTGCAAATATTGGCCTCTTGTGAACTTGCTTAGACTGGTCTTGAGATGCTCTTTTTCTTGCTTGAGTTTCTTGTTCTCTTCAATAAGTGACTCATTTGTTGTTTGCTTCTCAAGAGCCATCAAACCTTTAAGCTTCTTGTTCTAATTTGCAAGCTTCTCATTCTCACACTTGATCTTGGCATAATCATCATAGTTGTTTGACTCAACCACACTCTTGCCTTTGCTACTAGAACCTTGCTCAATGCTTTCAATGATCAAATCATCACATGATGTAGCTATATCACACTTAACAACATTGTTATTAGCATCATGTGTCTCAAGAGCAAGTTCATTAGCAACCACAAGACTATCATAGTCAATTTTTAATGTGGTGTATTTGTCTTTCAAAGAGTTATGTCTAGTGATGAGCTCATCATGCTTCTTCTCAAGTTTATCATGTTGATCTTTAAGCTCTTTGTTTGAGGTTTTGAGCTCCTTGAGAGTGGAAGACATAACTTCATTTTGATCTCTAAGCTCACCACTAGTCTTTTGAGCATTTTCAAGCTTTGATGAGAGTGATTCATTTTCATTTTGAAGCTCATCATTTTCATTTCTTGTCCTTCTTATGATTTTAGTGTATTTATTTAGCAATTTTACAAGTTTATCATAAGAAGGTGCGTCATATTCATCATCACTATCACTAGCATCATCATCATCACTATCATGGTTTTGTACCTTTCGTTCACCCTTGGCCATAAGGCATAGGTGAGTAGTGGACGATGATGGTGAAGGAGGCGATGAAGGTGGTGGTGAAGATGTCGGTGAAGATGATGGCCCCATCACAAAAGCGGCAACCTTCTCTTTCTCATCATTGCTCTCATCTTCGGAGGAATCACAAGATGATTCAATGTCGGTGAGCCAATCACCAACAATGTATGCCTTTCCTCCCTTCTTCTTCTTGTAGAACTCCTTCTTCTTGCCATCCTTCTTCTTGTATGGCTTGTTCTTCTTCTTCTCATCTTCTTCATCACTTGAATCATTTTTCTTGCCCCTGTTCTTGTACTTGAACTTGTCTTTTGGTGGTCTAGGGCATTGATGAGCTAGGTGGCCAAGTTCACCACAATTGTAGCAATCCATCTCCGAGATGGGCTTTCTCTTGCTACTTGTGAAAAATTTCTTTTTCTTGCCATCGAACTTGATGCCACTCTTGTTGAGCTTCTTTAGCATCTTGGTGGTCTTTCTCACCATGAGAGCAAGTGATTCATCATCGACATCACTTTCACTTGAGCTTTCTTGCACGATCATGGCTTGGCCCTTCTTCTTTTTCTTGTCATGGCTAGCTTTGAAGGCCAAGTCTTTCTTCTTGGAAGATGATGAGCCCTCTTCCGGAGTGATGTGCATGTACATCTCATGAGCATTGATCTTCCCCAATACTTGTGTCGGTGTTGCGGTGGAGAGATCACTTTGATGAAGCACGGTGACAATGTGACCATACTTCTCAACGGGAAGAACACTCAAGATCCTCCTTGCAACATCCGATTGGCTCATTTGAGTGAGCCCAAGAGCATTGAGGTCCTCTACAAGAACATTCAAGCGAGTGTACATGTCATTAGCACTTTCTTTGGGAAGCATCTCAAAAGAATTAATTTTCTTTAAAGCAATATGATAGCGTTCCTCACACTCACTCTTAGTTCCCTCATGGAGAGCACAAAGATTTTCCCATAAATCATGAGCGTTCTTTGCATTACGCACACGATTGAAGATATCTTTGCCTAAGCCCCGGTAGAGTGCATTTTTGGCCTTTGCATTCCACCGGTCGTACTTCTCCTCGTCACCAATGGGGTTTGCGGGATCCTTGATAGCGGGAAGCCCTTGGGTTGCGGCTCTAAGGCACCCGACATCTATGGCTTCGAGATACGCCTCCATACGGATTTTCCAATATGGAAAATCATCCCCCTCAAAGGTGGGAGGTGGTCCTTCCCCGTTAGACATCTTGCTCTAGGCGGTAAAGCCTAAATTAGGAGCAACACGGCTCCGATACCAATTGAAAGGATCAAGATGCCCAAGAGGGGGGTGAATTGGGCTTTTCTAAAAATTAATTGCAAGAATTAAATCCTACAAGCCGGAATTCACCCCTAGTGCCTACTTGTGTTCCTAGTGAGTCTACCGACAAAAGTTTTGCACCCTAGTTTCCAATCCTAGTCTAGCATGGCAATTCTAGGAAAGTAAATCAAGCAATGAAAGTAAATACAAGAAAGTAAATGCCTGAATGTAAAGGGCAAGGAACACGGCGATGTTTTTCCGAGGTATCGGAGAGTCGCCACTCCCCACTAGTCCTCGTTGGAGCACCCGCGCAAGGGTGTCGCTCCCCCTTGATCCGCGCAAGGATCAAGTGCTCTCTACGGGTTGATTCTTCGACACTCCGTCGCGGTGAATCACCCACAACCGCTCACAACATGAGTTGGGTCATCCACAAGCTCCGCCGGATGATCACCAAACTCCCAATCACCACCAAGCCGTCTAGGTGATGGCGATCACCAAGAGTAACAAGCTAGAACTCTCACTTGACCACAACGAGCCCAAATGAGGAGATTGATGCACACTTGCTACTCTCTAATCACTAGTGAGGAAATCTCAAACTTTGATTCTCAAATCTCTATCCTCACTAGAGCTCTTGCACTCCCTTGCACTCTAAAGGGTTTTCTCAGATGTTTGAATGAGCAAGAGACCTCTAAAAGAGGTGGAGGGGATGTATTTATACACCCCTCAAAGAAAACGAACCGTTATGTTCTGACACGGGCTGACCGGACGCGCCGGTCAAACTGACCGGACGCGCCGGTCGCCCGTAACGGTCAAAACGCGATTTTTAACTAAACGACCGGACGCGCCGGTCAGGGGTGACCGGACGCGTCTGATCGTGCAAGGGAGCTTACTGTAAGTGCACCGGACGCGAGGCCGCGTCCGATCGTTGAAGACCGGACGCGTCCGGTCCTCTCTGGACCTTACTGGACTGTGACCGGACGCGCCGATCACAGTCAGGTCGCGTCCGACGGGTGTTCCCCTCAAGTGACACGTGTCAGCCACTGACCACCGCGTCCGGTCCTCGCGAGGACCGCGTCCGGTGGTCAGGGCCGAAACCCTAGCCGCGGTAACGTACTGGCCGGACGCGTCCGGTGCTGCCGAAGACCGCGTCCGGTCAGTGGGAAACAACCTGAAACTTTCCGAAACGCGTCGCAACTTCAATCA
The DNA here is from genome assembly GCA_022457205.1 of Saccharum spontaneum. Lineage (NCBI taxonomy): Eukaryota > Viridiplantae > Streptophyta > Magnoliopsida > Poales > Poaceae > Saccharum > Saccharum spontaneum. Next base: position 53,283,912 of record CM039595.1, read on the forward strand.
AGTTGCTTCCAACTGAACTTTGAACTATTCTAGGGTTGCCTAGCGCCAAGTTTAACAAGTGTGCACCACACCTAAACATAGGACTCGCCTAGGTCAAGCTACCCGTTCATGCCCCCCTTTATAGTACGGCCAAAAGAGAAAAACGAAGATCCTAACGACTATTCCGAATGTGTCTCAACACCTCGACATCCGGAACTAACCGTCCTTAATCTTGACGTCACTCTTTTGAAAACCGAAACGATTTCCATCAAGGGACACGAAAACCATGGTGCCCAAAGCAGTTATAACCTCCATGACCTAACTTACCAACGTTTCTGCAAAACACACGTTAGTCATGGTAATAAAGCGTTGTCATCAATTGCCGAAACCAAACTTTGGGGCATAGATGCTTTCAACAGACAAACTGTGTAATTAGTTTTTTCTTTCGTCTACATTTAGTACTCCATGCATATGCCGCAAGATTTGATGTGATAGGTACTGTAGCACTTTTTGGGTTCCCTTTTTAGGTACGCATACCCAACTAAACAGGCTCAAAGCTGGAAGTAATCAAAAGCTGAGGCAGCGGGACGTTCAAATAGCTAGGCCTTGTTTAGATCCTAAATTTGGGGTCCAAACTTTGCATAGTAAATGTCACGTCACACTGTAGCAATTTTGTTTTTATTTGGTAATAATTGTCCAAACATTGATTAATTAGGCTTAAAATATTCGTCTCGCAAAGTACAACAAAACTGTGCAATTTGTTTTTGATTTCATCTACATTTAGTACTCCATATATGTGCCGATATTTTGATGTGATGGGGAATCTTCTTTTTGCATAGTGAAATTTAGGGTAAATTTGGGTATCTAAACAAGGTCCTAGCTGACGTGTCGTCGAAATAAAATAAAAAAATGAGAAGTCTGGCGGACTCTTGGGCCTTGTTTAGATGCACCAAAAGTTAAAATTTTTTCACTCTCTCCGTCACATCAATCTTTGGACCCATGCATGAAGTAGTAAATGTAAATAAAAAATAACTAATTACACAGTTTAGTTGGAAATCACGAGATGAAACTTTTGAGCCTAGTTGATCTATGATTAGACAATATTTATTTTTTTTTAGCGAACGAGGCTACCAGCCCGTATTTCATTAAGAGGAAATGAAGTTTCAACAAAGAACGCAACACAAACTCCTGCGGTGGCGAGAGGCCATCGACAGTCGCTTGCAAGGACCTAGACTACTGGATACAGCTGAAGCCTGATTACATGAAAGTTTGAGAACGCGACCAGTAAGCACACGCAGGTCCCAGGCTGGTGAAGCCTGCGTCTATCCACTCCTCGGCTTCTCGAACAAGCGTCCGGGCGACGGTGTCTATGTCGGAAGCATGATGCTGGAAACACCGTGCATTTCTCTCTTTCCACAGACACCAAGAGACGAGTAGCAGTAGGCAATCAAATGCCGATCTCGCCGCCTGGTCGACTTGTAGCCTCTGCTGCAACCACCAAGCCCCAACGAAGTCGTTGCTACCCGGAACAAGAGCACCGAGGCCCACCGGATGGAGTAGCTTGAACCAGAGCTGTCTAGCGTACACGCATCCGAGGATCAAGTGATCGATTGTTTCCGGGGCCTGAACACAAAGGGCGCATTCGTCGGAGTCTTGTAGGCCATGGCGTTTGCGCCTCTCCGCTGTCCACAGCCTCCTGTGCAGAGCTAGCCAAAAGAAAAACTTTACTTTCGGCGGTGCTCGCGTACGCCAGAGCTCCTTGGCACCCAGGAGCGAAGTGGACCCGTGGAAGAACGCCCGGTAAGTCGACGATGCCGAGTACTTCCCGTGCGAGGACCATTTCCAGACGAAGCGGTCCGCCTGGAGTGGGTCAAGGACGACCTCGCGCAGAAGGTACCAGACCTGCAAGAACTGGCATAGTACCTGTGTAGTCAAGGCGCCCACAACGTCAGTAGCCCAGCGGTGGTTGGCGAGGCCCTCCTTGACCGTGCGCGCCCGGCCTGCCCTGGTAAGTGCCGCAAATAGCTGGGGAACCCAAGCGCAGAGCGGTCCGACAGGTGCCCAAGAGTCCGTCCACAGAAGGACCGACGCGCCATCGCCGAGCACCGCGGACATGCTCACCGCGCACATTGCTGCCACCGGCTTCTCCAACCTGGCAGGCAGCCGCGTCCAGCACCTGTTGGGCTCAGAACGTTTGAGCCACTCCCACCGTAGACGTAAAGCGAAGCCAAAGAAGCGCAAATCAAGAATCCCGAGTCCCCCGAGCTCGGGTGGTCTGCATACCGCAGTCCAAGCGACCTTGCACTTCCCGCCTACAGTTGTTTCCGTTCCCGCCCAGATGAACGCCCGTCTGCGTTTATCAATCTGTTGAATCGCCCATGGTGAGAGGCACGAAGCAATGCTTATGTGGACTGGTATTGCTGAAAGGACGACTTTGGTGAGTAGTGCGCGGCCCGCCTGCATGATCAGACCAGCCTTCCACGTAGGCAGCCTTGCCGCGATCTTGTCCACCAGTGCCTGTTCCTCGCAACGGCGCAGCTTCTTCAACGACAGTGGAATGCCCAAGTATTTGCACGGGAACGGCGCAAGGACGCACGGAAAACTTTCCAGTACCTCAGCCACCATGTCATTGTTGCAGCGAATTGGGGTCGCCACACACTTGTCAATGTTGGTCACAAGCCCTGACGCCCCAGCAAACAAATGAAGGATTTGCTGCAGACACTGTAGGTCTTCGCGGACCGGAGCGACCAGGATAACGACGTCATCGGCATACAGAGAAGCACGGTGTGAGATGGCCCGGCCCGGTAGTGGAGTGAGTGCCCCTCGTCGATCAGCCTCTCTAATGATGGAATTTAGCACCTCCATGACAATTACGAAGAGCATTGGGGAGATGGGGTCTCCCTGCCTCAAACCCCGAGCGTGTGTGATCCTCTCCCCTGGCCTGCCGTTGAGCATGACCTTGGTGCTAGCTGTGGAGAGAAGAATAGATAGCCAGTTGGTCCATCTTCGCGGAAAACCAATATGTTGCAGCACCTCGAGGAGGAACGGCCATGCAACGGTGTCAAACGCTTTGGCTATGTCGATCTTTAGCAGGACCGCCGGACGATTTCTGCCATGCAGCCAGCGGCAGGCAAGCTGTACTGCTCTGAAATTATCATGTATGGAGCGCTCTTTGATGAAGGCGCTCTGGTTGACCGACACAATCTCCTTCAGTCTTGGTGCCAGGCGCCGAGCCAAACACTTGCTGAACAGCTTACTGAAGCTATGCATGAGACTTATTGGGCGGTAGTCTCTGAGCGTGGCCGGGTCATTCTTCTTCCGGATTAGAATCATAAGAGCATTGTTGAGCAAGTGGAAGCTCCTAGCATCAAGGGCCCAAAGCGCATTGAAGGCTCGGATAACGTCATGCTTGATGATTCCCCAGGCAACTTTGTAGAACAGGCCACTGAACCCGTCTGGACCGGGGGCTCGGTCAGAGGGCATATCCTTGATCGTCGCCCAGATTTCCTCCTCCGTGAAACAAGCGTCAATGCCTGTCAGGTCGATCTGCGGTAGCAGGCCGTCTAAGTGCAGTGAGTGGGTGCGATGAAATGCGGTGCCCAGGGCCTCCTTGAAGTAATTGTAGATGACCTCTTGCTTGGCCTCGTCTGCCGAAAACCATACACCTTCATGCTGAATAGATAGGATGTGGCACTTTCTGTTTCTGTGACAAGCCTGTAGATGGAAGTACTTTGTGTTTGCATCAGCTTCCTCCAGGTGCCGGATTCGCGAACGATGACGGGCAATGGTTCTCGCCAAGGATGCGAGGCCAAGACTGCGGCACTTGAGGTCGTTCCGCAAAGCCAACTCCTCACTGGTCAGTTCGCGCGACTCTTGGGCAGCATCAAACTGGGCAATGAGCTCTCTAGCCATGAACAGCTGTTGCCGCACACTCCCCACATTGCGGGCACTCCAGCTCTGCAGTGCTTTAGCTATACGTCTGAACTTGAAATCCAGCAACCTACATGCATCAATGTTCTGGAGGTCACCGTCCCATGCTTGCCTGACAGTTTCTTCAAATCCCTCTATGCGCACCCAGAAGGGTTCAAACCGGAACCTAGGCTTGGCCCACGGCGTCGTGCAAAGCTGGAGGAGTAGAGGGGCGTGGTCAGACGAATCCGTCGATAAGGCTCTCAGGTGGTGGTTGGAGAAGTCCTCGAGCCACTGCACTGTAGCGAATGCACGATCAATGCGCTCCAAGGTTGGCCGTCGGCGCTCGTTACTCCACGTATACAATCTACCGTGAAGGTACAGCTCGCTGATGCTCATGTCGTCGATGGCTCGTCGGAAACGCCGCATGCTTCTAAGATTGAGCCGATTGTTGTTTTTATCGGCCGTCTGATAAATGAGATTGAAATCTCCGCAGATCAGCAGGGCGTGTAGACCATGGTCGTGCACTTCTCTTAGCTCATCCAGGAACTCGCCCTTGAGTCGCTCATCCACCGGGCCATACACGACAGATAGCGTCCAAGGTGGCGCCTCCGTGTCAGCCTGTTGAAGATTCACGGACACAGTGAAACGACGACATATCTGGCCCGATGTGCACCACACCTGACGAGACCAGCCTACAATAATTCCGCCTGAGGCTCCAACGGAAGGCGAGCACACATAGTCAAATCCCGATCCCATTAATTCGGTGATCATGGAAGGTTGCAGTACATCAATCTTGGTCTCCACGAGACATACGACCGAGGCGCGTTCCTGTAGGAGGAACTCACGTACAACATCACGACGCGCCCGCGAGTTTAGACCGCGGACGTTCCAGATGAAGACATTGGTTTCTAACATGATTTCACCCTCTTCTGCGACCCAGACGAGGCCCGCGAGGTGTCCTAGGCGGCGCGAACGGGCCTGCGTGCCCGCTGCTTCCTACCATGGAGTAAGACCTCCATTGCTTCACGGGTCGGGGACGGTAGCGGAAGCTTGAACGCTGTCTGGAATTCATCGAACGACGCTTCGTCGGGGTCCTCAGTCTCCACCTCCAAGCCCAGTCGCTTCATCATTACTTTCCTGGCCCGTGCCTCAGGCCTCGGAGCCCTGTTCTTGCTCTTCTTTGCTAGTCTGATGCTTCGTTTGGGGATGAGTTCGGCGTCGCTCAACTCCTGAGCCCGCTCGCTTCTTGTTTTCCTCGGCTTGGGCGTAGTTGGCAGGATAGGCTGCTACAGAGGTTTCTTGAGGGCAGAGATGAACTCATCCGCCGCGACGCGCACTTGCTGGTGCAGCAGGGTGCCCTCAACAGACCGTCCGTCGTTAGGCGCCAATTCCCCGTCGATGGGAGCCGACGAGATGGGCTCGTCTGCCCCGACGCACCCATCTAGCCGCGGCTCATCCAGCTCTTCACAAGGTACTGGCGACTGGGGAAAATGGGTCGTAGACTGTACCCCCACAGGGGTCTGGTGAGACACATCCTCTAGCCGGGCCAGGCATACATCGACCGCGCGGCCCACCTCTCTCTCCACGTTATCAGGCTCATCACAGAAAATTGAACCGAAAACGACCTCAGGCCCAGAAGAAAGCGGCCGTGGGCCAGTGCACACGCCGAGGCCCGCTATGAGGTCGAACTCGTCATGAAGGGCAGCACCAACGAAGCCACGCCCGCGGCTCCATGACGCCTGGCCGCGTCGTGGCCAGCAGTCGAAGGAGTGGACTGCAGCGTCAGGCGCATGCGCATGCACCCTGACATCTTTCCGCGGCGTGCAGATGGCAGCCTCAGAGACCATTGGGTCTGCAGACAGGTTCTTGACAGGCGAGGGCGAGCACGGACGGACATTGGTGAAGTCAACTGTCTTAGCCACGGGAGCGTTGCCACGTACCCCATAGCATGCCGGGAACCCGCTGACGCTGTTGCAGGGCCAGGGGGCGCGCGGCTCGACGAACGGACAGGTCACATCCCCCACAACGACGGTGCCCCTCGAACCCTGAGCCCTAATGGTTTGCCCGTCGCCTGGACCCACGCGTGGCTCGCCGGAGCCGCCGAAGTGCCTGGAGCGCGGACGGGCGCCGCCGCCACCGCTCGCGACGAAGACGTGGTGGTACCCATTGAAATTGTTGTCTCCGCTATCGCTGTCATCGCCACCAAAGTCCATTCCGTCGTCCGACGACGGCGGCGGAGTGTGCCAATCCTGATACTCGACCAGGCGCAAACGAATGAAATACCGAAGCGCCGGCACCTCAACGTGGATGATCTCCTCCGGCCTCAGGAACAGCGGCTGGCCACCAACGTGCGCCTCCTCAGGCTCGGCCACGACCATGACAAGCTCATCCGGGATGAGGTCACGGTGGACACACCAAGCAGCCACGAAGAGCTCACGCTCGTCGTCAGGGTCCTGGACCGCCTCCAGGTTGGCGATCACGACGTTGGTGCACGACGAACCGAGGATGGTTTGTGCGATGTCAGCCGACCTGGCGTGGGATGGGACGCCCTTCATGGCAATCAGCACTCTGAACCTGAATGCACCAGCGGAGCCCAAAATCAGTCGACTCCAACGCCGCCAGCGCAGAGTGAAAGGCGCGCCGGGCGGCGGCGGGGCAGCCAGCACACGCTCAAGATCCTCGCGGCGGCTGAAACGGACGATGAAATCGTCCGGTCTCGTGCGGCGAACCGAGACGAGGTCCTCGGCGATGTTGAAGTGGTCCCGCAGGTGGTCCAGCACCATGGCAGGGGAGACCAGCGGCCTGGTACCTAGGACTAGGGCGAGCAAGGCAAGCGACAGTTGGTCTTCGGCTGCCTGGAGGGCAGGCGTCCGCTGGACGACCACCATGCTGAGAAGGCGCGACCCAGCCTGCGACCGCGATGAAGCAGGCGGCTCCGCAGCACGCCGCCGTAGCGCACGTGGGATGCATCGTGGTGAGCGCGGAGGCGAGGAGCGCTCCAGGAGCATATCGCCAGGCGACCCGGCGTTCACGCGAGCAGCCACCTCAGACGTGCCCGCCTGGCCCGCTGGTGCGTGGTCAGTAGCGTCCCCAACCGGCTGCTCCACCGGCGCCGCATGGTGCTCCGGAGTGGGCGGCTGGCAGACCGGGGGAACGTACGGCTCACGACCTGTGGAAGCTGAACGTGCGGAAGCCGTGTCGATGCTGGAGCGGCCACGGCTAGGAGAGGACCGACGGCGACGCGCCGCGCGACGTGTGCCCGAAGAGTAGTGCGGTGACCGACCTCGCTTGCCGTCCCACCGACCGCGCACCCGCGGGCGGGGACAGTCACGGACCCTGTGACCGGCGTCGAAGCAGTTGTAGCACCTGGCCGGGGAAGTGCAGTCGGCATGCACATGACCGTCGGCGAGACAGTTGAAACACTTGCCCACCAGGTCCGCCGGTACCGGCCGGCGTGTAGAGGGCAAGCGCCGCCAGCGCCTCCTGCTCTGAACCTCTCAGAAACCCTCCGCATCCGGCTCCACAGACATACGTGGAGGGTGCACGACCACTGAAGCAATGCGACGCTGCTGCGGCAGAGGGCGCTCCTGCCGAGCTAGCCGCGCATCCGCCATGAAGGAGCCCCTACGGGGACGGCGACGGCGGCGGCGGCGGCGACGCTGCTGCCGCGGCCGCACGGCCTCCTTCCCACGACTATGCTCAGCATCCTCGTCGCCTGAGTCCCCAAGCGACTCCTCTGAATCGGAGAAATGGAGCCTGCCACCGGAGACGCCCGGAGTAGCAACGTAAGGCTCCACGTCGAGGTCAAGCTTAGCATGTGCTACCGCAGCAAGGGGCGGCAACACCAGGAGCACAGATCTCCCCGCGCTCCGGGCGGCCTCCTCCTCCTCGGCCTCATCGGCCCACGAGCGACGCGAGGAGGAACCACGCCGCTCCATGCGACAGGCGAGCGGGTACCTGGGAGGGTGGACGCCGGGTCCGGAGTGGCCGCCGGCGGGTTTGGTGGGTGGACGTCGGGGCCGGAGCGGCCACCGACGGGGGAGCTAGGAGCTCTCTCTCCTCACTCGCTCACTATCAAATAAGACGAAAGTGGCACTATTGATCAGCTTTTCAATCTAAACGAGGCCTTGATGTGCGGTCTCTGGGAACGCGCGGAGCAGAGACACAGACACTCTTGGAAAATGTGCGAGACTATCGACGAGACACTCGCTAGCGAGTTCATTTTTCCTCCCTCACTTCTCCACGTCGGACATATTCTGACTTATTAAGCCAGCGACTTCGATAGCCCGATGGGGGCGCCCCAAAGGAGGGAAGACCGATAGCGACAGGGCTTGATATTATGAACAAGAAGGGTCTAACCGTCTATTGTTTTGATTTGGGTGCATGCATCCGCTAGTTGCAGATAACAAAAAGCTCAAATAGGACTTCCTAAAAAAAACCTCAATAGGAAAAAAAAGGAGTATTCTCTCTTTAACACCTCACAAATGGAGGCTTTAATTTCCCAAGCCTCGACAAGTTCCAATAATCACCCAGCGGCCAGCGCTTGAACGACCTACTGCAAGTACACTGGGCCTTCGATTCGTTCTTGTTTTTCCCGATCCTTCGCTGAAACTACTAGTACAGTTCGTTCGTGAGCCCACACGGCCTGCGGCTCTGCTCCATGCCCCCACTGCTGCGGCCTGCGGAAGAGCGGAGTGACAGTGGGGTGGGGACGGATCAAGTTTGGACTAGAATGGGAATGGTCCATGGACGGAAGACAGGATCGACCTGCTTCTTCTAAAGTCATCAAAAGTAATCAAGTGTAATGTACTAACGTATAGTACTGCTAATAATGCATGTCATGTGTCGTGCCGCTGCTCGATTCCACCGTTGCGATGCTAAACTTGCTTGGATGAGGACGTACGTACGGCGTGCATGCAGGATCGAGTGGACAAGTCACATCTATTTCCACATGCATAGTACTAGTACTACGTACTCTATATGGAACGTCAAGATCGAGGACCAATCCATGAACACCACGCACTGCTGGATTCCAGACAGCATGCACGCAAATGTCGTACGCTCATGTACAACTGCTATGTGCATGCACCTCTCCTTTCTTAAAAAAATTGCCTACCTATATTTCTGTACGTACCAGTCGTTATACAAACAACCTAGCCAAGTCCAAAGCTGTTACATCTCATTCGAGTCGAGAGATAGTAGATACGTACAAACTCTTCATTCAGAGGCTTTATTTGGACGTCGTCACGCACGACCTGTTCCGATCCGCTGTACGTTTGCCTGTTTCGTACGTACTGGGCGTGCTCAGCCCTTGTCGTCACACCTTGAATTAATTATATAGTTTAACCGTACCGGTGACCATTCCAAGAGACACATACAATTATAAATCTATGCATATCCGTCAGTAGTAGACATGGCATGACATCGTCACGCTCACGCGGGCCGTTGTGCCATCGTCCGGCCTATAAGCATACATTTTGTTTCGATATATATATCTCGATGACTAGCTCGTTTGTCCTGTTGATACAGCCAGATTCAGTCGATGCGCCACCCGTCACCCGTGATCGCAGCAAGTACTCCCTCCGTCCCAGAAAAAATGTCGTTTTAGGTTTTTCAGACATCGTGTTTGACTGTTCGTCTTATTCAAAAATTTTGTGCAAATTATAAAATAAATAAATCATTATTGAAGTATCTCTAATGATAAAATAAGTCATAACAAAATAAATAATATTTATTAAAATTTTTTGAATAAGACGAACGATCAAACACGATGTCTGAAAAACCTAAAACGACACTTTTTCTGGGACGGAGGGAGTATATATGTATGTGACATTTGCAGTTCAAGCAACACGCCCACAACGGGACAACACACTGAAAACTTGGTTGGCTTATACGACGGCCCGCAGCTTATCCCTTTTGAACCTTTTTTTTCTAATATATGTATCTAGTATTTGGTTTCTATGAATCACAGTGTAGACATTTGATGCTTACATATACGCACGCATATTCACCTCTAAGATTAATACACGAACACACTCTATACATATAAGTTTGACAAAGTTATGACAGGAACATCACCGTCGATGGATATCACTGAACAATAGGGTCGTCACATGCATGTCTTCCTGCACGCTGCCACCTTTCTCGGCCTAGGATGATTGCAGTGTGAATGCCCACTGCACACGATCTGTGTCCCCGTCCACGACGTCCGACCATGTCGCGTGGCGTCACCCGCCACCTCCGCGATATATAACCGCGCCTCCACGCTCCATCCATTCATCATCATCCATCACCTCCTTCCCCCTCATTCTTGACACCATGGCCGTGCAAGCGCAATTCGGCGGCCTCGTGCTCCCACCCTACGCGGCCGAGGAACAACAGATGCGGGCGCTCATGGACTACGGCGCGCTCCTGTCCGCAGCCGCGGTGCCCGGGGCCGATGATGGCTACGCGTGGCAGCAGTACGACTACTGCGCCGCGCAGAGCGAGCTGACGTGCAACGGCGGTGGCGGAGCGGCCATGCCCGCGCCCTCGCCCTCGCGCAAGCGCGTAAGGGACGACGACGATCTCCTTCACTACGCGCCTTTCCTGCCTCTCCCTGGGATGCGGCCGCACTCCGCTACGGCGGCGGCGTCGACGAGCGGGCGGCGGGCCGAGGCTCCGGCTCCGGCGGCGGCGGAGCACGCGCTGGCGTCGGAGCTGCTGTGGCGGCTGCACGGCGCGGAGGTGGACGCGCTGGTGCGGGCCGAGTGCGACCGCCTGCGCGCGGGTCTGGAGCTGGCGCGCAAGCGGCAGCGCCAGGCGCTGCTGGTCCGAGCAGCCGTGTCCGGCTTGGCGGTGGCGCGGCGGGCGCGGGAGGCGGAGGCGCAGCTGGAGGCCGCGTGGCGGCGCGTGGCGGAGCTCGAGGAGCGCGTCCGGCTCGCGGCCGCGGAGGCGCAGGCGTGGTGCGGCGTCGCGCGGGGCAACGAGGCCGTCGCCGCGGGGCTCCAAGCCACGCTCGACGCGCTGCTCCTCCGCTCCGAGGAGGGTGAGGGATTCGGCGACTCCGAGCCCGACGACGCGCAGTCGTGCTGCTGCTACGTGGAGGAGGAGCAGGCGCCGGACACCGCCACGGCCTCGTCGTCCTCGACTTGGAACGGCAAGTGGGCGTGCAGGGCGTGCGGCGAGGGCGAGGCGTCGGTGCTGCTGCTGCCGTGCCGGCACCTGTGCCTGTGCAAGGCGTGCGAGCCCCGGACGGACGCCTGCCCCGTCTGCTCCGGCGCCAAGAACGCGTCCATCCACATCGCGCCCAACTGATGTCCACCGTACGAAAGTCGCTGCCTGCCTTGTTGCATGGCGCGTCAACTGGATTGGCCCCGTAGGACTCGTGAACTAACTTACTGTAGATGAGTAATTATGAGTATTCAGTTATTAGATTAGATAGATTCCATCTCGTTTGTTTGGTTTGTTCGCTCTTGTTTCTTGATGGACGATTTGAATGAAAAATGAGAAAAAGACTAGTTGTCAAGTAAAAACGAGGCATCCTTCATCTTTGCTCTGTTTTCTCAGCGTACTTCTTGTTCTGGATTTTCGTTCCTTCTGTTTTGATAGTATAGGGGCTACTACCTCCATTTTCAAGGAAAAAAAACAGTTAAACAGGTATATATATAGGACCTACTAAATTTAATATTACTTATTTGTTTTTTTAAAAAATAGTGACATATGGTGGTTGTCACCGTAGCTAGTTAGTACGTGCTATCAAAAGGATCCAATCTGCCACGTTTTCCGAGGTCACGTATGGTGCGAGGGGTGTGGGGATGGCGCAGATGCAGAGTACTCTATACGTATTAGAGTACTCTATCTATCTATCTCTGATCTGATCACGTCTAATCTAATCCTAATAACCTGCAAGTAAAGCGCTCAGAAGGGAGCAGCAAAGTTAGCCCGGCGCCTGTGCTCGGTGCTTCCCAACTACACGACGGAGCGGGCAAGCCTGGCCTGCCGCCAGCGCGAGTGCCGGGGCGCACGCATGCTCGCCAGGACTAAGACGGGGGGCTGTTTGGTGTGCAGCCACCAGAGCTGTGGCGATGTGTGGCGAGGAGAGTAGCCGCCACACCTTGGCGAGAACCAACACAGAAAAGTTACGTAGCTACCTCAATGTAAGTACAAATCTAACATTAGCCAAAGTAGTGTGGCAGGAGGGAACGTGGCGTGGCGAGCGACGACCAGCAACCAAACACCCCCTGGATCGCCTGGCCGTTGATCGTTGAATAAGCCTAGCGGTGCGCGCCCGTACGTATGGTATGGTTGGTGCCCTGCCCGGGGACCTGGGCCTTGTTTAGATTCCAGATTTCACTCCCAAATTCCACTATGCAAAAAGAAGATTCCCCATCACATCAAAATGTTGGCATATGCATGGAGTACTAAATATAGATGAAATCAAAAACTAATTGCACAGTTTTGTTGTACTCTGCGAGACGAACATTTTGAGCCTAATTAATCAAGATTTGGACAATTATTAAAAAAAACAAAAGTGCTACAGTGTTCGGGGGTGGCACTGTGCAAAGTTTGCCACCCCCGATTCGGGGAACTAAACGAGGCGCTGGTCCTCCGGGCCCTGGTGGCCAATTAACCCATGATGTCCCCTGAATCCCGAGGGATGCCCTGCGACGTGGTTGCCGGTTGGGCCCTTACGTCCATGCCCAGCAGCCCAGGTGCAGTGCAGCGCAGCCTTCCTGGTTACTGCGTGACAACCGGCAATCCATTCCAACCCCTGCCGGACACAGATCGTGTGCAGTGGGCATTCACACTGCAAGATATGCAGTGGCCATATCTAAGCCATTCATCGCATCAGGAACGGTAGGATTAGAGATCTCTTTTTCCCTCCTTTCTTCATCTCACCTTTTACTCAAACGAATGATAATACAAGAGAGTAGCAGACCAGGTATGGAGATGAGTAGAACGCATGCCCATGTATTGAACATATTATAAACAAAATAAGAGTTTGCTGAATTGTCAGCTTGTTCACATGAACGGACATATTGGATCTCTTTTGGTCCAGGTTACTAATTCATTGTTAAATCCTACATATATTTTACTCTAAACTGAAGTATTTTTCACCCAAAAGCTTAATACAAAAGCTGAACAAAAGAGCATTGTTCCTATCTTCATATACAAAATGCTGCCGTATCACCCAATAGCAGATTGGATCATGCCTTCAGTACATGGCCTACAAACAAAAGATAATTCAGATATGCCGATTTATAGATTAAATTGAACTAATACAATTTACATAGACTTACATTTATATTCTGCTAAAAATACCAATAATTATCCCTCCAACCTGAGTCAGGAATAGTGGCATCTTGAATAACACTTGAACTCTGAAATAAGAGAGAGGAAGCTAGATAGGAAAATAGCATGGGTCAAAGGATTATATTTTTTTAAGAAAAGGGTACTAACATACCTTAATAAGTTCAGAAAAACAACTAAGTGATTCATATTGTTGAGATTTTTCCAAAGTAACATCTATGTTTTCCTCATATGCTTGGAATTCTTGCACAACATTTCCACTTTCTTCATGGTGTGTAGCTTTCTTTGTTTTCTTCTTGTTTTCATTGTTCTTCTTTTTCTTCTGAAATTTTTCAACCCAAGATTTCTTCCGTTTTGATCCACCATTTGGCTTTTCTTTCTTCTTAAGACCAGCAACATTTGCAAACTGTTTAGGTAGGCTGAATGGTGCTTGAACACTAGAATTTTCAACATCAATTTTAGGAGAATTTTTCTAACGATGTCCAGATCTAATTTCAAATGCATTTTCAATGCATTATTCAAGCTCTCGCTTAGTTGCGTACTTCGCATTCCAATTGAAAAAACATCCAGCATGTAGAATTCAGCCCACTTGTGTCTCAACATGTAAATGTTGTCCAGCCAGGTCGATTTTCTTACTTTTCCTCTCATAGCATCAAAAGCTTCTTCAAATTCTGCCTTTTGTTCATACTGATACATGCAAGCACTGAAATCTAGCAAGATACTTGACTCTTCTTCGGTCTCAGACTCTTCTTCATTCTGAGAGCACAAGTGCTTTAATGCATTTTGCGATATATGCCAGGTACATAAACCATGCCATGTACTAGTGAATACATGGGCCACCGCCTTTCCCATTGCACTATCTTGATCAGTAAAAATTGTCTGAGGGTGTTTTTGATTATGGATTGACAAAAATGCATTGAACAACCACTTGAATGACTCGAATGTCTCATCATACATCAAAGCAGCACCAAATACCACTGTCTCTCTAAATTGGTTGAAACCTACGAACACACCAAATGGCCTATATTCTTTGTTGGTTCCAAAGGTAGTGTGAAATGTGATGACATCGCCAAAGTGCGCATAGTCGACAATCATCTTTGCATCAGCCCAAAATATATTGGTTATCTGTTCTTCACAATCCATTTGAATGGCATACTGAAAGGAAGGATTCTCCACAAATTTATCTTGAAAATACTTCAGCAAACTTCCAGCCTCACCATACATCATCTCTCTTTGGCGCTTGGTCCGCAAATAATTTTTGTGATCACGATGAGTGTATCCGAGGTTAACTGATCCACCAACATATCTACTAAGAAACTCATGTGCTACTTTAGGTGCAATTCCAGAATCATCAGCCACATCAATATCAATAGCCTGATGCTTAGAAATGTTTCTCTGTGATGGCATTAGATGACTTGTTTGTGCAGTCTGAAGAATATGGTTGTGCTCAACAAATAAGTCATGTACTTTGTAAGTCTCATTTCCTCTTTGTAAAGTAATGCCCATACGAACCATGCAGCCTATTCTTGTATGCGCCCTATTTCGCTTGAAATCTGATAACTTCTTATCTTCAGCCCGAGAACCTTGATTTGAGCAAACAAACCTACATGTTGTTACTAATCCATCAAGAGGACTCTTGTTTGCATAGCACTTCCGAACATCAAACCCCATCCTACCACCATATGTGACCCAGAAGTTCCAAGCCTCATCAACACTGCTAAATGTCATACTTATTTTAGGAATCCAAAAAGGAGTTGCAGCCACCCTGTAGTTGAAAATATTGTGCCAGTTTTATATTTGCCGGTAACCATCACAAGAACCAACCAAACAAAATCAAAATATTGTGTTTCCTAACATTCTTACGACATTTCAACAAATTTAATTCAACTATGAAGGAATTGATTAGCTAGCTTTGGAACAAGGATTAGCACAAACCTTGTAGGCGATTCCTCGAACACCTGTTGGGCGTCATCCATGGCACAATCTTCTGTAGCTGTTGGGGTGCTTGCTGGAATGCTTTGCGCCATAGGAGGTTGCTTGGGGGCATGGGGAAGGTGCGTGGTGCCGGTCTTCTTCGACGCACACGCCTTGCTCAGTGTCGTCGCGGACGCCGTGATGCCTCTTGGAGCGATGCGATGAGGACGTTGGAGGATTGCAGCTTCTACAGGCACCTGAGGAGCAGCATCGCCTTCACCAGTTGTGAGAAGAGGTCCTGGGTGTTTCATGGTGCGGCAGCTCACCGGCCTCCCTGCGTTCGCCCGCCGCCGGACGGCCCCGCCGCCTCGCTTTTCTGGAAATATGGCGCCAAGCTCTGGAGTTTCCCTCCAAATACACCAGGGGATAGGAAGGAAAAGGCAGGAACACATCCCACCGTTACTCATCGGATGAGTGGCTTAGATATGGCCACTGCATATCTTGCAGTGTAAATAGTCACTGCACGCGATCTGTGTCCCGTGGACGGGGCGTCGCTACTGGATGGGCCACGGCCATCATGGGAAGCTGGTGGGGCCCGCGCGGTTGGGTTGGATGCGCGTGCAGGTACGGTTACCGCTAATTAATGGGGGCCTATAGGATACGCACTGTCAAACATTTTCAACTTTGATTAGGATTATAGAAAATATTAATAATATTTATATCTCTAAATAAATACATTATGTACTATAAATATTAATAATATATATATATATATAATCAAAACTAAAAATATTTGATTTCTCGAAAAAAAAGAATAACATCTACTTTAGAACGGCCGGAGTACCTAGATTGGCAGCAGGCAGTGGTCGCGATAATGGCGGGCGTCCCAACGGCCAAGACAAAAGGATCCAAAATGTCGCCGGGTGTACCACGCACACACGCACGACCTCCGACTCCGAGAGTCCAAGTGCGTACGCCACTCCCTCGTGCTGCTACGTGTGAGCCTACAGTACTAACAACCTGTTTTGATTTGAATAAGCTGGGATTAGTTAACGATGATGACGAGGATGCTTTGGCAGCTGAGCGCCTAAGAGCAAGTACAATAATTGGCTTATAGCCAAGCTAATCAACGTTTTTGCTGACGTGGAAGAAAGAAGAAAGAAAAGAGCTGGGCTCTCACCCAAGCAACAAGCTGGACACAGATGCATAGGCACTAGTGGGTCCAATAGAGATGTATGTGAGGAGGAATAGAAAAGATAATGAAAATATATAATAATAAAGAAATTTTGTAGCAAATTAGAAGACTAACTATTGTATAGCCACACTCTTATAACTTAACTTTACAGGTAGACCTATCTCAGCAAGTAGTTGTTTCAGCAATAATATTAGCCAAGATGAGAAAAAGATAATCAAATATCCACTAATTGTTCTGAAAATAAATAGTTTTGTATTTGAGACTGTTATATGTATACTAGTATTGTTAACTATAGTCAGGCTATTTATGGCAAAGTTTAAAATGTCTTTCTCATGAATGGTTCATTTTAACTTGTTTTTGTATATAGAGGGAGTACAGATGGGTCCTCATGCTTCAACCTACTTGGAACCAATGGCTGGAAGTATTTTGTGTAGCAGAATTGTTTGTTAATAGCTGTAAGCATTATGGCAGCATGTAGAATGTAGCCTATGTGTTGGTTCATGGTTGTGCCATTCGGAATGTAGGGTCTGTGTTGGTTGCTTCCTTTATTTTTCGAACCATAGAATGTAACTTGAGGCTAGAACTCGATTTATGATATATATATATATATATATATATATATATATATATATATATATATATATATATATATATATAGAGAGAGAGAGAGAGAATTTCATGAAATCATTAATTTATCCGATGTGACTTAATGAGGACTATCTTATGTGATTACTATAATTTGAATTGTTAAATTAGTTTTCCTTGATATATGTCAACTGACAGGGAAGTCAATGGCCAGACCGTCAGGGTCAGTTTGAGTATTCCCTAACGGCTAATCCCTATTAGGGAGGAAATTGACATGTCGTGACGGTTTTGCAGCCGACGGGGAAAGTTCGGATATTTCCTGATGGTTTGGCACTGACGGGATGTTTTTCCTGACGGGCACGTGGAAACCAACGCGAAAAGTTTTCCTGATGGGTACAACCATCAGAGACCAGTCCGTGACAGTTTTCCGTCAGGGAAGGATGACTTTCCATGACAGTTGTTTCCTAACGGTAACTGTCAGGAATAGCCTTTGCTGACGGTTTTGGGTACTTTTCTAACGGTTCAGCCCGTCAAGAAAAAATTTGTCTGGGGTAATGTGAGTTTGGATTGTGCAACATGTCTCTTGGCTTATGGTGTACAACTACGGAGCTCGGAGACAGAGGTCGACGACCAAGGTGAAGGTCTCAATTGGGTCCGTGCCGATTCACTGGGTGCGGTAAAGGATAGAAGTCGGGGCTTGGACCGAGGGACCGGAGAAGCTGGGAGACTGACCGTGGGTGGCTGACTCCTAGGGTCATCGACAAGTGCAAGAGTACATGAGGAGTGACCGTGTTGACCAAGTCAAAAGGGAGGTCGGGCAAGTCAAGCAGAGGTGCTTGACGACCAGGAGATCGAGGACGATGGCGACACGTGCCGAGAGAGCAGAGGAGGCGTAATTGATACACTTCTCTAGGCGGTTTGGTGGTTTAGGCCTCAAAACCACCGGTGGATGGTTTTCAGGTTTGGGCCTCAAAACCCGGGTGTGGTTCCGGCGAGAATGGGAGGCAGCACGTGGTGTCATTCCGAGGTTTGCGCCGAGGCGAATCTAAGTCATGAAGGGCACATGGCCGTTGGGTCAGCGGATTTCGAGTTGGAGCATAATACCCTTCGGATTAGGTGGTTCGCTCTACCATGTTCCTAAATGTGGGGGGATAATAGTACCATGTCGTTCATACCGTCTGCTAGCGAGTTGAGCAATGCAGGGATACATTTCAAGGTGAGCAGAACTCATTTACTCCTTGACATCAACTTCAAGACGTGGATCTAGGGGGCGGGGGGGGTGCTCGAGCCCCCCTATCCATCTTTGACATATGGATTCCCTTGAAATCCATCCATGCATTTGCATCGGTAACCAATATATTGATAACCAATGTCTTTGTCTATTGAATCCACACCTAGGCATGTATTGTTAGCACTAATGCATGCATACGTAGTGACATTCTGTTGCTCCTCCTGGCAGCTAAGATTGGCTACTGCCCAGTACAAATCTTGAGTGATCACTGAACTGGTGTAGAAAGAGCCACTCTCCACATACGAAGAAGTGGTTTTGATTCCCATGGTCCCTTCACTGATATTGATGTGGGAGACACCGACCCATCGCCATAGCCACCATGCACTATGATCTGATCCCAAGACAGTGTCATGTCAGTGCATTTAAGCTGCAATTCTTTCCTCGCGGAGCAACCTTCATCTAGGGCAAATGGAAATGGTAGACTAATGTCCCCGCAGGATTTGCTACAATTCGCCTTCTGTGGAGTTGGATTGTACCCTGTGTGGGCCGTTGAAAACTAATAGTTTATATTGGATATCAACTATATTATTAATGTAACAAAAACACTTTAAACATCCATATACTCCTCTATTCACTACTGCCATAAATGATTTCTAAAGACTTGGTTAAAAATGACCCTAAACATGGACTTCTAGAGCCAATTGTTGTTTCCAAGGGCCCTTAGAAATACCCTCTTTTTTCTTTACCAACAAACGGTTGAAACAGGGCTGATTTTCGCTATCGGTTCATAACATGACCAGTCTGTGAAAATGGTTGAGCCCAACAGCAATCAAAACTATTTTCGCCCACGGTTTTGTCCGTTATCTATCGGTAAAAATGGCTCATCTCTCGCTCCCACAACTCCGGCGCACTATGTGTGTCTTCTCAAGGTGGGTGACAATCGGGGCAGTTGTTGACGGTTCTTAAGTATCAATTTTAATTATCCAATAAATAAGGAAAAGGACCTATATGCAAGCAACACCTAGAATTAGGGTTTGATCTGACAGAATTCCAAGAGTTTTGTTGTTTATCTGTTTCTCCAGGGGGTTATCAGGAAATACAAAGGAAAGGCCCACACGTCGGAATTACATAGAGATATTAACGTGTTCACCGATTTTCTATCATCTAGAAGACTCCAGAAGCCACGGGATCGAACGGGAGGCCGAACGGGCCCGGAACCAGGGCGCCTGCCCTGGACCCTGGGGCGCCCGCCCTAGGTCTGCAACCAATCAGGATGAGTCTCGCGGATTATGCCCCACCGACCTAAAGGATCAAGGAAAACCGTGCGATTAATGTCGGTTTGATCCGACGGCCCAGGTTCACTTGAAGGGACTATATAAGCAGGACCCCTGGCCCCTGGAGAGGAGAATCCAAGTCCATTATTTTCATATTTTCCAGAGAGGATTCAGAGAGAGAGGTTCCCTTAGGGTTCCCACCTCATTAGGGCTTAGCATCCAATGTGAGATTAGACTTAGTTCTTCTAGATTGAGAGAGATAGAGTGGAGGTATAGATCGAAGGAAGCCCGGCCTGTCGGTGACTACTTCGAGGTTGTACCTGCAGGATCAAGTTCTCCTAACCCGAGGCTTGCTCCTAGGATTCTTCAGTATTTCGACTTCTAAATTCTAGTAAGTTCTTTGTTTTATTGTTCTTTGGTTTATGAGTTTACTTTAATCTCTTCGCGTAGAGTTTAGAGTAATCATCTCTAGCGTAAACGAGGTGTTTGGGCTAGGATACTCATAGATATCCCCTGTCTAACCGGACCGTGGTAGTAGCGAGGAACGTGATATTTCCGTAGCTACCTTTGTATTCCATATCCCGTTAGCAGGATCGATAGGGTTTATAGGTGCGGGTCGAACATCCTTTGAGGTGTCTAGATTCCGTGAGCCTTCCCAATAGAGCAGTAGATCATCCTTACCAAGGTTAGAACGAGAGTGCAGTTGCAGTCTTCTCTATACATCGCTCACATCAAATCACAGTGGTTGTAGCCTAAAGGTTAGTAGTAATAGATTTGGTTAGTCAGATGCACGCTTTCTCCTAGTGGTAAAAAAATAAATACGATACTCTGGATAACATCCCGGGTGAAGTGCTCACCGATATCCGTGCGCTTGCGGATCATTTCCAAATTGCGTTACCAAATATCCGTTGCCGGGGAGAAAGACGGTTTGCTGAGATAACCTTGAATCTTACTACTAGCTTGTACCTATACTTTTATCTTTCTTTATCTTTTTATTCCTTATCTTTTTATATTCTTTATTCTTACCTTATGGAGAACTAAGATTCTAAATCAATCTATCAATTTACAACACCTTCGGAAACTGACCTTTTACCATGGGAGTCATCACAGCCTATCCAAACATCCTAGTATAGGTTAAGTTCAAGGTTAATTGCCATGATTGAGAACCTATCCTTTTCGGAAAAGGAAGACGAAAATCCTTACCTTCATATTAGAGATTTTGAGCAAACATGCGATTGTCTTCGCATTGAAGGCATTTCTGATAAGACTTTACGTTGGAAGCTTTTTCCTTTTTCCTTAAGAGGAGAAGCTAGACGATGGTATAGTTAGAAGGTAAGTCAACAACGAGGTGAATGGGGAGTCTTACGAGCCAACTTCTGTTTAGATTTTTATTCCCTCGATCGTATCGCCGACCTTAGACTCGAAGTTCTATCTTTTAAACAAAAAGAAAATGAAACTTTGGGAAAATCCTGAAAATGTTTTTCTGATCTTTTAGAATCTGGTCCCAAACTCAATATTGAAGACCCTATTCTCCTTTTTCATTTCTTTCGAGGTCTTCAGAAATATCATAAACAAATGCTACATACAATGTCTAGAGGTTGTTTCTTTCATATCCCTACTGATGAAGCTAGAGTGATCCTAGATAGAATCCTAGAAGCTGAGATGGATAATACCCTCCATGATGAAACCTACAAAGCCGAAGTAGACACTCTGCCGAATTCTTCACCTACTTCAGCTATCCCAAGTTTTGAGCCACAAAAGGAAGAAATTCCACCACCTGATTTCATGCTGGATATAGAATCCGATCTTTTTGCCGATTTTGAAAACATTTCAAACTACCATTCTATAGACAAACCCCAAAGTGGCCATTATAGCATTTGTTTACCAAGTGAATATCAATTGAGAGAGCTTATCTCAGTCATGAGTAGCGAATGGTTGGAGGAGTCAGAGCTTTCCTCTGAAGTGATCCGTTTGGATACACCTCCTATCACTATACGCTGTGCTTATGATTCTGATCAATTTGATGCTCTCTATAATCCTGTTGTGGGGATCAATATCATGTCTGAAGCTTTTGCACTTAAATTATTTGGAAAATTAATTTTAACCCCCACAACAAAGTTCATGAAGGAATCTTCGGGACGATTGGTCCCCAGTCTTGGAATTGTGAATGTCCTACCCTTTATGGTAGAAGGCTCCATGATTCATTTGAACTTTTATATCTTTGATACATGGGACTTCGACCTATTGATAGGACAACCATTTAGAAGACTCCTTTATGAAGGTCAAACTGGAAAGCTACACATTTCTTTTGGAAAGGATTTTAAATTCCCTATGACAACTTCTCACTCCTTGAATAATAAGATCAAGTCATCTCTTTTGCCTGATCCTATGGAAGAGGTAAAAGCTGCGTCTCTAGAGCTTTTAAATAAATCAGACTTAGAAGAAGAAGCCCCTTTCTTCATAGAAGAGGAAGCTGAACCTTCTGAACCTGAACCTTTAGATGAGTTTGCAGAAACACCCAGACCTCCTATAGAGCTTAAAACTTTACCACTCGGTCTTATCTATGCTTTCCTAAACAATAATCCAGAGTTTCCTGTGATCATTAGTAATAAACTCACTCAGGAACAAACTCTACGATTAATGACCGTTTTAGAAAAACATCACTCAGTCTTTGGCTACTCACTCTAAGATCTTACAGGAATCAGTCCTATGATTTGCACCCATCGCATTCCGACAGATCCTTCTGTTTCACCTTCTCGGAAACCCCAACGTAGACTCAACAACGCGATGAGAGAAGTAGTTAAAAAGGAAGTTATAAAGTTGCTGCATGCAGGGATTATATATCCTGTGCCGCATAGTGAGTGGGTGAGCCCTGTTCAAGTTGTGCCTAAAAAGGGAGGTATGACTGTTGTTACAAATGAGAAGAACGAGCTAATTCCGCAACGCACCGTCACAGGGTGGCGGATGTGCATTAACTATAGAAAACTGAATAAAGCCACGAAAAAGGATCACTTTCCTTTACCTTTTATAGATGAGATGTTAGAGCGGTTAGCGAACCATTCGTTCTTCTGTTTCTTAGATGGATATTCAGGGTACCACCAGATCCCGATCCATCCTAATGATCAAAGCAAAACCACTTTTACCTGTCCATACGGAACTTATGCTTATCGTAGAATGTCTTTTGGGCTATGTAATGCACCAGCTTCTTTTCAAAGATGCATGATGTCTATATTTTCTGATATGATTGAAGAGATTATGGAAGTTTTCATGGATGATTTTTCTGTTTATGGAAAAACTTTTGATAATTGTCTTGAAAACTTAGACAAGGTTTTGCAAAGATGCAAAGAAAAGCACTTAGTCCTTAACTGGGAAAAATATCATTTTATGGTTAGGGAAGGAATAGTGCTAGGACACCTAGTGTCTGAAAGAGGTATTGAGGTAGATAAAGCTAAAATTGAAGTAATAGAACAACTACCTCCACCTGTGAATATAAAAGGAATTCGAAGCTTTCTTGGCCATGCTGGTTTTTATCGTAGATTCATAAAAGATTTTTCATTTATTGCTAGACCACTCACTCTTTTGCTAGCCAAGGATGCTCCTTTCGAATTTGATGATGCATGTTTAAAAGCTTTTGAATTATTAAAGAATGCACTCATCTCTGCACCAATCATTCAACCCCCTGATTGGTCGTTGCCTTTTGAAATTATGTGTGATGCTAGTGATTATGCTGTGGGGGCAGTTTTGGGGCAAACAAAAGACAAGAAGCATCATGCAATTGCTTACGCCAGTAAAACTTTGACAGGAGCTTAACTTAATTATGCAACCACTGAAAAAGAGCTTCTGGCTGTTGTCTTTGCCATTGATAAATTTAGATCTTACTTAGTAGGAGCTAAAATAATTGTTTACACTGATCATGCTGCATTAAAATATTTGCTCACTAAAAAAGATGCTAAACCTCGCCTAATTAGATGGATCTTGTTACTCTAAGAATTTGACTTAGAAATAAAAGATAAAAAGGGAGTAGAAAATTCTGTTGCTGATCACTTGTCTAGAATGCACTTTAAGGATCCACAGGAAACACCCATTAATGATTCACTGTTGACGGTCCTTAAGTATCAATTATAACTATCAAATAAATAGAGAAAAGGATCCAAATGAAACCAACACCTAGACTTAGGGTTTTATCTGACAGAATTCCACGAGTTTTGCTGTTTATCTATTTCTACAGGGGGTTATCAGGAAATACGGAAGAAAGGCCCACATGTCGGATTAATGATGGGATATTAACCGAACACGTAATTATCTTACATCTAGAAGAGTCCAGAAGCCACGAGAACGAACGGGAGGCGTAACGGAGCCGGACACAGGGCGCCCGCCCTGGTCCTTAGGGCGCCCGCCCTGGCCCCGGAGCCAATCAGGCTCCGCCTCGAGGATTATGCTCCACCGACCTAGAGGATCAAGGAAAACCGCACGATCAATGTCGGTTTGATCCAACGGCCCAGATTCATCCGAAAGGGCTATATAAGCAAGGCCCCTGACCCTGGAGGAGAGGCCCTCGTCTTATACTTCAAACCCTAATTTAGGAGGAGAGCCTCTGATCAAGCCCTAGAGCCACCACATCAACTAGATCTCTAGTTAGCATAGCTACATAGGATTAGAACTAGAAGGAGTCAATCTTCGATTGGTTCCCGGATCTGTCAAGAGGATTCTTGGTAATTCCTCTATTGTTCTTCAATTGTTCATCATTGTTCTTCAATATTATGAATATGACTTTGTTCTATTTCAATATATTGGTTATGACTTTGCTCTACTTGATTATATTTGCAATTATATTGTTCTTAGTTTATCATAGTTATATGCTTGGCTTAGTTAGATTGGAATTATATACATGCTTAGGATCGTATAGCGTTTATCCATGTGTACAGTGGGTGAATGATAATTATTGTGTAGACGTGGTGTCTATACCGTATTTATCTACGATTGCACCCTATATGCCGGATTGTGGGGTAGTTCGCGATAGTGACAGCTTCGTTGATTCTTATATAGTCCCCCTCTCGTGTATAGGGCAGGCAGAGCAACACTATTACAGGGGAGTGATTGCTATGTTCTTCATCTTCCTTGCTAATATTCACTATGCATGGATATAGTCTTTTCTCACCATGATTGCCAAGTATAATTGCACTAACTATGATATGCTAGACTTTATAGTTAATAATAACTTAGGGAATATCTTTGTAGTTCATCCTAATTCCATGCTAATGACTTGCTAGAATATCTGTTGAGGTGCTTATCATTATTATATGTGGCTAGCTGATCAGATTAATTATCTTTGTCACCATTATCACTTTACCTTTACTTAATGTGACATTTATACCTGTATAAAGAGATTGATAAATACTCTCGGTTATACATGCAATGATGTGTACTCAGTTCCATATTCTCATTCCATTATCAACCATGATACTTAGAAATCCCTTCCCAGTGGTAAAAATATAAATAACGATACCTGGAATACTTCCCGGTTAAAATGCTACATCGGTATTAATCTGTGTGCTTGCAGATCCCTTTTATTATTTATCTTGATGAGCAAATGCATATTTCAATACCGCGTCTCTCATGTCATGCTGGGGATGACAACTTGGCTTAAGTGGCATGAGGGATAGGTTTGGCATTTTTGGCGCCGTTATCAGAATTAGAAAACTAAGTCTACTTTTGGTAGTGACGTTAAGAATGCCCAACAAGCAATTTTGGCGCCGTTGCCGGGGAAGGCTGATTACTAAGTAGGAATGAATACGGAACTTTGAGTCATCATTTGCATCACTAATCTGATCGAGCTTATCAATTCTCTTATACAGTTTTACCCCTGTATTTTCCATTTTGATTATTTATTGCAGGGTGATGCATGAATAGAAGACATCTTCCAGACAACTTTGTTGACGATCCCGAAGCCTTATTCAGAAGAACAAGAGCCAAGCTCAAGAAGACATCGTCAACACTTCAGCACAAAGCTTCATCCAAATCCGAAGACCGCCGAAGTTTCATCCGGAATTTGTCGACTGAATTCGAAGCCATGGCGAACAAGTCGATCCGCGAGTTCTCAGCTCCCACTATGGACAACATCCGCACTGGACCTGCTGGGGAGATCGACCGCAACTTCGAGCTCAAGCCTGGGCTCATCAACATGGTGCAAGCTAACCAGTTCTGTGGGAAGCCACATGAAGATGCTAGTGCTCATCTTCAACACTTCCTGGAGATCTGCAGCACTTTCACCATGGCTGAAGTCCCCAGAGACGCCATACTACTTCGCCTTTTCCCATTCTCACTGTTGGGGAGAGCGAAGCAGTGGTTCTACGCTACAAAGGAGAAGAACACTACGTGGGCACTCTGCTCCACGAACTTTCTGGCCAAATTCTTTCCCATGGGCAAGACCAATGCTCTCCGTGGGAAGATTACAAGTTTTCAGCAACAACATGATGAATCCGTTCCAGAAGCATGGGAGCGCTTCCAAGACTACATCCTAGAATGTCCCCATCATGGAATGGAAAGCTGGCTGTTGATGCAGACATTTTATCATGGGCTCATTAATAGTGCCCGTGAAACCATGGATGCTGCAGCTAGAGGAGCATTCCTATCACTCACCATACCTCAAGCCACAGCTCTTGTGGAGAAGATGACATCCAACCAAGGTTGGAATGAAGAAAGAACTCAGACACGCAAGAGAGGTGGAGGTATGCACCAGCTCAAGGAGGTAGACATGCTGTCTGCCAAGCTAGACCTACTCATGAAGAAGCTCGATGATCGAGCTGGAGAAAAGAAAGAAGTCATGCACGTCTACGACTCCCACATGACTTGTGAGGAGTGTGGAGGTACTGGACACTCGGGCAATCACTGTCCTGAGTTGCTGGAGGACGTGAACTACATCAACAATAACAACAACAACTACTACAACCGTCCTCAGCAGAATCAAGGTTGGAATCAACAGAGGCCTAACTACTCAGGTAATTACCAAGGTAACAATTCTTTCAATAATAATAATAATTATCCACCTTTGAGAGAGTTAGTATCCAACCAAGGAAAGCTAATGGATAACCTGTCTAAGAAATTGGCATCTAATGATAAAATACTAGAAAATATAAATAATAGAATGGATAATTTCTCTACTGCCATCAAGAACCAGATTAGCTTTAATAAAATGATTGAATCTCAGTTGAATCAAATAGCTGCTGCTGTTCCTGCTACTAACCCCGGTATACCATCACAACCGGAAGGACTAGAATCTGCAAATCTTGTAGACATGTTTGATGCAGGAGATTACTGGAGTAACCCTATCGTGGAAGTAAGTACTGACCGTCTGCCAGTCAAGAGAGGCGATCCAGGATGCCCCGTCATCCCGATCTCCATCGGCATGCGAGACTTCCCAGAAGCACTCTGTGACTTTGGCTCCAGCGTCAACATCATGCCCAGGGTACTCTATGAAAAACTCTTTTCACAACCATTATTAGAAACAACCATGTGTTTGCAGCTTGCAGATAGGACACTGAGTTTCCCGAGAGGAATATTGAAGAACATCTGTGTCTGAGTTGGTTCCTCGTACGCTCCAGCAGACTTCGTAGTGATAGAGACCGGTTCTGATGAGAGGGCTCCCGTCATCCTAGGGAGACCATTCCTGAACACCGCGGGAGCTGTCATCTATGCTAGTGTTGCCAAGATCAGTTTCTACATCAAGGGGAGGAAGGAAACGTTTTCCTTCAAGAACAAGACCTCACAAATCCCAGAGCAACCCCAATATGAACCAAGGAAGAGGACCAACAGGAGGAACAAGAGCAAGAAGCAAGTATGGACCGAGACAGCTAAGATGGTCACTGCTGTGCACAAAGGTCAAGATCGCCAACTCAAGTCACCGTTCTTGCCTAAGAAGGACGACCTAGGTATGCCAAGCATTTATTGCTCCATTAATGGGTCCCACTTCTACAAGACACTTTGCGACACTGGGTCGGGCGTCAACATAATGGCCAAGGTCACCTATGAACTTCTGTTCGGAACCATGCCCTTAAACCCAACATATATTCAGCTCCAGATGGCAGATCAGACATTCCGACAGGTCGAAGACCATTCCTTAGTACTGTCAAAGCAATCATCTACATTGGAACTGGAGAAGTCCACATGCACTTCCCCTCTGAGAAGGTACGTCTTTACTTTACTGACCCTAACTATGTATTTGAAGAATCCAAGCAGGTCAGAACAAGAAGAAGGCGGCGTAACCACAATCAGAAGCAACATGTCATCAAGGACGGATGGGCAGATTATGAAGGAGAAGTGGTAAGATCTGAAGACATACCACTCAACCAACACTGTCCTGAGGAGACCAAAGCACCGAGACAGGTATGGAAAGAAAAGACAGTTGTACATGAAGAAGAGGCGCCGCCGGAACCACCGACTACGCTATCCACCAAGTCCCAGGACGACTGAACGAATGTCACACCCCAAAATTTTTGATTTTGGGTTGTGCATAGAAAACACTAATTAAAATAAATGTTTTAATATTCGGATAAAATTTCCTAAGTTTAGTTTATGATAGCATCAATTAGTTATAAAAAAAATAATATCTTTCTTCTCCAGCACGTCTTTATCTTTTTCCGCAATCAATATTCCTTGTTTCTCATCTTAAGTTCTCGTTGAGAGTTTCCTAAAATATTTTCTTTATAACATAAATTATTCCTTTCAGTTTCTCATGTGTCAATCAATCTCAGTGAACTCTTCGAGAATTGTTCTGAGTTTTTCTGGAGCTAGTTCACGCTTTTCTGCGAGCGTTATCTAATTTTTAGATGCTCCAAAATATCTTTTCATGAGCTCCAAATACTTTATTTGGGTTCCTCATATTCCATAATGTCTCTGGAAAATTTCCCTGAATTTTCGGAGCTTTCGGAGTATTTTTCGCGGCTTAAATAATAATTCTGGACTTTTCTGGAATTATTTTATCCATGAAATTAATTAATTCCGAAAATAATAAATATCTCATTTTCCACCAAAGCCTGTGTGCAATAATCCTAAATGTCCATTCATTTATTTACTAATAGGCTTTAATAATTAATTAGGCCTATTAGTAAAGATGGAGGGTGCAACGTCAATTAGCACCATATCGCTAGTTGACATGGAGGTGGAGAGTTTTTCTCCCAATATATACGCACCTACCCCATGGGCAAAGCACCCCAAAAACTACCGTGGAGGAGCCCCTAGTTTGGGAAATCTCTCGTGTAGTAAATCATATTTTTCTCATCCTTCTCTCGCCGTCGCTGTTGCCGTCGCTGTCGCCGCCGCTGTTTCCGCCGCCGCCGCTGTTGCCGCCGCCGCCGCTGTTGCCGCCCGCCGCCGCTGTTGCCGTTCGCCGCCGCTGTTGCCGTTCGCCGCCGCTGTTGTTGTCCGCCGCCGCTAAGCTCGTATCATGAGCCGCCGCTCGTAGCTCCCTCCACCCCTCGCCGAAGTTCTTCATCTACAGCTTGCGTTCCGGCGAACTTTCGGCGATGGTTCGGTGAGCTTTTCCGGCCACCTCGGACATCTTCGGCGAATTCCGCTTCCACTCCGAGGTTCGTCTCGTTCTCTACACCGGCACGCTTTTTATTTCGTGAATCCATGCCCGTTTCATCGTCCTCATCTCATCTTCTTTTTCACCGGCAAGCTTCCACCATGGCTGGCCTTCTCGATTTCGTCTACTCCAAGTTCTGGCGTGGAAACCTGGAGTCGGATGAATCAGATGAGGAAGTCGATGAGGAGATCATTGTTGAAGAAGAAGGGAACCCCTCCACACCAGAGCTTATTGCGACGGCGGCAGAGGTCGGCTTCTGTACACAGGATCTACTCCAAGCTGAACATGAACTCAACGAAGGTACTCTGGTAAGTGCTACGACTTGTTCTGGAGGTTGCTCGGAGAAACAAATCCCCATCTCGTAGGAGTGGCTCTCGTCATTCATCAACACCGATGTTGCTAGCCGGAGCTACCAGGTCGTCAGATTTAGTTCATGCGTGTCCAACTCTTGTTAGCATGATGACATCATCCCGACATCACCCACAATTTATTGCCGTTTTCCTTTAGAAAAACAAATCCCGAAATACAATAGAAATACGTATACACATACAATCTTGTTTAGGTCATATTTTCCTCGTTTTAGCTCCGATTCGAGTCGTTCCAGTCGTGTTAGATTCGTGTCGTCGTGCTCTATGCAGTAGTGGCATTGTTTATCGTGTCATTTAGTTATGAATTTATTAATTTAAATAGTAATTAGATTAATATATTAATTTAATAGCTTTCCAATTAAAAGAAATCCCGGTTTAAATCCGTTCTTATTGTTTTGCAATAGTGCTGATCGAAGTTATGTGTTAGCAACAACGTTTAACATGTCTTACATCTTTGAAATTTATAAGTTAAATATTAATTTGATTTATGCTTGTGCAATTGAGTTTTTAATTAAACGCAACACGGGTTTATACTTCAGCCTGTCCTAAATTAATGTTAATCTAATTAATATTAAACTAAATGTCTTTTGAATTAGAAGATGCTTAGTTCAACTTTGAAACATAAGTGATTTCGTTGAGTTGGCACATGTTTTTCTATATACCGTTAAATATTAAATTGATTAACGTACTTGTATCTATCTTATAATTAAAATTTGCTTAGTCTAAGTACGTTGCATATATGATAAACTTGTGTAGATAATTTCACATGCACTTTTCTTTTACAAAGTTAATGTTTAGTTTGATTAAATGATACATGCATGTATACAAATTAAAATACAGCTAGTTTAACTTGGCTTTTGAATTAAAATATTATTTAACTAATCTGAGCTACTATTTCACATGGTCTTGTTTAATTAAAATGAATTAAGCATGTAGCCTTTTCTTTTCTATTGTAATACATAAAACTTACGATAGCCGCTACATCACTTGTTGTGTTCATTGTAAAATATTAATTTGATTAATGATTAGGAAAACTTGTTTCTAATCTTTTTATAAATATTAGTCAACTTAAATATGTATTTATTGGTTATAATTTGCCTAGTTTAAACATGATCATATAAAGTCGGTTTAGATGCAATTTGGTTAGTATTTATTTAATGCATTTCTAATCAAAGCCAACCTAACATAGTAACTTGTTCTTGTTACTTTGCGGTTGCGCTGATTAAGACTACGTGTTGCAGTGATGTTTAGCATGTCTCGCAACTGTGAAAATCATAAGTTTAAGTATTAAATTGATTAATGTTTATGCAACTAAGCATCTAGTTAAAAGTGATTCGTGGTTTTATCTCCGGTATTTTATGAATAAATAAGTATTAACCTTAATATGTGTTTATCAATTGTAACTTAGTTAAATAGAAAACATATAGTTAATTATATGAATGCCTTTTCATTTAGGACTTGCTTAGTTCACCATAAATCATAAATGCTTACATTTAGTTTTTGTCACATGTTCTACCTTTCTAAAGTATAAGGTATAAATGACTTAAACACTATAAAATATATATATATATAAATAAAATATTGTGTGGAAATATTTATAAAATATATAAACCATGGTTAATTTCGACTCGGTGTTGAGTCCAAATATGATTTGTCTAATCTAAACTAATTACTTTTCCATGATCTTGTTAGCTAAAATAAATAAGTATGTAGTGGTTCCTTTTATATAAATATTCCGATAGTCTTTTTCTTTTTAACGATAGTTCCGTTATCGACGTTTCTTGTGTTCTCGTGACCGTAGCTGATAGCTCTCTTATAGTACGTCGTTTTAACTTGTGTGGTGTATTGTTCTTAGTTTTCTATGTTTGCTACTTGCATGTTTGCCTATGCGTGATGTTCGCTACAAGTAGAATGAAAACCCTCTGTGAGTGTTGAAGATCAAGAGGGGATGACCAGAAGATAACTGAAGGTTCTCGGAGCAAGTTGCTTTAGGTGTAAAGCAAGTTCAAGGCAAGTATAACATGGGACCATTCTTGTTACCTATTCACTGAAATTATCATACATATGCATGTGTCCTCCTTGACAACCATAGAGATTATAACTTAGCTATTGATATCTTGTTTCCTTGTCACCTATGGGACTTTGCATTGGGTAGCTTTTGCTAGCGCTGAACATAAACTATGATCTTGTAATATGATTAATGGATTATGCAACAACACTAAAAGATGACTTTTTGATTACTGTTTAAAGAGGGCTAGAGCATGGGGTTATTTTTGGTGCTCTAGTTTCTCTCCATAAGGACTCATCTGTAAGCGAACATCCGGGACTTACAGTACAACTGTGAGGGCTATATGGCTCTGGCTTTAGTCAAGTATGAGGACCTTTTCTAGCTTGTTAGTGGTAACCTTCATGGCGTAAGAATGGCTTGACGAATCGGGTATAGTGCGGCCTCTGTCCTCATGTGTATAGGCTGCGCGTCATTATGCCATTTGGAAGGGGGGCTCTACATCTGTTTGCCGAGTGAATCTAATGGCCCTAACTTGTTAGACGAACCTTTGAAAGACTTCATAGTGAACCCTGCCGACCTTCCTTGGTAGTGGGTCAAGAGGCTGATCACCTCGGGCGAAAGGGTAAATCACGACACACAGTGAAAGTGTACAACCTCTGCAGAGTGTAAAACTGTTATAACAGCCGTGCTCACGGTCACGAGTGGCCTTGGACCCTTACGGAATAGATGATCACTAATGACTATAAATGTGTTTTTGCTGTTCATTATTCATCTTTACATTGATCATATGTTTATTGTGGGATTAATGCAAACTTGATGCTACTCATGTAATAAAATTGTGACAATTAAAAGCTAAATGCAGTAAACCAGTGTCTAACCTTTTGAGCCTCATGAACCCCGTGTTATATTTGTTGAGTTCGACATGGACTCACTCTTGCTATTTCCCTACACTCCAGTGTGTAGTAAGGTGCTGCTTAGAAGAAGAATAAAGGTATAGTGGAGTTTTCAGAAGTCTTTCAGAAGTGCTTGGCATATGGAGCCACCAGTCAGCCGTCCCTGAGAAGAATGGAGCCTGAAGTTTAGTCACCGTTCCGCGATACTCTGATGTAAGTGTTAATATAGTTATGTATATGTTATATAATAACATTGTTTCTGATACTTTTTCATTCTGACATATGTGTGGACTTCCTGGGCACACATATGATTAGCCTGGTTTTGTTCTTTAGAAAACCGGGTGTGACAACGAATAAGAGTCCCGTTCGGAGGACTTAAAAACACCGAACGCCTTGCCAAGAGGTAACTTAGTAGTTATCCTTTCCTTTTTAATTATTTACTTTATCTTAAATAGTTTGCTTAGTTAATCATATTCATACTATCTTAAAAAGAAAATAAAAATGTTCAAAATCCTAAAGCCCCATGTGAGTATGCGAGTGGCATAAAACCCATAAGTACATTCACTGTGGTGGCATAAAATATGTATATATATATATATATAATAAATACATAAATATTTTCTTCTGCTTTATAAAATAAAAAAAACATAAAAAAAATCAAGGAGGCTCAGCATGATAAAGGCTAGATATTTATGCTAACACTTAATCAGTTCCACAAAGCTTTGTTGTCTATTTGAGCTTCACAGAATTCAAGGAGACTAGTAGACGGAGGACATTCTAATCGCTGTCAGGGTGCTGCCGACTTTCAAATACATCTCCGCCATCTGCTAGCTACATCAGAAGAGATTATGTCAAGATCCAGCTTGGGGGAGAGCACCCCCATTATCTTGCTAAGTATTTCTATCTTTATCTTTATATTTATATATACTTCTACCCTATAAAAATAAAAATATACATAACTATGAAAAAAAACCAAATAAAGATTTTGTGCTTATATATATATACCTATATCTTTTGCTTAGTGTGTTTTAATAAATAAATAAAGTGGCTATGCTAAACTGAATCTAAATAATAATAAAACTCTAGCATGGATATGATGAATAGTTGCTTTGCCTAACTTTCAAATTTGAAGTCCTCTCTCTAAGTTTAGACATAACTGTTATCATTTAAAGCTTGCTCTAAACCTGAACTTGTGGGAAGAGAACTTGATCTAAAGTCTAAGTTGTTAACGGATATGATATGGGAAGGTTGAGCTGCTGTTTATCTATTCCTAGAGATGCTAGAATTCTGGAGAATTTTATCTTTGAAAATCTTAAAATACTACATGATGAGTTCCTGTATGATGAGAGTTTAAGTTCCTACCACAGCCATACATACATGCTTGTTAGACTTTAAGCCATACCTTTACTTTTTACTGCTTATGAGCATTGAGTGTAGTCAAGCTGTGTAGACCCTTAGGAGCTTGTCATGCGGTTAAAATCAAGATTCACTTGCACGATCACTCATACATGCTGCTTCTACTCCGGAAGTACGCATCCACATATATCCACTCATTCTCATCTCCAGATCCACATAAAATTATTCTACTCCTAATCCGGGAGAGAATAGCCAAAAATATTTTCCCATTCTTGTTATCCCCTGTGAAATAAATGCTCAAGCTATTTTGGTTACTACCACTTGCTATATTGTTCTAAGGAGATGAGTGCTCTATACGAGGAAATAAAAAGGGGCAAGTGCCCGGAACCTCGAAAAGAAAAAGATACGAGGAAATAAAAAGGAGCAAGTGCTTGGAACCTCGATGAAAAAAAAGAAAAAGTGTGAGAAGAGAGGTAAAAATGGACAAGTGTCCGACAGTAGAATTAGGGGTACAAGATACCCACCTGAGAGGAAAAAAAAGAAAATATAGAACACCTCATTCTCCTCAAGAGCTTTAAAAGCAAGAAAGGTACGTATCCCCTCAAAAAGAGCAAAAGTAGAATTAGACTTTCATCATTGTTATCATCACTACCACCATACACCATTTATTCGCCACACATGCACATCTTGATTTGACTTATTGGCTTGTTTCTCTGGATCCATGGTTTGACTATGCAATAAATGTCTTGTAAGTATGTATACTTTATCTCCCACCGATGAGCTCCAGATATCAAAAGCCTTATTAGAATAGGATGAGAGAGAAGGCAATGTCACTCTGCCTTATACCACAAATACTACATACTTTGCTTTGAGAGAAGGCAGACATCATTACTGCCTTGGTGAGGATCCAGAAATACCACAAAAGAGAGACCTGAGAGAGTCATACAAGGAATCTCTGAGTTTTATTTGAAAATCTGCAAAAAACTCCAGAGCTATAGCTGATCAAGAATAAGAGACATGGCGCTTGACTAGACTGTTCTATCTTTTAACCGCTCAAGACAAAGGTGACGGTTGCAAGCCCCATGGTGAAAGGTATAATGAGTAAGTTTTAAGTCTTGACAGTTTACTTTAACTCAGAGATGAGACTCTATTTGAAAGCATGTGTACCGTTAAAATTCAAAGGCATTTCAGCAACTACTGAGTCTCTCCTTGCTCAGGGACGAGCAAGAGGTAAGCTTGGGGGAGTTTGTTGACGGTCCTTAAGTATCAATTATAACTATCAAATAAATAGAGAAAAGGATCCAAATGAAACCAACACCTAGACTTAGGGTTTTATCTGACAGAATTCCACGAGTTTTGCTGTTTATCTATTTCTGCAGGGGGTTATCAGGAAATACGGAAGAAAGGCCCACATGTCGGATTAATGACGGGATATTAACCGAACACGTAATTATCTTACATCTAGAAGAGTCCAGAAGCCACGAGAACGAACGGGAGGCGTAACGGAGCCGGACACAGGGCGCCCGCCCTGGTCCTTAGGGCGCCCGCCCTGGCCCCGGAGCCAATCAGGCTCCGCCTCGAGGATTATGCTCCACCGACCTAGAGGATCAAGGAAAACCGCACGATCAATGTCGGTTTGATCCAACGGCCCAGATTCATCCGAAAGGGCTATATAAGCAAGGCCCCTGACCCTGGAGGAGAGGCCCTCGTCTCATACTTCAAACCCTAATTCAGGAGGAGAGCCTCTGATCAAGCCCTAGAGCCACCACATCAACTAGATCTCTAGTTAGCATAGCTACATAGGATTAGAACTAGAAGGAGTCAATCTTCGATTGGTTCCTGGATCTGTCAAGAGGATTCTTGGTAATTCCTCTATTGTTCTTCAATTGTTCATCATTGTTCTTCAATATTATGAATATGACTTTGTTCTATTTCAATATATTGGTTATGACTTTGCTCTACTTGATTATATTTGCAATTATATTGTTCTTAGTTTATCATAGTTATATGCTTGGCTTAGTTAGATTGGAATTATATACATGCTTAGGATCGTATAGCGTTTATCCATGTGTACAGTGGGTGAATGATAATTATTGTGTAGACGTGGTGTCTATACCATATTTATCTGCGATTGCACCCTATATGCCGGATTGTGGGGTAGTTCGCGATAGTGACAGCTTCGTTGATTCTTATATAGTCCCCCTCTCGTGTATAGGGCAGGCAGAGCAACACTATTACAGGGGAGTGATTGCTATGTTCTTCATCTTCCTTGCTAATATTCACTATGCATGGATATAGTCTTTTCTCACCATGATTGCCAAGTATAATTGCACTAACTATGATATGCTAGACTTTATAGTTAATAATAACTTAGGGAATATCTTTGTAGTTCATCCTAATTCCATGCTAATGACTTGCTAGAATATCTGTTGAGGTGCTTATCATTATTATATGTGGCTAGCTGATCAGATTAATTATCTTTGTCACCATTATCACTTTACCTTTACTTAATGTGACATTTATACCTGTATAAAGAGATTGATAAATACTCTCGGTTATACATGCAATGATGTGTACTCAGTTCCATATTCTCATTCCATTATCAACCATGATACTTAGAAATCCCTTCCCAGTGGTAAAAATATAAATAACGATACCTGGAATACTTCCCGGTTAAAATGCTACATCGGTATTAATCTGTGCGCTTGCAGATCCCTTTTATTATTTATCTTGATGAGCAAATGCATATTTCAATACCGCGTCTCTCATGTCATGCTGGGGATGACAACTTGGCTTAAGTGGCATGAGGGATAGGTTTGGCATTTTTGGCGCCGTTATCAGAATTAGAAAACTAAGTCTACTTTTGGTAGTGACGTTATGAATGCCCAACATTCACTCCGGGACGACATGCTCTATGGAATCAACAGGTCTGACCCCTGGTATGCAGATATTGTTAATTTTATGGTTTCAGGGTATGTACCACCAGGAGCGAACAAGAAGAAGCTTATTCAAGAAAGTCGTTCACACATATGGGATGAGCCATACCTCTTCCGAGTATGCGCTGATGGCTTACTCAGAAGGTGTGTGACCACTGAGGAAGGGTGGAAGATTATTGACAGATGCCATTCATCACCATACGGAGGTCATTATGGAGCATTCTGTACACATTCAAAGATCTGGCAATGTGGATTCTATTGGCCTACAATGTATGAAGACACAAGGCAATATATCAGAAGATGTGGGCCATGTCAAAGGCACAGAAACATAAATACAAGAGATGCTATGCCACTCACCAACAACCTTCAGATTTAGCTCTTTGATGTTTGGGGAATAGACTACATGGGTCCATTTCCTCCATCAAAGAAGTGTGAATTCATCCTGGTGGCAGTTGACTACGTCTCCAAGTGGGTGTAGAAGCACTACCTTGCAAGCGTGCCGACAATATTAATTCAAAGAGGATGTTTGAAGAGATTATATTTCCAAGATTTGGAGTCCCTAGGGTGGTGATAAGTGATGGGGGATCACACTTCATCGACAAACGCTTTGAGCATTATCTAGCAAAACATGGAATCCGTCACAACGTTGCTACCCCATATCATCCTCAGACAAGTGGCCAAGCAGAGACTTCCAACAAGCAAATCAAGAACATTCTTCAGAAAACAGTAAATGAGATGGGAACAGCATGGAAGGAAAAGTTACCCGATGCACTCTAAGCATACCGGACAGCATACAAGACCCCAATTGGAATGACCCCATACCAATTGGTGTACGGGAAGACTTGCCACTTGCCTGTTGAACTAGAGTTCAAAGCACACTGGGCCATAAGAAGATGGAATATGGACCTAGATGTTGCTGGAGATCATAGAAGAATGCAACTATCAGAATTGGAAGAATGGCGAGAGAAAGCATATCACAATTCGAAGATCTACAAAGAAAGAGTCAAAAGATGGCATGACAAGAGGATCAAGAAGGAGTTCTCACCCGGAGATAAGGTATTACTTTTTAATTCCAGGGTGAAGCTTTTCGGGCATGGAAAACTCCGGAGTAAATGGGAAGGACCATACAAGGTAGTCAATTCATCATCCCACGGAGCTATTACACTTCAAAACGACGAAGGTACGTTATTCAAGGTAAATGGTCAACGTCTTAAATTATTTTTAGAACCCAATAAAGAATTAGAAGAAATAGACGTGATCCATTTTTACCTTCCGATGGAGAATTAAAGCCCGACCTTTTTAATCTGACGTTTTTGGGCCACGTATATATTTTTCGGGATAAAAATACTTCTAGAAACACGCTCGAGTAAGCGGGCCCGCAGAGGAGGCAGGCCCAGGGCGGGCACCCTGATGATGAGGGCGGGCACCCTGCCCTGGTGTCCCCTCGGCCCCGGCCTCTTCCGACGTGCTTTCCTCATCTATGGTTATCCAGAAAATTCCGCAAATGGGTTGTTACGCACGCCCGGCGGCGGGATGGATCTATGGAAACCCTAGAGGCACTTTTTGAACCCTATATAAACAGACCCCTGACGTCAGCTTTCAACACCAATTCATTCAATCCTTCTCTCCTCCTCAATTAGAGCTTGTCTAGTTTCTTGCTTCTCCAATGGCCGACAAGACCCACCGCAACTGGGAGATCGTCCCTTACGACCTCAACCGCAAGCCCAAGGATGACCCCGACGCCTACGCTTTTGTCCCGGCCAACACAGAGCGACAACTAGCAGCCCCACCATCAAACCAGCGCAGCTCAATCTCATCCTACTACGCCCAACCAGTTCTTATTGCACCACCGCAGCCCCTTCTTCTCAAGGGACCGTCGTCCAAGCAAGAAGCCATCGTCAAGGTACCAGCCGGCACGAAAATCCTACCACCTAAACCCACTGAGCGGGTTGTAGGCGTCAAGACCGACCGGAGCGGCGACATCAGCAGCTGTCACACCCGGTTTTCTAAAGAACAAAACCAGGCTAATCATATGTGTGCCCAGGAAGTCCACACATATGCCAGAATGAAAAAGTATCAGAAACAATGTTATTATGTAATGTATACATAGCTATATTAACACTTACATCAGAGTATCGCGGAACGGTGACTAAACTTCAGGCTCCATTCTTCTTAGGGACGGCTGACTGGTGGCTCCGTATGCCAAACACTTCTGAAAGACTCCTGAAAACTCCACTACCTCTTAATCCTTCTTCTGAGCAGCACCTCACCACACACTGAGCTGTGGGGCAAATAGCAAGAGTGAGTCCATGTCGAACTCAACAAGTATAACATAGGGTTCATGAGGCTCAAAAAGGCTAGACACTGTTTGACTGCGTTTAGCTTTTATTCATTATGTAATTAGCAATTGAGTAGCATCAAGGTATTCCAATTCCCATTAATGAACCAATGATCAATTGTAATAAGGATAATGAATAGCATTAACATGAGCATAATAATAATCAACAATAATTAAGCATGATATAATAATGGTGATCAAATATTCTGTAAGAATCCCCAAGGCCGCTCGTATCCGTGAGCACGGCTAGTATACCAGTTTTTAACTCTGCGCAGAGGTGTACACTTTCACTGTGAGTCATGATTTCCAAATGCATGAGTTTGCAAGGCCCAAAACATCGGAGACCATATAAAGCCATTCAAAAGTTCGTCTAACAAGTTAGGGCCATTAGATTCACTCGGCAGGCAGATGTAGAACCCCCCTTCCCTGTGGCACAACAACCGCAGCCTATACACACTAGGCCAGGGGCTCGCACTACACCCAACGTGGCAAGCCATTCTTACGCCATTTAAGGTAACCACTAACAAGCTAGAAAAGGTCTCTTGAACAACTAGAGCCAGAGCCATATAGCCCTCACAGCTGTACTGTATATCCCGGTTATCACTTACAGATAAGTCCTTATGGAGAGTAACTAGAGCATCAAAATAACCCACATGCTCTAGCCCCCTTTCAACAGTAATAAAATCATCTTAATTGGTTGATTGCATAATCCATTAGTCAAATTACAAGATCATTGTTCATAATTAAGCACTAGCAATAGCTACCCAAATGCATAACCCATAGGTGACAAGGAAACAAGATATCAATAGCTAAGTTATAATCTCTATGGTTGTCAAGGAAGACACATGCATATGAATGATTATTTCAGTGAATAGGATAACAAGGATGGTCCCATGTTATACTTGCCTTGATCAAGTTCTCCGATAGATACTGCTGGTCCGGCTCAAAATAATACTCCTAATCGTCGTAGTACTGCTCACCGTCTAAATTCGATCACCAAGCATCAACATACAAACATTCCGAGCAAACATACACGAAGCAAACAAAAGGTACAATTAGAACAGTACACCAACAGTAGAAAAACATTTAAGAAAGCTTACAAAACTATTCTACACGTTGCTATGATCACACAGACGTAAAGATCACAAAAATCGGCCTTAAAACGTGAAAGTTATGAATTTTCTAAGATTTCCTATAGATAAATAATTACTTTAATATAAACTCAAAAATTAAATTTTCTAAACCTACTGTACAGCTACACTAACATGTAGAGCTCGCAAATATGAACCTAACACAATTTGAACGGGTCAAATCGGAGTCAAAACGAAAAAGATATGGCCTAATCAAGATAGTATGTATATACGTATTTCTATCGTATTTCGGGATTTGTTTTACTAAAGAAAAACGGCCATAAATCATATTTTAATTGAAAATCAAGTTCGAACTAGTCATATTTTTTTATTTATAAATGAACATGTCTCATATTATTTAATTCATTTAAACTTTATTTGACAAAAATAAATAAACATGTGAGAGCATCTACTCTAATTATATGGGACACGTGTTTAAGCTAAGCATATTATAAATTCGAAACTACTTCTGTTGCGGTTAATCAAGTTAACAGTGGATATAGTAAAGGCGAATCGTTAAACCATGTGTTGCTTTTAGTTAGAAAATATTTACATGCACATTAATCAAGTTATCAGTGGTGCATAAAAGGACGAATGTTAATCTCTATGTTGTTTTTAATTTGGAAAGCAGTTTGCACAATCATTAATCTAATTAATATTTAACTTACAAAATTTAGAGATGTGAGACATGTTAAAAGTTCCTACTAACATGTAACTTATAGTGAGCACAGCTGTACCACAACCAAAACGGAGTTAAACTTAGATCGCTTTTAGTTGGAAAGCTATTAAATAAATATTAATCTAATTAGCATTCAAGTTAATAAATTCGTGGTCAAGTGACATGAAAAACATTAATACTAACTAAATTATAATCATAAACACACATGTTAACATGAATTAAATTAATATTTATTTATGAAACCGTGGTTATATAGTCTAAATTGCTTTTAATTATAAAGCTAGTACAAACATATTAATCAATATAATATTTAGCGATATATAGAAAAACACGTGACATAAAAACTTTGGTACTATCGCGTAGAGCTCGACGGCACGAATCTAACGCGACAAGAACTACTCAAATCGGACTTAAAACGACTAAACGCCAGGCATAATACGATCAATGGCAAACTTGTAAATATGGCATCTTCTACCTTACTTGTTCTCCATCTCGACGTGGGCAAGGCAGCCATGGGAAGTGCTGCTGCTGGTCGTGGGGAAGGGCTTCGGCCACAGGCGCTCGGCCTGCAGGTGGCGGCGGCGTGCCATAGCGCAAGTCCACACGTGGGGTCGGACAGGGGCCCATGAGGCATTGCTTGACAGCTAGAAAAGAACACCGGCGGCGCTACTGCTCTCCACCAAGTGTGCACGCGGCCGGGATCGGTGAGCGCAAAGCCGGGGACCCGGGAAGATGACGCGTTCACAGCCCTAGACCAGGGCAACGCGAGTCCGAAGGTAAGAAAGCCGGGGTCACCTGAAAACAGAAAACAAAACCGGCCATGGTGGAAGCTCGCCGGCGAAAAAGAAGATGAGATGGAAAAACGATGAAACGGGCATGGATTCACGAAATAAAAGGTGTGCCGGTGTAGAGAACGACGAGAGGAACCTCTGAGTGAAAACGGAATTCGCCAGAGATGTCCGAGGTGGTCGGAAAAGCTCGCCGAACCTTCGCCGGAAGTTCGCCGGAACGCAAGCTGTAGATGCAGAACTTCGGCGAGAGGTGGAGGGAGCTACGAGCGGCGGCTCGCGATACGAGCTCAGCGGCGGCGGACAACAACAGCGGCGGCGGGCGGCGACAGCGGCGGCGGGCGGCGACAGCGGCGGCGGCGACAACAGCGGCGGCGGGCGGCGACAGCGGCGGCGACGACAACAACGGCGGCGGCGGCAACAGCGGCGGCGGCGACAACAACGGCGGCGGCGGCAACAGCGGCGGCGGCGACAACAGCGGCGAAAAACAGGGCTAGCAGGCAGGCCGGACATATATATAGGGAGGAAGACTCTCCACCTTCACGTCAACTAGCGATATGGTGCTAATTGACGTTGCACCCTCCATCTTTACTAATAGGCCTAATTAATTATTAAAGCCCATTAGTAAATAAATGAATGGACATTTAGGATTATTGCACACAAGCTTTGGTGGAAAATAAGATATTTATTATTTTCGGAATTAATTAATTTCGTGGATAAAATAATTCTAGAAAAGTCCAGAATTATTATTTAAGCCGCGAAAAATACTCCGAAAACTCCGAAAATTCGAGGGAATTTTCTAAAGACATTATGGAACATGAGGAACCCAAATAAAGTATTTGGAGCTTATGAAAAGATGGATGAAGAGATCAAGGAAAAAGATTAAGCTCACGGAAATTGGAATTTTGGTTCCAGAAAATACCAAAAAGTTTTCCGATGAGAAGTAAACGTGGTCCTATGGTATTTTGAAAATAATAGCACTCACCAACACCAAAGACAAGCATCACACAAACACCACATTATCAAATTAATATATAAAAAAAATTTAAAACCACAATTTTCTATATTTAAATTAACAACAACTTAACTTATCTAATAAATTTATTCAAATATTGAAGTTATTTATTTTATTTAGTGTTTTTCATGCACAACCCAAAATAGGAAATTTTGGGTGTGACAGCAGCGTCCACTACACTACGGAGAAGGAGAGGCCCCGCTTCAAAGGAGTTAGGACAGCAAAAGTTCGCTTCATCCCACCAAAGGAAGCTCCTAAGTACGCTCTCAATTCGTTTGAGACACCACCGAAGCGCCGCAGGACCATAGCAGATGTGGATGAGGACATCAGGACAGCAAATAGACATATTATGGAACTTCAGTCCACAGTTAGCTCCCTTAGTAGGCAGGTCTCCAACCTGAACACTACTGTGCTCGCGCTTAAACGTGATCTTTCTGATGCCCTTGCTAGGATCAGGGATTTAGAGCAACACTGAGCTATCTAGATTAGACCTTGAGGCAGTGTGTCTTAGTCTTCATCATTAGATTCAATTAGATTCAATTCAGTTTAGATTAGTTCGCTTCATTAGTCAGTGTAATAAATGCCTCAAGACAAATAAAGATTATTATTATTATTATGCCTCGTGTATCTCCACTTTATTTTTATGCAAGAAAGCAGGAAACAAGTATGGGGGAATCCCCTCGACATGGTAAAAGCACTTCGATTGCACCACTCCACGATTCAGGTACATACTCTACACGCTTTATTTACATATATACAAATACATATTGGGCTGTGTAGAATATTGTTCCTAACATGATAATTTAAAAATACAAAAATATTTTTAATCATGATCAATCTCACTCTGTGATATTTCTGAAAACCTGCATTTATTGAAAATCATTTTAAAAACCATGTGTTACTCAAGTCATTGTGGAATGTGAGATGGTAGAATATGAGTATCTTATTCTTGAAATCTTTGTCGCTTGGAGATTTTCTTTTCAAAAACTTCAAAAATATAGCTACCATCCTCAATATTTTATATGCCTGATAAACCTAAAAATATTAATTTGCTTTGTATTGAGTTTGTGCAAAACGAGTTAGACCCTTGTTGAGAGATTTATCATGCTCCCAAGATCAAGACATTTTTATTCAGAAAGATTCACTCTTCCGAAGTATTATTGCATTAGAGGCATGGGCTATGCAAAAATATATTTCGAGGAAATAAAAAGGAGCAAGTGCTCGACAACCTCGCAGAAAAATGGACAAGTGTCCGGAATTAGAATTAGGGGTACCTCAGTATCCACCTGAAAAAAAAAGAGATGATAAA
This sequence comes from Saccharum spontaneum, assembly GCA_022457205.1. NCBI lineage: Eukaryota > Viridiplantae > Streptophyta > Magnoliopsida > Poales > Poaceae > Saccharum > Saccharum spontaneum. The sequence goes on from CM039595.1 coordinate 53,327,696, forward strand.
AATATATATGGTAAAAAGAAAATGATAGCCCATGGTCCCTCTAATAAGCAATATGCCAGTAAGAGTTGACAAGTTTTAATTTTCAAAGTCTTTGATCTAAGAGTATGGCATTCCTCTCCTCAGATCCCGTTTTGACCCAGACAATATATGCAAAGTAAATATGCTTGAGAATTTCTACAAATTAAAACAGCCTCAGTGAGATATACAAAAGATAAATGAGTGATCTGAGAGCCCCTATGAGGATAAAGGTATGCTAAGTTTTCTATTCAAAAATATATAAAAAACTCCAAGTGACAGGGTTGAGAAGAAGAAAGGATCTCTACTTCAACCATATATTTCCCTGACTACAGTGCACAGTGGACATTCACAACACCCTGCAGGTATAAAAAGAATGCTTTACAATGTTTCAACCCCAATTATTTTTCTGAACCATCCTTTTCTCGAGGACGAGTAAAAGTCTAAGTATGGGGGTGTTTGTTGACGGTTCTTAAGTATCAATTTTAATTATCCAATAAATAAGGAAAAGGACCTATATGCAAGCAACACCTAGAATTAGGATTTGATCTGACAGAATTCCACGAGTTTTGTTGTTTATCTGTTTCTGCAGGGGGTTATCAGGAAATACAAAAGAAAGGCCCACACGTCGTGTAACATCCCTAATGTTAAGAACAATTAAAAATTTAATCATGTGCATAATTAGAGCATAAGCATCAGTTATCATATCAAACAAGCATTTCATGTCACATTATTACGTGTCAATGTTGCACATGTTTCATGCATAGCATGGTAAGTTTCTAATGTTGTTTATGTTTCAAATAAAGTACTTGAAATGCTTCACATGTTGAAATAATAAGTAAAGGCTTGTTTATATTGTGCTTGCCATGCTTTAGATGTTTCAATAGAATGTCATATATGTTGGTTGAGATTCGGAATTCAAATTTGAATTCAATTTAGGGAATTAATTAAATGATTTTTTTATAAATAAAACTTTCCAATTTTGCATACCATGATTTGGGGTGACGCTTGAGCTTTGAAATAATGTTAATGGTTGTGGTGTTTGAATAATGATTGTTCACTAATTAAATACCAAATTTGTAAATGTGTTATTGATTAACCTTAAATTCAAATTCAAAATTAAAATCCCAATTTCAAAAATAGTTGGAATTTGACTTTGGTCCAAAAATAAAAGTTGTAGAACTTTAAATTTTGAACAACTTTCGTGTTGGGAGTTTTTCAAGTTTCTACATGAATTTAAAAGTAATTTGAAAAATTAAAAAAATCAGACGCACTGCTACAGTACCCCGCGGAGCTGCTCCTCTGTATGGAATGCTGCGTCGTCGCCGTGGCATGACCAGACCCTTCTAGCTTGCCATCTCTTGGCTCTTCTTGATCCTTCTCCATGCCACCTCTCATCCATGTGTCATGCTTCAATTGATGAAGTGGAAAAGTTTGAATTTTTCCTTCTTCACTCTCCTCCATCTCTCTGTCTTCCTTCTCTCTGTTGTCTACCGACACGGACAGAGCAGACAGAGCAAGAGCAGGGAGCAGCAGCAGGCCGACGCCCCCTTTCTCCTCTTTTCCTTGCCGGCGCCACCTCCTCCCTTGCTCCCTCAGAGCCACAGCAGCAACCGCCTTGCCTCCCTCCTCTCCTTTGACGAGCAGCGGCAGCCATGGCTGCCAGGCTGGGCTGCCAGGCCGACCATGCCGCAGTAGCCGGCTAAGCTGCTGGCTGGCCGGGCCGCAAGCTGTAGCCGGCCACGAGCGGGTCACCAATCGCCCTCCCTTGCTTCCTCGGTTACAGGTGAAGCAGCAGCAGCGGCCGCCAAAGAGCAGAGCCGCCGGCCCACGTGGCCACGCCTCCTCGAGCCGTCTCGGACCAAGCTATGACCACCATCGAGTGCGCCCCAGCAGGGAGATGCTTCCCTACCTCTCCCTCGCCGCCGACGAGCATCAACCGGCCGGAACCGAGCTTCGCCGGCGCCTCCTCTGCTCAGAATCGCGACCAGGGGCTTCGCGCCAGAATAGGAACAAAGGCAGGGGTCTAAGTGCGAACTCTGTGACTCAGGTGAATAGTGCGCACAGTGCTGTTTCTCTTTTTCCTTTTCAGGATATATGTTGAATTTGTGATTTTCATAACTAATTATTGGTACACGATAAAATCATGAAATTTTTGGTGCAGTCTCTTCATGATGTGATCTATGTGGGAAAAATATGAAACCATAAAAATCAATAGTTTTTAGATGCTTAAAAATTAGCTCTTTTAATTAATAAATGCTTATTCCATGAATTTTGTAGGCTAAAATAAATATCCAATGGTCATGAAACTTTTTGTGTATCTATTTTATGCTAGTATCAACCTTCACAAAAAGTTTGGGAATTATTGGATGATGTTTAATTATATCCTTAATTATATGCTTAGTTAATTAGTTAATAGATACTAAAATGATTAGAGTAAATCATAATGAGACTTGGGTGTAATTTTGGAGTTGATTGTAGACCATGAAGCACCTTCACCCCTGCTGTGTCATGGCAAAATAATTACTTGAGTGTGTTTCTCATGATCAACTTGAGTTAATAAAACTTAGAAATGCTTTTAAAGTTCATTAGTGAATGCATTGATTGTCGTTTTGGATGAAACCCTTGGACAAAAAGGTTCAACTAGTTTATGATAATATAATCTAGTTTTGCATCTCCTTATACCTTGTTTGTACATGCCCTTCATGATATAGCTTTAGTGGTCAATATGAATGTTAAGTTAACCAATGGTTTGTAGATTAAGCTTGATATACATTGTTACCTTAAAAATGAAAAGTTGATATGATCCTATCCATGACTTGCTGGACTTATGCAATGTGTGATATGTTTTACCCTTTATTAAGTACATAATTAACTTGTTAATTAAAGAATTAGTGATATGTGATTAAAATAGTAAACATAGGTCATTAGTGGTTAATGATTTATTTATGTTAATGTTTAATGGCTTTATGAAAATATCACTTGTTGTTAGATGCAACCTCTTGGGTAAAAACAAAGTTACGGTTAGTTAACTTTTAAATTAACCTTGTTAGCTTGCAACTGTATCGCGAAGGAAGGTTGTACTCAAGTAGATAACTAATGTTTATCCTTTCTAAATGTCTCTTGTATGATATGCTTTATTCATCTTTATGCATCACGCATCATGGCATGCATTCCATCATATTAAGCATCGCATCATTTTTATACGTGTAGTGCTTACGAGAGTGTTTTGATCGTGTCGATCAAGCTTCGGAGAAGGTGATCCATCCGTGATGTCAACTTGACTTCTTCGAGAACTAACCACCGCTGCAACGCAGGCAAGCCCCGGACATATAACCACTCTTCTATTTTATAAATGCTTTATTACACTTAGAGTCTAGTGTAATGTGCATTATGTTAGTAGGAGTTGGTTGATACCGTTACTGCATGATTACCTTGATATACATCCTTATACAGATAATATCCCACAAGTATATGTAGGTCGATCTCTTATGCTTAGTAATGCTTAGACTTCGGTAGGAGTCAAATAATATTTCTTTGATCACCAGAACAAGTTTATTACTTGCTTCTCCTGACCTAATGACAGGTCATGAGAGCATGTGAAATGAATATGAGAATGAACTTGAGACCGGACGGGGCATGGGAATCGTCTTTGGTGGTTGGTCCCGTCTGTGTCGGTTAAGGACCGTTCGTTGTTGGCCCTCGAGTCAAGGAGTTTTTAATAGTACTAGCCATGTACCCATGTTGGGTAAGCCTTACTTCGGCTACTCCATTACGAGAACGTCTAACCTCGCACTGGGAGTGGAGAGATGGCGAGAGTAGCGTGTACCCTCGGGGCTAGAATCGGGCCGGGTTCGAGGAGTATTGTGCTCTCGGGTGGCAATGTACACGTTCTGGTTTTGGGCGACCCAAGTAAGAGTTGATATATGCAGGTCAAGGACTTGCATATGTCGTGTGGTTAGGAAGCCCCAGCTGGGTAGATAAAGCGGTTCGAATCGTCGTTGCTCCACGAGAAAGGAGTCTTGACCTTGCACCAACATCGTAGCAACAACTGGAACATGGTTACTGTTGGACTTGAGATGGAAAAGAGATGAATAACAAGTGTGATGATTATATTTATGATTGAGATAGATACAGGTGCAAAAGTTAGCTATAATTAGGTTATACTAAAACTTGAGCAAAAACTTAATTAAAAGTTTGAAAGTAAGGATGCACTGGTAGTAAGCTTTTCTGCAAAACTTCTCTTTTCTAGCTTCACTACTTCCCTTAAGCCAGCATATCCTTGGAGTCTTTCCTTTTCATCGGGTAAGTCTTGCGGAGTACAATTGAGTACTCAGGGTTTGTTAACCCCTGTTGCAGGTACTGACGGGTACTGTTAACCGAGGTCATGTCGGTGGGCTCGATATGATCTGGTTGTCCTCTCCTGACTTAGGTGCTCTACCTAAGTTGTCTTCTATAGTTCTACTCAACTTCCACAATACAAGTTAAGTTTGTAAAAGTTAACTTAATCATGATTTATAAATTCGTTGTTGTTATTCTTCCGCACTCTGATGTAAAGTTTTGTTACAAATGTTGTAATATTGTAGTTACTCCTTTGTTGATCCTGGTATGAGTTGTCAAATGTAGTTGAATCGGGGTCCTGTGAGGGCACCCGACAGATCTTCTTAGGTTATCTGGTGTACATGCATAGCCATCAGAGTCTTAGGGACAATGACAGGTACATGTGGGCCATATAATTTAGGAGGTTCTGCTACAGGTGGTATCAGAGCTCATACAATGGATCAGCTACAACATTACATTTAAAAATTTCAAAATGAATTTACAATATAAAAGTTTTTTTAGGGTAACAGGTTTAAAATGGACTTCTATCGATCTTCTTGCTTGCTGGAAGACTTCATAAAGATTTTCCGATGGCTCAAGTACAAAGGCTTCAAGAAGTTCTTTAACTCGTCTTTGGAAGGTCAAGAGAAGAGTCAACTTCATCGATAAAGCTCTACTGAAGTACCTCTCAATAGTCTGTCAGGCGCAGTGAATATAGTGTATAGTAAAAAGCCCTATAATCTACTAACATTTTGAAGATGAAGCACTCCTAACGTTGAGAAGACGTATAGAACGAGCATATCTCATATCATGCATAACATGACAATATAATGATACTTAAAAATTCCCTCCTTGTATTCGGGGAGCAGCTATTATTCGTTATAGTTGTTCTATTGATGAATCTCGTCCTGTACCAGGTTCTATTAGTCCTTTGATGATCACTGCTCCACAAGTTCCTAATTCTTGGGGAACTTCTGGATGCACTTTATTTACCATGTTGACTCAATGTAAAACTTGGGACTACTCCTTGCATTGACTTCTCAATGTATGCATGTGTCATGTTTTGATTTCTTCCATCCTGACACATGCTATTACTTTGATATTGATCACTTACATGTGTTTGATGAGAGTTACTTTAGTTGTGCTCTATAGTGGTGCCTCGACCCGTGACTTTGGTGCTGTGTCAAACCTAGGATACTCCGTGATTCGCGATCACACGAGTTGCACCAGAACATGCACCGGTACCGTAGTCGGTGTTCCTGAACCATTATAGCTCATAATTAATGTGTTTTCACTCGTTGGACATTCGTCGGGGAATTCTAACCTCTCCAGATCCTTTGTTGTTATAACCAATCTCTGATCTTGGTTATAATACTGATATTGTCAAATGAGTTACTGCAGTTGTGCCCTATGCTGGTACCATGATCAGTGACAATGGAACAGCGTTGTATCCTGGAGTTTCTTGTGACTTGCTACCATAAGGAAATACGGGACACTCACTGTTATCAAGGTCTAGGATCATGATTCCTTATAGTCCATAATTAGGGTGTTTCTATTCTCTGGACACTCCTTAGGGATTCAAAGTTGTCATTTTGAGCTCCCTAGATGCCTTGTAATTGTGACTGACTTCTGATCTCGGTTACATTCTCAATATTGTGAGACGAGGGTTATCACTGTTGTGCCCTATGGTGGTGCCACATCCCGTGACCATGGTGCCGCGTCGGAACCTAGAGTCTCTTGTGTGCCCGGGTCACACAGGTTTCTGTTGGGTGCGCGCAGGTATCGAGGTCTGTGGTCGTGATCCATTATAGTCTCATGACTAATATGCCCTCACTGTTTGTAATATGTCTTGGGAATTCATGCCCATACTTCTTTTGAATTATCTCAATCCTGGATGTTGGAACCATTATCAAATCACAGTTGTAATCTTGATTTCTTCTATGAATATTTTCGTTTCAACAGAAGACCCTACTTTCTTGAAAGTTGCTCCAATTGTGCTCTATAGTAGTACCATGATCAGTAACAATGGTATAGCAAATATCGTGGAAATCCCTATGGCTGATCACTGTACGGGAATACGAGGTATTTGCTATAGTAAGGTTTATGACCATGATTCATTATAATCCGCAGTTGACGTACTTACAGTTCTCTTGGAACTTCTTTTTGGGAGTAATCCGTGTCTCCTGGATTTCTCTAAATACCTTGTTAATTACAATCATCATTTTGAAATCGGTTGTAATTCTTGAACCAATCCTTGTTACTTTGTGAACTTTCTCAAGGTTAATGTGCTTGACACATTTCCTTTTCTATTATTTAACCCCACGGGTTATGTCGTTCCTGAAATCTCGGGACGAGATTTCTTTAAGGGGGATAGTGTAACATCCCTGATGTTAAGAACAATTAAAAATTTAATCATGTGCATAATTAGAGCATAAGCATCAGTTATCATATCAAACAAGCATTTCATGTCACATTATTACGTGTCAATGTTGCACATGTTTCATGCATAGCATGGTAAGTTTCTAATGTTGTTTATGTTTCAAATAAAGTACTTGAAATGTTTCACATGTTGAAATAATAAGTAAAGGCTTGTTTATATTGTGCTTGCCATGCTTTAGATGTTTCAATAGAATGTCATATATGTTGGTTGAGATTCGGAATTCAAATTTGAATTCAATTTAGGGAATTAATTAAATGATTTTTTTATAAATAAAACTTTCCAATTTTGCATACCATGATTTGGGGTGACTCTTGAGCTTTGAAATAATGTTAATGGTTGTGGTGTTTGAATAATGATTGTTCACTAATTAAATACCAAATTTGTAAATGTGTTATTGATTAACCTTAAATTCAAATTCAAAATTAAAATCCCAATTTCAAAAATAGTTGGAATTTGACTTTGGTCCAAAAATAAAAGTTGTAGAACTTTAAATTTTGAACAACTTTCGTGTTGGGAGTTTTTCAAGTTTCTACATGAATTTAAAAGTAATTTGAAAAATTAAAAAAATCAGACGCACTGCTACAGTACCCCGCGGAGCTGCTCCTCTGTATGGAATGCTGCGTCGTCGCCGTGGCATGACCAGACCCTTCTAGCTTGCCATCTCTTGGCTCTTCTTGATCCTTCTCCATGCCACCTCTCATCCATGTGTCATGCTTCAATTGATGAAGTGGAAAAGTTTGAATTTTTCCTTCTTCACTCTCCTCCATCTCTCTGTCTTCCTTCTCTCTGTTGTCTACCGACACGGACAGAGCAGACAGAGCAAGAGCAGGGAGCAGCAGCAGGCCGACGCCCCCTTTCTCCTCTTTTCCTTGCCGGCGCCACCTCCTCCCTTGCTCCCTCAGAGCCACAGCAGCAACCGCCTTGCCTCCCTCCTCTCCTTTGACGAGCAGCGGCAGCCATGGCTGCCAGGCTGGGCTGCCAGGCCGACCATGCCGCAGTAGCCGGCTAAGCTGCTGGCTGGCCGGGCCGCAAGCTGTAGCCGGCCACGAGCGGGTCACCAATCGCCCTCCCTTGCTTCCTCGGTTACAGGTGAAGCAGCAGCAGCGGCCGCCAAAGAGCAGAGCCGCCGGCCCACGTGGCCACGCCTCCTCGAGCCGTCTCGGACCAAGCTATGACCACCATCGAGTGCGCCCCAGCAGGGAGATGCTTCCCTGCCTCTCCCTCGCCGCCGACGAGCATCAACCGGCCGGAACCGAGCTTCGCCGGCGCCTCCTCTGCTCAGAATCGCGACCAGGGGCTTCGCGCCAGAATAGGAACAAAGGCAGGGGTCTAAGTGCGAACTCTGTGACTCAGGTGAATAGTGCGCACAGTGCTGTTTCTCTTTTTCCTTTTCAGGATATATGTTGAATTTGTGATTTTCATAACTAATTATTGGTACACGATAAAATCATGAAATTTTTGGTGCAGTCTCTTCATGATGTGATCTATGTGGGAAAAATATGAAACCATAAAAATCAATAGTTTTTAGATGCTTAAAAATTAGCTCTTTTAATTAATAAATGCTTATTCCATGAATTTTGTAGGCTAAAATAAATATCCAATGGTCATGAAACTTTTTGTGTATCTATTTTATGCTAGTATCAACCTTCACAAAAAGTTTGGGAATTATTGGATGATGTTTAATTATATCCTTAATTATATGCTTAGTTAATTAGTTAATAGATACTAAAATGATTAGAGTAAATCATAATGAGACTTGGGTGTAATTTTGGAGTTGATTGTAGACCATGAAGCACCTTCACCCCTGCTGTGTCATGGCAAAATAATTACTTGAGTGTGTTTCTCATGATCAACTTGAGTTAATAAAACTTAGAAATGCTTTTAAAGTTCATTAGTGAATGCATTGATTGTCGTTTTGGATGAAACCCTTGGACAAAAAGGTTCAACTAGTTTATGATAATATAATCTAGTTTTGCATCTCCTTATACCTTGTTTGTACATGCCCTTCATGATATAGCTTTAGTGGTCAATATGAATGTTAAGTTAACCAATGGTTTGTAGATTAAGCTTGATATACATTGTTACCTTAAAAATGAAAAGTTGATATGATCCTATCCATGACTTGCTGGACTTATGCAATGTGTGATATGTTTTACCCTTTATTAAGTACATAATTAACTTGTTAATTAAAGAATTAGTGATATGTGATTAAAATAGTAAACATAGGTCATTAGTGGTTAATGATTTATTTATGTTAATGTTTAATGGCTTTATGAAAATATCACTTGTTGTTAGATGCAACCTCTTGGGTAAAAACAAAGTTACGGTTAGTTAACTTTTAAATTAACCTTGTTAGCTTGCAACTGTATCGCGAAGGAAGGTTGTACTCAAGTAGATAACTAATGTTTATCCTTTCTAAATGTCTCTTGTATGATATGCTTTATTCATCTTTATGCATCACGCATCATGGCATGCATTCCATCATATTAAGCATCGCATCATTTTTATACGTGTAGTGCTTACGAGAGTGTTTTGATCGTGTCGATCAAGCTTCGGAGAAGGTGATCCATCCGTGATGTCAACTTGACTTCTTCGAGAACTAACCACCGCTGCAACGCAGGCAAGCCCCGGACATATAACCACTCTTCTATTTTATAAATGCTTTATTACACTTAGAGTCTAGTGTAATGTGCATTATGTTAGTAGGAGTTGGTTGATACCGTTACTGCATGATTACCTTGATATACATCCTTATACAGATAATATCCCACAAGTATATGTAGGTCGATCTCTTATGCTTAGTAATGCTTAGACTTCGGTAGGAGTCAAATAATATTTCTTTGATCACCAGAACAAGTTTATTACTTGCTTCTCCTGACCTAATGACAGGTCATGAGAGCATGTGAAATGAATATGAGAATGAACTTGAGACCGGACGGGGCATGGGAATCGTCTTTGGTGGTTGGTCCCGTCTGTGTCGGTTAAGGACCGTTCGTTGTTGGCCCTCGAGTCAAGGAGTTTTTAATAGTACTAGCCATGTACCCATGTTGGGTAAGCCTTACTTCGGCTACTCCATTACGAGAACGTCTAACCTCGCACTGGGAGTGGAGAGATGGCGAGAGTAGCGTGTACCCTCGGGGCTAGAATCGGGCCGGGTTCGAGGAGTATTGTGCTCTCGGGTGGCAATGTACACGTTCTGGTTTTGGGCGACCCAAGTAAGAGTTGATATATGCAGGTCAAGGACTTGCATATGTCGTGTGGTTAGGAAGCCCCAGCTGGGTAGATAAAGCGGTTCGAATCGTCGTTGCTCCACGAGAAAGGAGTCTTGACCTTGCACCAACATCGTAGCAACAACTGGAACATGGTTACTGTTGGACTTGAGATGGAAAAGAGATGAATAACAAGTGTGATGATTATATTTATGATTGAGATAGATACAGGTGCAAAAGTTAGCTATAATTAGGTTATACTAAAACTTGAGCAAAAACTTAATTAAAAGTTTGAAAGTAAGGATGCACTGGTAGTAAGCTTTTCTGCAAAACTTCTCTTTTCTAGCTTCACTACTTCCCTTAAGCCAGCATATCCTTGGAGTCTTTCCTTTTCATCGGGTAAGTCTTGCGGAGTACAATTGAGTACTCAGGGTTTGTTAACCCCTGTTGCAGGTACTGACGGGTACTGTTAACCGAGGTCATGTCGGTGGGCTCGATATGATCTGGTTGTCCTCTCCTGACTTAGGTGCTCTACCTAAGTTGTCTTCTATAGTTCTACTCAACTTCCACAATACAAGTTAAGTTTGTAAAAGTTAACTTAATCATGATTTATAAATTCGTTGTTGTTATTCTTCCGCACTCTGATGTAAAGTTTTGTTACAAATGTTGTAATATTGTAGTTACTCCTTTGTTGATCCTGGTATGAGTTGTCAAATGTAGTTGAATCGGGGTCCTGTGAGGGCACCCGACAGATCTTCTTAGGTTATCTGGTGTACATGCATAGCCATCAGAGTCTTAGGGACAATGACAGGTGCATGTGGGCCATATAATTTAGGAGGTTCTGCTACACGTCGGAATTACATAGAGATATTAACGTGTTCACCGATTTTCTATCATCTAGAAGACTCCAGAAGCCACGGGATCGAACGGGAGGCCGAACAGGCCCGGGACCAGGGCGCCCGCCCTGGACCCTGGGGCGCCCGCCCTAGGTCTGCAACCAATCAGGATGAGTCTCGCGGATTATGCCCCACCGACCTAAAGGATCAAGGAAAACCGTGCGATTAATGTCGGTTTGATCCGACGGCCCAGGTTCACTTGAAGGGACTATATAAGCAGGACCCCTGGCCCCTGGAGAGGAGAATCCAAGTCTATTATTTTCATATTTTCCAGAGAGGATTCAGAGAGAGAGGTTCCCTTAGGGTTCCCACCTCATTAGGGCTTAGCATCCAATGTGAGATTAGACTTAGTTCTTCTAGATTGAGAGAGATAGAGTGGAGGTATAGATCGAAGGAAGCCCGGCCTGTCGGTGACTACTTCGAGGTTGTACCTGCAGGATCAAGTTCTCCTAACCCGAGGCTTGCTCCTAGGATTCTTCAGTATTTCGACTTCTAAATTCTAGTAAGTTCTTTGTTTTATTGTTCTTTGGTTTATGAGTTTACTTTAATCTCTTCGCGTAGAGTTTAGAGTAATCATCTCTAGCGTAAACGAGGTGTTTGGGCTAGGATACTCATAGATATCCCCTGTCTAGCCGGACCGTGGTAGTAGCGAGGAACGTGACATTTCCGTAGCTACCTTTGTATTCCATATCCCGTTAGCAGGATCGATAGGGTTTATAGGTGCGGGTCGAACATCCTTTGAGGTGTCTAGATTCCGTGAGCCTCCCCAATAGAGCAGTAGATCATCCTTACCAAGGTTAGAACGAGAGTGCAGTTGCAGTCTTCTCTATACATCGCTCACATCAAATCACAGTGGTTGTAGCCTAAATGTTAGTAGTAATAGATTTGGTTAGTCAGATGCACGCTTTCTCATAGTGGTAAAAAAATAAATACGATACTCTGGATAACATCCCGGGTGAAGTGCTCACCGATATCCGTGCGCTTACGGATCATTTCCTAATTGCGTTACCAAATATCAACAACAGTATGCATGCATGTCACCCACTGCCTCCTCTATTCCTAGGGATGATACTGGATAGGATACAGAAGGATATCAATGATCTTGCATTCTATCCCATATATCATATTCTGTCCCATATTTTTTTCTCGGATATCAAAAACTGGATACAGATACGTTGGATATTGATATCTATCCCATATACATATGTGAAATCCTATTTATGAGTATCCGGATTCGGATACGGAACATATATTAAATGATCGTATTTAGATATGAACTGTCTATATAGGGTTTGAACTATCTGTATAGGGTTTTGACCCTCTCAGAATGGATGGATATCGGGAAATATCCGTCCTATTTTCATCCCTATACATTCCATCCCTCCTCTCTCTGGTGAAGAAAGGATACACATCTCACTCTCCATCACCCTCCCCTTTCTCTCCTCCCTCCCTCTCTCTCTCTCCCTCCCTATGACTCATCACGGTGCTGGCGCCCTGGCATATGTGGTGGCTCCCTATGATTTTGCTTTGCAATGACAATGGTAGCTAACGTAGATCAAATCTAGGGGGACGTTATTTTTTATAGTGGCATATGATGACACTGCTAACTAATGTTGATGCAAATCCTAGATGGCTAATGTAGCTTATTTAGAAAACAGGACGGATCAATTGATAAAAAAGCTGTTATTATTAATGGTAATTATAGTGTAGTAAATTGATGGCCGAAACTTTGTTTTTTTATTGATAATTCCTAGGGTTTATCTGTTCTTCAAGAGAGTCCATCTATGATCAACATGCCTCCAATTAGTAATGGTATAACCTTTGCCAAAAATATGCTAGCACTTCGAATTTGTACTTTCATAGCTTGTTAAATCCATAGTGTTTTTTTTCTTAATTTTAATATCTACCTTTAGTTTAGCCAAATTTACTCATCTTCATATCTATTGTAAATAAATATGTTGGTACATAATTCACCGCCTCATTTCTAAACAGAATTGTTAGTGTACGAATTGAAGTTCCCAGCATTAATTAGCTGTTTTCGTTTTGATATTCCAACAAATATTATTTAGCACCAAAGGTGACTAGGCGACTCCTTATATGATCAAGTCTTAAAGGTTCATCATGGTAGACAGCAGAATCATGTCATTATTAGGATCAATACAAATAGGAATGATGTGTAGGGAATCATCCATAATAAACTCATTAAGAATAAACAATATTGGCAGACAATTTTAGCCTTTTTCACACCAAAAGGAGGCCAACCAAATCTCCACACACATCATTACATTAGATAATCCGTGTTGGAATCGAACATAATTAGCTAATTTAAAAATTATATCTTTCTGTAGTGACAAGATCTGATTGGAACAAGTTTTGTGATGTGCCTCAAATATGGAATTGAATCCCCCCACCAAGTCTCAAATGCCTACTGTACTTACTTTTTAAGATACTCAATTAAATTACTTAAGAACAATGATAACGCATCATCATCTAATTTGACCTGAAAGGTCGGAATCACGACTACTATTTATTAGGCGATACATGATCCTTTTCTAACTCGAGGGAGAAGGAGAAAATAATATATATTTGCCTTTGACAATCATTTCTATATAGTTGGGGAATCAATTGCTTCGTGTACGAACCAGCAACGGCTTCGATCGAAATTTCCTAACACCGTACCCACCCGCTGTCATCATCGCTGTCGTATACAAACAGCATATGGACCTGAACGCACGTTATGGGAAATATTCTTCTTCATCGGGTGGATCATATCAACATGCGCGTGCATGTATGTGCGGTGGCATATACACCTACACAAAAGTGCCAAACAAATTATCTTAATTATTCTGCAAGGTTGGATTATATTAGTTTTTTTTTAGAACATGTATGGCAGTGTTTCATTAAGAAGTTGGATTATATTAGTTGTACTGCCTATCTTTGATCGAGTAGTGACGACTGACGACATACTACTAGTATATATAAAAACTATTGAGTGCGAAATGACAATACATGCGTAAACACCTTGGAAGGTGACCTGACCGTTCCTGCTTGCTCGAGTTATATATAGTTTATTGGGAAGATTGCTTTGCTTCGGATTAATAAGCAGATGGAGACCGCACGCATCACTCATGTGGATTGAATAATTGAAAAGGCAGCTGTCGTTTTGAAGCTGCCTAGCTAGCTTAACGGACGTTTTAGAATAATGTGATTTGGAAGTATTAGCTACTCCGTAGCTAGCTAGTACTCTATATGTATTAGAAAATGATGAAGTGGGAATGATGATGAGACGAGACACCACCACCACTACAAATGTCAACAGTTTGGATTAAACAGACGGGATGAGAGCGAGGGAGGAGGCATGTTGGCACTAAGTACTCTGTTTGAGTTACGGCACATGCATGTGGGAAGGAAGCTGGGTGAAAACACAAACATAGCAATCGTCATGTGGAACAGGTCGCTAACTACTCGCTAGCTAGCAGCCTAGCACACACGATCGACGTACACGCAGCTTTGTTGCGTTGTGAAAGCGACGCTTGATAAAAGGTGCCGGGGCAAGAAACAAAAATAACACAAACGCTTGTCGTTATCGCGCGTCAGTAGCTAGCAGGTTCTACTTAATTAGGATGCTATAAGACTACGATGAACGTAACGGTTACCTTAAAAATATATACCCCTGTTCGGCTGAGCTTATCAGCACGGCTTATCAGCCGTGGAACAGTGTTTTTCTCTCACAGAGAATCAGCCACAGCCGGCTCAGGGCCATAATTCTTCTGTGGGGAACTCCCAACCCCCATGCACAGATATCTTCAACAAAATAAGATCTTATTGAGACCGGCCTCTCCAATTAATAACCCGATTTAACTGAAACATGCAATCGATCTAGTACACGGAGTACTGTCGAACAATTCAAAGAAACTGTGGAGTCGATCTCCGGGCGTGCATGATTGTGTCCCTCTCACCGGCAGATGAACCTCTGGACCGAAAATCCACATGGCGGCACAACAATGATGGAGTCGTTGATTGCTCCGGACGTGCGAATAATTGCGATGCAGCTCAAACCAGAAACTTAACGACAGGGAATTTTTTTTATTTTTAGCCCAAATTTGAAACAAATTTTAAATTTAACCCAGATTTGAATTTATTTTTAAAACTAACCCGTTTGGCCCCGCCACCATGCATGGCAGGGCAAATGCACTGAACCCCGCCATGCATGGTGGCGGGGTGCAGGTGCCACGTGGCACGCTGCAGGCCAGCGTGGAAAGGAGTACCCCGCCATGTATCATGGCGGGGTACCCCTAACCCGCCATGCATCATGGCGGGGTACAACCCCGCCCATTTAAAAGGTCGGGCCCTTCTTGTTTTTGGCCATTCATCCATTTCATTTCTCGCAGCGCCCCTCTCCGCCCCAGGACCGAGCTCCCCTCCCCCTCAGCGCCCTTCTCCGGCGCCCCTCCCTCCCAGTGCCCCTCCCCGTCGGCTACCGACCCATCGTCGGACCTTGTTCTGGCCACCCCTTCTCCGCGTCCATTGTTGTAGTATGTTTGGTTAATGTAGTTAGTAAAGTTATATTAGTTTTAATCGTATTGATATTGTACATTATTTTTGATTTGTAAGAATTATAAGTGATATGTATTTTGTGTTGAAATCATTTCGTATTATTAGATGGAGGACTCGTATCGTGAGTCGATTTGGAGGAAAAAGGGTCGTCCTAGAGAGATGTACCCCGACGTGTCTTGCAAGGATGCGCCCGTGCCTCCCGAGGAACCTTTCCCTAATTGTGACTGTGGTCATCCGGCGCATGTGAGCCAGTCGAGACATCCGGATACTGCGGCTCGTTGCTTCTACACATGTTATAGTTGTAGCGTAAGTAATTGTGCCCTTTGTTTTTCTTATTGGTTTCTGATGTTGTATTCGCGATGAGATAATTGAAACTTTTTTGTAGCCCTACTTCTGGTGCTTTTTCTTCCAATGGATCGACGGTCCGGACAAGTTTGACCCAAGGATTCTCCTTTTCTACCCCGGCGTTGATCATTGCAAGCGTGAGGTGTTTACTCGCTGGGTTCCGCCCCCCTAACCCTCCTCCTATGACGGAGGATGAGAAGGCCGTAGCATCGGCACGGCGGCTCGAGGATCCTCCAAAGTGCCATTGCGGAGAGCAAGCCGTGATAAACCCACCCAATGAACAAGAGTTCATTTGTCCTCTACGGCGTGAGGTAAGGTTTGAGTGAACCTTGAAATGTCATGTCCTATATGTGTGTTTTACTGTTTTGATTTTGTAGGATCGTGATTTTCCAAAGTGCTGTTTCAAGGAGTGGGTCTATGGTCCAAAGAGCCATTGGTCGGAGCCGGAGAAGAAGGAGAAGGTGCCAGACTGGAAGAAGAAGAGGAGGTCTATTGTGCCTCCTGTGATGTGCAAATGTGGTGTTGAAGCTAGCTACGGCCTTGTCCCTTCAGGCCTTGGGATTGGCCACTTCTGTGGCCACATGATCGATTATGACGAGGTTTCCTAGGACTGTTGACACTTAGTGCTAATGTTTTATTTTGTTTGCTTTGGTACGCTAACTTTGTATTCATCTATTTGTTGCAACAGAGCACTCAGAAATGCAAATGGGAATCATATGATGATGTGTTTAAGTTCAAGGATGAGTATAAGACAATGGTAGCACTTCGCAAGATGAGAGGATATCCTGCAAACTACGTCACTGATTTCGTTAAGAGCCATAAGAAGAAAATGCTACGACGGGCCCAAGACCTGTGTGTTCGTAACCCGGAGAGTATTGCGTGGAAGAAGTGGTACGAGAAGAAGAAGAAGGATGTAGAGGAGTACCAGGCAAGGAAGGCTGAAGAGGATGCAAGGAAGGCTGCAGAGGAGGCTGAGAGAGCAGAGATGCAAGGCTTGAATGATACTATTGACTCATTATGTGCGAGTGAGTCATTGCGTTTTTGGAAACTCAATCTTCTTTGTTTGACTGTCAATAAAGTCCTTGCAAAGATCGTGTTAATTGTTTGCATTTAGTACTTGCAGAGATTGGATGCACCGGCAACTGGCAAGCAGATGTGGCTCGTGCTAGGTACACGGAGAATAGGACACTAAAGCGGGACGCAGGAGTTGGTGGCACCGCAAGCCGTCCGATTGTGGTTGAAGAGGAGGCCGAGCCGAAGGAAGATGACGACACAGGGAGGATAGGCGAGCTCATTCGTCTAGCCGAAGAATTGGGCTACCCTCAGGACGAGGATGCCTACGACATGGGAAGGATAGCCGAGCTACTTCATCTTGCAGAGGAGTTAGGACCGATGCCCGAGGAGGATGCTGACTTAGAGGAGGGTCAGGTAGCGTACCACAGCCATAATACACCGCTGTTCGACGCATGGGGGCCAACAGACATGACCGAAGAAGAGGCCGAGTTGTATTCTCAGGCCGCGGACGAGGCGGAGGCGGCTTACTACCGGCGTCAGGCCTCTCAGGCCAAGGCAGTCGAGGCGAGCAAGGGTAAGGAGGTTGTAGTGGAGGATTCAGAGTCCGAAGATGAGTTGCTTACGCAGTGGTGCACGCAATTTGATTGACGTACAAGTGTCGTTGTTAGTGCCTTAGTGCTGCACGTAGGAGGCTGTCAGTGCAATAGAAACTTGTCATTGTAATAATTTGCATTGTCACGTCTTCACGTCATCGTTGTTAGTGTTTGTCATTTGTAGTGGCTTAGAAACTTTGTCTGGTGTAGTTTGTCAGTGTTGTACTTTGAAACATGTCATTCGTTTCATTTGTTGGTCCAGTCACTAACATTGTTGTCTGGTTTATCAGTGCAGTTTATCAGTGTAGTTTCTCAGTGCAGTTTCTGTGTGCCAGCAGTTTCAGGGCCACCCCGCCAAGGCTGGGGGCGGGTTAGGGGTACCCCGCCATGGCGGGGTACCCCTAACCCGCCCCCAGCCTTGGCGGGGTGGCCCTGAAACTGCTGGCACGCAGAAACTATGCCTAGATTTTGCGTCAGCTGAGCGTGACAAATGCAGACATGCCATGTTGAGTCATTTACAGCAAGTTTACGGAAGCCATGTCACGAAGAATTGCGTTTACGCCAAAGATTAAACGAGTGTTACCAACTACATTAGTCCAATCGAAATAACCAAGTAGAGTAGTTTTAAGTTAAGGTACTGCTGATACACCTACACATAATTTAATTGTTCTAACACTACATAACTAAGATAACATGTGTCCGGCGCCTGCTAAACATGACTATTCTACTAATCGTCAGGGGTGTAGGGGTCTCGCGGTCTCCGCCGCCTCCTCGGATTCGTAGGGACCACGTTGCTTCTCCAGCCCACGTCTGTGCGGTTCCGTTGCTGCCTCTCGCGCTGCCACCTATGTCCACGATCGAACTGCTGCATCGAGGAAGTCCCCTGCAAGCAAGCACCCTGATGAGCTACTCTAAATGTTTAGCTACGAACAGTTGAATTAAAGAAAAAGCAAAGCATAGGCACCTGTTGCTCGGCTGGTGTGTAGTTCTCCTGTTGTGTATAGTCGACCCCCTGTGTACCAATAGGAGCACCGTATAGCTGTGAGGCACCCATCTCCTCGTGACCGGTGTACTCCCACTGGGGAACGTCGTCGTCATCGTCGCCACTCGTCGTGTCATACTGAAGTTCCTCATCCACATCGTCCGCAACCGCTGGACCCTTCCCTCTGTCCTGCGGAGTACGAACAGACGAGGACGCAGCCCTGGTGTCGCTAGCAGAAGCAGCTGCGGTGGACATCGTCTGGCTCCTCGACCACGTGGGGTTGTACAGTACGTCCAACGTCGTGTCCGCACAGCTCAGCTTCTGAGCCAACTTCTTGCAGCCTTTTTTCGTTCTCTACAGGTTTAGATGACAACATGCATTATTAAGCGTGAATTTTAAAGGTAATTGAGTTGTAGTAATGAATGTTGTTGTCAAAAGTACCTTGACAAAGCTGCAAAGAGGATTAGTCTTGTCGTCCCTAGTCCGAAAAAGTTGCCTGGAAGCTTCCTCGGAGTAGTTCGACAACTGTTGTGCCTACAACATCACACAAGGTTAACTCGATCATTTTGATTGAATTTTAAAACCCTTACCTCGCTTGAGGATGTAAGTCCAAAGTACTTACCACGTATCTATTTAGAGGGGCCCTAAGAAGTTGTGTTTGCACCCTTTGCGCCTCATCGAACGCATCGGCGATGTCATCCTCACCGGCCGCATCTGCAGACATGTTGGTGTACGGGACCATGAGATGAGTCCTCGTACTCCGCTGCAGCCATTGCAGGTACTCCATCCATCTTGCCGAGTGGTGCTGTGGAAGTTCGTTGAGGTGGCGAGGATGCCTGTTATACCAATTAAGCAAATGTGGTTCATGCGTCACCGCCCAATCCTTTTGCGTGGTCCGAAGCCTTCGATCGATCCTGCATTGCCATATTGCATTAGAAATGAGGCACTTAAGTAGAATAAACATATGAACTTCTTACCCATGCAGCTGAGCGTTGGTGGAGTACAGCGGTGGAATTCCCTACAACCTCTCGAACTGTCTGTAAACCCTGAAAGGGTAGTGCATCTCGACCACGTGGAAGAAGATAAGTAGCCCTTCGTAAAGCCACTCGTCCCCTTCCTCCTCGCAACGCGGACTAAGGTAGTCCTCTAGCTCCCACCTAGATCACGGTGTCCATGTTACCTGCAAAGTAAAAAACTTAATTTAGTATCAATCTCATTGATAGTGCCTTTAGTAGGAAATGTGGATTGAACTTACGTAGTTGTGTGTCAACACGTCTATCGCATCCGTGTACTGCCTGTACCTCCTATCTAGCTCGCCCCTCACTACCTTAGCGTCTTTCCACACGAAAAGGGCGGTGGGTAGAACGTCTTCATGCTGCCAAACCTGCAATTCACACAAACACGGTGTCACAAATCTCTTTAGTCTTATGAAGATATCAAAGTAGTCAATGTACTCACAGGCAAATGCGGAGGTTTAGTAGGCCTCCCAACCGGAAACCGCTTCCAAATCCAGACTTGAAGTAGGTACGAGCAGCCACCTAAGTTGGCATTGGCCGACTGGCGATGACAGGCGGTACAAAGCTGACGGTATGTCCAAGCAAGGACCGTGGTACCCCAGCTATAGGTTGCAATGTTCTCTAGTGGCTGGATAAGGATCCTCAAGAAAATCCAGCTGATGCTGTCGTCTGAGGAGTCGGGGAACAAGAAAGCGCCCAAGAAGTGCCACAACCACACCTTTGCATACACCTCGACCTCGTGATCTGGAGCACCGATCGGAGGCCCTGCACCAAAGTGCTGGGTTATCCATGACGTCGACACTCCTGAGGTCTTCCTGCAATTACAATTGAAGCATTATTCTATAAAAATAGATGTAGCTGAAATGGTTGTATTAGTGATTTCAATGGGGTGCAGATATGAACTTACTTTGTGCCTTTAACTTCAGCATCTGATGGCCTCCTACCACAGAACTGCTCCACCAAGTCTACCCAATTAGACTCGTCGACGACCCCAGTCACCGGATGACCAGACAAACTGAGACACAATATCATCTTGACATCCTGCATTGTGATAGTCATTTCCCCACATGGTGTGTGGAAGGTGTGCGTCACCGGTCTCCACCTGCATCATTACAAGTTTCTGGTTATAGGCAAGTTGACGGCCCAATTTTACGAAAGAAAGTCAATAAACGCAAAATGCAATGTTACCTATCAACAAAGGCATTCCCTTCCTCAGTATTAAATTTTTATGGTTGTACAATGATTCCTTACACATCTGCAAACCCGTGTCACAAACTGCCATATGCGACATACTGACATCCTTATAATTTGGCACACCGGTAAAGGGCAAGCCAGCCTCCCACATTTGTGTAAGCTCTGCCGATGTATAAGAGGGTGGTGCAACGTATTGTTGTGCCTCCCTAACCCTGCTCCATCCTTCATATTCCACTCCATCATCTGGATAACCGGTGGCTAATGTGCCCTGACTCTGCATGCCATGAAGTACCTCAAGCGGTACTCATGAGGGCATGCCACGAACTGGTGTACACATGGCAGGTGCACCTCCAGAGGGCATGGCTTCAACCGGTGCTCGCATGGCATGTGGACCTCCTTCCTCATTTCCTGAATTGTCAGAATCAGTGCTAACATCATCACAATCATTTCCTCCTCAGCCGCCTCCTCTTCCTCCTGTTCGAACTCGTCTACATCAAAATCATTGCTTATATGACCAACTGGAGGAGAATGAACCCGCTCCTGCGTCCAATTACCATCCAAGTCCATACTCTCCATAGTTTGTTGCATCTGCACACCACAATCTCCTTGAGTACCACTGTCGAAGGACGGCTCCTCATTCTCAACATTCTCCAGCACCAACTCAGCCATGCCGACATTCAAACCTTGGATGACCCTATTGTATCGGGACCACTCTGCTTGGTTGCACAAGTCCATCATCACATAGTGTGCCCTATTCCTTCCAACATCAAACCTACCCTTTAGTGTGAAAGCCTCGCCAAACTTCAAACTCAAACGGTCACATAGATCGCTGAAACTAGGGGTGCCATCAAACCATTCCAATTCTTCATACATATCCTCAAACTGGCAATCCTCTCTCCTAACACTTACTCCGTAAAAAACTCTTACACCGTAATCCATCTACAAAACGATTTGACATCCGATTATCAACTGACCAATATGGTAGTACTAATTACTACATAACTAACTAACTAGCCTTACTTACCTACCACGTAACTAACTTAGTAACTAAATAACTAATATTAACTAATAACATCCGAATAACTAATAATTGTTAACTAATTAACTAATAACTAAATAACTAATAACATCCGATTAATTAAAAACTAATATTAACTAACTAACAAAAAAATCGTTAACTACAAATAATCGTTAACTAACTAAATAACTAATATTAATCGTTATCTAACTAAATAACTAACTAACTACAAATAATATTAACTAACTAACTAACTACAAATAATCGTTAACTAACTAAATCACTAAATAACTAACTAAATAATTCAATAACTAACTAAATAACTAATGTTAAATAACTAAATAATCGTTTACTACAAATAATATTAAATAACTAGCTAAATAATATTAACTAAGTAACGAAAAAATAAAAAATTTACCGTAAAACGGGGTGCGGCGGCGCGGCGAGGTTGGCCGGGCGGCGGCGTGCCGGGGGCGGGCCGGGGTGCGACGGTCGGCGGCCGGGGTGGCGGCGTGGGAACGGTGGCCGGGAACACGGCGGGGGTGCGACGGCCGGGGACGCGGCGGCGGCGGGGCGGCGGGGCGCGGCAAGGGCGGCGCTGGCGCGGGGGAGTGGCGGCGCGCGACGGTGGCGGCCGTGGCGGCGCTCGGGCGGCGGTGGCGGCGCTCGGGGCGTCGGTGGCGGCTCCGGCGGCGGTGAGGGGCGCGGCTCGGGTTCTATTTCGGCGGGGCGCGGCCGAACGGGCGTGGCGGGGCGCGACCTTTATTTCGGCCGTGCCCCGCCATGATGGGCGGAGGGGTGTAACCCGCCATGATGGGTGGCGGGTTTGGCATGCCCCGCCACGCATCATGGCGGGGTATGCCCGGGTGTCTTTGCCACGTCCCTGCCACGTGGCCCCTCCACCCCGCCACCATGCATGGCGGGGTTCAGTGCATTTGCCCCGCCATGCAAGGTGGCGGGGTGTGAAACCCTAAATTTTTGTTTTCTTTAAAAAAATAGATAAATTTGATTTAATTATGAATTTGTGGTGCATTCGAATTTAGGGAATAATAAATTTTGCGAAATTAAAATTAATCATAAGGTAACAATTTGTTTTGCACTCATGCTGTTGCACTTTATGTTTTTGTGATGATTGGTTTGAGTCAAATTTCAAAAGATATTCAAAAACAATTGAAAGTTTGAATTGAAAAATAAAAATTTGAAAAAGATAATTCCTTTCCCTTTCTCCCTCTCTTTCCGGCCCGAGCGGCCCGTTCGGCCTCTCCCACCGGCCCAAGCGCGCGCCCTTCCTCCCCCTCCGCTTGCTGGGCCGGCCCGAATCAGCCCAGCAAGTCACCACCGCCGCGCCTTCCCTCTGTACCACTGACGCGCCGGGCCCGCTCGTCAGATGCGTCTTCTCCCCAACCGCTTCCCCCCGCACCTTGCTCGGTCATGGCAACCGTCATCCGCGCCACTTCCCCGCGCGACGTGGGAGCGTTCCCCCGCGCCCGGCCTTCAAAAAGGGAGCCGCAACCCCTTCGCCTCTCTCCCGGTTGCAAATTCCACTCCATTCCCCTCCTCATTGAGCACACGAAGCCGCTGCAAGGCACCGCCGGAGCGCCCCGTCCACCGTCCGCTCCTCCGCATCGCCATCGACTCCGAGCCGCCCTCGTCTTCGTTTTGCCGCTCGGTGAGCTTCGCCTCGCTCCCCTCTTTCTCCCCGTCCCTCTCCCGTGGCGATTTGTGGCCTCTAGGGCCGGCTTACGCGAGCTCCGACGAGCCCCTCCGGGCCGGCCATGGCGGGTGCCCCTCGAGCCTTTCCCCGGCCGCGTTTGTGGCAAAAATGGAACCCCTATCCCCTCCGCATCCTCCCTGTGAAGTTGGTTTGGCGAATGGGGCTCTATAGCACCCAATCCCGCTGCTCCGGCGAGCTCACCACCATCGGCTATGGCGGGTACGCCGTGCGGGTGGCCCCGTGCCCGCGTTCTGTCCCGGGATGCGTTCGCCATCTTCCCCTCCTCGCTCCGGTCCGTTCGCTTTTGAAAATGGAGCCCTATAGCGCCCGGGCGAACAACTCCAGTGAGCTCCCGGTCGCCGGCAATGGCGGCGCCGCCGCGATCTTCCTCGGCTCCGGCGGCCGGCCTTCTCTCTTTCCCCCCCCCTTCTTTCCTAACCGTTCATCGCGTGATCAACGGCCGTGGGCAGCCGATACCCCTTCGGGGCAAATTTTGTTAAAGAGACCCTGTTATTTTCAGTAATTAACCCGCAGTCCTCGGTTCTAATGAATTTTCAGAATTTTGAATTATTTTAATTCCGAAATGTTTTCAATCTATTTACAGAATTGCCACTATAGTAAAACGTGTATAAAATCGTCGTTTTAGCTCCGATTCGATCCGTTCAACTTGCGTTAGTTTTGTAATTTAGTAATCTACGTATTAGTGCCACTGATGGACCTGTTAGAAGCTTTTAAGTTTCTCATTTTAGTCTAGTTTGGTAGCTAGTTTTGGAACCTTGTTTCGCGCGTAACTTTTGCGTTGTAGCTCCGATTTTCGTGCAATTCGCGTCAATGTGATCGTAGCGAGACGTAGATGATTTTGGTAAACATTTTATTCAGATTTATTTATTGTTGGTGTACTGTTCTAATAGTAGCTATGTTTTGCTTGTATGTCTGCTCCGAATTGCGTGTTGTACTTCGTGTCGTACGAGTTCAGACGGTGAGGAGTACGTCGGAAATCCGGACGCGTACGAGGATCAACAGGACCAGCAGCAGTTCGTGAACCAAGGCAAGTATAGCATGGGCCTACCTTGTTGTCCTATTCATTATATAACATATTCATCATGCATGTGTCTAAAATTGCTCGATTATAAGGACTTCCTAGCAAATTGATGACCTGTACCTTGATTCCTATGGGAATTAATTGCATTTGGGTAGAAAGCTAGTGCTCTAATTAAATATGATCTACACTATGACTAATGGCACCAATGGATGAACATGATGATAATGGTGGAACTGTAGGGTGATGGTGCAAATGATGTTGATCATGTTGCCCTAAACCCTCCGTAAGGACTTATCTGTAGGGCAAAAGCTGGGACTTACAGTGCAACCGTGGGAGTTAAATGGCTCTGACTTTGGCTCAGTAGTAGGATCTTTTCTAACTCGTTAGAGGTTACCCGAAAGGGCGCAAGAGGGGCTTGCCACGTTGGGTATAGAACTGCCTCTGTTCAGATGTGTATAGCCTGCGGGAATTGTGCCATCGAAAGGGGGGTTCTCTATATCTGCCTGCCGAGGAATCCTAGCGGCCCTAACTGGTTAGAGGAGGCCTATGGAAGGCTTCATAGTGTACCCTGCCTGCTCACCTTGGAAGTGTTAGGGGGTCGACGAGCCCCGGGCATACGGATAACACGACTCACGGGTAAAGATGCACAACCTCTGCAGAGTGTTAAACTGTTATAACAGCCGTGCTCACGGACACGAGCGGCCCGGAAAACTCACAGAATAAATGGTTACTTGTTACGTGATGAACTATGATGACGAGGTCACACTGATGCTTTCTCTTCTTAAATCTAGTAGTGGATCATGTGGGATAAATGGGAGCTTGAGCATAATTTAATAATGATTAATAATGAAATGTTGATCTACTAAAAATGTTAACTGCAGTCAACCGTGTCTAACCTTTTTGAGCCTCATGAATCCTCATACTATACTTGCGGAGTACGAATGTACTCACACTTGTTGCTATATTGTTTTTGGGTAAAATCCCGGACGGGTAACAGATGACAGTATCTACGAGGACTTCCCGGAGGATTTCTAGGTTTGGGTCAACCAGTCGTCCTTCCCTGTGGATCAGACACTACGCCTGAGAGTTGCTATTTACCTTTTCATTTGTTTATGTAAGAACTACGTGATGTAATAACGTTATGTATGTACTCAGTGATGATACTTCTGTTAATTTGTCGGCTTATGTGTGCGACTATTCCTGGGGCGCACATAAGATGTATGCACTCTATATTGTCCTTTAATTGGAGTGTGACAAATTGGTATCGGAGCTGTGTCGACTGTAGGACGCAAACCTAGGTAGAAATGGTCGTTTCTAGGAGATTGACTTTATTTATTTATTTGCTACTACCTTACTCTTTATATTTTCTTAAAAATTTTATGCTCTATTCTTTATTCTATTGCATAAAATATTGACTCTGATAATATTTTATATCAAAACTATAGATGCCTCGTCTCAGTGCCGCTGCCTACGTCGCCCAGTTCGTTCCAGCAGCACCTGCTCCACCAGCACCACCAGCAGTACCACCAGTGGAGCCAGAGGTCGTCCACGTCACTGACGAGGAGGAGGAGGAACCCATGGAGGAGGAGGCATTTTCAGATGTTGCATCTGATGGACCCGCTTCGACTCCCGTGGCTGCACCCATTCCACAGGTGGATGCACCAGTCCCCGCTGCTACACCTCCACCAGCATCCCAGGCTGCTTCTACACCAACACCAGTACCCTCCCCAACTGCATCAGAGGAGCCAGAAGAGATAGGATGGTCCACCAGGAACAAGTTTAAGGAAGCTCCCGAAGATGCCCACTACCACAACCTTCTCACCACCATGCTAGCTGAGTACTATCCAGAGTTTGCTGCCTCTGTGAAGTACTACTGTGCGGAACACACACATCCAGTGGAGGCGACGTACTGGAAGACCAATGTGATCGTCACCGCCTGGAACAACACCAACCAATCTCAGGATATTGTGACCACCCATAGCCACCGAGCCAGGCGTGCCAGTGTCTATGACAGCATGGAAGATGCTGCGCAGGCGGCGTACCTGCATTACCATGGTAGGCGTTTTGAGGATATGCAGAACGATCGCTACCGGTATCTCCCACGCTATGATCCGAGGGAGAAGACATGGGCGGTGTTGGCTCCTCCAGCTTCTGATCCCACCTTGGACACCACAGTGAGGCACCTCAGCGCCATGCAGGAGGTCAACGAAGCACTCAGGGAAGAGCTTCGTGCAGCGCAAAAATCTAAAAAACGCCTTCAGAACCAGATAGATGAGATGGCCGTTCAGCTAGGACAGCCTACCATTTACAAGAAGAAGGCTAGGGTGTTCACCATGGTGGATCGCGCTCCTTAGATGTTTGCAGCCCCGTCTAGCTAGATGCGTTTTAGAATCGAGAGTCGTGTCAAGTTTGTGTATGTTTTGTGAACTTTCCGTTGTATCGTTGGTTGTGTTGATGGACTTGGTTGATTTGGAGTTTGTTTGATTGCTGGAACAGTGTGGGCTTGTCCACATGTTCTTTTTATCAAAACCTTAAGTTAGTATTTGATTAACTTAGTTGGGGTTAATTTCTGCTTTACTGCTGTGCTGTTTCTCAGAGCAGTCTGCAATGTTTGTCTCATATCTCTAAATCTCTACGTCCAAAAATTATGAAATTTTTGTGGGAAGAACTAGACTTGTGTACCTTTCATTTCCCACTGGAATCATCTCATTATCAATTCTGGATTGAGAGATATGCCTCCTCCAACCTGGCAAGTCTGTGCAGTCTGTAACCTAGAACAGAAATTGTTTAGCTCAGTTTTTGATGATGTTGCCGTCTGTATCAGTGAAAAAGTTCTATACAAAAGTTGTAGCAGACTCTTTAAGCTTTCCAACGATGTATGCCACGCCTATTTTGGATTTCTGGAACTTGAGTTACACTCCAGTTTTCGGTCTGCTGTTGTAGACACTCGTCCAGAAATTTTCAGTTATGTTATTTACCTTTTGTAAATAATTTGTAAAATTTTTGGGAGATCTCTAAAGTTTGCACATTTGCTTGGAAACAGATGGCCGCCAGAGGAGGACGTGGTCGAGGCCGTGGCCGTGGTCGTGGACACGGAGCTTTGGTGGACCCACCTCCGCCACCGCCGGTGACCATTGAGCAGTTGATGGCCATGCAAGCGCAGCTCATGCAGACCGTGATGGACCGTCTCGGTGAGCAACCCGCAGGAGCACCCCCACCAGTGCAGGTCCGTGACAAGCGTGGTGAGTTTCTGAAAGGACGCCCACCTGTGTTCACACACGCCTCTGAACCTATGGAGGCGGATGACTGGCTGAGAGCTGTGGAAAAGCAGCTAAACATTGCTCAGTGCAACGACTTGGAGAAAGTCTTGTACGCCTCAGGCCAACTCCAAGGAGCTGCTCAGGATTGGTGGGAGTCATTCCAGTATGGACGTCCAGAGAATGCTCCAGAGGTCACATGGAAAGAGTTGACAGAGAACTTCAGGTCCTATCATATCCCTGAGGGACTTATTGAGCTGAAGCAAGAGGAGTTCCGGGCTCTCAAGCAAGGGTCCATGTCAGTGGCGGAATACCGCGACAAGTTTGCACAATTGTCGCGATATGCCCCGGCTGAAGTGGCTAGAGATTCTGACAAACAGCGTCGTTTTCTGAAGGGGCTATATGATGGACTCCAACTGCAACTGATGTCCAACAAATATGCCAGTTTCCAAGAGTTGGTGGACCGCGCCATAGTAATTGATAATAAGCGTAAGGAAATGGACCTCAAGAAGAGGAAGCTCCAGGGACAGGCATCGGGTAGCAACACTCGCCCGCGAGCCTTCCCGCAACAAGGTTTCCCGCAGAGGAACCAAGGGCCACCCAACCAATGGAACAAAGGCCAGTACCCCCAAAGGAACCAGTACCAGCAGCGCCCCCAGTACCCACCGCAGTTGGGTAATCAGAGTCAGCAGCGCCCCAGCAACAGCAAGCTAGCAACCAAGCTCCACGTCAGGGAGTGCCCAACAATGCCCCAATCAAGAGTGGCACCCCAGGCAACCCCAATGCATGTTACAACTGTGGAGAGGTGGGACACTATTCGTACCAGTGCCCGAAGAAGCAGAACAGGCAGGCCCCGCAGAACCAGCAGAACAACCAGAGACCCAACGCTCGACCTCCGTTCACTGGCAAGGTGAACCATGTGTCGTCAGAATCAGCTCAGGAGGCGCCTGAGGTTATGCTGGGTACGTTTAGCGTCAACTCCATCTCCGCTACCGTACTTTTTGATTCCGGTGCCTCGCATTCTTTCATATCCCAAGCTTTTGTTAGAATGCATAGCATACCCCTGTGTGCCATGAAGGATCCCATGTTAGTTAATTCACCGGGGGGTAGCATGCCAGCAAATTATTGGAGCCCTTCTACTAGTATATTCTTAAGGGGGGTAGCTTTCAAGGTAAATCCAATTGTTCTGAGAACCGCTGGAATTGACCTCATCCTGGGAATGGATTGGATGAAGCAACATAGGGCAGTGATACAATGTCAGGAGAAATCTGTGGTTGTGACATCTCCAAGTGGTGATAGAATTTGTGTTGAAGTGGAAGTGCAAGCTCAACCTACCGCCACCGTCAATCAGCTGAGCGATGTTGCTAACCAGGAGGACCAGGTGGTGGATGAATTCCCGGACGTGTTCCCCGATGAATTGCCAGGTATGCCACCCGATCGCGACATCGAATTCCTTATCGAGCTTTTACCTGGAACTGCACCCATAGCTAAGAGACCATATAGAATGGGGGTAAATGAATTAGAAGAATTAAAGAAACAAATTAAGGAATTGCAAGAGAAAGGATTTATTTGTCCTAGTTCTTCACCTTGGGGAGCACTTGTTATATTTGTGGATAAGAAAGATGGCACACGAAGGATGTGTGTCGATTATAGGTCCCTTAATGAAGTCACCATCAAGAACAAATACCCACTCCCTAGAATTGATGATTTATTTGATCAGCTGAAAGGTGCTTGTGTGTTCTCAAAAATTGACCTCCGTTCTGGATATCACCAACTAAAAATTCGTGCATCCGACATACCCAAGACAGCATTTACTACCAGATATGGCCTTTATGAGTACACAGTGATGTCTTTTGGACTGACAAATGCACCTGCATACTTTATGTACCTAATGAACAAAGTATTCATGGAGTACTTGGATAAGTTTGTAGTGGTATTCATAGATGATATCCTAGTATTCTCCAAAAATGAAGAGGAACATGCCGAACACTTAAGGTTAGTCTTACAAAAACTCAGGGAACTTAAATTGTATGCAAAGAGGAGCAAATGTGAGTTCTGGCTGAAAGAAGTATCTTTTCTGGGACATGTGGTCTCTAACGGTGGAATAGCCGTAGATCCCAGTAAAGTGCAAGATGTGCTGAATTGGAAAGCCCCAGTCAATGCTAGTGAAATCCGTAGCTTTTTGGGTTTGGCTGGATACTATAGAAGGTTTATTGAAGGGTTCTCTAAGCTAGCCAAGCCTATGACAGCCCTATTAGAGAAGAATGCCAAATTTGTTTGGTCAGACAAATGTCAAGCTAACTTTGAGGAGTTAAAGAAAAGGTTGACAACAGCCCCGGTGTTGACCCTACCTGATTTAAGTAAGAGTTTCTCTATTTATTGTGATGCATCTCGCCTAGGCCTTGGATGTGTGCTTATGCAAGAAGGAAAGGTTGTGGCCTATGCATCCAGGCAATTGAGAAAGCATGAACTGAATTACCCAACCCATGACTTGGAATTAGCCGCAGTTGTCCATGCTCTGAAAATCTGGAGGCATTATTTGGTCGGACATAAGTGTGACATCTACACTGACCACAAGAGTTTAAAATATATATTTACTCAGTCCGAGTTGAACTTAAGGCAACGTCGTTGGCTGGAATTAATTAAAGACTATGATCTGGAAGTGCATTATCATCCTGGAAAGGCAAATGTTGTTGCCGATGCACTTAGCCAGAAAAGCTATGCCAATGGACTTCAGTTGACATTTATATCAGCAGAGTTGCGAGCTGAAATAGAACATCTCAACTTGGGTTTTGTCAATAATGTAGTAGAATTGACTATAGAACCTACATTGGAGCAAGAGATACGTAAAGGTCAGTTGGAGGATGAGAAATTGAAAGAGATTGTTGAGCATGTAGTGGTTGGAAAGGCACCAGGTTTCCGGTTGGATGAGAATGGTACTCCATGGTTTGGAAAAAGGATATGTGTACCTGAAGTGAAAGTCATCCGTGATATGATTCTGCGAGAGGCACATGATTCTGCATATTCTATACACCCTGGAAGCACCAAGATGTACTTGGACCTCAAAGAGAAGTATTGGTGGTATGGTTTGAAACGGGATGTGGCTGAGTATGTGGCCATATGTGATACTTGTCAAAGGGTGAAAGCTGAGCATCAAAGGCCTGCAGGATTGTTGCAACCAATGAAAATACCAGAGTGGAAATGGGAAGAAGTTGGTATGGACTTCATTACTGGATTGCCCCGCACTCAACAAGGATATGATTCGATCTGGGTAATAGTGGATCGACTTACTAAGGTAGCCCACTTCTTGCCAGTCAAAACCACTTATAGTGGTGCAAAGCTAGCGGAATTGTATATGGAGAGAATAGTATGTCTACATGGAGTTCCAAAGAAGATCGTATCTGACCGAGGGACTCAGTTTACATCACATTTTTGGCGTAAGGTACACAGTGCTTTGGGAACCAAGTTAAATTTCAGTTCGGCATATCACCCCCAAACTGATGGGCAGACCGAAAGGACCAATCAAATCTTGGAAGATATGTTGAGAGCTTGTGCCTTACAGTATGGTGCTAGTTGGGATAAGAGTTTGTCATATGCTGAGTTTTCATACAACAACAGTCACCAGAAAAGTCTCAAGATGGCGCCATTCGAAGCTTTATATGGACGAAAGTGTAGAACACCTCTATTCTGGAATCAGGCAGGTGAGACCCAAGTGTTTGGACCTGATGTCCTACGCAATGCAGAAGAACAAGTGAGGATGATCAGGGATAATTTGAGAGTAGCACAGTCTAGACAGAAGAGCTATGCTGATGTCAGAAGGAGAGAGTTGAGTTTCAAAGTAGGTGACTATGTGTATTTGAAAGTGTCACCAATGAGAAATGTGAGAAGATTCAATATGAAGGGCAAGTTAGCACCGAGATATGTAGGACCTTTCAAGATTCTGGAGAGACGTGGAGAAGCGGCTTATCAATTGGAATTGCCAGAAAGTTTAGCAGGTGTGCATGATGTGTTCCATGTTTCACAATTGAAAAAGTGTTTGCGGGTACCAGAAGAGCAGATTCCCTTGGAGGAGCTTACTGTTAAAGAAGATCTCACGTATGAGGAGTATCCGGTAAAGATTCTTGAAACTGCAGAAAGGGTTATCAGGAGCCGCACTATAAAGATGTGCAGAGTGCAATGGAATCGTTATTCAGAAGATGAATCTACGTGGGAAAGGGAAGAAGATCTGAGAAAGTCTTATCCACAGCTTTTTGAGTAAGCATCATCCAATCTCGAGGACGAGATTCTTTTAAGGGGGTAGAATTGTGAAACCCTAAATTTTTGTTTTCTTTAAAAAAAATAGATAAATTTGATTTAATTATGAATTTGTGGTGCATTCGAATTTAGGGAATAATAAATTTTGCGAAATTAAAATTAATCATAAGGTAACAATTTGTTTTGCACTCATGCTGTTGCACTTTATGTTTTTGTGATGATTGGTTTGAGTCAAATTTCAAAAGATATTCAAAAACAATTGAAAGTTTGAATTGAAAAATAAAAATTTGAAAAAGATAATTCCTTTCCCTTTCTCCCTCTCTTTCCGGCCCGAGCGGCCCGTTCGGCCTCTCCCACCGGCCCAAGCGCGCGCCCTTCCTCCCCCTCCGCTTGCTGGGCTGGCCCGAATCAGCCCAGCAAGTCACCACCGCCGCGCCTTCCCTCTGTACCACTGACGCGCCGGGCCCGCTCGTCAGATGCGTCTTCTCCCCAACCGCTTCCCCCGCGCCTTGCTCGGTCATGGCAACCGTCATCCGCGCCACTTCCCCGCGCGACGTGGGAGCGTTCCCCCGCGCCCGGCCTTCAAAAAGGGAGCCGCAACCCCTTCGCCTCTCTCCCGGTTGCAAATTCCACTCCATTCCCCTCCTCATTGAGCACACGAAGCCGCTGCAAGGCACCGCCGGAGCGCCCCGTCCACCGTCCGCTCCTCCGCATCGCCATCGACTCCGAGCCGCCCTCGTCTTCGTTTTGCCGCTCGGTGAGCTTCGCCTCGCTCCCCTCTTTCTCCCCGTCCCTCTCCCGTGGCGATTTGTGGCCTCTAGGGCCGGCTTACGCGAGCTCCGACGAGCCCCTCCGGGCCGGCCATGGCGGGTGCCCCTCGAGCCTTTCCCCGGCCGCGTTTGTGGCAAAAATGGAACCCCTATCCCCTCCGCATCCTCCCTGTGAAGTTGGTTTGGCGAATGGGGCTCTATAGCACCCAATCCCGCTGCTCCGGCGAGCTCACCACCGTCGGCTATGGCGGGTACGTCGTGCGGGTGGCCCCGTGCCCGCGTTCTGTCCCGGGATGCGTTCGCCATCTTCCCCTCCTCGCTCCGGTCCGTTCGCTTTTGAAAATGGAGCCCTATAGCGCCCGGGCGAACAACTCCAGTGAGCTCCCGGTCGCCGGCAATGGCGGCGCCGCCGCGATCTTCCTCGGCTCCGGCGGCCGGCCTTCTCTCTTCCCCCCCTTTCTTTCCTAACCGTTCATCGCGTGATCAACGGCCGTGGGCAGCCGATACCCCTTCGGGGCAAATTTTGTTAAAGAGACCCTGTTATTTTCAGTAATTAACCCGCAGTCCTCGGTTCTAATGAATTTTCAGAATTTCGAATTATTTTAATTCCAAAATATTTTCAATCTATTTACAGAATTGCCACTATAGTAAAACGTGTATAAAATCGTCGTTTTAGCTCCGATTCGATCCGTTCAACTTGCGTTAGTTTTGTAATTTAGTAATCTACGTATTAGTGCCACTGATGGACCTGTTAGAAGCTTTTAAGTTTCTCATTTTAGTCTAGTTTGGTAGCTAGTTTTGGAACCTTGTTTCGCGCGTAACTTTTGCGTTGTAGCTCCGATTTTCGTGCAATTCGCGTCAATGTGATCGTAGCGAGACGTAGATGATTTTGGTAAACGTTTTATTTAGATTTATTTATTGTTGGTATACTGTTCTAATAGTAGCTATGTTTTGCTTGTATGTCTGCTCCGAATTACGTGTTGTACTTCGTGTTGTACGAGTTCAGACGGTGAGGAGTACGTCGGAAATCCGGACGCGTACGAGGATCAACAGGACCAGCAGCAGTTCGTGAACCAAGGCAAGTATAGCATGGGCCTACCTTGTTGTCCTATTCATTATATAACATATT
This sequence comes from Saccharum spontaneum, assembly GCA_022457205.1. NCBI lineage: Eukaryota > Viridiplantae > Streptophyta > Magnoliopsida > Poales > Poaceae > Saccharum > Saccharum spontaneum. The sequence continues at coordinate 53,361,461 of CM039595.1, forward strand.
CATCATGCATGTGTCTAAAATTGCTCGATTATAAGGACTTCCTAGCAAATTGATGACCTGTACCTTGATTCCTATGGGGATTAATTGCATTTGGGTAGAAAGCTAGTGCTCTAATTAAATATGATCTACACTATGACTAATGGCACCAATGGATGAACATGATGATAATGGTGGAACTGTAGGGTGATGGTGCAAATGATGTTGATCATGTTGCCCTAAACCCTCCGTAAGGACTTATCTGTAGGGCAAAAGCTGGGACTTACAGTGCAACCGTGGGAGTTAAATGGCTCTGACTTTGGCTCAGTAGTAGGATCTTTTCTAACTCGTTAGAGGTTACCCGAAAGGGCACAAGAGGGGCTTGCCACGTTGGGTATAGAACTGCCTCTGTTCAGATGTGTATAACCTGCGGGAATTGTGCCATCGAAAGGGGGTTCTCTATATCTGCCTGCCGAGGAAACCTAGCGGCCCTAACTGGTTAGAGGAGGCCTATGGAAGGCTTCATAGTGTACCCTGCCTGCTCACCTTGGAAGTGTTAGGGGGTCGACGGGCCCCGGGCATACGGGTAACACGACTCACGGGTAAAGATGCACAACCTCTGCAGAGTGATAAACTGTTATAACAGCCGTGCTCACGGACACGAGCGGCCCGGAAAACTCACAGAATAAATGGTTACTTGTTACGTGATGAACTATGATGACGAGGTCACACTGATGCTTTCTCTTCTTAAATCTAGTAGTGGATCATGTGGGATAAATGGGAGCTTGAGCATAATTTAATAATGATTAATAATGAAATGTTGATCTACTAAAAATGTTAACTGCAGTCAACCGTGTCTAACTTTTTGAGCCTCATGAATCCTCATACTATACTTGCGGAGTACGATGTACTCACACTTGTTGCTATATTGTTTTTGGGTAAAATCCCGGACGGGTAACAGATGACAGTATCTACGAGGACTTCCCGGAGGATTTTTAGGTTTGGGTCAACCAGTCGTCCTTCCCTGTGGATCAGACACTACGCCTGAGAGTTGCTATTTACCTTTCCATTTGTTTATGTAAGAACTACGTGATGTAATAACGTTATGTATGTACTCAGTGATGATACTTCTGTTAATTTGTCGGCTTATGTGTGCGACTATTCCTGGGGCGCACATAAGATGTATGCACTCTATATTGTCCTTTAATTGAAGTGTGACACGGGGCCAAACGGGTTAGTTTAAAAAAAATTTAAAATCCAGGTTAAATTTAAAATTTGTTTCAAATTTGGATTAAAAATAAAAAAAATTCACGACAGGCACTGCCCGTGCGTGGGTCGCATGCATGGCCCACGTGGTCGCACTCGTACACGCATGGGCGTATATAGAGATGAGATGTGCCTTCTGTTTAAGGTATGTATGAGAAACACACATTTTGAACGGAATGGATTAGCTTTTTTTCTAATCTAATTATTATTAAGGTGTGGCAATATGATATGCACCAATGCCCACCAATTACCAAACCACCAGCAGCATTTCTATGTGAGGCTGCTGCTATCGTATACTAGGGCCTTCTTTAGATACCCAAATTCACCCCAAATTTCACTATGCAAAAAGAAGATTCTCCATCACATCAAAATGTCGGTACATATATGGAGTACTAAATATAGATGAAATCAAAAACTAATTGCACAGTTTTATTGTACTTTGCGAGACAAATATTTTAAGCCTAATTAATCAATGTTTGGACAATTATTAGCAAATAAAAATAAAAAACTATAGTAAATCAGTACATTACATCCGGCACCGAATCGGACGATCTAAACACGGCCTAGAAGTAATTCTAGTATCATGAGACTTGGCTGGCACGGTACAGCAACAAACAGTCCCCCATCGGTCACCAACTCAAAGTCTGCACCAAGATTGTGATGGTGCATACTCCTATATGGGTCGCAAAAGGCAGGCAGGCTGATCCATCGGTTTGACTGACGGAGACTGCACGCAGGACGCAGCAGGCCATGAGACTATCCGCACTCATTCATCCTCTATATCATCCTCTATATTGCCTGGTCATCAAGATTCTCTCCTCTATACTCATTTCTCCTGCACCCATCCATCCTCTATATCATCCTCTATCTACTGTAGGGTCCACTTGTCACTTTATCTAAATATATCCTTATGAGATCTAGTTTTGAAGTATTTATTGTAACAAATTTAATGGTGTAATCGAAATTTAATTTGGTTTTTTAGTTTATGAGTTATAATATTTTTTAGCTTGAAAATTGAATGGGACCCACCACTGACGCATGAACAGCATGCAGCAGCGGCAGCGCCTGCCTCTCCCCGCGCCTGCCGTGGGCTCCCGGTAAAAGTACTGTGCCGCTCTATATTTAGCGTATACGTTGTTTTAGGGGAACCGATACCGTTTAGCGCTGCAGCTGGTTTCATCCGGCATCCGGCGTAGGTGGCAGGTAGCGTTCGCCTTAGCGGACAGCAGTGCGGTTCGTCTGAGGCATCATCGTTCCTGTGCGCGACAAAAATACTATGGCTGTGTTTAGATGTGTAAAAAGATGTAAAAAATACTGTAGCATGTTTTGGCTTTATTTGGTAAATAGTGTCCAACTGTTGACTAATTAGGTTCAAAACGTTCGTCTCGCCAAGTACAACCAAGCTGTACAATTAGTTTTTGATTTCATCTACATTTAGTACTTCATGCATGTATCGTAAATTTAATGTGATGGGAAATTTTTTTTCGCATAGTGTTTTTTCGTGGAACTAAACAAGGCCTATGCAACGGATCCAGGAAAGACGAAAGAGACACCCACACAGGCCACAGGCTGTTGGTCAGACTCAGTCGGTCACGCACTCACGAATGGACGTGACGGCCATCTGAGTACTAGGAGTAGGGTAGATTGTCAGCTTCTGGTTCGGTTGGATTCACACGCTTGACGACGCGCCTCGTGCACGCACGCGGACGCAGCACAGATGGCATGGCATCATCTCAACTGTTTCGTCGGCCTCGAAATGTCAAACGGACGACGGAGGCAGAGGCAGGTAAAGGAACGAACACCCATAGCACAATGGCAAAGGCATGGTGGCCATGTATATGAAACGAAGACCGATAGCGACACTAGGGCTTGATATGAACGAGAACGGTCTAACCTTTTTTTGCCCGCTAGTTGCAGATAAGTAAAAAGCTTAAATAGGACTTCCTCTTTCAAAAAAAAAGCTTAAATAGGAAAAAGAGTGGAATATTCTCTTTAACACCCTCACACATGAGGCTTTAATTTCCCAAGCCTCGACAAGTTCCTATATATATATATATATATATATATATATATATATATATATATATATATATATATATATATAATAATAATAATAATAATCGCCCAACGCTTGAACGACACTGATTTGGGCCTTGGGTTCGTTCGTCTCTGTTTCCGATCCTTCGCTGAGAGGTTCAGTGACGCGTGTAGTACAGTTCGTTCGTCAGCCCACACGGCCGGCGGCTCTGCTAGCTAGCTGCTCCACGCCCACTGCTGGTCTGCTGGGGAGTGAGTGGGGACGGATAGATGAAGTTTGGACTAGAATGGGAACGGTCGATGGACCAACACAGGACCTGCTTCTTCTAAGTAAAAAAAAACGTACTCAAAGGGATGAAACAGGATAATGTAACCTATAGTAGCGCTAACAATAATAATGCAGGTCATGTGTCATGCCGCTGGTCGATCCAAGTAATAACTAGCTACTCCTTCTGTCCCAAAATAGATGTTATTCTCACTTCCGACAAGTCAAATACTTTAAACTTTGACCAAATATGTATAGAAAAATATTAATATTTATAATACATAATTAATATCATCAAATAGATCGTTGAATATACTTTTATAATAAACTTATTTGGAGATATACATGTTGCAAGCATTTTCTATAAATCTAGTTAAAGTTGAGAAAGTTTGATCTACACACATCCCATAACGACCTCTATTCTGGGACGGAGGGAGTAAGTCCAAAGCTGTCTCATCTCGCAATATATATCTTCGAAACATAGCAGCAGGTACGCACAAACTCTTCAATCAGAGGCTTTGGAGGCTTTGGAGTTTGGACGTCGTCGTCATGCACGACCTGTCCCTATTAAAATGGTGGAATTCTCTTAGTATTTTTAAATAGTAATAAAACACTATCACTAATCATAGTATATGAGAATCTTCACTAGGATGTATTTAGTAGGAAAAATTTATACTAAATTTTGAATGTTAAGGAGAAATTGAGAATTTTGGTTGTGTGTTCCGATCCGCCGTGTACGTTTGCCTGTTTCCTACGTACTCCGATGTCCGATCCGAGGCGTGCTCGCGTCTACTCCTACTTCTCTGTGTCTTCTCTTCCACAAACTACTACAAGCCATTGTCGTCACACCTGCGCATAGTTTAACCGGCCGGTGACAATTCCAAGAGATGCATACATCTATGCGCGTATCCGTCAGTAGTAGACATGACATCGTCACGCGAGCCGTTGTGTCATCGTCCGGCTTATATGCACATACGGAGCACATTTTATTTCGATATATCGTCATCTCGATGACTAGCTCGTTTGTCCTGTTGATACAGCCAGATTCAGTCGACGCCACCCGTGAGCGTAGCAAGTATATATGTACGTGACATTTGGAGTTCAAGCAACACGTACGCCCACAACGCGACAACACACTGAAAACGTGGTTGGTTTATACGACGACGGCCAAAGCTTATCCCTTTTGGACTTTTTGGAGTTCAAACAACTATGTTTAATTTGGAACCCATGAATATATTTTGCATGTGTTGTTAAGCTAATCTCCGTGGCCGGTTTCATTACACCGTTTCCTAGATCGCCACATCATCTAGAGCGGATGAAACGAGAATGAAACGATCTCGACAATGTAGCGTTTCATTTTACTATTTTCGAGGCATAGCAAAACATTTAATTACTACACAGGATGTTGCGATCAATTGCACCCGTACCGTGTAGCCATTTCCACATGTTATCAAATCAAGTACTAGCTATCAAACTGTTCACATTCAGTAGCTGTAGTTGTTCACACAACTGTTCACATTGACAGACTCAAATTCACAGAGCTACTCCCTCTATTTTAAAATGTCAGTCGCTTTAAAAAATATTAATATTTATAGTATATAATTAATATTATTGGAAAGATCTTTAAGTCTAATTTTTTAACAAATTTATTTGGAGATACGAATGTTGCACGTATTTTCTATAAATTAAGCCAAACGTGTGGCACGAAAACCGAAAACGACCAATATTTTGAAACGGAGAGAGTCCTTGCGTTAAAAAAGAATCAGAGAACTATCTCCGCACATTCAGTAGCTGCTTTCACGTTCTCGAGTCACTGGTGATTTAGCGAGGTCGTCAGTCTCGGCAGCACAGGAGAAGCAGTCAGTGCCGGCAGCATAGGAAAAGCAGTTTGCGCCGACGGCGTAGGCAACATATGCTGCTGCGTGCTGCCTTGCGGTTGCGATGGCTGCCACCACGCCCTTTTTCTCCGCTGGAGCTGCGCCACTCCAAAGTTTCCTCCGCCGCAAGAAATTCTGCTCGCCATGCCTCTGCCGGATCGAGTGGATCCATCTTCACCCGTTGAAGGGGATATGGGGACGGGGGACGGGGGACCTTGACACCACTGCGAGGGCCCGAGGGATGCGGAAGAGAAGAGGCGGCGGTACGCGGCAGAGTACGGAGCGGAGGCTCCACGAGATTGGACGGGATGAAACGATAAGCCTGAGTGCGCGTCTCATACGGTTTCCAATATGCTCGTTTCATCAAAACTCTATTTTTCTCTTTCTTCATCGATACCATGCCAAATCATCGAATCTGCTAAAGGGGTAGTACGTCATTTAATGTCCATGAAACACCCATTGCACCCCATTGAGATTGGTCTTATGGAATTTCATTCATAGCCTTGTTTAGATCACAAAGTCGGGGGTGGCCAAATCTGTACAGTGCCACCCCGAACACTGTAGCACTTTTGTTTTTTATGGTAATAATTGTCCAAATTTTGATTAATTAGGCTTAAAATGTTCGTCTCGCAAAGTACAACAAAACTGTGCAATTAGTTTTTGATTTCATCTACATTTAGTACTCCATGCATATGCCGGCATTTTAATGTGATGAGGAATCTTTTTTTTGTATAGTGGAATTTGGAGGTGAATTTTGCTATCTAAACAAGGCCCATATGTTAAACAGATGTTGATTCAAATACAACTGCCGCGCTGTTTAAAGGGTCCTCACATGTGTTCACGCTGTCACCTTTCTCGTCCTAGGAGGGCCGAGGCAGCGGGCGGGAATGGATTGCTGGTTGCCGCGCAGGAACTAGGAAGGCTGCACCTGCGCATGGACGAAAGTTTCTTGGCCCAACCGCGTAGCAGGTCATCATCCATCGGGACTTGGGGGACATGGGTTAATTGGCCGTCGATCGGGGCCCGGAGGACCAGGTCCCGGGGCAGGGCACCAACCGTACCGTACGTACGGGAGCGCACCGCTAGGCTTTATTCAACGGCCAGGCGATCATGCGTGCATGCGCCCGCCCGGCACCCGCGCCGGCAGCGGCAGGCCAGGCTTCGCCGCTCCGTCGTGCTCGCGCAGTTGGGAACCTAGCACCGAGCACAGGCGCCGGCCCTGCGGATGAGCGCTTTACTTACTGTACTACTAGGGCAGTAGGTTATTAGGACTAGATTAGACGTGATCAGAATATAGTAGTATTAATTAGGTTACCGGCAGGAGGATTATTTAATGAACGAAAGGAGATGAGGATTTGTTACCGCTGTTTTCTTTTTCTTTACTGCCATCCCACCCACTTGTGCACTTGTGCTGTGCAGGACAGGTAAATTTGTGTGCACGTCTGACGGTCTGAGGCCACGGCAAAGCATTGGGCCCCCAATGCCGCTAAAGAACTCCAACTGCATGCAGTCACGTTGGTTGGATCGCAGGCAGAAGCAACAACCAAAAGCTGCCGCTGACCAGAGCACAGCATAGCCACAGCCACCCATGCGGCAACCGTGGCAAGCGACCATTCCAGGAGTACAATTCTACTGCACACCACATCCACATCCACATCCACATCCACGTCCACTCACCGCACGGCATCCACTGTATCTGTGCGCAACCTATTGCATGCTCCACCCCCACACCCGCACCAGTCACCTCGGAAACGGAAGGAGATGGTCCTCACCGATTTTTTTTTTCCTTCGGAAAGCGTGGCAGATTAGATCGTGACAGCACGTACGTAGGCAGCAATCGAGAAGGATAGCCGCTGTTAACTCTACAATTCACATTGAAGTAAACAATCCTGGGAGTAAGGCCCTGTTTAGTTCCCAAAAATTTTGCAAAATTTTTCAGATTCCCCATCACATCGAATCTTTGGACACATACATGAAGCATTAAATATAGATAAAAAATAAAACTAATTACACAGTTTATACGAAATGGACGAGACGAATCTTTTAAGCCTAATTAGACCATGATTGGACACTAATTACCAAATAACAACGAAACTTGCTACAGTACCATTTTGCAAAAAAAATTTGATCTAAACCGGCCCTAAGTTACAATTCACATTGAAGAAGAGCTTGAAGACTACTCTCTGTCTCTAAATATCTATCATTTACGCTTTCTAAGAAATAACTTTGACTAAATATATATTAAAAAATATTAATATTTATGGTACATAATTAGTATCGTTGAAAAGGTCTTTGAATCTATGTCCTGTTTAGTTACCTTCTAAATTCCAAATTTTTACACACTCTCTCCATCACATCAATCTTTAGACGCATGCACGGAGCACTAAATGTAGGTAAAAAAAATAACTAATTATACAATTTGTCTGTAATTTGCAAGACGAATTTTTTAAGCCTAATTAGTCCATGATTAGACACTAATTACCAATACAAACGAAAGTGCAACAGTAGGCCAGATTGCAAAAAGTTGCAATCTAAACGAGGCCCTAGTTTTCTAATAAATTTATTTAGAGATACAAATATTACATGTATTTTCTATAAATTAAGTCAAACTTGTGGCACACACCAACAGTGATAGATAATAAGGAACAGAGGTAATAGGCGCCAAAGACAGGGGCTCTTTCATAACTCCTGTAATTTCTTCGTAGTGGCCCTGTTCCATGCCACATTTCATAGGGAAGCCCAAGATGACTCTATTTCATTTATTTCACTTCTTATCACTTTCTATCTTTTAATATCCATCCCTTTGTCTTACTGATATAAGAGAAATCATTTGTAGCCTATCTCTTTCTATATATGGATTAATAATTTATTAACAACGGAAGAAGTATCAAATAAGTAGTATTATATTAACTTAAATATGGCATATACCTGCTTAAAATCATAACCGAAAAAAAATGAAGTAGTGAGCCCTACTGCTACTTGGCGTCAAACCAGAACAAACGAAAATCCAGAGCAACAAATACGCTGAGAAAACAGGATGAAAATGCCTCGTTTACTTGACAACTCGTCTTCTTTATCATTTTTCATTCAATCGTCCATCAAAAAGAAGAGAGAACAAACCAAACCAAACCAAACCAAACGAGATCGAATCAATCTAATAACTGAATCAATCCTAGTTACTCATCTAAGTTAGTTAACGAGTCCTACGGCGGGGCAAATCCAGATGACGCGCCAAGCAAAGGCAGGTGCACGGTGGCCGGATCAGTTGGGCGCGATGTGGAGGGACGCGTTCTTGGCGCCGAGGCAGGCGGGGCAGGCGTCCGTCCGCGGCTCGCACGCCTTGCACAGGCACAGGTGCCGGCACGGCAGCACCAGCACCGACGCCTCGCCCTCGCCGCACGCCCTGCACGCCCACTTGCCGTTCCAAGGCGACGACGAGGCCGTGGCGGCGGCGGCGGTGTCCGGCGCCTCAACGTAGCAGCAGCACGACTGCGCGTCGTCGGTCTCGGATTCGCCGAATCCCTCGGCAGCGGCGGCGGCGGCCGAGGACGAGCGGAGGAGGAGCGCGTCGAGCGTGGCGCGGAGCCCCGCGGCGACGGCCTCGTTGCCCTGCGCGACGCCGCACCACGCCTGCGCCTCCGCGGCCGCGTGCCGGACCCGCTCCTCGAGCTCCGCGGCGCGCCGGCGCGCGGCCTCCAGCTGCGCCTCCGCGTCCCGCACCCGCCGCGCCAAGCCGGACGCGGCCGCCGCATGGACCAGCGCCCGGCGCTGCCGTTTGCGCGCCAGCTCCAGCCCCGCGCGCAGGCGGTCGCACTCGGCCCGCACCAGCGCGTCCACCTCCGCCGCGCCGTGCTGCCACAGCAGCTCCGACGCCAGCGCTTCCTCTGCCGCGGAAGCATCGGCCCGGCCGCTCGGCGACCGCATCCCCGGGAGAGGCAAGTTGTAGTGCCGGAGCTCGTCCTCCCTGCCGCGCTTGCGCGAGGGCGCGGGCATGACTGCCCCGCCGGCGCCGCTGCCGTTGCACGTGAGCTCGCTCTGCGCGGCGCAGTAGTCGTACTGCTGCCACGCGTAGCCATCGCCGGCGGGCGACGCCGCCGCGGCGGACAGGAGCGCGCCGTAGTCTTTGAGCGCCCGCATCTGCTCCTCGGCCGCGAAGGGCGGGAGCACGAGGCCGCCGAATTGCGCTTGCACGGCCATGGCGTCAAGGAAGGGGAGAGGCGTGGGCGATGGATGATGATGGACGGATGGAGCCTGCAGGCGCGGTTATATATAGCGCGGGGTGGCGACGCCACGCCATGGTCGGACGTCGTGGACGGGGCGTCGCGACTCGCGAGTGGATGGGGCCATCATGGCCGGGATGCGAGGGTGGTGGGGCCCGCGCGGCTGTGTTGGATGCGTTGCGTTGCATCCGCATGCATGCACGCGTGCAGGTACGGTTACCGCTAATTAATGGGGGCCGGTTACCGGTAACAGTTCCGTACTGTGTTAAAAATGATTACCCTCTAGATTGGCAGGCAGTGGTACTGTGGTGTTTAAAGTGGCGCGATAATGGCGGGCGTCCCAACGGCCAAGACAAGCGGATCCCGTCGGAAAAGGGTTGCCGGGGTACGGTGGACCACGCACACGCTGCTGTTGCTGGCAGTGGTGCGGGTGTGTGAGGAGGCCCGTGTGAACGCGTGAGCCTGCAGCACTAACAGCCTGTTTGAATAATAAGCTGGATTAGTTAATGATGATGAGGATGCTTTGGCACTAAGAGCAGGTACAATAATGGGCTTATAGCCAAGCTAATGCTGATGTGGAGGAGAGAAGGGAGGAGAGAGATGAGAGCTTGGCTCTCATGCAAGCACCAAGCTGGGCACGGAAGCATAGGTATTAGTGGGCCCAAATAGCAAGTGTTGTGAGGAGAAATAGGAGAGAGAAACTTTTTAAAGACAAATAGGAGACACTTATTGTATAACTTGGCTCTTATAGCTTGTCTTATAGCCAAGCAACTTGGCTGTATTATTGCTCTCGCTCTAAACGAATGGGAGTCTCGAGATCCGGCGATCTGCACCGGCGTCCCTTTCCGGACTCTGCCGTCTGTCTGCATGCGCAATGTGCGGACGAAAAAGTTGTCGCCGGCCGGCCCACCGCACCGCACCGCACAAAATGAAAGCAGGTGGATGGATCATGGATGCTGCCGCAGGGACGAGCAGCATGTGATGCAGGGCAACGCGGCGGTGGCCCGGTGCCCCCGGCTCGTCCGTTCGTCCACCTGTGCGCCCGAGCCTTTTTCCCGGGCCCGGCCTGCTTTTGTTTCGTCGTCCAGTCCAATGTCGCCGTACGCCCGCGCACATGTCACCACGCTTTGTTTATGCATGCCTTCCGTTCCACTCTAAACGAGACGATCCATCACCTGCGGACCGGGCCGTGTCTCAAAAGGAGATCTTGACGAGGAGGCCAGATAATAAGTGATGGCAAGTTGGCAACCACGCGAGGGCCCACGCCGCGAGCTGTGCAAACAGCCAACAGTGCAGTTGCGTCCAGTCCACCAGCAGCAGGAGGCCGGCATGGCATGCGGCGCCAGTCGCCACCCAGGCGCGCCACGTCGGAGCGGTGGGTGGTGGGGCGGATGTGGCCATGTGGCCATGTGGGAACTGATCCAACTGCATCATGTCCTACATACAGTATTGGCTACTGTCATTTGTTTTTGCTTCTTCTCTCGAGGTGGTTTGCACTAATCTGCAATGGAATAGAAAAGAAACAAGAAAATATGAATCGAAAGTTTGAGTATGAAATTAAAGAACGAAGAAAATGATGAGAGATCAAGGGGGAGAATGTTGGGTTTTGATCTGCCTTGCTTCTCGCGCCCTGATCGGGGGCGGCCAACCCTATATGGTTGGTGGGCCCCGTCACACTGCGCATAAATAGAGCTGGGGGCTGGCCGGCTCAGAACACGAGGTCGTACTCAGCCGTCATTCCCACCGACATTCCCCATCCCGATCTGAGAGGGGCGCAGCCAGTGACAGGAAGCCGCCACCGTCTCCACCGCGCAACCTCTTCGTCGCGTCAATGGCTCCTCCGGCAAACAACTCCAACACCAGCGCATCGGCTGCTACGACTACTGCCTCCATGGATGGTTTGCGATCACTACTGCTCACCTTTCTCTCTCTAGTAGAAGCATCGATAGGAGTCGCGACGTTTACTGTACATCCACATTTCGTTATTCCTACTGTAAATCTACCCGATCTAACGAACTGACGAACTACGATTTACAACAGTACGTAGTAGCAGTAATTGGTGGATGCATCTATCCTGAGCCTCGCCGGTCTCGGTGGACTATGTATAATACAGTACCGATGCACCGTGCACGGGACGCTACGCGATGGATGGGGTACGTAGTACTTGTATAGTACGTTGTAATAAAGCGATACGGAACAGCGAAACGTGCAACAGTAGCGGCGGTCGATCGGTGTTGGGGGTGACCATGCAGCCCAACGGACGGGTTACACGGCGACACACAGACAGACAGGTAAGGATGAAAACGGTTGGAAATGGTCAAAAACGGACTTACGATATAGAAAAACGAAAACGGTCGGTTCGGGATATTTCTACATTTAGCAATTAAAGAGTACAAAAAATAGTAGAAAATGATTGTGAAACCAATTGAAACTGACAATTTTTTATGTTAAAAAACAGTTCATAATATAAAAAACGAAAACGATCAATTCGAAATATTTCTGTTCTGTTTTCATCCCTACAGACAGGCAGGCCATACCCGATGCACTGCACCTGCGTGCGTACCCGTCCCGTGCATGCGATCTCGCCCGTACTCTACGTGTCTCGCCTGGGAACAAACAACAGTACGTGTCTCCCGTAAAGTTTGTACGTACAGTACACAGTAGTACTACCGATTACTCCTATACCACATGATTGCATGCCTTGGCCGATCCTCTTCCTCTCTCCACTGTTGACAACTTGACATTATTCATTCATCACATGTTACGCGCAGAGCTACTAGCTAGAGATGGAGGGAGCTGCCTAGCTTGCGGTGTTGATAGGGATCGTACGTTTTTTAGGGTACTATACAGTGTAGCGTCCTTGGCGGCTCTGCCTGTCTGGGTGCACTGTGTAAACCACGTCGCTGGGTTTGGACATGCGACGTGGCCTGCATGCACGCATGCATGGTCCACACGACGACACACGAACCGGGCTGCAGCTTTGCATGCATGCATGCGTACGTAGTAAGGACCGGCCTATAGCACGTACTACAGTGTATAGTGTATACTGTTCGTGCTGTGTCCACGAGACGAGATGCTGATGCATGCATGCACGAAGCGAATCTCTCGCGTGCCTGCTGCACACGCAACTCGCTCGATCCGTATGCAAGTCTCGTCCCTGTCCATCCCAATCGGTCGAAGCGAGCCAGCGAGGTGTAGGAGCAACGAGCGTGGGTACAACAACTGTGCCGGCAGGCACAGCGCTTGCACGGCCACCGTGCATTCAAGTGCAGGTGCTACCTGTCAGTCTCACAAATCGACATGTACTACTACGGAGGAGAGTACTCCTAGCCCTTGTTTAGTTTATCCTAAAAGTTAGACTCTCTGTCACATCAATCTTTGGACGTATGCATACAATATTAAATGTAGGTAAAAAAATAACTAATTACACAGTTTAGTTGTAAATCACGAAATAAATCTTTTGAGCCTACTTAGTCCATGATTGAACAATAATTGTTAAATACAAACGAAATGCTACAGTTCCAAAATTTTCTAACTTCTTCGATCTTTGTTTAGATGGGCTCAAAATTGCTAGTTTTTACGCTCTCTATGTCACATCGAATCTAGAGGCACATGCATGGAACAGTAAATATAGATAAAAAAAAAACTAATTACACAGTTTGATTATAAATCACGAGACGAATCTTTTAAGACTAGTTAGTCCACGATTGAACAATAATTACCAAATACAAACGAAAGTACTACGGTGCCAAATTTTTCTAACTTTAGCCACTAAACAAGGCCTAGATGGATCACCATAGTACTCCCTCCGTCCGAGAAAGAATGCAATTCTAGCACAGTGTTATGGTTTTGTATCTTAAGTTCGATCAATTATAAATAAAAAAATATCAATATTTATGATATCAAATAAATATCATTAGATTAATTACGAAATGTATTTTTATAATAAATTATTTTGGAGCCGTAAATATGAATAGTATTTGCTAGAAATTTAGTTAAACATGAACTACTTTTGCTGGCACGCAACACGTAGTTGCATTCTTTTCTGGATGGAGGTAGTACCTGCTTAGGAGTACGGAGTACGTACTGCCAGTGCCAGCCTCTCAGATCAATCCAGTGCTGACACGCCAATTCAGGAACGCCAAATCCACGGAGGGAGCGTACCTACGTACGTGAGGCAGCTGCCGAGCATATCCTAGAGGCAGACAGGCTTGTAGGACTACGTGTACGTAGGATAATGCTTTGCCGGCCTGTGCGTGTAGGAGGAGCAGATGGAGTGATGGCAGCGCCATGGCCAGGCCAGGCAGCAGAGTTGCAAATGGATCTATCTAGCCATCAACGGGTTGGTTTAGCCCCTCCTATCAATTGAAATTTTCTTTTAAAGAAGTGACTACGCATCGATCGACCGGGTTTTTTTTTCAACCAATCAGACCATGGCACGTGCCCATGGAACCAAAAGTGACTACTCAACATTTGATCCCTGTTTGTGTTTCAGTCATTTTTTTCAACCCCTCAAAACAGGATACGTGCACATGGAAATAATCAGTACGAACAACAAAAACAAAACAAAAAAACTTTTCCGATCTGATGAACATGCAGATCAAGATGATAAAACACCTGAAAATAAGGTACTACTTACCCTATTTCATCACTGTCTGCTAACCCCAATCTTTGGACTTGAAAATTGCATATCATCTAATGAATCATGCTTACAAACTTGAAAAAAAAACAAACAGATTCAAGATTCACCAAATTCCGGGCATGTCATGTACAAGACAAACATATTATTTTGGGATCAAGTACAAACTCCTAGTAAATCAAATGTACAACCAACAATCTGCAAGCAGTATTTCAGCTGGAGCTCCTCTAGAATGGCGTCCCTGCCTGCAGTATCTCTAGGACATGTGATTGGTATCCTTTTGCAACTAGCTGCCTTTGGGTTGACAAGCATCGGCATCTGCATCTTCAAACTCCACTTTGCCTCTCTGGATTTGCCTCCTGAATAACCCCTGATCACAAAACACCGACAAGCTTGATAGCTTCCAGGTTTTGATCTCATTCTCTAGGAAAGTCTTCAGGAGATCCGATCCTGTGCATGCCAGGAGGCGACACCATGCACTTTAGCTTGTTCTTCAAATTCTGCATGCAGGGGTGTTGTTGCTTGGTCTTTGAAAGAAGCTAGCTGTGTCCATGTCATTGACACTATTGGCTTGTTTCTTTCATTCATCCTACCACGCCCAAGGAAGCCGTGGTCAAGATGTGTTGTATTACTATGGATGAAGCCGAGTATTTCCAGAGAAACGGAGCAGCAGTTGTGTTGGTATGTCTTCCAAATTCATCGATCAGCTGCCAATGTCTCGACAATTTTTCACTTGGTCAAGAAGCAGTCCTTCGGATCTCCAAATGCAGTTCAGGGGCCTGAGATAGTCGGAAGCAAATGTCATCGCTAACCACCTATAAAGCATGATTAAACATACTATAAAAGATTGATGGTTGAAAGGTGTCCAAATCTATTTTTAGCATTGCAAGTTGTAATAAAATATAAAAACTAATACTGACAAGCTGAAACAGCACTCCTGATTATTTGAATCTCAGCTGAGCACAAGTCCCTGTTGGGAAACCCATTTAGTCCAGGTTGCTATTACCAACCGGGACAATTGAGCCACCAGACCTTGTCCCGAGGCTGGCACGTTTAGTCTCGGTTGGTGTTTCCAACCGGTACTAAATGTGTTTTTTTTCTTTTCTTTTTTTTTTCTTTTATGGTTTCTTTTCAATTCAATTCTTTTTTTTAATTTTAACTATTTGTATATGAATTCTACGTTGCTAATATACGTCCATACGTATAAGGTTCCGTTCGAGCATTATACATGAATAATACACTAAAATATATAAAAATATATATATACAAATATTTTAAAAAGCTTTACATGCATGGAATATGTACATAATAAAGTGTAACAAAAAGCTTGTACCCATGTCCTTGGGATTTCATTTAATCCTAATCTTCAGTATGGCTACTAGGTAATAATGCTTTTCTGTCATAGTAGTGCTCGCCATTGGGATCTATGACCTGTTTCATAAGCTGATAATGACTCTTGCATTGCTTTGATCTGTTCAGTTCGTATGACCCTTCGTTGCATCCATTCAACCTTCAATTCGAATGAAAGGAAACGAATGAATATATATGATTATATATATCAACACGATGGTAATAAATAAATTGTGTCTATTTTTTACGTACTTCGAGGACCTCTTCACTTGTTTTCATCGAGCACTACATGAGAACTCGCAAACGTAGTATCCACATAAGTTGTTTTCGGTTCCTGCTACGGACACTACTTTACGAGAAAAAGATTCATCATCAACCAATGAAGTATGGTAATAATGAATTGAACTAAATAAAGATGTGGTAACCTAGCTAGTACTTACTGGGTATGTGACTATATCCAGAGGTACGATCCAATCACCACGGTGTTTCTTAGCGAACGTAGCCCAAGCATTGCCTAAGAAAATAAATAAATGGAGTTATTCCCCATGATATCAATAAAATGGCATAAGAGAGTATACAATGTATGAGACCGAAATTACCTCTGGAGAATATCTATCATATCTTCGTAATCTTTTTGGGGTTTCCTCAGTGAGTCAAAGATTTTATACAACTCCTAGCCATATCGATGACTACTAGTAACCAGTGAAAGCTGCATGTTTATGCGCAGGCATAACTCATTAATTAAAGTCAATATGGAGTAAGCAAAATAAAATATGTACAAGACATTAACACGTACTCACTTGAAGTTGCAAGGGAAGAGTATCATTGTCTTGTCATGTTGGTTATCTAAGAACCTAGACATATTCCTCTCCACTTGAGGTTGCCATTTAGCATATGGAGTAACTTTGTCCTTGAATATGCAATATGGATCCATGAAACCAAATCAGTCATCCCTTTCTTTTTGAGTTTCAGCATCTCATGTCTGCATATATATAGTACAAAAGAATATATATAGTGTGATGATAACTATATCAAGAAATAACAACACCAAATAAAGAACTTTAATGAAAATCATCACGAAAAAAGGCTACAAACTATAAAAAAAACATGACAAAAAAGAACTCATATTGCGATGCGGACACGTGTAGAAGATGCGCCCATTGTTGGGACCCTTCTTCCTCACCTGTACTCTAACACAGTCTTCTGCTCACACTTGCCACACACAATGAGAGGGAGGTCCGGCCTCAGTCGCATGGGGGAGAGGAAGAAGGAGAAAGTATATAGCCTGGGACATATAGTCCCGGTTTGTGGTTCAAACCTGGACTACAGGAGGAATTCTAGTCCTGGTTGGGGCCACCAACCGGGATTAAAGGTTTAGTCACGGCTAGTAACTCCAACCGGGACTAGAGGATGATCTTTAATCCCGGTTAGAGCCACTAACCGGGACTAAAGGCCCCCTCCTGCAAAAGCCTACTACTCTAGCCGCCAGTGGGCAGGGGACTTTAGTCCCGGCCGGTTGGTGGTTTCAACCGGGATTAATCCTGTCTTTAGTCCTGAGCCCAAAAATGGCCAAGACTAAATCCAAAAAAATGATGCAAACTAAAAGTTTGTTCTCTACTAGTATTACTGCATTATTTTCAGAGGCTAAATTAAGCTTTTTCAGCTTACTGCAAAATGATCGGGATCGTTGTAATAAAATGATGTATGGCTTACTGCATTGACAACCTGTTCAGAGCATTAGAGGAAATTGATGAAAAGAACATGCAGCTGGGCACTATCTACTATCAGGTTGCTGCTGCACTGAGCATTAGAGGAAAAAAAATGCCAACCTACTGAACACGATAAGACTGAAATACTTAAATGTCAAACTCTATTGAAGTTCACTGAAACTAGAATGGATTGAACCTAGATTCTACAAAACAAAACCTGAACTTAGGTGGTGTTTAAATCTAGAGGGTAAAGTTTAGGGGTATCACATCAGGTGTCACATGAGGGTGTCACGTGGGAGTGTTCAGATAGTAATATTAAAAAAAATTACACAAGTCCTCAGTAATCCGCGAGACAAATTTATTAAGCCTAATTAACCCGTCATCAGCACATGGTTACTGTAGCACTACATTGTCAAATCATGGACTAATTAGGCTTAAAAAATTCGTCTCGCAAAGTAGTCGCAATCTGTGCAATTAGTTATTTTTTAGTCTATATTTAATACTCCATACATGTGTTCAAACATACGATGTGATAGGAACTAAAGTTTAGGAGGAGAAACTAAACACGGCCTTATACTGAAAATAGATTATACCGGACTTCAACTGAATTATTTTACCCGTAGATTCTACTAGACTTGAGCTGAATTAAACTGTAAATAGGTTCTACTAAAATTAACCTGAACTTAAGCTGAACTTAAACTAAAAATAGATTCTACTAAACTGAATTGAACCTGAACTTAAAATGGAAAAAATTCTACTATACTCAACGAAAATGACAAATCACAAATGAAACATGTGTCAAGTGATGCACCAAGAAGCTAAAATTACTCAACAAAATTGCAAAACTCTATGAATATAAACTGAAAATCCTGAAACATGTGTCAAGTTATGCACTGACTGACTGAACTCACTGAACGAAATTGAAAAACTGAAACTATGAATATAGACTGAACTATCTGCTAAAATCCTGAAACCACCATTGATACTACCAACAATAAAGATCCAAATGAACTTACAGCACATCACACAGATTAGGGATCTGAGCATCAGATTTGTTGCATTATTCAAGGGACAGAGAGAGGAGGCATGAGATAAGTCGAAATACCTTTACAATCTGATGAATGAGGACCAAATATCTGCACTGATTGATAAAAGACCGAAAAAATTAATGGTGCCTGCATATGGAAAAAGAAAACAAAATTCATTTAGAAAACAAAAAAAGAGGCAAACAACCTGCACATAGGATTTGGAAAAGGGAAGAATACCTGCGCCGCGATAACAGCAACACGAACGAGCTCTCCCACCGGACGGTTTGGGGGAGGTGAATCAACAGCGAGCAAAACAAAATCAAGGAAAATGAAAACCACAAAAACCAAAGGAAACTCGACTCAGTGGCTAGGGGAGAGGTGCAATAGCACACGTGTCCTGTGGCTGCGAAAAGTTGCGCCTCCACCCCCCCCCCCCCGCTCCCCGCTTCTGGAAGATGAACAGGAAGCGCAAGGGGAAGGAGTGCGCAGGATATTTCTGAGGAAGAGAGAGAGGAAAGGTTTGGAGGAAAAAGGCCCTGTTCGGCAGGCTGTTTTTTTGGCTTATAAGCCGGCTGTGGCTGATTTGCTGTGAGAGAAAAATACTGTTCCACGGCTGATAAGCTATGCTGATAAGCTCAGCCGAACAGGGAGAAAGAGTCGCGACGAAGACAGTAGAGGCGCGGAGTTCCAAAAGATAATTGCGTATCAGATCATCGAGCATGTATTGAGACCTGATAGAGAAACATAATTAACAAATCCTTCGTCTTACCAAAAACACAAAATGGGCTGAACAAGAAGGCAGCCCACATAGACAAACCAGCCCACAAAAATATTTGGCCGATGAGAGAAAAAAAACAGCTGACAGATGATTAGAAATTCCGTTTTTGTTTTCTTTATATGTGAAGTGGAGGTGGCTAGTAGGCCTCCTGGTAATCGGGCCGTGCTAGGCCAGCATGCCGTGCTGAGGGAGCGGTCCAGGCACGGCCCTATGGTCGGGCCGGGCCGGCACGGGCACGACAGCCATCAGGCCTTGCCGTGTCTAGGCCGGGCCAAATCATCGGGCCGTGGGCTGTGTTCGTGGGCCTCGTGCCCTTTGGCCATCTATAGATGAGGAATGAAGTAGGCACCAGATAGGAGGCGGGAGGAGATGCGTACGTGTTCGCGATCGTGACTATTGACCCCTCAACCCTGGCTCGGTTCTTCTTGCCCTGTTAGGATTAGAGTATTTTCATATGAACTTTGAAGGAGACCCGTTTCTCTGTTTTGCTTATGTCAGATAGTGTTTGGAATGGAGTAACGCTTGTTTCAATTCCAAAGAAAAGGTTCGGTCCCCTTCACAAAGCATAGAAACAAAAACATCTAGTCTGAGCTTCAGCTTCGTGTAAGACCGAGGCGAAAAGACTGAGAAAGGAGATAAACAAAAGTGTTTTTTTGTCTAGCTTATTCCTCAGTATTGCCGGGCGTGTTTGGAACCTTTGCCAAATACTATTTTGCGTAGCCCAACAAGAAATTGGACTAAGCAAGTTGTTTGGATCCTGCATTTTTCCTACCTCGCTCGGTTCCGGTGCTAGCAAGGTTTGCCTTGCTTCCTAGAGACAGCCAAATTGGCTAACCGGCCTAAGCCATCTAGCATGGGGTCATTGCCTCATTGGTCTAAGGCCCTACTTTCGCTAATTATTAACAGAAAAATATCAATACCCATTTCTCCCGTTAAAATTGTTTTAATGTTCTAACCGATACTTTTTGTTCATCCATTCCAAACACTCTTTGTCATAAAATTCATGCGTTTCCTAATCCTTTGTTTTCACTTCCTACATTTTCCTCTCCGTCCAATTCTATGTTCCTTTTTTCCTTAAAATTTGGTGTAAGGAATTGAGAAAATAAAGTTTTAGTTACAGGGATCGTCTGCCAACGGACAAGTGCCGGTGGTGACTGATGAAAGAAGGGGAATTGAGAAAAATCTCTATTTTTTCTCTTTTTTTGAGCTATTGATATGACTATATTTCTGCCTCGTTCGGCTAGCCGGTGGCCGGTGGTTGGTGCTGATTTGTTGTGAGAGAAAAATACTGCTGGCTGGCTGGTGGCTGGTGGCTGGTGCTCAAATGATGTGAGAGAAAAACACTGCTGGCTGGCAGCCAGCCGAACAAGGTTGATTGAGAAGAATTATGGGTAAGAGGATTTAAAAATGAGAACCGTTAGCGCTAGTTATTTTGTATCAAATTCCCTTTATCATTGGTAAATAGGAAAATGAAATTGAATTTTCTCAGCGATGGGGAGATGCGGCTGTGTGTTCTATCCGGCTGGCCGGCCAAAGTGTTCAATATCCACTTTCAAAGAAAAAAAAAGTGTTCAATATATAACCGATCAATTAACCAAGCCTCTGTCCAGCGGACAAACGAGCTAGTCGATCGATCAGATACAGGAATAATAATAGTAGAATGACATGCATGGGAACAAAAAAAAACTCTTATTATACTCCAGGAGTAGCAGTAGTATCATGACACAGCTAGTCGATCGTATATGGGAGTATATATACTAGCAGCAAAATATAACATTATGTTACAACGAGATGTTCATCTTTTTATATGGTTACTTGGATGACTTGCGACTCAATTGCCCAAAGATTTATTCGAGAATCACGTCATGTGTTTGAATTCATCTGGAATTAAATTATGTGTTGTGCTTGGATGTATTCTGCTCTTACTCGTATGAGTACAGGAGGTTTAGAGGTTTATTAATGACCGCGCCATACGTTCTGATTCATTTCAGGATCGAATTTCGCACCATACCTGAACACTTTGTTCTAATTCGTACAAGCGCACGCAAGAGAGAGTGGCGTACCTAGAAATGCTTATTAATGCTCGAATTCGTTTTGGATTCTGACTCCACTCCATGCCTGGACATGCTACTCTAATCTATCACTACTACAGAAATAATCATCACCTATGGTACTTTTACCTTGTATTTATTAAAACCGACAGTGACGTTTTTCACCGCCGGCTCATATTACGAGCTAGCGGTGATGGGGTTATCATAGCCGGTTCGTGTTACCAACTGGCGGTGAAAATGGAGTTCATAATCATCGTCGATTCATGTTAGCAACCGGTGATGGTAGTATGTCATCACTGTCGTCTCATAATACGATCTAGTAGTAATAACCTATTATCAACACCAACTCATATATGAAGCGACAGACATATACCCATGGTGCAGCATAGTAAAACTAATAACTTTTCTAAATCAAGTCGAAGACAAACTTTATATTAAGTTACACCTTTGTAGTTGACAATTTTTTCATTTAAAACTATTTATGTCCCAAAATTCTTTGAAGTTCTCATATTTTGAAATTCAATTTTTTTAATTATTTAAACAAACATGGATAGAGAAATGACCAAAATTAAGTTGTAGATCTAGATGAGATCAACAAATTTATAGTTGATGACTTTTTCATTTGAAATCATATAATGTCCTAAAATTCTGTTTAAAGTTCTTATATCTTGAAATTCAAAATTTTGGAATTATTCAAACAAACTCGGATAGAAAAAATGACCAAAACCAAACCTGTAGATCTCGATCAGGTCTAAAACTTTGTGGTTGACGACTTTTTCCTTGAAAATCATTTATGGTCCCAAGTTTCTTTTTGGAGTTCTCACATTTTAAAATTTAAAAATATCAAACAACCTTAGATGGAAAAACGACAAAAAGCAAAGATATACTACTCCACGATTTCTAAAACTTGCGAGTTGAGACTTTTTTTCATTGAAATTCGTTTAGGCCTCAAATGTCAATTACAATATCTAGCAAATGCAATACAAAAGAAAAACATCATCCATTTAGTCACAATTGACTTTATTATGGAGTGGTCAGGAAAACTAGGCACGAGGCCACAGGGCACGTGTTCGAAGCGTGCGGATTGCACTTGGAACACCCCCTAGACCTGATGAAAGGTCCTAAATGGCTAGAGGGGGTGAATAACCTAATAAAATTTTCTTCAAAACACTGTAGCAGAGTGTTAGACTACTAAATGGCGAAATGCGCTTTGCTCTAGCTCTACTAAAAAAGCAAGCCACATACCAAAATGCTAGTTTTTCTATGATCTCTATGACTTGATCAATCAAACAACTTGGCTAAGATGCTACTATTAACACTAGTGAGCTTGCAAGATGTAATCTACAATTAAATTCACTAAGCTACTCAACTAGCAAGGCTACCAACAAGCTCTACACAATGATATGAACAATTAATGTAAAGATCAAGTGTAGAGATGGTATACCAAGCCGGCAAGAGACAAATCAATCGTAATAAGATCAAGATGACACAATGATTTATCCTCAAGGTTCAATTGCTTGCTGGCAATCTATGTCCTCGCTGTGGCGAGACACTCACTAGGTGGCTCACGCGCTAATAGGCATCACACGCCTAGCCCTACACAAGGGAGCTGTAAGAACCACAAGAGTGAGGCTACACAATGCCACAAGCAATCCATTAGAGTTGCCTTTCGTGATTCTCCCGCGGGTAAGGCACAAGGACCCCTCACAATCACCACGATTGGAGCCGGCAACAATCACCGATAGCCGGTCAATGGTCCCACAAACTCTGGGCTGGCTAGATGTCGGCAAACACCAAGAGTAACAAGAATTCCACCTACCCAATGCGCTCAGCTGGTGCCACAAGTTGCAAAATCACTAAGCAATGCATTAGAGGCTCTCCAATCTCACTCAAATGATGAAATCAAGTGTGCAAGTGAGTGGATTGTGATCTTTAGCTCCCAATATGTTTTCTTAGCACTTTGGGGTTCCAAGAGAGTGGCCAAGGCCCACCAAGGGGGCTATTTATAAGCCCCACCATGAAACAGTGTCGTTACCCCTTTGGAGCAAATTTCTGCATGGTCACGGGACAGGGCGGTAGTGCACTGTTGGTATTTGTAAATGCAATTAAAAGTTAAGAGTTCTGCAAGCGCATAGAATACCATTGTAGCACTTCCCCTAAGAGTATTTCAGGTATCGTTATTTATATTTTACTATAGGCAGGAGCGGTGGCTAAAGAAATTAATAAACTTTATATTATCAATGCATCAAGGGACTAAACACTTACTCTAAACAAGGGGTAAATCAATAGATAAAGATATATATGATAAGCATAATACTCAGAGAGACTCCATAAGATAGCAATAATTAATCTAAGTAGATTACAAGTAAGATAAATTCCTAAGTCATTCTTAGTTACAAGTTATAGTATATACCATCATTATATATACTTAGCAATAGTAAAAGATTATCTCTATACTTATGCATGAGGGACGTCTCTAAAGAGGAACATAGCTGGAATATACTTCCGCCATCGTGACTTATGTCCTACTAAACCTACAATCAGGGGTGGACTACAGAGAATCACAAGGCTATCACTACCGGTGACATACCACGCTTCCTAGACTGGAGGGTGCAACCGTAGGCAAAATAGTGTATAAGCACCACGCTTACACAAGGTTTGGCTACTCAACCTATTCGGACACTGAGAAGAGCACTCTATGATCTTAGGCATAAACACAAAGATAACTTTGACTGTACTAAACATATAGTCAAAGTAAACTATAAACATGATAACTATGAACATCATAATATAAATGGAGATCAAAGTCATTGAGAATGTAAATGTAATGAATACAAGAGCTATACCAAGACTCCATTGACTTGATATGGAATCCAAGCAGAAGCTCGACTCTACTTGGTCTGTCTTAGCTAACTATGCTCTAACTCTAATTATCTAGGAGTTCTTCTCTTCTGAGTTTAGTCTGACTCGAATGACTTGGAGTGCCTTCTAGGACGGGATCTAGGGGGGTCCTTTTGTAGGGGGGCACCTGGCACCCTGTGGGCCCATGGATCCATGGCAACGCTTAATCTCATCTCTCTCCATTCAAATCGACCTTGATAGATGGTTGAGATTTATCCTTAGAGGCAATGGAACAAAGCTGGTGCTGACAGGTGGACCTGGGTGGGTCGGCCATTCTACATGTGGGGTCGGTCAACCCCACCTCAAGCTCCTTCCAACGCAAATCTTCTTCTATTTGGTGTCCCACATATCATAGAGTCGAATGGAGTCGGTTTCACAGCGAATGATCTTGTTAAGTTGATGTAATATGGCTCACATGATCCTATTTTCTGGATAAACCCTCTTGCATTCACAGAATCACAAAAACATATGGAAATACTTAATTTAAACCATATACCTATTTTGGTGATTGATTTCAAGCGTAAATATAAGTCATATTGATGGTTTAAAGTTGACGTTAACAACCGTCAACATGCACCGGACAGCCTGTCCGGTGACCCCTAACGGTCGAATTCTAATGGCTAGTTTGGCGCCTAGTGGTGCACCGGACAGCTTGTCCGGTGGCCCCAAGCAGGTGGTTTTCACGTTTTCCTCCCTCTCTAGAATTTTAGGGCGGTGCACCGGACAACCTGTCCGGTAACCCCTTTCATTGAAGTCACGAAACACCAAGTCTCTAGAAAAAAGCGGCGGTGCACCGGACAGGCTGTTCAGTGCCCTGTCCAGTGCACACATCGGACATGGCGGTGCCCCTTCCAAAACTTGGGCGTGCTCAGCTGCTTGGCTGCGCTGTTCCGGGTCCACCGGACAGCCTATCCGGTGCCACCCAAGTGGCGGCATCGATAGCCCAAACTCTCCTTCACAAACGTTGCTAACTCTCAAATGTTTTCACAAACATGTTTGGAGCTAAATTAGCATTTCCAAAATATTTTTCATAAACATTTTCGATTGCTCACGGTTGTGCACTTTTATGCTATGCATAGTTTTCCAACACCTAGTGACACTAGATGACCGAATTGTTTAATAGAGCTCCTCTCTTAATAGTACGGTCATCTATCCTAAATCCAATCACGCACTCTATTGTGTCTCGACCATCAAAACAAAATCCCCATTGATACTTTTGCCGTGACCTCCACAGGGTTTTGTTTTTTCTCATTCTTCTTTTGCAAGTTGGAGCACATGATCACCATCATTTGTCCATCTCCATCACATGAGTGTTATCTAGCTCCATCACTTGGACTTGGACTAACCTATCTCAATTGCAATCATAGAGCATAGGGTCAGTCTAATAGGTTTCATCAATTAGCTAAAACCAAACTAGGGCTTTCGCCTGAGCAAACTGAGCCCGGCCCGAGGACGGATTTTGGCAGTCCACAAACTTAGTGGATAGGGCTTGGGCACAGATCCCGCTGCCTAGAAAAAAAATTTCTTGGCCCGAGCCTGGCCCGAAATATAATTTTTAGCTATTTTATACTGTAAAATGCATGGCGGTCCGCCTAGGCCTGGGCCTGGCCCGAGAAATTAGTTTGTTTATAGGTGGGACTTTTTCAGCCCAAAATAAGCAGTTTTTTTGCCCGGCCTGACCCACAAAATACTCAGGACTAATACCCACCGACCCACACACAACAGGTAACCACACTCATTAGTTTGTTAAGAAAGCTTGTAGAAATCAACCACAATTAGGGTCTGCCTTTGCGGTTAAGTATGAGAGTGGTGACATTGAATTAATTAGTTGGGGTGGACTACAGTTTCTAATTGTTTTATTATTAAAATTTGAAATGCTAAAATAACATTTATTTTAGAACGTAGTGTTCCCTCTGTTTAGTAACTAGTTTCGATTGTTCTAGATATACTGGATATACAATATGTTTAGATACATACAAAAATATGTATTTAGAAAAGTCGAAATGACTTACAATTTAGAATGGAGGGAGTAGTATTTTATAGATCTAAAACACCCTAAATTCAACTTTATATTGAGTTTACTTGATTTTGTTTCCTTTTCAAAGAATCTAGAGGATCGATAAGCTGATGGTAGGTCCAACATCTTCAACAATTTAATTACATAACCAGAACTCAATCTAATGCACTGAAAAATTGTGTTGTTTTTTAGAGGGATCGTTTTGGGTGGCTCGTGATCAGGTCAAGGCTTGGTCCATCTCACAATTATTGCATATTCTCTCTCCTCGACATAAATATTCTAAGACAAAGCATGGAAGCTCCATGTTGCGGCCCTCTTAATTTTGAATTATCAAATTAAACTACATCTTATATAATTTTTTATTCTTCGTGTTACAACATATGGGAAATCATCTAGTTTATATATAAATTTAGGGATTATTTTATGTATTTTTCATAACCACAGAGATGGCTATTTTTTATAAAACAAAACAGATCCGATGGCTATTGTTGTCGATGATGATTAGAATCCACCAAATTGAAGTCTAGATGTTTCTGATTATTGTGAGAATTTTTAGAAATTTCATATTTTTCTCACACATCTGGTGAGAATTAATGTTGGAGCTTCTTATTAGTAATAATAAGTTTTTGGTGCAAGAAATATAATTTTTTGAGCTAGGATGAGTTTACTATAAATTTTCAGTGATTAAACATTATTTACGCATATATACGTAGGTGCTAGTTCAACATTCTTGTTATTATCACGGACATGTCAGTTCACGTGTATACACGTTTGTGTTTACAAGTATATTGTTTAGTCACATCACTAAGAAGTACCATATATGATGTTGTTTACTAAGTCGAAGCGACCAGACAACATGCATTGTTTTGGTCGACAACTATAGTTTTTTGCAGCAAGAGGGCACTATGACGGTGTTTCCTAATTAACTATGGAAAAAATGCTTACATTGTTTTCACCGAGAAAATCAAGCTACAATACAAATGTCTGTGTGTATATATACACACATATACCTAGAGCACATATCATCGCCATAGGCTAATGCTTTCTTCTTCTTCTCCAGAGGTTGTCATGTATTTCTTTGTTAGTTATTGCTTTCAAAAATTTTCCTTTTAACATTTTAGAGACTGTTTGCTGCTCGGTTGGTATGTAGTGCATTCAATTAAGACATCTGCTTTGAATGAAACTATGATAGCATTAGTTCGAAACAACATGTTATGTTTCTATTGATTATGTCAATGTTGCTCGATTATTGATTTTTATTGGTTCTATAACAGTTTCAAAAGATAGAAAAGCTAAGGATAGTACGTGATCATGGCTTCCCCTACCCCTTATCCTCCAGAGCTGGAATCATGGCCCGAACTGGTTCACATGGAACTTAAAGACGCAGTTGACATTATATGTACAGAGAGGGAAGATATTACACAAATAAATTGCGTAGACGTGGAGAACGGGGTGCCATCTCCACGCCAAGAATGAGCTGTACGTGTTATTATCTATTATGACGTCGACCCCGAGAACGAGGAGAAGAAATTCGTTAGTCTCCCGCCTCCGGCTATTGCTAGCTAGGCTGCATAGCAGAGGCTACCTTTATACTTTTTTATGCCTTGATATATGAAAGGTAAGCATCAATTGAATAATGTGAGCAAGTGTGACATCTGAACTTTCTTTCATGGTTGATTTCGTATATGTAAGTGTCTGTGATGAATCTATTGAGTAGTGTCCTACTCTCTATATGCAGTAATAAACAATGATAAGTCTTGTGTTGATAGATGAGTAACGTATGTCCGGTGAAGTATTTATATATAGTCCGTTTAGGCGCAATCATGTCATGAGAAATTGGCGAGCAATATTTGACACACTTGTGGGTGGTTCCCAATATTGGCATCAAGCATTCCAATCATGGATTAATGCCGCCTCAGCTTTTGATCCAATGCTCCTAGTGATGGACATCATTTCTAAGACATGAGTAATAAAAAATGAACAAGATACATATAATATATATGAAGCACTAGTTATAACCATTACTTATGGGTGTCACTGCTTGGTGCCTGCGTACATGGCCTCCACTTCTAATAAGGAGCATTAGTCACGCATATATACTAGACATCTCCAAGAATTACTTCAAACCACTCGTAAATTTAATTTTTGTCCAAAGTGTCAAAATTCCGTACTCCAATAGTTTTGCTTCCTTGCATGGCGGCACACTGGCGCTCGAACTCATCCTTGTAAGTCGCCTAGTATCGGTATGGCCATACGTCCACCGGCAGCGAGCCCGGCACCAAGGTGATGTTGTGGTCACGGGAGCGAGGAGGCGACAGGCCATGTGGCTCTGCGAAGATGGTGGAGAACTCGGCGAGCAGGGCCTCTAATGAGGTTATTGCTGGCGCAGGCCTATAAAGCCAGGCTAGCTAGGTGGACCACCAAGCCGTGCCAGCTAACACGGTGATCCTATAACGCCAGAATGACATGGTGAGGCCGGCCAGTTTGATAGCGATAACATCAGTTGCATATGTCACTATACAGATAACATACATATCCAATGGCCAGTGCACATTATTCTTCAGTCGAAACTAATTAATATAGGTGAACTCGGGGCAGGCCGGCAGGCAATATGAAATGGGATGCATGTATGTACATAAATGAGCGTTCTCTACATTTGTTCAACGTTGACGTTCCATGGAAATAATCGGCTATGGCAGGTCATATATTTGTTCTTCCGCACCCCACTTGCCGTGTCCCACTTGCGTCGTCGTGCAAATTGCCCGTCTTCTCGCAAGCGTGCAGGGCGTGTCGCTGTCCATCATATCGGTCCATGCATTTGTTGGTTATTACTGCTCCCGGTCGCTGGTCCAAGGCTCTATCCCATCCGACCCCAGCACTCGCTGGCCACGAAGCAGAAGCGCAAACCGTGTGGGCTCAGTTACGAGTCACGCTGCTTCCAGAAAATGTAGATGCCAAAGTCTACACCCTCCGTCTAAAAAGAGTATATTTCTTATTTCTCAATAATAAGTCAAAAAAAGTTTGACCAATCCTATATTAAAAATATTAATATATAATGTAAAAATAATAAATATTTATAATGCATAATAAATACCATAAGAGAAATATATTTTTTTATAATAAACATATTTAGATATATAAATGTTGATACTAGTTTTTTATAAACTGATTCAAATTTGAAAAATATTTGACTCCTTAAAAAGCTATATATGCATTTTTTTAGACGGGGAGAGAATCAGCCTATTCGTTTTGCTGGTTTATTGTGACTGAAAGTATTGTTCGCTGGTTTGTTGTGAGAGAAAAACACTGCTGGATGGCTGTTGATTCCGCTGAATAGCAAAAACGAACAGGGTGAATACAGTTGATTCTCAAATCCTCTAAGTCAAACCAGGCTGAATAAGTTTTCTTTTAGAAAAGAATATAGATATTTACGCAATGAGCTTCGTATATTATGAAATATATATTTTTATAATTTACCTCTCTTTTATATGGTATAGTAATACTACTACTTTTCTCTGTTGAACTTGGTCAAATCAACGTTTTTTACGAGGCTGTTCTGGACCTCCACGTGGATACATGGGACCTCGGCAAAGAGAATTGCACCTAGGCCTTGTTTAGATTGGGAGTGAAAAAATTTCATCGCACTGTAGCACATTCGTTTGTATTTGACAATTATTGTCCAATCATGGTCTAACAGGCTCAAAAGATTCGTCTCCTAAATTACAGACAAATTATACAATTAGTTATTTATTTTACCTACATTTAATGCTTCATGCATATATGTAAATATTCGATGTGATGGAGAGAGAGTGAAAAAACTTAGAATCTAAACAAGGCCCTAGTTTGTTTTGCAAGACTCGTAGGAAAAGGATTTCGGTGCAAAAGGCATTAGAAAAGAACAGATGGATTGATCTCATATATTCCCTCCGAGTTCACATGAGGAAGTATCGGATTATGTAAATCTCTGGAAGGCCATCATGGACACGCAACTGTCCAATGAAGTCGAAGATGACATTAGTTGGCGGTGGACAGAAAATGCGGAGTACACCAAAAAAGCGCTTACAAGGTGAATGATGCCAATTTGGAAGGCCAAAACAGAACCAAAATGTAGGTTCTTCGCATGGACCCTAATGCACAAGAAAGTTTTAACAGCAAACAACTTAATGAAACGAGGATGGATGGATGACCCAACATGTAAACTATGTGGAAGTGACCAGGAGACACCAACACACCTATGCAAAGATTGTCCTTTCACTAAGGAAGTATGGGAGATTGTCAGGGTGTGGTTTGGCTTAACTGAACTCAGCGCAGCCCAAGCAACCGGCGCTACATAACTACTAGCGAAGATGTAGAAGAAAAGTGGACAAAAACCAAAGACGACGCTTTGATGGAATCTTAATATATTTTTTGTGGAATATTTGGAAAGAAAGGAATAGATGAGCTTTCCAACAAAAAAACCTTAAACCCGAGACAAGTGGCGACTTTGTGCAAAGATGATATCAAACAGTACACAATGCCAATGGCTCCAGCACAAAATGCGTCGGACTTGCAGTAGACCGTTTCTCGGTTTTCTTCTAGTTGGTGCTGATCAAGTTGTTTTTGGAGGCTGCCTGGCCTGGCCTGTTGTTTTTCCCCTTCTTTTAGGGTTGTTTTTCCTTTGCCGGTTGTCGGTCACTGTTTTCCTGAGGTCGGCGCTGTTGTAATTAGCTTGTTGTAATTACCTTTTTTCCTTTTTTTACCATCTAATAAAATCTGTGGCAAAACTTTTGCCGTCCTTTCAAAAAAAACTTGGTCAAATCTAGAATGGTAGAGAGGAGTAGTAGCAAGTATTGTACCAGTGATCCATGTTGGAAGGTGTGTTATTACCATCCCAAAACAAAGGCGTGTACCGATAGAATTGTTTCTTGTCTTAATATACTTAGACCTAACAGTTGTAGTTGGTTTGAAGCCTGTGGCGTGATCACCACGCATGTAACAAACTCGACGTAAGCTTGGCTGCGTTTTTCCAGCCTATATTAACAAAGTTACCCTTTTCGTGCCATTCCTGGTTTGGTTGCTACATTATATATTTTTGAGATTAAGAAATAATCCCTTTCTGATCTCCACCATTCACAGTGAATGAGTATAGCCGATGAAAACAAACATATAGCACTTACCACACTCTACCAAACGGTAGCACATGAAGAAAGACACAACTCTAAGAAATTGTTCAAGCCTCAATTCTAAACCGGTTTCGCAAACCAGACATTCTAAAAACTTGAAGTATCCTTCCCTCCATTATACGACAACCTTCTTTTTCAATGACAATCGACAACTGTGACCAGTGATCAAATATGTTACCTTAAAAATAACCTGCAATAATGAATGGATTATAGCCCTTTGGAACACAGCATCATTTCTGCTCAACCACAAAGCCCAGCAAATAGCCGGCACACCAACTAAAATTTGATTTCTAGACAACGGATGGATGTTACTGCAACGTCAATTCACGTAAGTTGCTGAATATAATGGTGTGTATGGATGGCTGCTTTTTGTTACTATATAAGTTGTCTCGTCCAAGTGGTAATACACGCATGGCATATGTCAAACACATGGGTAGCTGCTTTTGTTTTTTTTCCACAACGGTAAAACCGAATTTCATTACCAAGGCAACGAAATTACACAGTTTAGCAGTTCAACCCAAGTACCATCACAAACAAGAACTGGAAACATTCACACACATGATCACGAAGGGACCACCTGCATGAACGCGCTAAACCTTCAAACACACTGAACAAAACGGCTACCCAGCCTAACCGACGCAACCAAGAGTGTTTCAAATTTACAAGGCACCAAGCCCACAAAACACAGAGACAGCAGTGCGCTAATCTATTTGCCAACGAATGGCACCAGCTGACGCTCCTCCAGCGAGCACGTCTTCCGATCTTGAGTGTGAAAGAAAAGAGTCGTCGTCTTCATCACCTCAGCTCCCTGGGTCATCTGCTCCTTGAGTTCATCCTTAAGTAAACCTGCCCAATACGTCAGAAAGGAGCATATCACACAAATAATCTTGGTAGGAGATTTCACCATTTTTCCCTCAAAGCAAACCGCATTTCTAGTTCGCCAAAAGGTCCAGTACACCACAGCCAAACCCACGGCATGCAGATTGGGCGCTTGAGGTAAAAACCTCTGAATCCAAACCCAGAATTGACTCAAACAGTTAGGCCTACAGTCCGCGCCCAGAGAGTAAGCAATCAGACTCCAGATATACTTAGCTGTCGGGCAATCAAAAAACAAGTGCTGACTATTTTCATTCTCACTACAAAAAGCACACATAGTAGATCCTTTCCAATTACGTTTTACCAGATTATCTTTAGTGAGGATAACGTTCTGTGAAACAAGCCACAAAAAAATCTTGATCTTCAGAGGGATTTTGGCTTTCCAAAACTTCTTAAAACTGGGACTAGAGTCATGATCACACAAATGTTTGTAAGTTGATTTCACAGAAAAAGAACCAGACTTCTCCCAATCCCAACTAGCTCTATCCCTCTCAGAATTAATACCATACCGGCACACAATGTCATATAGCCTTCTAAGTTGGCATTGAAGTTCCTCATGTAACCACCTCCTGAAAGAAAGACGCCAATTTTTCAGTTTCATGAACTCCATGGAACAGTTTTGCTCCTTACTGATCTCATACAATCCTGGGAACTTGTCTGCTAAGGAGACAAGACCACACCACCTGTCATGCCAAAAACTGGTATTTTTGCCATTACCCACAATCATGGATCTACCTTTCAAATACACATGTCTCACCTTCAAAAGGTCATTCCAGACCGGAGAGCTTTTAGGGTTTTTGGAAAGTAGAGTGATTGAACCCTTTTTTAGATATTTTTTCCTAATAATGTCCTGCCAAATTCCAGCCCCATTTTCAGTTTTCCACCACCACTTGCAAAGCAGGCTTATATTCATTCTCCTTAAGTCTTTAACTCCAAGCCCCCCTTTACTTTTTGGCTTAGTGATTTTGGCCCATTTGATAAGATGATACTTTTTCTTCATACTTCCCCCTGCCAAAAAAAATCTTTTTCTGGCAATGTCCATCTTATTGATGACTGACACAGGCAGCCAAAACATTGACATCGCATAAATCAGGAGATTACTTAAGCATGAATTGATTAAAACCAGCCTACCTCCCAAACTTAGAGCGCTACCTTTCCACCCATCCAGTCTCTTAAACAGTTTTTCACTGATAGGCATCCAATCTGCAACATGCAATCTAGAACCAACCACCGGGACACCCAAATACTTGATGGGCCATTTACCAATTGCACAGTTAAACATGTTGGAAAACTCCAGGCTTTTAGTATCGTCTTGACTAATCATAACGACTTCGCTCTTACAAAAATTAATTTTGAGGCCAGACAAGCTTTCATAAAGATAAAGCAACAATTTGAGATGAGCAGCTTGTTCACTATCATCTTGGATACATAAGATTGTATCATCAGCATACTGGAGGACTGCCACCCCATTCTCAATATACTCAGGCACTAACCCTTTAATCAAATTATTTCTTTGTGCTAGAGAAATCATCTTAGCCAACGTATCAGCAGCAATATTAAAAAGGAATGGAGACAGGGGTCCCCTTGTCTTACCCCCCTACCAGATTTGAAATAACTGCCAGTAGAGTTATTCACCTTAACACTGACTGTACCAGAACTCATGACCAATTTAATCCAACCACACCACTTGCTCCCAAAACCCCTTTGCTTGAGACATTCAAACAGGAAGTCCCAATTCAATTTATCATATGCCTTTTCAAAATCCAACTTGAGAATTAACCCATCTTTTTTCTTAATTCGTGTATCATGTAAAATCTCATGGAGAGCTAAAATCCCATCCATAATATTTCTATCCTTCAAAAATCCTGATTGGCATTTATTTATAATTCTGCCCATGACTTTATCAAGTCTCAACATCAAAGTCTTAGTAAAAATCTTGTAAACCACATTTAGTAGACAAATAGGTCTATACTGCATGTTATTAGCTTCTTTGATTTTAGGCAACAGAGTAATGATCCCATAATTGAATCTGCCAATGTCAAGATTCAAATTATGAAAATTAGAAAACATGACAACCATATCATCCTTAATAATGTCCCAACAATGTTGGTAGAATTCCACAGGGAAATGATCCGGTCCAGGGGCTGTATTCTTCTCCATAGAAAAGATAGCATAATTTATTTCAGATTTCGAAAAGGATTTTTCAAGCTCTTCATTTTCCTGTATAGTTACCCTTTCATGTCACACCCATTTTTAAGGACAAAAATAGGATGCATAAAGTACTCATGTGCGCCCCAGGTCATGATCGCACACACAAGCAGACAAATTACATAGTATCATCACAGTGCTTATTACATAGCGAATAAATATTTAAGACATAGTCTTGAACGATAAATAATAATAACTAATAACAATCTTCAGCGGAAACTCCACACAGGGACACGGTTGACTGGTTGACACCAAGACTAGTACTCATTTCGATAATCTTCCTCATAATCTTCATCTGTTATGGTGGAAATAGCAAGAGTGAGTCCATGTCGAACTCAACAAATATAACACAGGGTTCATGAGGCTCAAATGGCTAGACACTGTTTAACTGCGGTTAGCTTTTAATCATATATTTGACAATTGAATAGCTTCAAGATAAACCACTTCCCATTAATGAACCAATGATCAATTGCAATAATGATAACGAATAACATTAACATGAGCATAATAATATTCAACAATACTTAAACATAATTTAGCAATGGTGATCATCTATCTGTAAATGTTCCAAGGCCGCTCGTATCCGTGAGCACGGCTAGTATACCAGTTTTTAACTCTGCGCAGAGGTGTACACTTTCACTGTGAGTCATGATTTCCAAATGAGTGGGGAGATCAAGCCCAAACACTAGAGAACCACATAAAGCCACTCAAGAGTTCGTCTAACAAGTTAGGGCCATTAGATTCACTCGGCAGGCAGATGTAGAACCCCCCTTCCCTGTGGCACAACAACCGCAGCCTATACACACTAGGCCAGGGGCTCGCACTACACCCAACGTGGCAAGCCATTCTTACGCCATTTAAGGTAACCACTAACAAGCTAGAAAAGGTCTCTTGAACAACTAAAGCCAGAGCCATATATCCCTCACAGCTGTACTGTATATCCCGGATGATCACGTACAGATAAGTCCTTACGGAGAGTAACTAGAGCACCAAAAATAATACACATGCTCTAGCCCCCTTTTAACAAAAATTAAATCATCTTAATGATTGATTGCTAGATCCATTAATCTTATTGCAAGATCATTGTTCTTAGTTTAAGCACTAGCCATAGCTACCCATATGCATTCCCAAGGTTAACAAGGAATCAAGACAACAAGCACTAAGTTATAATCTCTAAGGTTGTCAAGGTAAGCATATGCATATGTATAATAATTCGATGAATAGGTAACAAGGATAGTCCTGTGTTATACTTGCCTTGATCAAAGCTCTCCAAATAATACTGCTGACTTGGCTCAAAGTAATACTCCGAATCGTCCAAATACTGCTCACCTTCTATACTCGATCATCAATCAACAACATACATGCATCCAATCAAACATACACGAAGCAAACAAAGAGATATAATTAGAACAGTACATCAACAATAACAAAACAGTAATAAAAGTTTATAAAACTCTTCTACACGTTTCTACGATCACACAGACGCAAAGATCACCAAATTCGGAGTTAAAACGTGAAAGTTATGAATTTTCCAAGATTTCCTATAGATAAATAAATACTTAATTATAAACTCGAAAAATAAATTATCAAAACTAACTGTACAACTACACTAACATGTAGAGTTCGCAAATACGAACCTAACGCAACTTGAACGGATCAAATCGGAGTTAAAACGAAGATTTTATGACTAAAACAATCCTAGTGGCAAAACTGTAAATACCTGAAAACGTATTTTTGATTTAACCGGAAGGAAATACGCTTTCAAAACGCGAAAACGGATTTCCTGGAATGCGCCAAGGACCGCGGGTTATATAACAAAAAAGTGCAGGGGCTCTTTACAAAAATTACCCCGCGAAGGGGTAAGATCTATTCTTGGCCGTAGATCACGAGATGGACGGCTCGGGTTCATCAGCAGCTCTACAGTACCTAATCCGGTCGCCCCCCTCAAGTCCGGCCGGCGGCCGCCATGGCCGGCCTCCGTGGCTCGCCGGAAAATCTCGGTTCCTCCTTTTCCGACCACCAAACGACCCGCAACCAACTCCAATCGGACGAGAAGCTCAACCCGATCTCATCTACACGGTTTATGCCATCTACAATGTCCCGAAGAGAGAGCACAGCAAGGGGAAGGACGGCGGCTCCATGACCGACCGACGGTGAGTTTCAAGAGCTCACTTTGAAGCCTCTTCAACCAAAAGAAAAGCACAAAAAGTTAGAGAAGACGGCTGCGGACTCACCAACGCGGAGAATTCGACCTCAACTCCACCCGAAATCCTCCCCCACGCACAACCGAAACCGCCGGCCAAGCTCTAACCCTAGAGCTTGATTTCACGTAGCTAGCCTGGCGTTTTAGTTGAAAAACGGAATAGGGAGATACCCGGCTATCCTTTTATAAGGTCACCTCTCCTATTTTGGTTAGTATATCGGGGATTGAAGATCGGTTCGGTTGGACACTGAAGCTCGAGTCCTACCCGGCTACGGCGAGAGCTAGAAGAGACGGCTGACAGGCTGACCCCACCGGTCAGGGGCAGGAGAAAAGGGAGAGGTGCGGCTACTGGACCCTGGGCCGAGCTGGGCCAAGACGCCGAGTTGGGCCGCTTTGCCGAGACGGCCTACGCTGCTGCCGATCGGCCCCAAGCCAAGAAGAAGAGCGGGCCGCATCTACCAGGTGAGTAAACTGTCTTCTCTTTTTTTTTCTTTCTTTCTTTTCTTTATTTACTTGTTTACAAACTATTCCAAATAAAATTTTCCAATCCAAAATCAAAATAAAATAAATCTACTACACAACAGAAAATAAATGCAGCAGCATGAATGCATCACCAAATAGTTTTTTTTTAAAAAAAAATTTAATTTGCCATTAATTGTTATCTAGTTTATTCAAATTTCATTATCTCTGAAATTTTGGGTGTTACATTTCAGATGAGTTCCAACACCCAGGATCCATATGAATATCTGGAGGTGTGGAAAGGCCAAATAATTCTTTGTAGAATTGAGTAGCATGCTCCACCAGCGCCCCATCCCCTTCAATTATTTGATCATCATGTTTTAAAGAAAAAATAGTGTTTTTCCTTTTTTCCCGTTAGCCACCCTATGAAAAAAGGCAGTATTGCTGTCCCCTTTAAGCAACCATATGCTGTTGGACCCTTTGTGCCAATAACTCTCCTCTTCTTCAAGCAACCTTAACAACTCAGATTGTATGAAAGTTTTTCTATTCAATTTATCAGCATCAAGAAACCTCACTTCTTCCTCTTTTTCTAAGATTTCTAGCTCTCCCTTTAAAATGTTTTTATACTTTCTTGTATGCCCTTTGAGACTTTGACCCCAACCTTTTAGAAATTTTTTAACTCTATCCATTTTGATACACCAGGTATTAATGGCAGATTTTGATATAACTTTCCTATTCCAAATCTCTCTCACCTTCAAGTTGAACTCCGCATGCTGGAGCCAACAATTTTCAAAGTAGAAAGGTCTAGAACCAATATTTTGATTAAGATCAGTCCTCACAATCAAAGGATTGTGGTCAGACATGTATCTGGATATTTTTCTTAGATTACAGAGGGGAAATTCAGAATCCAAAGAACTAGACACCAACACTCTGTCTAATTTCTCAAGAGTAGGATAAAGTCTGTTATTACTCCAAGTGAATTTACCTCCTGATAAATGAAGCTCTCTAAGCTCATAAGAATTGATGATCAAATTGAAAGTAGACGAAAAATTATTATCATTGAATTTTTTATTCTTTTCAGAACTAAACCTCAAAATATTGAAGTCCCCCCATTAGCATAGGGTACTTAGATTTAAAGCAAAAAGAAGAAAGGTCAGCAAGGAAGCTATTCTTCATCTCATCTTGAGCTGGACCATACACATTCGTCAAGGTCCAATGTTTCTTAAGATTTTTGTCAAAAACATTAGCAATTATCATAAACTCTCCATTTTCAAAGTTCTCCACCTCAAATCTATCATTTCTTATGCCACTAAGCATACCTCCAGATTTTCCTATAGAAGGAGTCCAGAACCAACTGAACTCATTGTTAACATCAATTTTCCTGAAAAACTTATTAGAGTATGATTTTTTCATTGTTTCTTGTAAACCAATGAAGTCAGCTTTATGGTCCCAAATCAGTTCCTTAACAACTGAACTTAGGCCTTTCTTGGCCACTCCTCTACAATTCCAAATAAGACCTATCATTTATACACTTTCTTGATAGTTTTTCGATCCCTGAGGTTAAATCTAGGGCTAACCTTAGATTTCCCTCCATCAGAGTTAACAGAATCCTCAAAAGGTGGATTCTTGAGCACCCTGGTTTTCCTTTTTGCCTTCTTCTTTGAGGACCTACTCTTTCTTACACTATTGACCACAATCAAAGGTTCTTCTTCAGAATCTTCAGACCCCCAATCCAAAACATTGTGATCATTTAAGGGAAGCATTTTATCTTCCAAATTAACAGCCTGATCCACAGTAACACTGGATTGTTCATTAAGCTTCATTCTAGCATTTTCAAGATCTTTTAATAAATCAATTTTCTCAAAGGAGATGGAATTAGAGTCAATCCCCATTTGGTTAGCTAAAGACACAATTTGAGAATTAGCCAGAACTGCAAAGGAGTTTTGTTGAAGAGAAGAATTACCTTCCATTCCCATCTCCTTGTTCTTCTTGATCTGAGTTTGATCATCCAGCTTCAGGTGAGAAACCCTAGCAACTTTAATCCTCTTACTTTGTCTCACTTGTTGCCATGCAGGCCAGCCATCTTGATTGATCTCTTGCACATCTTCCATATCAGTATCTTTGGCAGCTACTTGCTTATCCCAGGCATTCTTCTTACTGTTCATATCACCAGACTGTACCCCTTCAGATAATTTTTCCCACCGATCTTCTTCCACTGCAGTCATCTTGTTTTCTTCACTAATAACAATCATTTCAGACTTATCACTAGCCATGGTCTCAGTTGTCACCTTCCTCTGACTTTCTTCCACTGTGGTCATTTCTTTTTCTTCAGATATATCAAGCTGCTCTGATTTATCAAGACCCTTCTCCCTTTCATTCTCAACATTCACCTCAAACAGCTTAGAATTCTGTCCATCCTCCCTCTGGATCAAGTCCCAATCAATATCTTGATTCTCCTTTTGAAACATTTCTTCTTGACTTGACAGATCAATTTCAGGAGCACCCTGGCTACCTTTTACCAGACTCATGGAAATTGCTCTTTGCCCATTTCTTTCTTCTTCCTCATCCTCCACAATAGTAGGCAGAACTTTGCTGGACCCAGATTTGCTACTAATGTTATCCAATTGGAAGAACTCCTCTTTACTAGTACCATGAAGAGCATTCTTGGCTTCAATAGTCACCAGTGGGTCTTGTTTGTACTTAACAAAGTTAGATCCATATTCATTTATCACTGCTTGGTTGTTCACATTAACAGTTATACAACTAACTGTTCTGATCTCAACAGGGTCAAAATTCCCAAATCTAAGCTGTTCAGAACCAGGAACAACTAGATCCTCCATCATCAAGGCCTCATCCTCACTATCTTCATCTGAACAAGTCTGTTGCTGTTCTTTCTGAGAACAACCTCCAGAAACCTGCTTTCCTTTACTATCATTCAATCTGTTACTTGGCCCAGCCCCAGAAAACTGTCCAGCATTTTTGGATTGATCCATCTTTTGTTTTTTGGGGGATGGGAAGTCATCTTTAGGCTGATCCCGCTCATTTCTGATCCACTGTGTTCCAGTAGAATTAGTAACACCTTCTTGAGGTACCTCTCTTTGAAAGAAATAATCATAGAAATGAAAATCTAAAACACCATCCACAGATGCAGGAACCTTTGTGACATCCCTACATCCTATCTTGACTCTCACATAATCATTCTTATGTAAACTATCCTTATCCACTTCCAACGGCAGACCCACCTTAGATGCTACCATGCAAACATTGGAGTATGATCTCTTCTCATGAGGAATATTGGATATCCTGAACCAAGCCACATCTAGGGCTCCCTTGGAGCCAGTTGCTGAATTCCATTTTTCCAGTTTGATCACCACTTCAGGAAAAGATCTCATTCTCATCTCAGTAAAATGAGCTAAATCATCTATAGTTTGAGCATTAGGGAACCTCATTTGGTACCTGCCTTCCCCTACTCTCTTAGCATACCACCTCCATGTTGAATTTGGTCCTGCTTTCAGTCTGAATTCATTCTCAATATCTCTAGCATTAGCTTGACCAGCAGTAATAGAAATCAAAGCAGTAGTTGACATATCCTTGATCCCCTCATCAGCATTAGTACTTTCAATCACATGAAAACCCTGCCCATAAGCAGATAAGCCACAAAAAGCGGAGATAAACTCCCAGGGCATTTTGGTGGAACAAACTCTCGCCACATGGCCTTCCTTGTGACATCTAGGGCATACAACAGGATTAGCACAGTTGTTAGCTGGATGACCCACCTTACCACACCTATGACAGACAGGTGGATGGTATTGTTGCTCAGTAGGAGCAACCTGCTCCCCTGTTTCACCCTCTTGAGTAGCCTGACTAGCACCCACAACAATCTGAGTCGACTTGTTAACAGAAGTTTCAACCTCAACAGTCACAGCATTCAGGGACGGGTTAGATTCCTCATTCTGCTCTTCCGGGATCATCTGCTCATTTGGGCGCTCGGTCTGTCGTTGTATCCAAGCATCTCTGTTACCAAAACCATGACCTCCCCCTTGAAAATGACCTCCTCCTCTATCTCTTCCCCTCGGAACCCATCCCCTCCCCTGATTCTGCCAACCCATGCGGAATCCTCCCCGATTGCCCTCAGATCCAGAATAGAAACGATTTGGATATTGTGGACGTCGATCCATACTTCTCTTGGGCTGCGGAGGAGCCTGGAGAACCTACAAAAATGAACGAGTATCACCACCTAAAGTGGACCAGTATGATCTCACCAGAGCAGCACCACCAAGGGGAGCTGAAACCGGAGAACCCCTCACCACAATCGTCTCACAAACTCCAACCTCCACGCTATGATTCCACAGGTGAACAAGACGAGCACTCAGATCCGCATCAGGATGATCACATACCTCGTGTGGAAGCCGATCCCTCCTCTCCCCACACCCCGCAGCCGCGCTCCGAGAAGAATCGCTAGGGTTTCCGCCTTCAGAGGAGACGGAGTTGAAAGGGAGAAGATGAGTTGGCGAAGGAATGGGAGCCTTATCCCCCTCCGGGTTGCGGTCTATACACCTATCCGCCGGCTGCCATGGCCCAGAAGACAGCGACTGCAAAGGAGTCGCACCATGGACCAAGTTCGTGGAAGACGGAGGTGTCTCACCTCCGAACTGTGCGCGTGAACCCGACATAGTAGCCTGCACCCGTCGCTCAGACCCGCACCGGTCACACGAAGTCGAGGCTGCGTCGCCATGTTCCGCCCCACCCGGGTCGCCCGTGTCGCCCGTGACAGTTGTGTCGAGAGGAGAGAGACGAGCCATCTTCGACTACGCATGAAAATGTTTAGCTGACACCCGGGTAGCTGCTTTTGTTACTATAGCTAAATTGTCTTGTCCTAGATAGTAGTCTTTGTCCTTTGTTATCGTAGAAGACTCGTAGTGATCTGTGGATTGAAGAACAAAACTTAATTTTCACAACTAGTAATAAACTACCAAGTAAGTTAAATACACAGCCAGCGAAGGGTTTATTTATTTAATTATTGAAAGTTGAAGTTGGTTATTAGCATTTAGTCCACGTACTGATTGTGTGATTTGTGATCGGCAGGTAGATGTTAAGGCAAAAGCTACCGTTTGGCACTTTGTAACCCCCTTTCCCGCCGGCTTCACTTTCACCGCGGTGCGTCATTTGATTTGATTAATATATAATTACCGTGTTAGGGGCAACAGCAGCATACGAGGCAGAGTTCCAATTAATCATATATTATATCGTATGGATCAACAATAGTAGCCTCCATCTCCATCTCCGTCACTCGTGTCCTTTTTTTTAGAAAAGGAGGTTTCCCCCGCTTTACTGATCATAAAGCGATTGTAACAACGTTTACAGCACTTGCGTATAGGCGCGCTCGCCAGCAAAGAAAGTTCTAAACAACTTCAGGATCAGACACATTGTTCTCAGGCAATATCGAATCAGAATTCGGCTGAATCACAGTGTTGTAGGCCAACTCCGAAGGCTGAGAACCCAACGTTGGTGGACTTTATTGGCGCCAAACTATTCCAGGTGGCTGCACGGCTCTTTGCTCCATCTTCTGTATCACCACCATCAGCTTCTCCTCTACCACTCCGGCGAACATTGGTCTCCATCTTCGTAGCGTCTTTGAGATCCACAGCATCAGCGGCTTCAAACCTGTCCAAGTGACTCCCTGAAAACATATACTGTTATGCAACTTCCAAAGACACCATAGGGCAGCAGCAAAAATAACATTTGTTAACAAATGCTTCTTATTAGCAACCCATAAGGAGGCCACTGATTCATATGACTAAGCACCATTTAAATCCAAGTATTCAGATAGCTCAGTCCAAAGAATCTTAGCTACACAGCAATCAAAGAACAAATGATGAATGGATTCAGGTTCAGAGCAGAAAATACAGGTTTTATCATCAACATTCCTTCTTTTAGCCAGGTTTTCACGAGTGAGCAATTTGTTCTTGGACAGCAACCAGAGAAAAAATTGAACTCTTGGGGGTATTTTCAGTTGCCAAACTGCATGGACAAACACAGGTTTCACACCATGATGGTTAATAACGGCATATAGTGACTGAACTGAGAATTTCCCCGTGGAACTAAAGCTCCAAATGATTTGATCAGTCTCATTACTGAGACTAACCTCCTCCGTGACACTAACCAAATCAAACCACAAATTCATAAGGTTCTCAGAGACAGATCTAGTAAAAGAAAGCATCAAAGTTTCCCTATCCCAAACTTGACTAATTGTCATCCCCTGTTGTTCACAAAAAAAGACAGACCCAGTGCCAGAGGCTCCCACACGAGTGGGGTCTAGGGAAGGGCAGGCTTGGTGCAGTTGGTGAGTGCACATATAACATATAATAAGGGCCAGAACTGGGTTGCCAAGCTAGAGTTACCATACCAATGGTCCTCCCAAAATCTAATCATTTTACCATCCCCAACTTTCCAAATGATACCCATTTTTGACGCTTGAAGTGCCCAAGTCACTATGTAAAAAAGCCACATATCCACCACATCACCTATAGACGCCAGCACTCAGAGGCGGAGGTCCCCATGAGGAAGGGTGGGGCAGCTGCCCCACCTACCGCCGGAGTAGCACCACTAGTACCCCCTCAGTATTCCTCGGTTCCGGCCAGCGAAGGAGCGGCGCTACAGCGGCATCCGACGCGACGAGAGCACAGCCAGGCAAGGAATAACGACGAGGGAAGAAAAATAGGCCCAATAAGCCAAGCCAGCCAAAGTGGAAGTGGCCCCAAACGGTCAAACCCCTAATTCCCAATCGCTGAATCGTGCTCGTGATCTCCCAGCTCCTCCCGTTCGCGTCCGCCGCCGGCCGCCAGCGCAAGTCGGAGGTCCGCGTGGCGCCCCAGCCCCCAAGTGGTCAAGCCCAAGCCGCGTCGCACGCTACAACCGCCCCGGCTGGCAGGCCCCGAGCTGCGCGGCGCCCGCTCG
The DNA here is from genome assembly GCA_022457205.1 of Saccharum spontaneum. Lineage (NCBI taxonomy): Eukaryota > Viridiplantae > Streptophyta > Magnoliopsida > Poales > Poaceae > Saccharum > Saccharum spontaneum. Next base: position 53,405,440 of record CM039595.1, read on the forward strand.
CCCAAAGGTCGCAACAGCAGCGCAGGCAAGCTGCTCTGATGGAGGAGGATTTGGTGGGGGAGGTTGGCCGCGGCGACGCCGGTGAGCAGATGACAGGCATTGGCCACGGGCGTGGCCTTGGCCAGGGAGATGCTGAAGGAGAGCGAGAGGGAAGAGCAGACCGAGGTCATGCCTCTTCTGCAATTGGAAAGAAAAAATTTGTAACAAGAGATACAATGTTCGCAGAGCGTCACAGATGAGTAGGACGAGAGGCACGTGTGATCTGTGACGATATATTGTGTTGTTCAATGACAATATTTGTGACTGTATCTGGTTTCGTCATTAATAATCAGTGGCTGAGGACTATCACCAATGATCCATAACGAAACATAAAAATTAGTCATAGTTATGCGCTCTTCTATGACACAATTTTTCTTCGTCACAAAATTTTTGTCATAGATTGTTCACATTTCTACTAGTGATGGTTTTATCACCATTCTAGCCCATTTAATACATTAAAATGGTTACTTTATTCTAAAAATGTAAAATGCTCTCTTCCAAAAATCATTGACTAACATGATGTTTGGCAAAAATAATACCTTGTTGATTTTTTTTAAAAAAGTTAGTTACAAGTAAACTAGCCACATTAGGTTTTGCCACATAATAATTTTATGTTTAATTAGTCAGATAATTACATAATAAATAGTTACTTTTTTGACAATGTTTTCAGGCCTACAAGATAGTAGGGTGTCATACTTAATCACTTAATCATAACTCAACTTATTTTATGTTGTTTATGTTAGAGCATCTCCAAGAGTTCCCAATAAAGCCTCCCAATCTAGGATTTTTGGCAAGAATAGAAAAAATTAATCTCTAAGAGTTCCCAGTCCCACCTCCCAATCTTTTGGCACTTGATAAAAATCACCTAAAGCTCAGATCTTTGAGCTTTTTTCTTGCAAAGAAGAATTATATTATATAATAGCTGGGTACATCAACACATTACAAGCACTCTGGATTATAGGAATATCTAGAAACATATTTTCATCTAAATTGTACCGACGTTGTGAATAGCTCCAAATCTCAAAACCAAACATGTACGACGCTTTGCAGTATGGATGACCGTACAGGCAAACACTCGGCAAAAGGCCTAAGAACAGATGCCCAACGAACGACGGCCAACATTCAGGTAGACGGAGTTGAGAAACTTCTTCTTTCTAGTGTCTTCCTTCTTCTTCTTTCTGCCACCGAAGAATGAGGAAGACCGATCTGAAACTTAATCTTCCTAGTTCCTCATCGTGGCCAAATCTAACCACGATAAAACGGAGAAGAGACCAGAGAAAATTATTCCATGACGGCGACACCACCTCCATCTTGATGTCGCCGTCCAGAAATAAAAGTCTCCATGTCATACTGGTGAGGATGCTGACGCCGTAGTTGTCGCCCTCATCTTCAACAGAGCCGCCATGGAGAAAACGATTCCACCATGCTCTCTCGCCGTCGCCGGAGAGGAAGAGGAGGAGATAAATCCCCAAAATCAAGGAACTTGGCATGGAGAGACCCTAACCCTAAAGACTCAATCTATTAAAAAAACTTTATTAAAAATGATGGATCCCCACTCCCTCCGGCCTCCGGTGATATGCCGGAGGGGGAAGGAGGGGGACCAGCGGTGGTGGAGACGAGGGGCGGTGGCGGTGGCACTACGAGTCGCGAGACCTGGTTGGTAGATCTTTGCGCTCTTGCAAGACGTGTCTATCAGTCTCCCAATCTAAGGTGGAAGGGTGTGGGAAAGAATAAAGAGCAGAAAAGAGTTCCTGATGTAAATCTACAAGAGAGAAAGAATATCTAAAAATGGTTAGGATATTTTAGAAATAGTATAGGATTCCTGATGTAAAATTATCTTTTATAATTTAGGAATGAATTATTTGAAACTATTGGAGATGGCCTTGTTTATTTCTTCCAATAAATTTTGGCAAGTTGGAAAACTCTATGGTTTTAGAAAGAAATTATTGGGAACTCTTGGAAAAGCTCTTAGTTCTAGGTAAAATCCTTGGCTAATTAATTAATCTACTTTTTTGGAAATAATTAATCTAATGAACCTCACACTTCACCAAGTATGTTTTGTGGTATTCAAAGTGAACTTAACTTTCGTTATCAACATGGTTTCTTGTATTCCTCATCATGCATTGCATTGCACATACGTGTGGCATGCTGCATATTTTGCATTGTGCGTACTCAGTGATGACATCCTATATGTGCTACAAGCAGCATAGCACGACTGTAGGTTTATACTCCATTTTCTCTTCTCATTTGTTTGGCTTGCTAGAAATGGAAGTTAGTCCCAATGATTCAAAATTAATGTTGCTTCAAAATATTTCTAGTTCTACAACAATTTCTAGGGAGCTTTAAACTACCATTTCCTATATTACTATTCAATCTTATCATTAAAAAATTCTTTCCTTACACTTGCACACTTTAGAAAATATTAATTGAGAGCAGGTGTGTTGTTTATTTGCTTCCATAGATCTTGTTTCCACTCTAGAAACGAGTAATGTTGATAGGACGTAGTACCTAAAAATAACTATCTTGCTTGAATAAAATTGAGGGTCTTCGGAGAGTTTGGTGATGCTTATGCGTTCCCAATAAAATTGAGGCTACACAGGATACTTCTTGTATAGTTATATTTTTTCTTCTTCTTCATCACCCCTGGATACGAGAGTTCATCTGAGGTACAAGAGCCTTTTCTCCTCAATCTTTTCTATGTATTTGAAATATTTAGATGCTACGTGCATCCCACCATCTCTGTATGTGTGTGTGTCTAGTGGACACGGGATAATCGATGTCCAACCCATGTCATCTTTGTTATTGTTGTCTCATCTTTTTGTGGATTTTGGAACCAAAACAAATGATTGAAAATTCCCTTCTACGTTAGAACATTTTTGTTTATGAACCGAACAAGTCTTAACATGCTCCCTATACTATCCTCCACTAATTCGTTATGACAATCATAAGTGAACTTCGGCATTTGTTCCTTTGAAATATCATAAAATTTTTTGAGCTGCCACATAGGTCAAAGCATGTTTTGCCTAATGCTTTAGTCATACGGGGCACTAGTTATAGATGTGGGTGTTCATCTATGATGTACAAGGGGACTGTCTAATGACCTTTTATATGTTATTTGTGTGAGGCACAGGAGCCTTTCCCTTTGTTATTATTTATAAATATTCAAGTATTGGTTACAATCCATATTAATATCCTCTCTAGTGTACAGTACGTTCAGCCAATTCAGGAGACAGAGAGAATCAATATGAGGAGAGATGACTGCCCTGTGTATGCAATGCCTATTTTTCTAATTGTGCTTTTGGGCCAGCTGGCATTGCCTGGTAAGTGTACTCCACGATCTTATGTTCTGGTAATTCTTATTATAAAATCATGACGGAAATATAATGGATATTATCTACTAATAATATAATAAATACTCTACTAGGTTGCCCTGAACCGCTCAAGGCAGGAGACAGAAAGAGGTACCAAATGCACTACTTGTGGTCCAGAACACATCAGAAGTTGGAGAAAAAGTTCATTCTAAAATTTTGTACGAGAGATGACTGCAAGGGCTTCGTCTGTTACTGTTGTGATAACCAACGGGACAATTGTTACTCCACAAGGGAGGATTGTAAAGCACATTGCCAGGCATGCAACCCTAAGTGTCCCCAGCAACAATTGAATCACACAATGATGGTAAAGAAGCCTTCACGCATATCAATGAATTATACTTTCGTTAGTGGAGCATGATCTGCTAATTCTTTTATTATAATTAAATAAATTTTACACATGGTGTCGGATTTTTTGAACCAGTTTTTATGATCTCCAACCATAAGTATGTATTTTAGCTACTCTGCCATCACTGTTCATGTGTTTTTGTGTAACCATTCGGTGTGTTGTCTTGAGGGTGTATTTGCGTAGTTTTAACATTTGAATATCGAAAATCAGTCCTTTGTAATGATTACAAGTATAAAAACAATTATACAAAAAATAAAAATGAAGATAATCATAAAATAAAGCTCAAATATTTGGGAATGTCCATGAATGGTGGAAAGCAGTTGTGGAGGATGGAATAAAAAATTGACAAATGACCAAATTTATCGTACACAATAATGTACTACAAGATGCAAAATCAATGTTAGTCAAACACGTACAAATTCACTGCCAATGCCCAACACAAAATATATATAGAGCAAGAAAAATGATCTAACAAATGACAGTCATAAATAGTTCTATATCATTACACTGCAATGAAAAAGATTTTAGGAGACAGACTCCCTAATTGATAGAGACGGCATTTTTAGGAGCCACCTATGTAAATGATCATGAGGTATGAGGCAAACACCCTTCTCTATCAATGATTTGCAGAGGGAGTCAACTTATGACACTCACCTCAGTTAATCAATTAATAGAAATAAACTTATTAAGATGTATGTCTCTGAGAATGGTTGTCTCAAAACAATTCACACTACTACACAAATCTTACCCGAGGTGGGCAAAAAGCCTTAACCGAGGTGGTTTTCTGCCGAAAGGTCACGGTTAATCGTGCCTTAACGAAGGCGGTTGGCCACCCGCCTCAGTTAGTCAAATAAAAAAATAAAAAAAATAAGAAAGCCCGTGGACAAGCCCAGCGAGCCCATCCACGGGCCCGCCGAGCCCGTCCACGCGCCGCCGTCACCAGGATCTACCACCGTCGCTCGCTGTCGGGTCCAGCCGCTCTGCTAGGAGCAGCAGGGGAGCATGAGCGGCCAGATCTGGCTGCTCCACCACTAGATCCGGTGGCTCCACAACAAGATCCGGTGCGTAGGGGATCGGAGGAGGGGCGCCGGATCTGAGGGAGAGGGGTGCCGCCGCCACTGTTGGAGGATGATGGAGAGCGCCGCTGCCTGGAGGGTGGTGGAGGGCGCCGCTGTGGCTGCCGCCGCAGGAGGCCCCGCAGCCACGCCCGCACTGACAAGAGGAGAGGGAGAGGCATTGCCATTTCTAGGGCTCTCCAGCCATGGGGGCTTGGGAAGGGAGAGGCGCTAGGGCTCACCAGGGAGAGGGAGGCACGGGAGAGGGAGGGGGCCGCCGGGAGGGGAGGGGAGGGGGCACGTTGGGCGCCGGGCTCCGCGCGCGACTTCGCGCGCGCGCGCGAGAGAGAGAGAGAGAGAGAGAGAGAGAGAGAGAGAGAGAGAGAGAGAGAGAGGGGCGCATTGGGCTAGGGAGGAGACCGGAGGGAGAGAGGAGTGCTGCTGAGGAGGGAGTGGGAGCTGAGGTTGAAAACCCTAAAGTCTGGTATATATGTGTGTTCGGAGCTGGGCCTATTGGGCTAACGGGCTGGGCCTGATTTACCAAGGCAGTTGAGTTATAATGCCCCACCTCTGTTAATGTTTTAACGAGGCGGTTGTGTTAGAATGCCCGTCTCGGTTGGTTAATATATATTAACCGAGGCGGGCCTGTTAGGTTGCCCGCCTCGGTTAATGATTTACCGAGGTGGTTGCTGGGCCGGCTACCCAGCCACGAATAACCGAGATGAGCAACCGGCCCAACCACCTCGGAGACCAATTCGGAAACGCCTCGCAAAAGATTTTGTGTAGTAGTGTCATAACGTTTTCGTATGAAGACAAACTTTATAAAAATTTAGAGACCCATACGCAATATACAACTTTGTAGTTGACAAGATTTTTATTTGAAACCATAGTCCCAAAATTTTGTTTTTCACTAATTTTGAATTTTAAACAACCTCACTAGTTGACATGGTCTCTAACAAAGTTAAATCTAAATAAAATCAACAACTTTGTAGTTGACAAGTTTTTGATTTGAAGTTGTTTAGGGTCCCATATATGTGGTTTAATTTCTTAATTTGAAATTCAAAATCTAGGATTTGTAATCAACCTTGAGTGTTCACCTAGTTAATGCCAAAGTTGTATTGATCAATCATCTACATTTGTGTAGTTGATAAGTTTTAATCTCAAGTTGTTTAGTCTAAAATATTAGTTTTAAGGTCTTATATTATTAGATTCAAAATTTCAAAATTTTCAATCCATCGGGATGGAGACACGTTCTATACCACAGTTGTAGTGTTTGATAAGGTTTAAAACTTTGTAGTTGAAACCCTTTTTCATTTGAGATGGTTTAGTGGCCAAAAATATATATACAATACAATATTACAAAATGTTGATAAAAAAGATACCATCGTATATATACTCAAAATGAGTGCATAATGCAGTGGTAGAGAGGTTTCATGAGCTAGAAGTCATGGGTTGGAATCCATTGTTTTCTAGGTTCTTTGAAAACCAATAATAGAGGTTGACATCTTAACGCCTATTGTAAATAGTATTAATTGTGGCGGGTCACTTAAGATGCCGACCCTATTAATCCATTTGGCATGCCCGCATTTAATTTGTTAATAGAAAATGCATGCGTCTAAGAATGCAACCTGTACTAGTGTTTGTAGATAGGACAGAAAAAATATAAAGGTGTAACTAAAGTTAGACACTATCTGATTTATGGCTATTAGAGCATCTCCAAGAGCCTTTCTAAAACTTACTCTCTAAATTTATCATTTGGAGAGCCATCTGCTTAAAAACTGCTTTCTATATCTTTCTACTCTCCAACATTTTTTCTATATCTTGTGCACACTCTAGAGAGCCATTTTCGCTTTCTATCATCGTCTAGCGAGAAATCCATAATAGAGAATGACTATATTTGAATAGCCATTTAAAGAAGCTGTTGGAGGGTACATATCCATCAAATTCTCTATTCCTAACTAACGAGAGTCAAACACAGGGGTATGCTAAGTCCCTCGGTAAGAAGATGCCGATCGACGGACCTACCCAACCAATCTCACAAATCGGTCGGGGGCTATACCCATCAGGTACACTCGCACGCACTCTCTGCAAGGAGTCAGGTCGAGCCAGAGCAAGCCTGCGGCCACTGCTCGGGGCCTAGGGACTCGCTGGGGCCCAGGCTGCCAAGTGACGGCGGCCCAAGCCTGACTCCGACCCAGCACCAACCCGGGGCAATGCTCTGGCGACCAGGCGACGTCCCCAGCCAAATGCAACCTATCAAGAATCAGAAGCCCGACGGGCGCAAAGATTCCACAGTGCCTCCCTGATCGACGAGCGTGAGGTGTTGTCCGCCGCTCCCCCGACACGATCATGCAATCGTCCTGAAGCAACACGAGAAACAGCTTCACCGACTCCAGAGGCAGCGGGCTTCAGGTCCCACTCGTTATCCCCTCGATCCAAGGCTCCTTCACGGCCAAGCAGGCCTCGAGAAGGTTCACCCGGGGGAGGCCAGACTGCAGCAGACATCCCCTAATGGTCAAGTGTCAGGCAGCGACGTCAAGTGATGCCTACATTTCTTTTTACTCCTCCCTACACGACGAAGCCGAGGTCCATCCATGCCGCGGTAGCACCCTCCAGCACCTAGCACACGAAGACCATAGACCAAAACCCCAACACAACTTGTACCCAACCTTCCTCGGGATATAAGGAGATGGCCAGCTCCCAAGAGTAGGGAGGTTGAATAGATAGCACAATCATTGGCTAGGCAGACATCGAGAAGTAGAGGAACACTAGACCGTTCCCCTCGACAACTCAGATAGAGAGAGGGAGAGTCCCCACTCAAGCCATCTTTGCCCATGCGCTCGGGCAAGCTAGAATGGTTCCCGGCCTTGGGAGGCGGCGGCCGACCAAGTGCCACTGCACGTGGCCTTGCTCGGGCTAGGCTTCTTGTCCTGATCGAGGCCAAGAATATGCCCTTGAAATTTGTCAGTTATTCAGATCCTAACACGCGGGCAAAGCCGAAGGACGCCAGGCCCTACTGGGGGTCTGTTCCATTGCTCCCGCGAAGCCATGTCAGCCACTCCTAGCATAGGGTCATGCCCAGGGCGTGATGCAATGTGACAAGTATCACCATGCGCCCACTGCGTGGATGAGTCTACGCTGGCAGTCTCACCCTACATGCGGCTAGGCCCTTGGAGTGTGGCAGATGCCAAGAGGAGGCGAACCAGGGGAAGGATCAATGGCAGCAGGAATGCCTGACAATCAGCTATAGGATGCAGCAAAGCATGTCAGCTCTAGTCACAAGTCAGGCCATTTTTCACACAAAAATGCTCACTACGCGGTTGTAGGGGTTCAAACCCGCATCCTCGCTTAACCACTCCAACCAAAAGACACTTGCGTCCATTTGTGATATTCGTCCTCCTCATTTTATCTTCATCTGGTTTGAAGTGATTATTTGAGACCGAGAACCAATTCAAATGAAAAAGTTGTCACCTACAAAGTTTTATAACTTTTTGAGATCTACATCTTTTGTTTTGGAAATTTCTGCATCTGAGGTTATTTGAAAAATTTTAACTTCAAGCATGAGAAATTCAAACATAATTTCCTTTGCATAAATTATTTGAAATGAAAAATATGTCAACTACAAAGTTATACTACCACATTCAGACCTATCACAGCCATGTCATAACCCCTATCGGAGCCGAATTTTAGCCTCGGCAGTAAGCTATCGACAGTGATGGTCATGGCCCTCACCGTTGGCTTCGTGACTGACTGTGGTGTACACTAACACCACCGTATTGGCTTATGATACATTTGTAATCAGGTCCTTATTTTCGTCGCATTGGAGCACGACCCGCCTGTGTGGGTATACACTAACACCGCCATATTGGCTTATGACCCGTCCGTGAGCAGGTCATTGTTTTCGTCGCATTGGAGCATGACCCACCTGTGTCAAGGTGAACATCACCGTCGGTGCAGCGTATGAACCGTCGGGTCATAGGGCATGGTCACCGTCACGTTGCAGTACGATCTGCCTGTGATGATCCTTTAGTCGGTGTTGGGTTACTAAATGATTCGATGGTGATATAATATTGACCCCTACCGCATCAAACAATTAGCGGCGCAGATGGCCGTCTACTTTACCAATGGCGAGTGGTACGACGGTGATGACAAAACAACCAACGGCTTGTACATCCGATGGTGACAGAATTGCATCCGATTTTCAAAATGTATTTACTAATTAATTAAGCTGGGCTTTAATAACTTACTGAACACACACCATACAGATATAATCATTACACATCATTCATCATATCCACAACGAAGAGTACTTGTTATAATAACAGTCGACACTAACATAACAACTGTGTCAACTGATCAATTAACACAAGCGGTACATAGATAGAATAACAAAGGTCCTTCTCCCTATAGACTTACATAATGAAAACGAGGTTGATGTGCTTTGCTCCTTCAGATTGGCACTCCTGCTTGCAAGGCAAAGCTTCCTTCAGCTTGATAGATAATGCACCATGGAATCCCTCTTCTTCCTCCCGTGGCCATTGCAGGAAAATTGTTCAAAAGCATTTAGACTCCAAAACCTGCACAAAGCAGCAAAACTAATAATACCATTGATTTAGTTACCAAGACAAAATTGGACTGCATATAGACTCAAACAAATCCCTACATGAACAAAGACATGTCCTAACAACAAAATACAGCATATGCACCTTTACTGCTCTGCTAATGACTCCATGAACAAGGGAACATAAGACAGATAGTGAGGTCTGTTCAAATAAATACTCAAGGTACTTCTGGGATAGCAGACGACCCGAGCAGGGAGGACATGAACTTTTCTTTGGCTCATGTCATATGCCATCAGTGTTCTATCCTCCCCAACAAGGAAAATCTAATTCCATTCTAGGTGAATTGCAATCACTCTGTAGTCAACATTGGAAGCCTTCAACCGAATTGAATATTGTTCCGTCCAAATAGCTACAGTGTGTTCACCGTATGCTTCAATGTCCATTTATTAATACCATAGTCTTCAAGGATACAGATTGAAATGTCAGACCTATTAAAAATATCAGCAATACATATACACAACTGAGTCTGATCTCCATGGATGGACATTGCATGACCTCGTGGCATAAGAATTTTCCTCCATGTCTTTCCCTCCGTATCAACATCAACTATCTAGGACAACTCTAGCATGTGCATAAAACCATTAAAAAACATAGTTCTTGAAAAATTGGATACTAGAATACCTCTCCCCATTCAGATTCTTTACACACCCATGCTCTAGTTTTAGATGAGTAGATACTGACAACTAACATCCCAGGCGACCTTAACCACAGTTCTAGCACATTGGAAGTGCGAGGAGATTGTCGGATCGAACTTTAAACGAGCTGAACCATAACAAAGGTTGCTATGCGGCAGTACCACTGATTTGCTAGTCACCGGATTGTAGACAACATAGTGAAGCCCAAAGCACCAGCAGAGGATGAGGCCTCTGCAGCAATCTGAGACGACTAAATCCAAAATGGTGAAGGGCAAGAAGGAAAAGGAGGGGTATTCACCGGTGAAGCAGGCAAATCAGTGTTTGCCTTTGTAGGGTCGAGATGGCGGACTAGAGGGGGTGAATAGTCCTTTTTAAAACTTAATTGCGTTGGCTAACCGAAACAAGTGCGGAATTAAATCTATCGGTCTAGCCAAGACTACACCCCTCTATCTATAACTCTAGCACCTTACAAAAGATCATAATCAAGCAAATAAGGTACCTTCCTAGCAAGATCCCACCTAAACAAATCTAGCTTGCAAGGTCACACAAACCTATGCAACTAGTACTTCAAGCACTAGGGAGCTCCTACACAAATCTAGTAAGCAAAAGCACAAAGCCCCTAGGCTCACTAGCAATACTCAAAAACAAGGCAACCAATGACAAATTAGAGAGCGGAAATTACTTAGCTACACAAACTAAGCAATGTGACTAACAAGGTTACATAAACCAAATCAGCCACGCAAAGGGGATACTTCTAGCTACACAAGCAAGAAGATAACTAGCAAACTACACAAGCAAACTAGTCACAAGAGCAACTACACAAGCACAAGTATATATGAAAGTAAATACAAGCTTGTGTTGCACGAAGGCAAACCACCAAGAAGAGTAGACAATGTTGACACGGTGATTTTCTCTCAAGGTTCACTTGGTTGCCACCAAGCTACGTCCCTATTGTGTCGACCAACACTTCGTGGTTCGACAGCTAATCGGTATCCACAACTGAGCTCTCCCAAAGAGCGCCGCAAGAACCCACCATCAAGTGTGGTAGCTTAATGACACGCTCTACTAGAGTTGCTCTTCGCGATCCCCGCAGGGTGAGCACAATCCCCCTCACAAAGCTTCTCCAGAGCCTCGCACAATCTTCTTGCGAGCTTCGACGGAGTCACAAGACACCAAGCCACCTAGGAGGTGGCAACCACCAAGCCGTCTAGGAGGTGGCAGCAACAAGCACCACCGGCTTACAACACGATCATCTAGTGCCACTTGATGCAATCTCACAATGCAATCGCACTAGAATCACTCTCTCACTCGATTCGACGAACACTATCAAGCATGAGTGAGTTAGAGGGCTCCCAAGCACACCTACACAAGCCACTAAGAGTCAAGGGTGCTCATCATACCGCCCAAGGCCGGCCACCACTTCTATTTATAGCCCCACGAACGAATAGAGCCGTTACCCCTTCACTAGGCGAATTTCGCAACGACCGGACGCGCTGCACCACGTCCGGTTACTCGCAGCCATCCATGTATCGCTCCCATTCAACGTTGAATGCCATATCTCAGTGGTCGACTCAGCGCTCCAACGGTCACCGAGCGACCGAACACGCTGTTGAACTTGATCGGACGCGCTGATCGCACAGCACCTGCGCTCGCGAAGCAGCGACCGGACACGCTGCAGAACTGACCGAACGCGTTACACCCAGCATCCGGTTGAGTCTAGTAAGCACCCACGCATGACTGGACGCGTCCGGTCGATCGTGACCGTACGCGCCACCATGTCCGATGGACTTCGCGTGCTTCGCAGTTTCTCTAGGGCTTGACCGGACGCACCGGTCCCGTGACCGACCGAACACTCCGGTTAGAAACCCTAGCCGCCCCTCGCGCTCTACTGCTACTACCACTGACCAGACGCGTCCGGTCATGCCGAGACCACGTCCGCTTCAGTGTCCGATCACCCCAGTGACCTCCATTCGCCTCTGTTTCTAACTAGGATGACTTAGAGAAAATCTCCGCCACCGGCGTAGTGGAAAATAGGCATTTCACTTCCACAAAAAGCACTGAATCCAGCCTCGCAAGCTTGGCAGGAGGGAGAGAGGGCCCCATACCCATCTCTACTGCTCAAACTCCACCGCCTTCGTAAATATGCTAACACCACCAAGTGTACATCACCATGTGCATGTGTGTTAGCATTTTCACAATCATTTTCTTCAAAGGAGTTAGCCACTCAACTTGCCATGCCACTCGATTCTAGCAACGATGCATAGTTAGATCACTTGAGTTACACTAGATGACCGATATGCAAACAAGTTTTCCCCTCTTAATTAGTACGGCAATCTATCCTAAACCCGGTCATCAACTTCTCTACACAAATATGACCGGTGAAATGGAAATGCCCTAGGTTATACCTTTGCCTTGCGCATTCCACTCCATCTCCTCCGACGTTGGTGCAACACATGCACCAACCATATCACAAATGATATGATCCACTTCATATCATCATATGACCTTGTTGGTCCATCAATCTTGAACTCACTTGCTCTTCACCATTGCGTCGGTCCATCGGCGCCAAGTCTTACTCAAGCTTCACCGCCCTGTGGTCCATCGCTCCAAAGCCTCTGACTTGCCCTTCACACTTACAACCGGTCCATCAAGCCAAGCCTCATCTTGATCTTCACCACCTTGGTCACATGACTCCATGTCATGTCTCATATGCAATGAGCTCCTTCATGTCACCAACACCTATGGACTAATTCCCTGTGTATCTCACATAAACACAATTAGTCCACCTAAGGTTGTCACTCACTTACTAAAACCAAACAAGGACCTTTTAGCCTTTCCAGGTGCCATATGACATCGTCTGTGAGGATGTCTACTTTGTTCCTCTTATTGGGGCCTCCTCCTCCATCTTGACTAGGATCTGGTGGAGCAGGGCCGGCGATGGAAGCGGCAACACTGTTGCCTGAATCAGAGTAGGAGCACCTGCGGGGATGTGCTCGTAACTCCTTAATAATCAGATGGAAGCTTGAATCGTACTTAGATGAGATAACAGGGAAATAAAAAAGCCAAGAAACATGGATAAGAGAAGTGTAAAAGCATTACCCTTGTCTTTGGATCTTGCAGCAGTGAACTCGAGCGGCCACGCCGGTGGTGAGTACCAGCCTGGTCACCAATAGATATGTGCGAGCGTGCCGATGAGCCGTACCAGCACAGAGCACTAGCTTATCGGCAGTGAGTAGCGGCTTGCACGCCAATGAGTAGGTGTGGTTGCACCGTTCAGCACTGGAGAGTAGAAGTGGCGATGAGGAATAGTAGCACTGAGGAGGAGACGGACATGGTGGGTAGCGGTCTTTGTAAGCTAACTACAAAGTAGGACTTGCGGGAACAGAAATTTCTGCAAAAATTGATAAAAACACACGGGAGTCTCGTGCTAGCTCGCAAATTTTGACGATATCGACGGTGAAGGCTACCGGCATTGGTGATTAGGTCTTAAAGAAGATGTTAGCACCTAACGATGGATGTGTCATATTGGAAATTAAACGTTGGCATCACAAGCAAAACACAGCAAGAAGATGTTAGCAACTAATGGCGGATGTGTCGTATGAAAATTGAATTGGAAATGAAAAAAATATTATGAACATTATTTTTGCAAGTTGCAGCAAGAAGATGTTAGCACCTAACGGTGAATAGCGGTGGAGATACAATATTTTCAACGACGCTTATATCTGACAGTGATAGAATTGTACAATGTTGATACTAATTCAGCTGGGCCTTAATAGCTTACTGAACACACAACATATACATATATAATCATTAAATTATATCCATATATCATGTCCACAAAAAAGAGTACTTTTCACAATAACAATGGATGCTAACATGATAAAGTTTGTCAGCTGATGTTGCATAATAAAGGTACTGATCTCCACAATAACAATGGACGCGATAAGAAAGCAGTGAGGTAACAGCGTTCAAAAATCAACAAAAAAACATTCTTTTTTGATTAACTCTGTTACACTTTTCATTCACCAGGCGTACAATAACAAGGATCTATCAGCAACTACAGTTATGATAACAAAAACCTTGTGAGCGTAGGTTTAACCCCACACTCAGCAATTGACATCTCATAAAGCATAGAAGCTAGACGAAGGTGTAACTAAACCTTCACCGCGCCTTCGGATCTTCGCCACGAGCAGAGACGCCTGGAAGCCTCCGGATCTTCGCCACGAGCAGAGACGCCTGGAAGAAGCCTGAGGAAGAACCACCTCGCGGAACTCCCACTAACATCTGAGAGGATGAGGAGCCCTGCGAGGAGCCTTGCCAGTGCCATCTTCAACGTCAAGAAGGAACTCATGGCGACAACTGATGGTTCCAAGCCGCCGAATCGATACGCGGGGGGTTCCCAAGTCGAGATCTGTGGGCTCAAAGGCTTCCCTGCAACAGGAAGCTATAGGACGCCTCTGGCCTCTAGGATTTCCTACAGACATTCTCACCTAGAAACCCCGAGCGCGCCAACCGTGTACAGGTTCGGCCGCCGCGTCATTGACCATTTAGGCCACCGATGGTATTGTTCCTCCCCATCTTTGCGAAACTTCCTCTAACATACAAGAAGAACGGCCACCAGTAGGTCGCTGCAGAACCCGATCTTGAAAGCCTCCTCCCAGCAACGGCGGAGCCACCGAAGTTACGTGACTTATGTATGATGTCGATGTCTTCTAAGTCTTTCAACATACTGGTGTTTGTTTTTTACCTTTTGGTGCCATTCCTGCTTTGGTTGCTACATTATATATTTTTAAATTTAAAAAATAACAACATTCTGGTATCCAGCATTCACATGTGAATGAGTATAGCTGATGAAAAACAAATGGTAGTACACAAAGAAAGACACAACTCTAAGAAATTGCTCAAACCGCAATTCTAAACCGGTTTCGCCAACCGGATGTTCTAAAGACTTGAAGTACCCTTCACCGCTGCACAACGGGGTTATAGTCCCGGTCCAAAAGGACCTCTAGTCCTGGGCTACGAGCCAGGACTAAGGTTTTGGGACTAAATGTCCCACCTTTAGTCCCGGTTCGCAGGCCCGGGACTAAAGGTTGATAATACCAACCGGGACTAAAGGTGCTGCCAGGCATCGACGTGGCGCAGCACCTTTTAGTCTCGGTTGGTATTACCAACCGGGACTAAAGGTTCTTTTTTTCTTTTTCCTTTTTCTTTCCAATTCATTATTGATTTTGGTTTTCAGTTATATTGTTTTCCAATTTATTCTTCGCTGCTATTATCCGTATACGTTGCACCTATACGAGAGCGTTATTATTGCACACAAATAAAGTATGAAACTATATATATATTATAGAGCTATACATATACGTACATACACATTACATTTACAATAATATACAAGTAATCAAGTGTTCGGCCGCCGGTTAATGAGTTACACAAATGTTTGCCCGCCACTCAAAGCTCATATAAGTGTTCGTTCTTGTTTGGACTCTTCAAATCCAACCTAGGGTTGTGGTGGAACTCGCCGTCTTCCGGGATGACATGATTGTTGATGAAACCTGCAATCGTCTCCTGGATTGCGACGAGTATTGTGTGCTTGAACACTTGTTCTTTCAATTCCCACTCCTTCCATTTGCATTAATTAAAGAAAAAGATATTAATATACATAAGATTTATTTAGTTTCAACAAATAAATAAGATATGAATTTACTGTATACACATGTTACTTACTTTTAGCATCTCTTTAGCAGGTGTAAATTTGCTACAGCGCATGTACTCGCAAACGTAGTATCCACATAAATTGGTTCCGTACGGTTGTCTGGACACCCACTTATATAGAATAGGAGGGGGGAGTGGCACTTTCAGATCCATACAATATCTTTGTTGTAGCCAAGCCTAAGCCCTGCCCAATAAGTCGGTCGTTGATTAGGTATATCATAGTAAAGTAAAGGAGCAGGCAACGATAATTAAAGAATGATAGAACTTACCTCTGGATCATGTCTATCATATCTTGGTACATTGCCAGCTCTTTTCTCATTGAGTCCCACACATTTATAGTTTGTTCCTTGATCTTAATCTCAATGAGTATCCAGTGATCCCTGCATTTGTTTATAGAGTCAACTTATATATATATATACCCCATATTGTAAGGGAAGAGTATCAACTCCTTATGCCTTTGGTTATAAAAGAACCTCCGGAGGTTTTTCTCCATTTCCTTGATCTTCAGATTGAATGGATCTTTAGTCTTTGTGTCCTTGTACACGACATACAAATCGATAAAACCAATTTGATCGTCTTGTTTCAATCTGAGTTCTCTCATCATGTGTCTGCACATCGTGAGCATAGTTATTACGAATACGTACATATGCTAGAGTGGGATTATTGATTAAAAGGAAGAATCACTTACAGACAGTAGCAACTTATGAGAGATTTGTCAAGAGCATCCATATAGAAAAGCTGGTCTATTTCACTAAACTGTACCCAGATGACGTCATCTCCACGGAAGTAGTGACGGTCTCTGACTTGGACGCCCAGATATTGTTCACTTTGATGTTGTGCACAGAATCTCAAGTAGTACTCGTGCAGCTTGTACATTTGTGTACCAAGATTTTTTACCTTTGCAGGGTCGCATAGACTCCTGCCATATATGTACTTCCTCCGCCATTCATCAACAACTTCGGCCTCTTTAACAGTTGTCAGTTCCTCCCGACCGAGAAGTTGTTCTAAGGAAAGCTCAGTCACATTCATCCACTTGGAGAGTTCATCTAAGTCCACATCATCAGGTACCGACATTTGCATCAAGTTCATGTTGGAACCATATTGATTCTCAACCACTAGTGGCGGCACTGATTGCTGCGCATGTTGGCCGAGCTGTGCAACATCTTTCCCAGCCGTCTTCTATTTCCTTTTGTCCTCCTTGATTTTCTTTGTGATAGTACGCTCATAGTCTGATAGTGGTGGCGCTGGTTTTTTACTAGCGGCACGCTTCTCGTCTTGCATAGCCTGCACCACTTGACGTAGCTTTACACGAGGATACATTAGGTATGGCTTCTCTTGCTTTGCTTGTGCGTCAGCTTTGGTCTTTTCAAAGAACGCTTTCACTTCTGCCTTGACTGAAGCGTTAAGTTCTTCATCAGTCTTCTCATATGAAAGCTTGGTCATCTTCGGGATCTTCGTGACCACAACTTGTTTCTTTGGCGGAGATGGTGGGACCGATCTCTGTGGGCCAGCGGACCTCTTGTTCCTCGATGGACCAGCCGGTGCCGATGAGGCGGCTGTTGTCGGCATTGGCGGAGGCAGCGGCGGCGCGGTTGGAGCTTGCTACTGTGGAGGAGATTGGGCCGCTGGCGGCATTGGAGTACGTCGTGGAGGAGATACGGCCAGCGGTGGGGATGCAGCCTTGTCTTGTGTGAAATCGTCGTCGTCGTGTCCCATGGAACTATGGTTATGTGGTGAATGGATAGACGGACTTGGGGAGGTCCTGGATTTGAAAAAAATGAACAAGGTATATACATAAGTGAACCGTAATTAGATACAGTACATAATTATTGAAAAGAAATTGTGTTCACAATCATCCACACCTAGGGTTCGGTTGTGGTGGCGGTGCCCCAGGAATAATGATGTACCGTTTCTTCCAACATATGAATGTATTCTCCGCTTCACCTAGGGTCTTCTCCCCATCACCACCTTCGATATCCAGAGCTACATTTTCATGGCCTTTGACCACTCTATCCACTAAGACACTAGCATATCCGAGTGGTATTGCGACCGAGTGGATCCTTGGTGTCTTGGTAGGGTCGATAGGAGATACAACACCGGTAGCCACCTTGACTCTGGCATTCCCCTCTGGAATATGCAGCTCACAGGACATCAACGGAGCGGTGACATCATCCACCGGGAAGCACATCCCTGCGTCATCATCTTGCCTCACAGGCACCTCCGTAGAAGCACAACTGCTTTTCAACTGAGCTGAGCTGCGGTACTCAGGGCGGTGGCGGTGCTCGAGGCGGTCCTCGGGGCGGCGGACGAGGGCGCGCGACGGTGGTGCGTGCGGATGAGGGCGCGGACGGGGCGCGCGGTGGTGGTGCACGCGGACGAGGGCGCGGACGAGGGCGGGGACGAGGGCGCGCGTCGGCGGTGCGCGCGGACGAGGGCACGGACGAGGGCGTGAACGAGGGCGCGGACGAGGGCACATGGCGGCGGTGCATGGCGCGGACGAGGGTGCGGACGCGGGCGAGCGGACGCGGGCGCGTGGACGAGGGCGCGCGGCGGCGGTGCTTGGGGGGGCGGCGGTGCTCGGGACGGCGGCGGTTAAGTTTCGTCTGTGCGCGCGGGTGGAGGAGGAGGAGGAAGAAGCCCCTGCCTTTATAGGCTAGGGGACCTTTAGTCACGGGTCTGGCCAGCCACGAATCGGGACTAAAGGTCTCACCCTTTAGTCCTAGTTCGTGGCTAGAACTGGGACTAAAGGCCCTTTAGTCCCGGGCGGTGGCCAGACCCGGGACTAAAGGTCCTTCCATCAAATTCTGGAACCTGTTTAGGCGCTAGAATTTGGTGAATTTTATTTTTCACCTTTTTTCCTTTCATCTTTCTAAATGCATAGTAAATTAAATATTTATCATAAATTTTTTCAAAAATACACATTAGTTTAGTTTGACTCTATTGTGCATTACAAAAATTGTAAACACAATTTTTTCAAATATTTCATATTATCCAAAATAAATGTTATTTATAATGAATATTGTGTTAATGCAAAAATATAGTGGGCAATTAAAATATATAAAATTATTGGCTTTCGACAGAAACTTTGTTTTTGGGTCATTTGGACGTTAAACTTTTGTTTCTTCAATAATAATTATCCAAATGCGCGACATTAATTGTCTAAATTTTAAAATTTAAAATTTTCAGAGATACACGTTGGTTTTTGAAACCCTGAATGGTCTCAAATGGAAAACTCATGAATACAAAGTTTGTTCCACTCATCAAGACCTACACTTGGTCTAATGGTCAACTTTTTATATGTAAAAGTTTGAACCACTCAATTTTAAATTTTGAAAGAATTCATAGCCAAACGCCGGTTTTCGGAACCATGGATGGTCTCGACTGGAAAAGTCATGAATACCAATATTGTTCCACTCATCAAGATCTACATTTCATATATAGACCATTTTTGCATTTGACAAAGTGTTGGCAAAGTGTAGTTGAAAATCCACAATTCCCACATATAGTTTCATATAATTTGTGTGAGATTCAAGATTTGGTGAGTATTGTTTATTTAAACTTTTTCAAATAGAACAAATGGTATATATAAAAAGTTTGGATCTTGATGAGCTCTAACAACTTGGTATTCCAAAGTTTTTCATTTTAAGTCATTTAGTCTGTCATTTGACCAAGTTTGACCAAAACCCGTCTTCGATTTTGAAAACATGTGCCTGGAACTTGCTAAAATTTATCCAGATGAAAATATGGTCCATGTATCAAATGTAGATCTTGATGATCTATAACAACTTGGTATTCAAAAGTTTTTCATTTGAAGTCATCAAATGGCTCATTTGACCAAGTTTGACTAAAGTCAAAACATTGGTTTTTAGAAACACACACTTTGACCGAACCCTGGATGGTCTCGAATGGAAAACTCATGAATACAAAGTTTTTTCCGGTCATCAAGACCTATATTTAGTATAATGGTCAACTTTTCATTTGCAAAAGTTTGATCCACTCAATTTTGAATTTTGAAAGAATTCATAGTCAAACGTCGGTTTTCGGAACC